>JAKCOX010000059.1:3166347-3766347 GCA_022605575.1 Laterallus jamaicensis coturniculus | reverse complement strand
GAAAGAGATTGATTAGCAGCTCTGGCTATCCCTTGAGTATGCTTAGCAGTTCTCCCTCTTCATAAATCTTATTTAACTTCTGAAAATGTCTTGAAAGTTTTTCTGTGGTTTTATCTGCTAAATCATCAGTATGGAGAGCTGAGCTGCAGACTGCTAGGAGAGGGAAGAATCTGGTTTGCCCTTCAGGGATACTTAGTGAGAAGATCAGCCCATGCTGAGGGCAGAGTTCATGCAACAAAAATGCTTCTCCCCTTACATAAAAATCATCTTGCCTATACTGGAACATTAGCAAACACCACTCTCCTTTTGTCTCTTACTGAGTGACTGACAGTGGAGTAATGCAGGTAGAGCACATTCACGTGTATTTTTTAAATGCAAAGTTTGTAAGTGCTTGTTGAATCATTCATGGTAGAATGAACAAATAAAGCACAGTGAAAACGTGTAGGAAAAGGCTTAAAATCAAGTGTTCTAAATACCCTTTCTCAATTGTGTAGTTAAAGCACTTGCGTTCTAACAGGCCTGTTGGTCTACCCCACAGAGCTTTTACAGCTGATACTTGGAGTTCCATGTGAACGTTCTCTCTATTTGCTCCCAATGTCTGATGCAAACCCAAACCTGTGAAGTTCATGTTTTGCAAACGTAATGGCACAAGGATATCTATCTAGGCACCCATCTGCAGCCAGCACAGGTGTTGCATCATGCCCCTGGGGTGCTTCTCAGCAGAGGGGAGGAGGGATCTGCTTTCTTTTACACCTCCCTGCCTGTCAGCCCACACGCAAGGCATGCAGCTAGGGACTGCAGTGAAGAATGGGCCTCTGTAGTGAGCTAACGCACTTTGGAGGATAACATAGTCCATTAAGGATGCTCTGAAGTTGAATGTAGAGAATAATAACATTTTGTAGGAAAGCCACAGCCCTCTGAAGTGAGGTGTTATCATGTTGCTCTCTTAGTTTCACCTGATTCTGGATTTTGCAACACCTTCAGCATTCCTATTGCCCATATTGAAGAAAGATTTGGTTAGACTGAGCTGGGTACACTTTTTTTTTTTGAATGCTTGCTCCTCCCAGTCCCTAACAGCCTGCCTGCCTCTTTCCAGTAATATTTGGAGTTTCTCAGTGCTTGGGGAGTGAAATCATTCGACCAATATGGCCTTTTATCACCAAGACTTGGTATAACGACTTCAACCACTTAATGTGATAGAGCATTGCTCCTAGGTAGGGGTCTGTCCATGAACTATACAGCGTGCACACTTATGGGTTTTAAAGCAGCAGGATTTTTCTTTGGAAACCATCAGAATTTACCATCCAGCTACTGCACTGTTAATTTTCAGGTTGTGTTAGACCTCAGTATCCCAAGTGAAGAACAGTTTAAGCTTTATTTGCTGCTGGCAGAACGCTTTTGCCGAGTATACCAGAAGGTTTCATTTACCTGAAGTTGGCTAATTTCAGGTCACCACACCCTGCTTACTCCATTGTAACTCTGTTTTTGCAAGATAAGAAATACATACAGGTAGGAAGTAACTGGGGGGGATTTTCAATATACATAGTTTGATCTTTGTGGTCTGATATAGTAAAAGACAGATTTAAGAATACTGAAAAACGTATGAAAGGTGCCATACTACATTAAAAAAAATCCTGGGGAAATTTATTCCTACTCCCTGAAATTATTTCAGTTTTTCAAGAAAGAACCAATTAAACATGCTAACAAGGTAGCTTTGCATAGTGAGTGACACTGCAAAATATGGTACTGTTTGTAATTTCTCTTTTTTTTTTTTCTCTTGTGCATTTTGACTGTTTTTAGGAAAAAATGTAAAGAAGCCCCCCAAATCCTATCTGATTCATGCTGGCCTAGAGCCTCTGACCTTCACTAATATGTTCCCAAGTTGGGAACACAGGGAAGACATCGCAGAGATCACAGAAATGGTACATCTCTTTTATTACACAGACTGTTTCTTATTGCTAGTAATAGTGCCTTGCATTGTCAGTGGCATTGCTTGCTTGTGCTGTCATGCCCCAAAATCCAGTGGTTGAACTTAGAAAGCAGAGCTCGGGAGTCTGCACAGGAAAAAAAATCACAGCATAGCTAAATTCTTGCTGGGAGTGGGAAATACCATAGGTGTTTCTGCTGTTTCCTTCATGTAACTTCTTATATGGTTTTTTGTTAAAAACAGGAAGAAAGAGTTATCTGGATCATCTCTTATAAAGAGATGTGCTAGAGTTTAGCAGAACTGGTTCAGCTGTGACAAGCAGCAATGTGCAGTTCTGGTCTGTCCTCCAGTCTCAAAGAGAGCGAAACGCCCTGCTGGCATCTAATCAGCTGGCTCCAAGAGCTCCAGCACTGGCTTCCCCACCTGGGAAGCAGAGTCACAGCTGAATTATATGAGACTGCTTTAAAAGCCATCAGTGAAGGGGCATCTCAAGGCAAATGACACTTTCTGCCTTGTAAGTCTTACGCAGCCATCCTTAGTGGAAAATACTGGCTTCATGGCTACACAGAACATTCAGTCTGAAGCTGAGCTTCTGAGAGCACAGGATGGCCTTCTGCTAAGCACTGCCCTTCTTCTCACAGTGAAATTGTTCTAGGGCAGAGCTTTTGCCTCTCTGCAGACCTGGATGTTTATCTCTGCTCCATGGGCCAGGTGGTGCGGTGTGATCCTGTGCCATCTGCACTGTGGTGGGAGTGGCTGGGGGTTTCAGCATTGTGATCCCGTGACTGTGTTTTCCTTTCCTCCCTACAGGATGCTGATGTTTCTAATCAGATAATCCTCGTGGAGGACGTGCTGGCCAAGCTGTGTAAAACTGTGTATCCACTAGCAGAGCTCCTAGCTAGGCCTCTCCCCGAGGGAGTTGATCCACTGAAGCTTGAAATTTATCTTTCAGATGAGGACTTTGAGGTAAGGAGAGAAAGGGTGCACCGTTACTCTCCTTGTATGCCTAGCCATGCTGTGATGCTGGTGGTTTTGCTGGTGCTAAGTGTCTTTACTAATGGCATATACTCTCCTCTTAAATGCAGGTTGCATTAGAGATGACGAGAGAAGAGTACAACGCACTGCCGTCTTGGAAGCAGGTTAACCTGAAGAAGGCAAAAGGACTTTTCTAGGTTGTGTTTATTGGAGTGTGAGCACTAAAGGGATGGCTGTGTTCACTTTCTGTGCCCTTTAGAAGAATTGTACCCCACATTTACAAATTGCATAGAAATAATCTGAAGTTATTAGTGACTACCTATCTGGAGGTGTGTAATATTATAAAAGGCCAAGAGAACTCTTTGGAAATGGAATTCAGTTTTGACTGTTAAGGTAAAGTGTTTCAGCTCTGCTCTCCTATGCACTTAAAACAGTAGTTTCTTGAGCTACTGCAGCAGGTGTCCTTCGGCTATACACAAAACTTGCCATTTTTGTTTTTGAAGAAGTTCTCTTTGTAAAGTGTTATTTTGTTAGTTTGTGGATTACAAAGAATTTATATTTATATAAACACATAGAACAAGTATGTATTTAACAATGCAATATATATATATATTCACTTTCAAGACTTTCATGTCAGAACTACAGAAAAGTAGCTGGATGGCAGTTGCTTGTCCTGAATTAGCTCTACCACCATATGTATCTCCTACGCATTCTGAAAAGTTTCTCTTTGCAATAGGTAATGAATTGTTCTCAGTGCTGCTTCAGGTGCTAAACAGAACAAAGTGTTTGTATTTATAGCATGGATTTCTTGAGAAACTATGCGAATCGACCTTTATACTTCATTATCCAAAAATGTATAGTGCCTTGTTTTTTGTGTACAGTTTATATACAAAAGAAAAAAAGATTGGTCTGCATTTTGAAGATGGCTTAGAACGGTCTCCTATGTTACTTTTATAATAGTAGAAATAAAAACATCTCAGTTTCTAATAATTGTTGTAAACATTAAACATGTCTTTTGTGATATAAGAACTGAAAGTAAAAGCTTCTGAATAAAATGCTAGCGATTCGCTGACTTGTCATTATTTTGTACTGTAACCTGTACTAAGTCATTGATAACGTTGTTTTACCAAAATATTTTCATCTTAGATTTCTGCAGGTGTTGTACAGAGTTATAATTTGAGAAGCAGATCATTTAGGAAAAAAAATCAGTGTATGAGATGAAATTAGGTTGTGCAACACTTTATTGCTGAACTTCGGAACAGTCACACCTGTATCCTTTGGGTTGCCCTGTTTTATACGTGAAACTAAAACTATTATGTTGGTTTTCAAAATTTGAAAAAAATCTTTTCAACCTTTGTGCAATTCGGAGTAAAACTTGAACTGAAAATGAATTTGGCATCGTGTCCGTTCTTTCAACACACACCACAGTGGAAATTGTTTTCATTCAGCTGATCACAACACTGAATCGAGTCATCGAGTAAAATTTGCTGCAGTTAATGTTTTTCAGGCATTTGGCACTTGTGGAGCAGCTTGTGTGGTTCCCCTTTGGTAGCTTAGTGGATTTCGGGTTTTCATTCCTGCCAGCCCAAGTTCCCTTCTCCTCCCGCTCTGGTAAAAAGTGATCGCCCGCAGGGGTGCCTCTTGCTGCTCCTGTCCTGGCTCAAAAACATGAAGTGGGATCTTTGAACGAGAGAGATGTGAATTTTGGCAAGATTTGCAGTAAGTATTGCTCCATAGTTAAAACTAGTCCTGTTTTGACAGATCAGTCAGTCAGTTATAAGCTAGCTTTTAAATAGAAGACTAGAAATGCACAAATGCTTTGCACCTGACCTGAGATACTACAGGTGAATTTTCAGCACTGGGTTCTGCCAAGAACTGAAAATAAAGAACCCAAGAAAAGGGCAGCAGCAGTATTCAGAGCCAGGGTAGTTCTTGCATTGCCTCCAGCAAACAGCAAGATGCAGAGATGTCCCAGAGGTTCTCAGTGCTGTCTTCTGCATGAGGGACACTTAGTCTGAAAACCCTGAGCTTTACAGAGACAAGTTTATTTTTTGCCTGCTGGGGTTTCCAAAGTCACTGCTGTCTTCAGCCCAGTATTTTTGCACCCTTCTATTTTCCTCTTTCACCCTCCGGTGATAAAATCAAGCGGGAATTAAGTTTTGTTTATTCATGTTCAATCTGTACAGTGGGGGTAGCGGGTTCCTCTGTTTTGATTTTTCTCTCCAACAGAGAGCTGATTTGCATGGCATGATTGACCTTGTTTTTCCCTCTGGCAGGGTAGTATCATTTGCTCTTGTTTTTTGAAAACACATCAGTCCTCCAAGTGCTGCTGAAGGGCAACATCCACCCACCCTTAAAGCCTTCAGCATCCCAGCTAAAAGACAAGAGAAGCCAGCACAGGGCCCCGCAGGCAGTGAGATGCAACTCAGTGCTGTCAGCTCTTGGGAGCTACTGATTCTTTACACAATTTGGGATGTCGTGTCTCAGCTCCAGGAACCGGGGTGCAGAACCCAACTTCTTACTTAAGTGCTTAGCTCCTAACAGAAAACATCAAGGTTTTGCAGAAAGTAAAGACTTTTATTGCCCTTAATATACTTGTTATTTATCAAAATGCTTTCCTGAAATGTGAAGCTGAGAACAGAAAACATTCTGCTCAGGCAGAACTGGCTTAGGCTTTAACTTTCTGCTGCTTTCCCTCTCTGCTGTGAGGAGATGTCATCTATGGTTGGAAATTGGAATGGGCCATTAGAACCTTATTGAACTGTTTTCTACAGCCCTGCATGGGAAATACGGCTGAAACAGGTTCTGTTTGGGTCTGGGGAGGAGGTAGTTTGTTTGTGTGGGTTATCTAGTGGTGGTTGTGGTGCTGTGCACATCTACCACAGGTAGATGTGGTGCTGAGGGACATGGGTCGGTGGGTTTCACAGGAAGTACCAGACCCTGGACACATTTCTTACATCCTGTTGCTAAAAGATTTATGCAGAAGCAACTTTGTTTTCTGCCCTCTCATCACAATAAGCAACCAGAGCATTTAAGGAAAACTGTTATCTTCTCAAATAGAAGTCAGAGTCGGTTGTAAAGATTCATGGTAAAAGCTACTGGCTGCAGATACAGTCCCTGGCTCTGCTACAGGTGTGTGTGCGGAGAGTCCAGGCCCTGCGCTGTCATGCATTTCCATGCTTGTGACTCTTACCAACCCACCCAAGCTGGAAGGAGGCCTGAGGGATTCTCTGTCAGGGCACCACGGCTGCAAGCAGCATCTGAACCACCCCAAACTCTGCTCTGTCCTGAAGGAACCTGTCTTGTGGAACTATTCACTGAGTTACTGAACCAGAGGAAAGGCCTAGAGCCCACAGGCTGCTGGAAGAGCAAAGGGAAGCAGAAGACAACCACCTGCCTTGTCCCCACTCTCCATATTTCTAGCTGATACCTTTTCAGCCTTGGTGTTGCCCTCCTGTGCAGTGGTGTTTGCTCAGGCCGTGTCCCCCCCGCCCAGCCTGCGGGTTCTAGGCTGTGCCTACCAACACATTCATTTTTCAGTGGGAATTGCTGAGCCACTTGTGCTGTGACAGCAGCACTCTGATATTTAATCCCTTTAATTCAGAAGTTTGCTGTATAAAGTGATAACTGCTTACTTGCAGGACTATTAATTGTCTTTCTGCAGCCAGAAAATGTGTAGTAGCCTCAATACCATCACTACTCCTGGTAACACTACGAACTGCGAAGACAGGCACCTGCTTCCTAGCTGCAGAAACTGAGTGCTATATGTAATCATGTTGAAGTGGTAACACTTTAAGTGCCTCTGTTCTCACAGCAATCATTCATTCTGTGCTTTAGAAATTGCTCGTGACTTACAGACAGGAAATTAATTGATTTGGCTTGGTTTATTGATGGGGGCCCCAGCAATATTTTATCGTTTCACTCCTATAGCTTTTTTTTTGAACATGAGTAACTTCTGTAAGCAGCTTCTAAGTAAAATCTCAACTAGTTCTCACACTTTTTCCAACTCAATCTGCTACCTTCATTTCACTGAAGTCTTACAATTTAAACAGGTGGGGTTTCCTTTAAGCCATTCTAACTTTTGTATGTCAGGAATTTGATTGCTGGTGCCTTATTGCATAGTTGGGGGGGCCTGTGTGTATTCTCCCCCCCCCCCCCCCCCCCCTTCTTTCCAAGTGGTTTATTAGTTATTTGGGAAAGATGACTATTTCAGAACAGATTTTCAAAATTTGGCTGCAGACCAGAAGCAGAATGCTGCTGTGCTGCACCACACCAGTGGAATAAATGCTCAGTAACGCAGAGCACTTCACAAAGGGAAAACCACCAGAAATAGTCCGAGGTTTTGACTTTATCCAGAAGCCTTTGTTTTACTTTAGTATCAAAATTTCCAGCAAAACAGACTTGACTTTTGCAAAGTTTTTTGATTTAGATAGAGCCATGCGTGCTGCCAACACGACTGCTGGATGAGAGAAGATGTGCAAGGCAGGCTTTGCAGAAGCAGATACAGCAACTGAAGCTGGGAGTAACACAAGGCACAGGACCAGCCAAACTTATGCAGGACTGAACTTTAGGAACCCAGAGTCTGCGAAACAGGGACAAGTTGGAACCCAACAAGAATGACCTGTGAAGATGAGATCCTCTGGAACCAGCTCTGAGCCTGCCAGTTTGGACAGAGTAGATATCACAGAAGATCTCAGTTTGCCCTTAAATATGTGCAAACGCTCCATAAGGTGAGCATTATGAGAGGCACATGTTAGCTGGACAAATAAGATACCCCCTTGCCAACACACCTCGCTTGTTGATGTTCATAGACCAAGTGCTAGAAGAATATGTGGGTTTGTACTGAAGGATCTTACCGCAGCTACCTCACTTCTAATGAAAGAACTTGCAATGGCCTGTGAGAGCCTGGTAGCAGCAGATTCACTTAAACGTTTTCTCCCTAGCATAAGACAACCCTTATGAGGCACAAACCAGCAGAAGTGGAGCTTCTGGAAACACACTCACACATGTGACCTCCTCTCTCTGTCCCCTGAGGGATGAAGGCTTCCTGAAGGGTATACACCAAATGTTCCCCCTTCTCAACCAAAGTCATTAAGAAAAGTCAAAAAATCCTTAAAGGAACATTTTCCAAAGAAGGGACTGAGCAGTGCATGGAGAGGCAAGCAGAGAGCCCTGCTGTGCTGGATTTGGTTGGGATAAAGTGTCCTTATAGGAGCTGGGATGGGGCTATGTTTGGGATTTGTGCTGAAACACTGTTGATAGCACAGGGATGTTTTAATTACTGCTGAGCAGTGCTTACAGAGTTTTCTGCTCCTCACTCCACCAGCAAGTGACTTGGGAGTGCACAAGGAGTTGGTAGGGGTCACAGCTGGGACAGCTGACCCCGACTGACCAAAGGGATATTCCAGACCATATGGCATCATGCTCAGCAGATAAAGAAGGGAAAGAGGGGGGATGATCAGAATTATGGCCAGTTGTCTTCCCAAGTCACCATTACATGTGATGGAGCCCTGCTTCCCTGGGCATGGCTGGACGCCTGCCTGCCCGTGGGAAGTGGGGTACGAATTCCTTGGTTTGCTCTGCTTGTGTGTGCAGCTTTTGCTTAACCTATCAAACTCTCTGTATCTCAACCCATGGGTTTTCTCACTTTTACTCTTCTGATTCTCTCCCCCATCCCACTAGGGAGTGATTGAATGGCCATGGAGGGCTCAGTCCCCAGCTGGGGTTAAAGCACCACACCAGTCAAAGCAGGCAGAGGATGTTTGCTAATGAGAAGCCACTCCTGGTAGATGGGATAATGATTGAGCCTCCTTAGAAGGGAAAAGATGAGGAAGAACTGCTGGGAAAATGCCAGTACAGAGTGATTAAAATGCATTTTCATGTTATGTTAAGGAGTGGCTGAAGGCTGCCAGCTTTGTTTCAAGGCAAAAGCAACTTGTCCTTGTTCCCTGCTCACGCTGAGTCATGTGAGCCATGGCCACAGGACCTCGTGAGGGCAGATGACTTGGCGGATGACCGGCTACTGCACTACCCAAACAGCGCAGCCAAGCCCCGTGCCTTGTGCTCCCATGAGCGCCACAGGTAACGCGGGGGCGTTGCTGTGCTCCTGCCGTTACCACCTCAGCTGGCTGGGACGGACAGCCCGCTCACGCTGCACTGGCTTCAGAGCCCTTCAGAGCTTGTGAGCCACCGTCCCCTCATAGGCTCCGGTCCTGCCTCTGGCTGCACCCGGGCTGGCGCGGGCTCCTGTGCTGCACCGGGGAACTTCGCCAGGTGCCTCTTCCCTGGACGGGCGTTTCCCGGGGGTGGGGCGGGGGAGCTGCGGTCCCCGGGCAGACCGAGCGCCTCGCTCTGTGCTCGGTGCAGCCGGCCGGCGTTCCCGACGCGGCTGCCGACTCGCTGGCCAACGTTAAGCTGCGGCCGCAGGAGGAAGGGCCTGCGGGGCACGGGGCAGGGGAGCGTCGCGGCGGGGCTGTCACCTCTCCTGCCCTCGCACCGCCTTCAGTCCTTCTCCGTGGTGCCGGCTTCAGGCTCCGCGGGCTGGTGTTCACCCCGCCCCGTACCTCAGGACACCCCGGACCCGGGGCTGCAGGCCTGGGGTGCCTCATCTCGCCCTGCACGCCGGCCGGGCCCCCACGACAGAGCCTTGAGGGGCCCCTCCGCAGCTCCCGGGCCCGCGGCGAGAGGCAGCGCTCAGCCCGCGATCACCGCCTTGTCGCCGCACCTCGGGGATGAGCCCTCGGCCCTTCCGCAGGGCCCGGCCCGCTCCCGCTCCGCGGGCCGCCGGCATGGAGTCCCGCCGCCGGCAGGTGGCACCGCCGCCGCGCCGCCGCCTGCGCTGCCCGCCGGGCCCGGGATGCCCGGGGAGCGCGGGTGGCGGCCCGCTGGGCCCGAGGCAGGGCTGCGGGCAAGGCCTGCTGGACGGGGGGAAGGGAAAGGAAGGGAAGGGGGAAGGGAAGGGCGCCTCGCTGCAGGCATTTGCTTTCTCAGTCGAGGACGGGCAGACCTGGTTCCCGTTTGCCCTGTAAACCGCCGGGGTATGGGGGTTATGGAAGAGACCCAGGACCCAATGCTGGACACTGTGTGCCCACGGTGCTCCACTACAAAATGGCACTATCGGTCTGTGCGAGCCCCTCCTGCCTGAAGCAGCCATGTCCATGCTGTCCTCCCTGGCATCCAATGGTGGGTTAGAGCTGTCCTGACCCAGCTCTTTTCCCACCCAGATGACACTGATCCCGGCTCTTGGACAGAAGCCGTGGTTGACTCAAACCATCCAGACACAGGCGAAAGGGGCAAAATGGCACTTAGGCCGTGAGGAGTGTCCTTTGGGGGCTGGGGCCCAGGGGACTGGGGAGGTGGCAGAGGATGGCCCAGCAGCCCTCTGTGCTGGCACTGGGCTTTGTGCAGTGTCAGTACGGGGGCAGTTCTGGGGCCGAACACTTCCCTGCCAACTGATCACCTGGTAGCTGGTCTAAAGAAGCCGGTGCTGAGGTCCTGTGCCCTACAGCAGCTCAGGGAATGGCTCCCTCTGGTTTGGTTTTGTGGCATTCCCTGCTCTGGAATAAGCATGGAGAGCGTGGCAGTCCTTTCCCTTTCTCCGTAATTTGTGTCAGCCAGGCTGCATCTGTGCAGAAGCACACCTTGAATGCTAGAGGTAGGGAATTTGGGAGCAGGGTGCGTATGGGTAAGGTCCTGCCACAGATCCACACCACCTTCTTCCAACCCCACTGGCCACAAACACACACATATGCCAGTGGCTCCTGGCTGCTCCAGCAAAATAATTGGCGCATTGACTGGAGGAGCGGTGGCTCGCAGCTGGCACAGATCAGCCACGGCTCGCTGGCCCCAGCCGCTTCACTTTGAATTCGCTCACTTGCTGTCGCCTCTTCCTTCCCCCCTTCCTCCCAGAGCCGCACAAAGGGAGCTGGCAGGGCTGCCCGCCAGCCCGGCGGGCACAGCTCACCTTGCCAAGCAGGGGCCCTCCATGCCCCCTCCCTGCCCGCCTCCCCCCACCCACCCACCCCAGCTGCTTTGCTTCCCCGATACTATTGTGTTTGCTCGCCTTTGAAATTGGCAGGAGACATCAGCTATGCTCAGATGATGAAAAGAGAGAGAGAAGCACCTGCTAACGTTTGGGGCTTGGGTCTAGAGCAGTGCTTGTGCTGAATATATACACCCTTATTCGGGTGTTTGGGCACAGAAGAGTTGGAGAGGGGCTTTTATTCTTTTGCTGAAATTTCAGCCAGATCCCAGCGCAGCAGTTTGCAGAGAAACCACTGCCCCACCCTGCACATACACAAAACTATTATTTTTAAGCACTTCATGTGCAGAATATTCAAGTGGCTTTTACCTTGCAATGGGAACACTGTTAGAAAGGGTCAAATGGACTAACCAAGAGCAGCCTCCTTGTCCTGTTACACCAGTGACTGTGTGTTGTCCCGTCTGCATCATATCTCTTGGAAATATTCTTGGACCACAAAATTTCAACCTGTAGGACATATTTTAACACCTAGGAGGAGACAGGAGGTCTCTAACATCAACTGAGAAGTGAAGGACGCTTGTCCAGGACATGGGAACAGAGTGAGCCAGAGGCTTGTTCACAGTTTGCTCACTTCCAAGGCATAGATCCAAATGGGTGCCCAAAGCCAGGCTCAGACTTTCCTCTCTCTCACTTGCTATGACTTTTTCATAAGGTTTATTACAGTATACGGAGGAGGAGGAGGAGGAGGAAGGGCGAGGTGGGCCTAGCATGTGTGGCCTGCAGCAAGTAGTGGTTATGAGCCCATGCTCCGGACCAGGCAGCAGCTCGGGGCTGCCCATGCACAGAGAGCTGGTGGCAACATGTGGTGTCACACAGACACAGCAGTACGTCTGACAGCAGCACTGACTCCTTCGCCTGGCACTGCACCTGGGCTAATACGCCCTGGGTCTGTTGGCACAGCGCTGTGCTGACGCCAGGAGACCTGCGATGCCTCTGGGCTGTTTCCCCCGACCCTGGTGCTGGGTAAGCACAGACAACTTGAGGACTAGTTCAGCTGTATCATTCGAAGTCTCTCTTACTTTTTGTATCACTTACTAAAAGTGAAGGGCCAGTAGTTCCTTAGCTTTTGCTCCTGCCTACAGAGGAGGGGGTGGCCAGGAATGGGAATGGTAAAGGAGGGAATAGAGGCAGCTATACAAGGCTTTGGTGCTGTGACCACTGCAGTGCCCTGCCTGCCCACTCTGCCTTTGTCTGGTTTCAGCCTTCAGACTTGCAGAGCATCTTTCCCCTGAATCCACCTCATGGCTCCACACAACAGCATAGAGGAGGTTTCAGGGAAGCAGTGACTGAGTGAGGAGAGAGGAACCCCACTGTTGGGAGTCTACGGGTGTTTTAAATTTTCCCAGTAACCCAGGGCTTTGAGCAAGGGGGATCTGGCCTGAGCCCTTACCATTGCAGCAGGTCTTCCTACAGAGAGCTGTGGTCCTCCTCCCCGCCCTGAGGGACTCCAAGGCAGAGACCCTCCAGCGTACACCACCCCTGGCTGCTGTTGGCGAGACAGTGCTAGCTTGCCTTTTCCCTATTAGACTGTAGTTGGAGCTGTGGAGAGATTTGCTGTCTGGCCTGAGGGTCTGCGGAGCCATCTCCCAGGCCACCACCACCCGATGTCCGCCTGCTGGGGCGGGGGGACAGCGGAGGGGGCTTGGCTTGTGCAGGGGGAGCTTGGGCACGTTTCCTCTGTATCATCTGCCAGGCACTTCGGCACTGGCTAGTAAGCATCTGGGGGCCACATCACATTGGCTGCTCTGTGGAGCTGGCCTTGCCTGCCCAGGTGTGGAGCAGCCAGGCACTGGGAATATTCCACGGCTCGAGTCCAACTCAGTAAATATTAGTTCAGAGGATCATTTGCAGCCTAGCAAAATGTAAGCTGTTCCTTGCTAAAGAGCCATTTTTCTAAAAGCTGATGGCAGGGAAGTTAGGAGCTCTCACTTTGCTTGGGCAGGCCTGATGCCTCAGTCATCAAGTGGGAAAAAGCCCCAAGGAAGTGAGAGGTGCAATGATGAAAGGTCATGAACAGCTGCTGAAAGTGTTTGTGAACCAGGAATAACTTTACTAGTAAAGAACTAAACCACAAATAAAGCTCAGTTTGATTAAATGGGTGGACTCGGGTAAGCAGATCACCTCCTGGGAAGCAGCTTATGTAGGTGTGAGGCGATTCAGGCTGTTTCTGAAGAGGGAAAATATGCAACAGCTTGCTGGCTAAAGCACAGATCACCCCACTCCCAAGTAAGCCCACAGACTTCCAGTCACCCTTGTCATCACCTCTTCAGTCCCTGTGCTCTCGGTGAGTACTAGTGTCCCTCTGCCTGGTCTCTGGCTCCTGAACCAGAACACACACACATGCACAGATACACACACAGGCACGCAAACAATTCCAAAACTGCTGAAATTCATTCACCTACACGAAAGCAATTTCCAAGGTGAAATTCAAAGGTGGTGAACCTGTCTGCTCTCGGTCAAACACGTCCACAGCTCTATTCTTTAGGTAGAATGATGGCTAAAATCACCAATGGAAACTACAAGCACTTGGCATCTGAAAATCAGGACACGTTCACTTCTGTGTCTGACCTCAAATAACTGCTTGGAAATAATACCTGACAATCTCCCCTGAGGACCTGAGGGCTCCTTGCAGGTCATTGTAGGAGTTGGAAACCTTCAAGCCCCTGTGACCATGTATGTGGGTCAGCTGGTGACTGCTACCGATCTTGCCCTGTCACCAGGTAGGCTGGAAGAAGAAAGGCTGTTTGCTAACTCCCGCTCTGTCACCGTGACTTGCGAGAGCCAGGAGCTTGTGGCCCGGGTGATTTCTTTACAAAATGGCTGGCAGTGAGCCTGGATACACATCCTGGCTCATCTCTGCTTTCTCTGTAATTTGGCCCAAGCAGTTGAAAGCAAACGAGGGAGGATGTAGCAATAATCTGGGGGAAGCTGCGGAGGTTAGAAATATGAGCAGGAAATAAGCAAATTAGACTGCGCCTGGGAAAACTGAAGTTAATACATTTGGTGGAAATAATCCAAAATGCTGCTCGTCAATAGGAGAGGGAAGCAGCTGACTGACAGCAGCCACTGCTGCAATGTGGCACAGGACAAGCCTGGGTGATTTGGGGCTGCCCACTAAGGTATCGCATGGCAGAGTGAGGATGTGCTGGGGCTGCAACAGCGCTCTGCCGGAGCTGCACCTGGGCTGCTGGAATCGCTGCTGTGCGCCTCAGGCCCGGGGTGATGCAGACAGGCTGGAGGGCTTTCAAAGAGCACCACCACAGATGAGCGGTGGGAGGGAACGGCTGGATGAGGAAAGCCTGGAAGAATTCAGTATAAACAACTTTCCCGAATGACGAGTAAAGGAGGAGGATATGATAACCCTCTTCAAGTATTTGAAGGCTATAAACGGTCATTTGGGATAAGGTTAGCTGTAATGGGATGAATTTATGAACAGGAAAAACTGTGTTTAGTGCAAGGACACGGGTACAAATTAACAGAAGTTGGTAGTTTCCCAAAGATGAGGTGGAAGTCCTCTTGCCATATACAAAACTGCTCTGGGTATGAAAAGAAAAACCAAGGCCCATGTGTTGTTGGAGGAGTCCAGCACAGGAGAAGTAGATTAGGCAGCTCCTCTGCCTTCAGGTCTTTTGCTGCAAGGCTCACTGTTCTGTTTTCTGAGGAAAACTTACATTCATTGCCTTGCTTGAAATCCCCACCAGAAGCAAGCTGAGTACAAAGTTAGGATATACACCAACATATATATACAAAAGTAGGTGTCGAGACTGATTTTCCATGTTGGTGAAGGACATTGCTCATTGTAACCTGGAGCATCCCTGCCTGTACAATGAAGGAGGTGTGATGTTCTGCTTTACTTGGGTTTTGTTGAGGATGTCCAAGAGGACATGAAAAAGGGATAGTTGGCTGCAGTGAGCTATCACTCTCGTCACTAGCTGCACATCAGCAGTGTCAAGGTGATTTCATCACAGGCTGCATTCTTCCTGGAAATGAAATTCAAATTAAGTCAGGGTGATAGTAACAAAAAGTTTCTCCTATCCCGTGGCAGTTGATTGCCCTCTGGGAAATAAGGTGAGTAGGCTTTGCACCTTTCCAAGGGAACTTCCATAAGGTCAGTGGTACACAAATTGAGTTTGGAGTCTTGTTCCTGCTAAGTCTGGTTGAACCCTTTCCCATCCAGGGAGAGGAAGAGATCCTTACACTGAAGCTCTTCCCAGCATGGCCGGACTATTATAGAGAGGCAGGAGACACACACCCCGCTCAGCTGAGAGGTACATCCTACAAGGCTGTCAGTCCACCCTGCATACTGCTGTCAGATGAAGTATGTTGTAGCGCTGCAAGGCCTTTCTGGCCAGTACAGCAAGCAAGAGAAAAAAAATACCATTCCAGAGAGCTTTACTCCATCTTAAAAACGGTGAGATGGCTCATGAGAGGAGCACAGGTCCCTTCGGCTCCCACTTGAACGGATACAAAAGGTGAAGTCACGCCTCCTGCTTTGGATGTCCTGGGTCACCCTTTGGGCATAATTTCTGGCTGGCAGGCAACTCAGGTGCTTGACTTCAGGTGCTGTGAGCTGTACTGCAAGCTGACTGTCCAACCAGTACAAACAGCCACCATGTTTATTTCTGTATTTTCCAAATAAAACCAATGGCCAGGCACTCTGTGATTGCAGTGGAGCAAATACTTTTTTAGGAAAAGATGATTTGAGACAGTTAAACAAATCTAGAAATAAATTTTCCATGCAAAACACTGGGAGTGTTTATTGGCCAGGTACCCAGTGGCCAAGCTCTAATTAATTCCTCAGATTGTAGCGACAATCAAACCGGGGAAGGGGCACCTCTGTTCCACCACTAGTTTTCCTTCACAGCAGAAGAGAGGCACAATTTTTCACTTCATGTTTTATTCAGACCCTTTGCAGGCTCTGGCTCTTGCAAGGCATTTTGAAGGAAAAAAAATCCAGACTTGGATCCAATCCTATCACCTGCTGATGGCTCCTTCCACTCCGTCAGTGTAACACTAGGCAGGAAAGGGGTTTTTTTTCTCTCTGTCTCTCGCTTTCTCTCCCATTCCCTTAAATCTGTGGGATCTATAGAGGCTGGGGTATTCAGTGCTGCTGAGATCCTGCTCTGTGGCTCATTAAAATGTCAGGCTCACCACTGCAGACCCAGGGCACGCATTCCTATTGACACCAGCGGACAATGAAGTCGGTGGGAATTGGGGAAGTAGGAAAAGCCCACAACTTTCTTTATGATAAGATTAGTGATCAGAGTAGCTTTAAATCGTGTTAAACTCCTCTCGTGTCATTAAGCAGTTTTCAGACTGTCCCATCCAACACAATCACACAAGTATTTCAGTGAGTGTTTCCTTGTGTGACTTGGGAAAGAAACGTGTGTCTGACAGTCACCCGTGCGCCGGTGATGGGCTGTGCCAAGGCTTTTGTGTCACTGGGGATCGGTACCTGAGGAAAAGGGATTTTGCTGCTGTGTTTCCAGCTTTTATAATGCACCACGCAAATGGTTTAATAAATACAGAGTAAAGTGAAAAAGAAATCATTCCAAGGGAAGCCCAAGGTGATCTGAAAGCTGAGCACAAAGCTGTCACTCTGCTTCTCTGGCACGAAACCCTTCCGCCCCTTACTTTCAGACTACAGAACTGAGTTAACATCTGCTACAAACCCAGGTGTACATTACCCAGTCGATGCCAAACTTTGCCTAACATATTTCTTAATGAGAAAATAAAACTGGTCTCAGAAATAGTGTAGAGCTTGAAAATAAATGTTGACTAGAGCGAAAATGTCAGTTTGGAAGAGTGAACTATTGCGGTGTGACCCCTTCCTCGCATTTACAAGGATCTCTCCACTTTGGCATTCAGACAGATACGCGCCTTTCCCATGGATGAGCCTTTTATATCCCCAAATATATTTAATATGTTTAACTCTGGAAATTATTTTAATGAAGAGTGTGTCTCTTCTAATAAACTGATATAATGGCAGCTCATTAAATGTAATCGAAAGGTTTCTCGTGTAATAAATCATCATATTTTATTGCGTATGAAAGCGTGGGTGATTCTCAGCACTGCTAAACACCTCGTGCACAAACTACTCTTCCAGGATATTACTGAGGAATTCTTTTTCCCTAGGTTTTCCCCAAATAGAACCAAAGAGTTAATGCTTCTGCTTCAGTTTCCATTCTCTGCCGCAGCAGAGGTTTCTTTGGGAAGCCGAGGGGACCTGGCAGCCTCCGCGACTCGGGCTCGAATGTTGCCCTGCTGTTCGGTGCTGGTGTGAGGGAGCAGCGGTGGTACAGGCTCTGGCTCCTCTGGGAATTTTCAAGTAAGTGCTAAAAGGGGGCAGCGCCTGTGTGGCACAAGGCGTTTAATTAGCATGTTAAATACTAACATGCTTGTGTCAAAACAGTGCCAGCTGAGCAGGAAAGCAGCGTAACTCGCAGTTTGAAGGAAGCAATCATATTTGCAAATCTTTCTCCCCCCCCCCCCCCCCAGGTTGTTTGTTGCCTTTTGAATGGTAAAGGAGATGAGGATTTTTTAGAAGTTAAACGTGCATTGAAGGTCCTTATTGAATCAGCTGGCTGAACTGCAACTGCTGGAGGCAACGGTGAGAACTGGCCAGTTCCATTTGAAAAGCATCCTCTGGTTCTGGGCATGGTTTGGGCTGTGCAAGTGTATTGCAGATGCTGAACTCTCCCCCAGAGGGTGGGGGCACGCGCTTCGGCATGCATCCTTGCGCGTTTCTGGGACACTGGAAGGCTGCCGGAACAAGTTGTCTTGCTCCACCTGGAACCAAGTGAAAAGGAGATTTCTTTCTCTTTGATTCCTCGGTGTCCCAGCCAGATGAACTTGGAAACTCAACCTGCCAAATTCACACAGTTTGAGAGGGTTCAGATTAAACCTATGGGACCTTACTGTGCTTTCCAGAGCTTTCACCTCACATTCTTCCGCTAGCAATCCCTTCCAGCTCCATCACTCCGAGGGCCTGATGCAAAAAGTCCTCAGGAAAACGCCTCCGTCCCAGTCCTTTAGCTGCCACCTGGCACTCATTCCTCTTGTTTGGGCCATCTTCACACGAGGGCCAAGCAGCAGTGTCCTGCGCAGGCAGCAGAGGGCAAGCAGGTATCTCACCAGCCTTGGTCAGAACAGGCATGGTCCCACTGCAGCTTCTGCTGCCCTGCAGACATTTGTACATGGGACAAAAAGCACTCACACTTTAAAACACCCACCAAAAAAGCACCAAACCCTACAGCACTCCCCCAGGTTATATTTTAGAGACTCTATGAGTTTATATTAAGTGTAAGGAGTAGCATTGGCATTGGAACTACGGTCCTGGGAACTGTAAATTGCTGCTCCCCTGGCCCCACTCTGGTTAGAGCACCTTGGGGCTGGAGGAGCAGGAGGGTGCTGCATCACTGGTACAGCCACTGGGGAGTCCAGGGGGTTAGTGGTCCTCTGGGCATTGCATCCTGCCATGCTCCCTGCCCCATGAGTGAGGCAGCCAGGTGAAAAGCTGCTGCTAGGGGAGAAGAGGGGCTTGTCGTGACGGGAAGAGGGTGGATTTAGACTGGACATAAGGATTAATTTTTTTTATATGGGTGCCCAGAGAAGCTGTGGCTGCCCCCTCCCTGGCAGTGTTCAAGGCCAGGCTGGATGGGGCTTTGGGCAACCTGGGCTAGAGGAGGGTGTCCCTGCCCATGGCAAGGGGTGGGACTAGGTCTTCAGATGTCCCTTCCAACTCAAACAATGCTATGACTCTAAGAGCCACCTGCATCAGAGTGCCAACAAGGGGGAGTTGAGGGTTCTGGGAACATTGTGATATCAGGCTAGCCATAGAGACAAGACCCTGCAAGGCTGCCTTGACCAGGCATGTTTTGGTCATTGAATACCGGTCATTTGGACTCAATACACTCTAAAAACATATTAGATTACAAGGTCCTGGCTTCTGGGAGCTGATGAAAATGAGAAGGTGCCTGGGGAGACCTGGGAGCTACAAGAAAACAGGAGGTTGGAGACAAAACCGCAATTTTTAAATCCCTCTCTTCTCTAGAGTTTCACAGTCTACTAGGTTTGGCTTAAGCTGACATGAAAGATCTGGTGTGTTTCCTGTTACACGTGAAAAATGACATGCATGCCAGTAACATCAATATTATTAGAATTTCTTAAAACTGGACTTCACACGTAATTTTTACTAAAATATGTATTTTGAGATTTATAGTTCAGCTTAGCCTGGGTTTCCTCACTGAGCATGACTGGAGTTTTGGGAAGAGCAATGAGAGAATCTATCTCCCAGGCAATGCCCATTGCTGCCCAGAGCTGAGTCAGTGGTGCCAAAGTGCCACCTGCATCTTTAATAATGTCAAATGGATTCAAAACACTGACATCTGCTCATGAAGTTTGTGGTTTAAGTGATTTTTCAGATACACAAGTCAACACTCTCTACCTGGAACCTCGCTCGGAAAATGTTTGACATTTCTATAGCAGGCATTTGCTTACTTAGGAAAAAGTTACCCAGAGAAAAGAAGGGCTCTGCAGCTCAGCCAGTTCTTACGCACACCCCAAGTGAGCTCCTTGTCCTCTCTTTTCTCTGCATTGTTGTGTTTCTACAAGGGAGAGACACACCAGGGCTACCAGTGTGCTGAGAGCTTTTCCCCTCCCATAGAAAATTCTGCTTCAGGGCTCATACACGGGCAAATTTTGGTCTATTTTTAGTTGACAACACATTAACAGAAGAGCAGTGAAACTGTTTGGGTTTTTTAATCATTATTTAAGTAGGGATACTTATAATTGCTCAATAATGCAACAAATTTTGTAAGGGGATTTCAATTTTCACCCAAATACCAAAATCCCTGGCAGAAGTTCAGTATTTCTCACAATTCAGGCAGCCTTTTTAAAGTCTGACTGTACTTTAAAATGTCTCCTCTTATTTATTTATTGTTTTTAAATATCCTTGTGTACATACTGCGGGGATTGGGCCATATCATCACATCAATGCCTGGGTGCAATCCAATTCGGATCAGCTGCTAGTACAAGAGCAAATCAAATGGGGTTGGTTTTTTTTCTCCTCAAAACAAGAAACAGGGCTGGAACTGCATCAGCTGCTAGCACATTGGAGGTTAACCCTGGCGTGACAAATCCGCGTTTGGGTTCATCCTTTACCAGAAGGCATGCCGGCCAAGAAGGGCACATGTCTTGCAGTCTCACACACACACACACAGAGCTGCCTGCAAGCATGATGGCCATGCATGGCCACATACCAAAAATACCCCAGCCCTGCCCCACGCACCAAACCAGGGCTGCCTGATGCTGAGGTGGTTATAAAGCTAGGCTGGGGTCAGCACTCTGCTCACTCAGCTTCTCCAGATGTACTCAGCAACTCACCATATCATGCCCTTGTGCTTATGTAAATCACAACCCCAGCACCCACAACCCCAGCGCAGGCCTGGGGGGAGCTCCCACCCTTGCTGTCCCCCCTGCAGCTTTCCCAGCCCCCAGCTCTGCTTCAGCCCCCCCACACCAGCGCCAGGGAGCAGAGCTTGATGACACAGCATGGTCCAAACACATATTTCTTCCTTATAAAACCACAGAACGAGACATTTGGCTTCTGTTACCAGAGGCCTGGGGTATAATTAATCCACCCTATCTTATATTTTTAATTACATCTCCACTCAAGTATCTGAGTCTTTCACAACCCCAGTATTTGTAAGATGCAGGAAAAATATTTCAGTCTTCACAGGGAGAGAGGCTGCGGCGTGGAGACTCTGCGTAAGTAGGGCAAACTTCAGAGAAACCCGGAGCACGACGGAGAACAGAACCCAGATGTACCCAGGGCTCATGCTTTGCTTTAAATACAGCACTAGGATCCCTCTCATTCATGATGCCAGTATAATGGCATTTCCTCTCCTGGAATGGTGTGCTCAGCTTTGGCCAGCGCCTCTCTCTCTCTCTCTCTCTCAGGAAAGTCAGAGGGAGAAACAGGCCAGAGAAGCACAACCAAATAATTTTCGTTGTGCAGAGAACCTCCATACAAGGCGAGGAAGAGGTGCAGAAGCGTGCAGAAGACCACGAGGTGCCTTGCTGTGGGCAGACCGGCAAGCCGGCGGCATGGGGCTGGGCTTCAGCCAGATGCAGACTACTAGGGCTTGGTGTTGGGGAATTTGGGCTCTGGAGCTGCTTTTGTTTTTCTCAGTGTCCTGGAACAAGATGTTTAATACTTTGAGATTTATCTACTCAAGATCACTGGATGCTCCAAAGGCATTCTTACAGGTCCTGTATACAGGCACTTTGTGCACAGTTTCATGGCCATATGTGTCATGATGAATGTGCTGTGAGGAATCACAGAATGGTTTGGGTCCTCCTCTGGACTTCTCCAACAGTTCCATGTCCTTCTTATGCTGGGGTCCCTAGAGCGCTCCAGGTGGTGTCTCACGAGAGCTGAGTAGAGGGGGAGAATCACCTTAGTACTGTGTACAGTGTTCCTGGTGGAGGTAATCCCTTAGTCAAGAAGAGCAAAGCTCAGCATCATCAAACCTGAAGACCTTTAGATTTACCACAGTAGTAGAAATACAAAGTTGTTCTTTTTTCAAGCCTTTATTGGTCCAGCATGACCTGTCAGCAAGTAACCCCACACTTAACTATGCAATGGTAAAACATTTACCCAAAGGAAAAAGAAAAAAACTTCAAAGACTTGAAAAATAGACAAGAAAATAAGCTAAAATAGACTCTTCAGTGTGTTAGGGAAACACCTCCTGGAAGGATTTGAAAAAAATCCTTCGTTCTTTAACCGAGCTTTTGACACGGTGTAATTACTGTGTGGAGCTCTCCCAGTTTATCCTCAAAACCTACAGAATAAGGCCTCTTGCTTAACAACAATCTTGAGTTTTTCAGGAAGTCACATGGCTCAATATTACAAGTTGGGAAGATGCAAGCTATCCAGTGTTGCTCTCAGAATCCCCAGGGGTTGCAGACACTCATGCCAAAGCAGATGCTGCCACACCTTCAGCATTTTTGCTCTCTGTGCCTGCCTGTGCCAGTCCTGCCAGACCGCCGAGCCATGGGACCACAGAGGACAGAAATGAAGTTGTCCATGAAGTTTGACCCCCAAAGGAGTGGCATTCCTCCTAAACACAGACTGGAAAACATAATTCCCTAGTTTCCAGGTACTTTTTCTAGGCAGCTCTCCTGGAGTTCCTGTGCCACTCCAGGAGAGTCTAAGGAACTTGGCAGTGTGGACATTCATCAGACAGGCAGTCTGATGGCACAGAGGCCATTGGGCAGAGATGGTTCCTCTCTCTGTCAGCAGAGCAGCTCAGGGCTGTCAGCACCTGCCTCTATGTTTGGAGATGAGGGAGGCCAGGAGAGCCCAGGGTTACATCAGAGCCCAGGGCTGCTTTAGGTCTTTCATCTCAAACACAAATCCCAAAGGCATCCTCTCCTCCACCACATCCTGATTCTTTCCTGTCTCTGGAGGCCGAGGTGACCTTGCCTTCCTGACACCACTTCTTGTGATTTGTATCTTTGTCTCTGAGAGGTTCTTCTTTTCCATCTTAGCAGTTTGTTGTCCTTACAGCTCAGAGCCCTTGGTGAGAAGGCATCCTTCCTCACATCTGCAGGGCTTGTACTCACTTTGAAATCTGAGCTATACCTATGGCTCTGCTCCATTGCTGTGTGCACATGTTAATGTGAATGTGGTTGTTCCATGCAGCTTCAGACAGAGATTTCCTTTGGTAACCACATCCATGATCTTCTTGAACCCTGTAGATCATGATCTCTTGGCAGCCTCTGGCACTCATTCTTTGCACAGCTCTCTCCTCTACCATCTACCCTCTCCCACTCAAGAACAGCCCCCTGTAAACATTTGGAAGTCATCTCTAACGAACTTTTCTGCTGTGCTGTCTGTGCATAGCTTTCTAAATATAAATATTTGCTGTGTCTGAGGCTGATACTGTTTTCATGTTCCCTCACCTCTGGGCTTGTTTGTATTGAAAACTGCCTGTGCAGTTGTCAGTTGTCCTTTCTTTGACACAAGGGGATGATGGTCCGGGATATCTGATACTCTGTGAGGCAATAATAGAAGTGGTAAAGAAATAATGAGACTAGTGCAGGGGAAAGTACTTGCTGTAACACTGGTAGGAGAAGGAGATGAAGTAATTCCTCTAAAAATCAAATTGTTCCACATACCGTCTTCTTTCACCCAAATCAGCCCATCAGGACCTGTGCTGGTTTGAATGACCACATTTGCTTCACCAGAACATGCTTCCCCACTAGCTCTTCAACTCCCAATACTCTTCACTTTGAAAGCCCACAAACATAAATCAATTAGAAATAAAATTTAATTTACAACATCAAAAACAGTCACATTTGGAAACAGCCTAATTCCCTGATGCTCAAAAGCACATCACATTATAATTTATCAACCATCACATTTTTAACGATGTCAGACATTTGTCATAAAATCACCATTAAATTGGTATCTAATGGCTTCTAATAAATGTCAAAATGAACTTGCAGATGCCTATTTGAAATATATGAGAAGCCATTAAACAGCAATTAAAAGGAAGTTTCACAAATAATATTTTATATTAGATATGTTGCAGAGCCATGCAAGGAAGGGAGCATGACATTTTGAGGAACCCCTGAAAATGCTCCCTTGTGCCACGTATTTCTGCAACGATGGACTGCATGCCTCCCTGGAGAGAAGCCCGTGCTTCCTGGGCATCCAGAGCCCTCCCTGTGGAATGAGACCCCAGCCACTCGTGATGTGGTTGCCATAAGTCATTGCTTTAAGGCCCAGCATGGATGGTTTGTGGGGTAATGGCATTGTGGCCTTTCACCCTTGTCCCCTTCTGCTCTGGAGGCCCAGACTCTTCCCTGTTGTTGCTCTACAGGCTTCTGGGATCTGGGGCCAGCAGGGATATGGGGTGAGAGGGAAGAGCTCCTGGTGGGGAGACAGATACATGGGGCAGTGACATTTGCTGGTGTTTAGTGGTGATAGGCAGGGGAAGATCTCCAAGGGGGGGTGCAGAAGATTTTGGGGAGGATGAGTGGAGAAGGGCATATGAACAGCCACTCTTCTTCCACAAACGTGATGCGATGAGAAAGCAGTACAAAGCTGGGTAGAGGGACAACATGAGACTATTCACTGAAGTCTGCATTACCACCCCTACCACCTTTTCTCCAGTCCACATATTAACAAACCTCACCCTGTGCGCCTCGTGGGGCCCAGTATGAGCACATTGCAGGCTGTCTCGGGGGAGCACTGAGCACTGCTTTTTGCCTTCCTGCTCAAAGCTCTCCAGGAGCTGAGAGCCACTCCTGGTCCATGTTATGCCCAGGAGTCCATGTTCCTGCTGTATGTACATGTTTAGTATATGTACACACATATCTATGGTTGATATAAAATACACATCATCTCATTAAAAATACACACAGGCATGATGCCCCTGGCTTCTCTTGCAACACAAAGCTTACTTTTCTCTTCTGCATCTTGAAAATGTCTCAGAAACATTTAATCTTCAAACACTAACAAGAACTTCATAGTGATCACAAGCCTGTATCAGTCCAGTCACTGACTGGAAATAGTTAAAAGGAATTTGATCCCAGCTTGCTCCATCCCAAAGCCAGGCTGCCTTAAAAGAACAGCTTACTTTCTTCCATTGTTTTTTTTTTTTTAATTCACCTTAGCCCTTGCAAACAGGAGGAAGGGAGGGATGGGACTAGATGTGACCATTAATCCTGCTGGGGCTCAGGCCAGTGTGCTGAGAATTAGGTAAGCCGGAGGCTGGGGAGCATGATGGGGACAGCACGTTCTGGCGTCGTCAGGAGAGTGAGCAACAAACCGGCGCCTTTCATGAGTAGGTATCAGCAGCCAGTAATAGATCCATTGTGTCAGTACACAAATATGTTGTTATGCTCCACCTTCTGTCCTATTTGTTTCTTACAGTACTATGGCTACTTTCCTCTCCCATTTATGCAGCCGAGATTTGGTCCTGACACAGAAAAACGAGGAAAAAAATCCCCTTACCCCCACCCTCCACATCTCTGGAGCTGTAAAGGGCCTGTTTATACAACTGTGGAAGAGGGTGTGTATTTACATATTAAATGGGATCGAGAAAATATGTAACATATGTTGCAAACAGAACTAATGTCTAAACACACATGTAAACCTGGGCGAACGGGTCCTGCCAAAATATTTTAACCATCTGTTTTTACTTAGCAGTTTTTGAACAAATTATGTTTATTATGTTAATTTATTTTACTGTCAACAACACCAAATGACAGAGTTGCCGCTAAACAACATCATTATATATCACATTCTGGCATAATACCAGCAGGTTTTTTTTAATGCGACAGGAATAAATGCATATTAAACTGTCAATTTGTTTAAAATCTAGTTCAGGATGGTAAATACATCTGCACGAATTCATCGTGTTCCAGCAGACACTGTTTGCACAGAGACTACTTAAAGATAAGGCACTTTGATGGGACTTGCAGAAAGAAGCAGGGGCGCAGCAGTCCTGCCTGGACTCCTGACTAGCTTTGAGACCAATCCCAAGAAGAGGGGAAGAGAAGGAGTGAAGGGGAGGCTAATGTACATTTCAAGAAGGTGTGATTAAACTTCCTGTGAGTCCATCTTCATTTGCAGCATCCGGGAAATCTCCCTTAGATGAAGAAAAACTGAAACTGAGATCAACCACAAAATAGTATTGACCTTTATCCCAGGTCCATGTCCTATTCCCCAGCATCCGCTGTTTGTGTCTGGGCAGGAGACTCTGGCCCTGGACCCTGCCCCTGGGCTGCAGCAGGGCAGGGACATCCAGTGCCACGGGCAGCTGCTGCAGCAAGCCTGCATCCACCACGTGAGGACAGTGAAGGATGCTCTGGAGGCCTCAACATCCTCTCAAAAATCCATCTCTTTTGCTCAAAGAATTCTCTACTTGTTTCCCCAAAGCAAACCTTTGTTTCAGCAGGATTTTTTATTTTGTTTGCTGATCCCCCTAAGAAGAAAGATCTCTCTGGAAGAGGAGGGTTCATCAGTGGCTTCCTCACCCTCCTGGCTGCCCACCTTCACTGTCCACAAGTGCTGCCCAAGCAAAATCATTCCTTCCTCTTTCCCTTTCCAAAGTCAGTACCTGTTCTCCTAAATCAGTCTGCTTCCCTCAGTCCTGTTCCCATGTAGACAGCTGCTCACACCTTTCCCGACAAAGTCACCTTTTTCTCCAAAGCAGCAGTGCTGACCCCCATCTTCTTCTCCCACACTAGCAGTGCAATCTGCTCCTCTGGATGCATTTCCCTTCCAGTACTATTCCAGGGATGGCTCAGGCTGTCTCTGTGGCCTGGTAGTAGAAACACAGAAACTGGGATGTGGTAGGACAGGCCGCCACCTTTTCCCTGGTGGCGTTATGTGTACCTCAGGAGAGGAGAAAACAAGCCTGAAGTCTTCAGAAATGCTGAAGAATGAGAATTAAAGATGGTGAAAGTGGAACAAGTGGGAAAGCCAAAGACAAGACCATGAGTGCAAGCACGGCTCTCTGGCCATCATCAACTGCTGTGCTTTCAACAGTTCACTCAGGGAGCTGTAGGAACTCATGACACCTAAGCCCTTGACAATGTGATATATTACAGGTATGGTACAATGTAAAATACAGTCCGACCGCGGTCCTGCAAAGACCCATGCACAGGAGTAATGGTGCACGTTGTCCTCCTGAGGCCCAAGGAATTCCTCAGCACAGATAGTTGAACACATGCACAAAACCTTTCAGAGCCAGAGCCCAGGAGAGGTATGGGCAAGGAGGAGCTCTCCTGCCCCAAGAAATCCTAACGCAGTGTAACACTGCTTCTGATATTGAATCAATTAGCTGAGAAGTAATCAGTAAGGAAATACAATACTGTTTTCTGGGGATTAAGGAGCAGGCATCTTGGGAAAAGATTATGTTTAAGATGAGGAACAGGCTCCTTCTGATTAACCTCAGCCTTTTGAAAAGTGTAGCAAAGAAATACTGTGCACATAAATATTTTGGTATCTCTCTAACAAATATTATAAGCCATGCCACGTTTGTTTAAATGCCCTTCCCTGTCATGACAAGGGCTGTTCACGCAGGATGGCAAAGGAACCATTGTTTATAGCATGCTCTGTAGCACTAGACTTTGTCAAGTGCAGTGGCATGTGAGAGGCAATGCCACGCAGTGCAAAGCTTGGGGAAATTCCCCCTCCCCTCTCTAAATTCTGGTTTTATGAAGAGAAAGGTTACATGATTTATATTTCAGGAGTTGAAGTCCTGAGAAAATAAACCTCGGTCCAAGTACTTGTCCAGCATACAACAGATATTCCATAAAATGTATGGGCTGATTTCACGCATATGGCTGCTCATTTTACAAGGGGATGATTAAGATGGTCATGGTTATGTTGGCTTTTAGTCCTCAAATGCCTCAGCTGTTCTGGATTCATTTAAAATCATAATGTACCTCTGTGTGCAAAAAGCGAGCAGCCAGCACTCCTCTGCTCTCACCATCCTGCAAATCCAGCTTTTCGCTTTTGACGGTGTTTCCAACACGGTTCATTAGTCACTATTGACTTACGCGGTCCATCTCTTTCTACTCGCAGCCTCCCATCTCCCTCTGCTCTGGCACCAAAGAAACTCATGGAGTGGGCAGGGCTGCCTTTGGAAAGAGATGAATTTTTATTGCCTTTTGCTGGCTTCCACCCCCTTTCCTGCTGCCTTTCTTGCTCTTTGGTATCTCCCGAGCGGCACTGTGCAGCCTGCCTCCCGAGGGATGTCAGCCCGTCCTGCCCCAGCCTTCCAGCCAGAGCTCACCGAGCCCCTCTGCCTGTGCTGTCAGAGCAGCAGGCTGTTGAGAAAAAGTCTTACTAGTGGGAGTGAAGTTCAGAAGTGCTTTTTTCTCCCAGCAAGATCAAAACTTCAGCACTTGCACACTGTGTGGAGAACCAGCTTTTTACCCTGGGAATGGAGGAGGTTTCTGTGGCATGTTCTGGGTGGTGCAGCATCAAGCACTGTTGGGCCTGACATACCCCATCCCCTCTATGGGAGTCATGCAGAGGGTGATTAAGATGGCAGGCTGTGACTCAAGGAATGTAACCACCTTTTCCCATTTTAATCTGATTTGGTCAGCTCAGGCTTCTCATGCACACTGTATCTGATACTTCCTCCTGAAGAGGTTTTTTTCTTGCTGCAGCTGCCCAGCATCCCTTCCCCTCACCTTCCTCCATATCTTTTCCTGCACTTGGTATATCTCTTCACTGTAAAAAGGAAAGGCATTTATTGCTTCGTTCACATTAAGTGATGATCATGTAACAGAAATAAACTGCTTGTTCCCATATAATCACAGATGACTTTGCGGAACCCGGGCTTCAAACAGCAGAGGTTGAAGCCTGCAATGTTTTCCTCCAAAGCAATCTTCGTTTCTTAAAAAAAACCCCAACAAAACAAACACTAAAACCCCTAAGTCAGTATCTTCCCGCAACTGCAGCTGATTTCCTGTGTAAACTAAAACCATGTGATATTCCATAAATGCTTCCAGCTCTAAATTACAGGAAATGAAAACCATCATGGAAAAGGAAAGCTTTGGACTAAATTCCCAGATCAGATATCATTGTAACTCCATTTCAGCCTGATTACAGTTTGGGTGCTTTCTAACGTACCTGGTAGCAATTAAAGGGACTGATAACAGCTGATGGGCCGCAATGTCACCCGCAGCCTCGCTGCAGGACAGAGACATCTTCCACACCTAGGGCAATGCCTCAGAGGTGCCACAGCTGAAACCGTGAGCTGAGGTTGATTGAAGGAAGTGTTTTTACACAGCCTTTGTGAAGGTCAGGCTCTGAATTCTCAAACTGCACGTGCTCTACCCAGTCACGGTTTGCAATGAGCTGGCTGCACACCCACATCTGCACATGTACATGCTGCTTCACCATCAAGGGCGTAATGGCTGTGCAGCTCTGCATTGCTCAGCAACGCTGTTTGCAGTAAGAAAGAAAGGAAGAGTTGTGCAAGGGAAAAGTATGAGCCAATGCTGGTACAGAGAGTATACATTATCGAATACACAAAACTATCCTATCATCCCACCTGAATTTGGAATATATGCTTGGTCCTTTGGCAGTGGATCTGTCTACCACTACTTAGAGGCTGAGGGCTGCTCTAATCACTAAGATTTAAGCCATGTTTGGGTGCTACTGTGATGTGCACCACACAGTCTGAACGTACAGGAGACCTCCATGTTTTCCCCACGGGTCCCTTGAAAGAGAGCACCTCAGAGCTATGATGAACACACCACACACTTATCAGCCCTCCGCCTTCCAGGTGGATTTTCTGTAGCTTTGACTTGCTGACAAAACAAGTGCCCAAGCTGAGATTTATGGACACTTGTCCCAGTGTTCTCAGCCTGTAAATGACTGCTGAAGGGATTTTCATTCCTGTGACCAGCACATTCTCTTCATTTCTGCAGAGTATTTGTGCCCTTCAATGCACTAAATCAGCCTGGCTCTGCTAAGAAATAGGGACTTCAATTAAACAAATTAATTGCAATGCTCTCATACAATTTGTTAATTGATAGGCTAGGAGATTTTTTAGTTTGTTCAGCCAAGATCATGATAATTTTCCTTTTGAACTGATGCAATGAATAACCATCAGACTGAAAAAAGTTGAGGCAAAGTACTCATTTTAAGGACAGCTCTTGGGTACACTATTATTCATTTGGTATTTCAAACGTCAAGGGAGCAGAGCATTGCTCTTACCATGGAAGGGAATCTTGCTGGGTGTCAGATTAACTCCTGTATGCCACAGTTGTCCCTTCAGATGTTGTAACTGCTGCTGCCACTTCTTTACATGCAGAACATTTGGGGCAGTCCTTGGCGCCTCTGGGTGTTAAATTCTAGGCTGCCGTGTTCCTGGTGTTATGAAAACATTTCTATAAATGAGAGTATCTCAGCCATCCATATATCATTCACATGGAGGTCTTCATTGATTTCTGCCTTGTTACCAGGATGAGGCAGATGGTCCCGTGGGACAGAGGGTCACACATCCAGTGCCAAAGGAACCAAGTCAATTTGCACAAATGGAGGGATCCAGCCAGTACTTGTTATAAGCTGTTCTTGCCGAACGGCCCAAATGAGAGGCTTCAGTGCCAGCAAAATCATTAAAGTGAACAGCTTTGCCTGTTCCCTATCCAGCAGACATTTCTGTTAGGGTAGGTCATTAGTTATTCCTGAGGTTGTTAGGTTATCACATTGAATCTTAATCCATCTAATTCATCCCAGCACACTCCCATTTGTTTCTAGTGCTTGCCTTTTAAAATACCATTAAATCATGTCAAAGGCCTTCTCCGCACCTGCCAAGAAAGCTGCATGCGTTCTCTGAATTTCTTTGCCAGGTGAATTCTATTTCGTATATTCCTGGAGAAGACAGCTCATTGCAAATCCCATTTCTCCTTCTCCTATTTCTCCTTCCCAAGCACACTTCCTCACATGCACTGGGGGATTTTAACTTTAAGATACCCAGCTCAGCCTGGGCTCAATTCAATCAGTGTTGTCCTGAACAGATGCTGGCGGGTTTCCATTGCCTTGAGCTAGCCTGAGTGTCCCACTTTCTCTTGCTGAGATAAGAAGTAAGCAGGGGGAAGAAAGAAGAAACTATTTGCCTTTGATAGTGTAATGGGAAAATAAAGAAATCCCAACAAAACCTGCCTTTCTTGTGCATAAAACCTTTGGTTAAGAATTCTTAGCAGGATACTAAAAATAGAGAAACTCCGCTGAGATCAGTGCACAGCTTTAAACCAAACATATAAATTAGTAAAGAAATGGCATTCTCAGTCCTAGATAGCTTGTAGTGAATTAGACCAAGGCTTTTACAGAACAAAGGAACCTAAACCCCCCCTAATCTCACTTTGAAGGAAAAAAGTCTCTGATCACTCCACCTGCCACTTCCCTCTGTGCCAAGAAAAACTTGAGTATACACCAAAAATGCTGAAGGAGAGTTGAGTGTTGCACTAAATTTATGTACCACTAGAGACTAGGGTTGAATGTGCTGACTGAACTTATTCTAATAACTTAGATGCGAAAAATCTATACTGCAAATCACCTTGCTTAGATTGGTTTAACAAGAACTATTTACCCAAGAAAAAAACCCAAACCCACAACCCCCCAATGCTGATTGCTTTCTTTCTCACCAAAGAAGCAAAAAATACACATGGACAGAGCCTGAGATATTGGTTTTTTCTAGCTTCAAAATACAACAGAAGAGAAAGGTGCGGGATTTGCAAGGACCTTGTGTTTGTGCATGTGTCCTCGATTAAATGTTTAAAATGGGCGCAAGGTTTAAAGGCTCACAGGGATCCAGGACATCCAAGGGTTGCCTTAGTCGTCACGGTGAGCCTTAGGGAGTGCATTCGACCTGGATTTCTGAGGCCACGTGGTTGTGCCAGGCCTCCCTGCTCTTGGGCCATGTCGTGCCACTTACTTTACGGTGAGTGCGTGTTTGCAGGCTTTCACCTCACACTTAGGTTGTGGATCTCGGTTTGGGGGCTGGGCCAGGGGCACGGGTGGGAGGTGGACAAGGTACATTGAGGGGATAAATGGGTCACTGCAGCCACTTTCATTGCCAGTGATTACAGGGTGAAAGTCATGTCCACCCTGAATTACAGTAGGTGAAGAAAGCAGACCCCTGATCTCATATGGTCAGGCCATGTCCCTGCACTTGTCCAGTGGGGCCCATGTGTGGGCTGAGGAGCTAGGGAGCACCTTTGGGAAGGCCTGGGGGATGTGGACAGGGGGGGAGTGAAGGGGCTAAAACTAGAGCAGGACCTTGGGGAGGCTCAGCAGCAGAGATGGGCAAACCTGCTTTAATTAAAAATTCAGGACTGTGGGGCCTGGCCAAGAAGCTGGAGTGTCTAGGGGCAGCCTCTGCTGTAGCCCCACTCTGCAGCAGCTTGTTTGGTGCCTGTACCCATATGTGGGTCTCCACTGAAACTGCCAGGGCGGTTTCCAATTAGCACCTATTGAGGGATGTTATTTTGGGGTTTAAATCAGGCAGGCACACCTCCCCTGGGAAGCAGCGTGAGACCACCCACCCGCATTGCATAAGCCACCAAAAAGCCATTAAACTTATAGTAACCACTCTGAATCACTACCAACCCACCCTAGATTTGAACCATCCGCTGAAAGGTGAAAGGTTAATGTGAGATAATTTTTTTAATCATTGCTGTAACATTAAGAAGAAGGTCTGTTAACCTTTTGGGGACTGCTGACTTACAGCCTGCTGTTCATTTGGCTGATCCTACAGGCTACAATCATGATAGGATAGTTTCCCAAGAGAGCAAATAAAATCCAAGAGGTACATTTTTCTTCTCAGCGCTTGCCTGCTATAAGATTGAACCCTTCATTAAAAATGTGATAAGCCATGCAATATATTTCCCTGTATATTATAGACTTTAATCTTTAATGTTAATGACAGAAATGTTGCCATTAGCAGCCCTGTATTTTCTTCCACACCTTAGACATTTTTTTGTAACCACGTTTTCCTCTTTCAGGCAGATGGTAACTATTTCATCTTGAATTCCTTTTTATATTAGCATAAAGAGAATTTGAAAAAAAAAATACTAAGCCATAACTAAAATAGAAGAACTTATTGCAGTGAAATGTCAAACACTATTTTCCTAGTCATGACCACCCTTTGACTTCACCGTTACTAGGTGTGTGTCTCAAAACTGAGATCAGTTTTGGAAATACTACTGATGAAAAGGAATCAATCTGCCTCAATCCCCAAGTCATGCTGACTTGACTTGTTCACCAATCTTAGAGGACAAATTATTGGCGGATCAATAGGAAAATACGTGTGTTTATGAACAATGTAAAAGCCATGTTGAAGACTAAGGCTTGTTCCAACAATTAATAAGAAGGCTGGTAAAGAAGGAATTCCTGAAGTCTTTTCCCAGTTACACATTTCTTTCTGTTCTTTACACAAGTCTTTGAAACTTCCTTTGTAGCTTTGACCTTTGTAGCTGTTGAATGCAGGTAATGGCACCGATGGCTGTATGTCACACCAGCTTTGTGAGGAGTCATTAGCTGCATTGCATGTACTTACAAGGTTAGCATCACATTTCAAATACAGTTGCAGCCAACACTCAAAAAACACTATGGGATTAACCACCATACTTCTCGAGGTAGGAAGGCAGTCATGAAGGAATACATCAAGCTGGAGGTGGGGACCAGGACAGGAGGAACATCTCACTTATCTATGTGCAGAATGCCAAGTATGATGGGATCCAGTCTCCTGCACACCATTGCTGTGCTCACAGGGTCATGGGAGGAATAAGAAAAGATTTCAGTCCTCATCTTGCTCCATAGAGGGTTTCCTTTAAAAATGATCCTGCAAACACAGGGTTTGGGGTGTGAGATACCCTCCCACCACCCCCAGCACCCTTGTGCAGGCAGTTCCTTGGCCATTGGCAGTGGTCGAGAGGTACCTGGGGCACCGAGATATGCACTGGCCATGAGGCACCTGTGGACTCAAAAGTCAGTGTGGGAGACAGCCAGGGAACAGTGATCTGCATGACAGGCAGTGGTCTTCACAGCTCATGATCTTCCTGGAGGTGTCAGAGCAGGGACAGATTTTAAGGAAGATGGACACTGGGGTGCTACAGCTTCCAGTGACTTCTGTTCCTTCACTAAGTTCAAGGAAGGGAATGAGGTACCCATGTGATGACAGGCACTATTGCAAGCAAGGACAAGTGATAAACCACTGACAGCAGAGCCAAGGGGAAAGGTTCTGCTCCTTCAGTGGACCTGTTTTCCTCTTCAGTGGACAATGGGCCCATGGCATGAGATGATATCAGATCACCGATGGCATGTGGGCAGAGAGCAAGCACACTTTCTCCTGCTTTGAATTATAGATTAAATCTGTTGGCATGGGCTGTATATCCTGGAAAATCATTATGTCTTGGCCCTAAACTCTTTCTCCAGGCACTTCAGGTGCCCAAAGCATCATTCCTCCCTGCCAGGGCTGTAACATCAGCTTGAGCCACAGCACACTGGGGAGTAGTGGGGCTATGTGGGGAGCCCAAAGCTCTGTGCCATCTGAACGGATGAGGGCACCTGAGATATATATATGAGCAACTCCATGGACCTGATGAGCTGTGGGTGCTGTGTTATAGGGAGCGATTTGCTGGCCAGGGTGCAGGTACACTGGTCAGTGGTGAGCTGCTGGCAGTGCGCCTTTACCCTTCTGATGGTGGGTTTGGGTGACAGGGGTGGCACGAAGCCTTCCCAGAATCAACAACAGGGGAAACTCTTGGTGAAGCTTGAATGCAGGAAGACACATGGTCAGTTCTGCATGAGGGAAGCTCAGCTGCTGCCCAGCCCCTTGGAAATCCAGAGAAGCAGAGATGCTGCTGACAAGCACACCAGTCTCCATGATCAAAAGGCACTAACCCCTGCTGAGCTGCATAAAAAGAGCCCAGTGTATTTACCCCATGAAAGCAGGGCAAGAGCTCTGGCTAGTGCCAGCATCCTCAGATGTGCCATGGGTTGTTTTGCAGCCTCAGGGGAGGGAGCAAGAACCACCAAGGACAGCAATCCTCCTTACCCTGAATAAACAGACAAGTGCATCTTTAATAAGGTGGAATAATCCAAAACTAATGGAGGACATCCAGCTCTTTCACAATAAATACATTAGGTCTTCAGAAACATTTCACCTTAATGCTACCAATGTTTTACCAAACTGGGCCACAACATTCCCATTTTACTGTTTTTTGACTAAGTGGGAGTTGGTCTCCTCACCCATCTTAATCGGACGAGAGGACATGGTCTCAAGTTGCATCAGGAGAGGTTGGATATTAGGAAAAATCTCTGCACTGAAAGAGTGGTCAGGCATTGTAACAGGATTCCCAGAGAGGTGGTGGAGTCACCATCCCTGGAGGTGTTCAAAAAATGTGCAGACATGGCACTCCAACACATGGCTGAGTTGACATGACGGTGTTGGACAGACGGTTGGACTTGATGATCTTTGTGGTCTTTTCCAACCTCAACTTCTATGATTCTATGATTATGTCTTCAGTGTGAGCTCTGCTTTTGATGGCTTTGACACAGGTATGTGGTGCTTCAAATTAAGAAAAAATTAGCTTCTTGTAGTATCAGGTTATGCTGACAAATTTGTTTAATAATTCTGAGACTTCTCTTTAAAAAATTTTATTAATTTGGAAGTAATCACATCTGCTTGCTCTGCCTTGGGCTTCCAGTGAAGGCACATGAGCCCTGAGGGCAGGAGGGAATATTGCCTCTGATAGGAATATTTCTGGGTTTTGGCAGTTTTTTAGGCCAGGACCATTAATGCTCTATGGAATTTAGCGTTGGCAGTGAGTGCAAACGAGATCTGAATATTAAATCAAACCTTTCCCAAATAAGGCTTGGCTGGGATGGTCAGGGGAACTTCAGAGACCTGAGTATAATTACTTTTGAAAATATAAACCCATACAACCCACCAGGCTTTTGCATAGATAGATGTATTGGTTTTTTCCCCTCATATTTTCTCTATATTAGATTTGGTCCTAGCATCACACACTTTAGGTATCAATGAACCTATCTGCTCCTATCTGTAATTTTTACTATTAATTTTAAGCACACCAAGCTAATATTCGAAGCTGAGAAGCCTCATAGCCACAGTTCTTCTTTGAGGAGAGCCTGAGGTTTTCAAAAACGCCATATAAAATTCCATCGGTGGCAATGCGTAAGGGCTGGGAGCACCAAGGGTCCTGCAGTACTGGGACAGCCCCTAGTAGCTATTCTATGGAAGGATGCTCTCATTGAAGCCTTCATGTGCCTGACCCAATAAATCAGTATTGCTTTAATCTTCTATTTCCATTAACAGCTCTATATTATAGGGTTGGTATAATAAATCTTAATGGCCATTGAGGCTCTCTTGTGATTGATAGTGTGGATGTCTCTTTGTTACCCTCTCTGCACCTATAGCAGGTGCGATGCCTGCTAACCATGTTTAGAGGGTGTTCTGTATTACCTCAAATACTGGCATCCTTTTCTGCTCTTAAGCAGAACATTCCTTGTGACTGTAATGCTATAGTGTTGAAATCTAGGTGGTGATCTCTATCTGTCAGAGCAAATTTTGAATCGGCAATGAGCTTAGTTAGTGGAAGGTGAGAAACTTTCACCCTCCAAGAAGCTCCTTAAAAAGGGAGGGAAGCACACAGACTCTCCTTGTCATCATCAGTTTGGTTACGATTTATTTTGTTACATAAAGTCCTTGTCTGGGGGATTTTATCTGTATATTTCCCTGTAGATCATTACACACTTTTGCATGCTCAGTAAATAATAACAATAAACATTCATTATAGGCAGTTCTGATTTTATCACACCAAACCTGTCAAAAGCCAAACCCTTACTTCATATTCTACTATAATATTTTAAAATAATTAATCAGTTGTCCAGTCTTTTACCGGACAGCTGAATATGAATAATCTCCCATTCTTGTTGCTTGGACTCCAAACATCTTGGTCTCTGCTACTAATGTCTTATGTCTCCAGAGGGAATAAAGCAGAAGAAAAAAGATAATGATTCAATCAAAGACAACTCAAACTGTAGTTTTCCTGTGCAGACATAAACAGAGTTACTGGTTCTCTCAGGATTCCTTTTTAAGGACCATAAAAAAGAAAACAACCACACTTATGAAATAAGAGTTAATACACACTTGTAAGAAGTGTTTTTCTACTTGAGGAAAGGTTTGAAGTCTAATACATTATTGGCTGAATCTTAAAACATTTATGATGTTGTGAAGACAGGGGTTTTATTATACATTTTATCTTCACTTCATCATTTACCCCTTACAGTAAAACCAAATAATCAGCAACAGCCTGATATTGTGCTGCTGTAAAAGCAAACCTAAACAACCCGTGAAAGTGGAAAATTGTTCAAGTAACGTGTGAACCTTTAGTGACTGAACCTTAACTAAGTAATGGACTATGGGAGGTACTGAACAGATGTTTTATGTTACTCCATGGTCTCCTTCTCTCATTTTAAAGTGCTGCTGGCATAAAAAGAAGTCTTCACGCTATTAGCATTGTTGGATTTTCAAAATGGGTTTCTCACGTGTCTTCTCTTCTACCTGGGAGAAAATGATACCATCAAAGCTATCATACGAAGGAAATCAGATACTAGAAATGAGGTATCTGCTTCCTGTCCAGCAGCAAAAAAGTGTCCATTACCAAGACAATTTATTTCAGGATTCCTTTCTCAATTTTAATGGTGTTAACTGGAAATTGCTAGGGAACTTCCAAGAATAATTTGGTCTGAATTGCTGGAGAATAAAAGGTGAATTCACTATAGGTGAATTTAGAATAAAAATAGTATAAGCAGCTTAAAGGCTTATAACTATAGATGGAAGATTATATTCTGCACCAGAGTTTTGCTCGCAACTCAGGCAGAAGTGTTCAGCGTCACTTACCAGTTTGTTTCTTTCCATCAGAAAAAATGTGTATTTTAGGATGGGAAACCTCAGCAAATAAAGATGGAAATATAATAAGCTTCTGGAGTACCTCATTTTCTTTTAACCCAGTACCATTTTGCAAGTTCTTTTTTAGTTCCTTTTCTAAAGAAAACCAAATAAATGCAGACTGTGCTACTTAATAGCATTAAGAACATCAGTCTGCTCTGCTGGCTGGATCTGGATCAAACAGTAGAGATCAAAAAGAATATAAATGTACCTGATATTCCATCATATCCAGAAATAAACTGTAAGCAATAGAAGGAATAAAGAGAAGAAGAATATATGTTGAGTATTTTTATTTCCAATGTTCCTTCACAGTTACTAGATTAACTCACCCTTCATCCCTTCTTTATTCATTCAGATCTTGACGCTTTTATCCTCTGCTGGCAAATTGAAGGTCTGCCTTGTGGTCAGAGGTCACTGAATTAATCACTTTAAACAAGAGCTTTGCTGAGGTTTCAGAATTTCTAGTGCGACCTATTTCTCCTTTCTGTTTTCCACAGCTTTCCCAGCTTTTCCCCTGTTGTTCGTAAAGGAAAAATCGGTAGAATAAGATCAAGAGTCAGAAAGTGCCAGGAAATGAGTGGTGCCGTGGCCCAGCTTACAGGAAAGTGAGTGGCTCGTATTCCCAGGCTGGGAGGGCTGGCTTGTTTGCTGGCATCTCCCTGGCGTAGGCTCTGGCTGCTGCAGCAGCCGGAGGTAGCGATGCACAGGGCTGGGCTGGCTGCCACTGGTACCTGTGGGCTGAAGGATGCGGGCTCTGCGGCAAAGCCCCGGATGACAAGCCTCCTCCTAACACTGCATTGGCATCCACCCTTTAACCCCAGAAGCTACAGAGAGAGTCCCTGCCCAGCACCTGGTTCAAGAGATTGGAAATGGAGGATTCTTAAGCTTACGCCCAATATACTTTTCAAATTACCATTATATGAGCACTGGAGTTGCTGAGGATTTGCTGGCTTGCTTTGTCAGGTACCAGTAATCAGCTCTGTAGGGAGCCAAGCACCACATTTTGGAAACCTGAGCCATGATGAGATGAATTGAGAGAAATTCATGTCTGCTCTGGTACAGAATTGAGCCATGGGGGCTGCACGTGCACAGCGTACTGTTTGGGGAGTGGTCAAGTCTCCTCAGCGCAGGCACTGCAGCAGCAGTGTGCACACACGGGGATGAGCGTGTGTTGGAGAAGGGAGACTCGGACCCCCATATGGTTCATCAACAAGTCCCAATTTTTATTCAAGCAAGCCTTGGTTAAATATACTGCTTAATTAGCTCATGCATATTGCAAAAGTCAAGCTCACTATTGGTCAAGCAGATAAATGCCAGCCCGTCCCCTCTTTGTTCTGTTTCCACATTCCTGTAGTTTAAACATCCTTTTATCGCATCCTGCAGGTGTGCAAGCGCCAGCAATATCCAGTTACAGCTAGCTACTGGGTCAAGCCGACCTAGAGCTAACATTTACCCTGCTTATGCCATCTCAAGCAGATCCATGCTGCTGTGTCCCTTCTCTCATAGCCAGCACTGAACCAGGCTCTCCGCAAGCGTGAGCTAAACTATCACCAGGCTCTTCCATGCAGGAGGAATGTCTCCCCTTTCACACACTGTACGTATCACCGCTACAGCTAAGCAGTAATTGGTGCCAGAAGTTGCCGTCCTGCATGTCTGTACCATGTGCTTAGTATGAAACCACTGTGTTCACCTTACCCAGAGACCAGACAACATGAGTGTGCAGGCAGATATTTAGTTTCATGGTGGCTTATGGCACATAGGCAAAACCAGGTCCACTAAAAGAAAACCAGATTTATTTCTTTTTTCTCAGATTCATTTCCCTGCTGCATCCACACTTCTTCTCAGGTCCCCAGTGCAACCGTACAAACATGCATGTGCTTTGGCAGGGTAGACAGAGATGGGTTAGTAAGGGTCCTGGAGGAATGTGTACCCCTGGGCAGGACTGTCCTTGAATGTCAAAATACTCCTAGTGCCCCTGTACTCAGCTCTGGTGAGGATGCACCATGAAAACTGTGTTTGGTTTTGGGACCCTCACTATAAGAAGAACATTGAGGTGCTGGAGCGTGACCAAAGAAGAGCAACAAGGCTGGTGAAGGTTCTAGAGCACAGGTCTGATGAGGAGTGGTGGAGAGAATTGGGGTTGTTTAGTCAGGAGAAGAGGAGGTTGAGAGGAGACCTCACTGCTCTCTACACCTACCTGAAAGGAGGTTGTAGCCAGGGTGGTGTTGGTCTCTTCTCCCAAGTAACAAAGGACAGGACAAGAGGAAACTGCTTCAGGTTGACCAGGGGAGGTTTAGATTGGGTATTGGGAAAAATTCCTCACCAAAGGGCTGTCAGGCACTGGAGCAGGCTGCCCAGGGAAATGGTTGAGTCACCATCGCTGGAGGTATTGAAAAGATGTGTGGATGTGGTTTAGTGCCAGGTTAACAGTTGAACTCAATGATCTTAAAGCTCTTTTCCAACCAAAATGGTTCTATGTTTTACTGACTTACCCTTCAGTCCAGAGGCTTCTCATTTTGCAGCCATCTCCTCTCTTGTGACATGGGGGGGTGAGAGGGGGCAATTTCCCTGCACATTAAGATTGCAGGGACATAATGGGAGCAGCAAATACTTTGAACAGTAAAGCAGCTCTTTCTAGTTACTTCCCTTTGGAGCCTATTCCAGACCAAATCTGTGGCTGAACAACTGTTCAGTGACTAATGCAACAATTGTACCTTGACCAGTTGCAGTACTGTGCTCAGGGCTCTTATAGATACTTGATTTTCACTGAACCAAAGAGGATTTAAAGAAAGCACTGTAAGATTTAGTGAAATGAAGTCTGTGGCTGGGAGCCAGGGCCCAAGCTTATAGCCCCTTGTCTTATGGGCTATTAAAATACAGGGAATATATTAAAAAAAAAAAAAAGCATTTTTCACTGATCTGCTGGAGAAGATAGGAAGAAAAGTGCGCTGCCTGCTCAGCCCTTGCCCCGTCACACCCTCTCACCTGCTGGCATTGCTCTCAGGTATTCTGCAATCAAAAATTCTCAGGCATTTAACTGTCTGAAACTGGATTACTCTATTTTCTGTTCCTTCAATTCCCAGTACACCTTGAAAGATTGCGTTTAAAACGTAAAATAAAAAAAGAGAACTAATTCCATTAACTCAAAATAGGTGTCTAATTGACCTCTTAATACAGTGTATTTAACATGACACCATCCCATTTTCATATGTAAAGGAGATGATTCTTAAATAATTCAGTGCTGCTATTTTCATTCTATAGAATACATCTTCCAAGGGAGCGGGGAGAAAATTGCGAATTCTTGTCATTTATCACTTCGCCACCGAAATGAAACTGCAGCTGCCACCGACATGAAACAGTACATTTTACACCTGCCTTCCCCTGCCTTCCTCGGGCAGTGTCGGGCTCCAAAAACTTTATACTTTTCATATTAATAAACATATGAGAAATGTGGGTATGAACATACTTTTTCTTAACCTTTTCAGCAATAGGAGAGAGAAGGTGTGGACATTTCCCATCGAAGGATTCAGCTCAGACTCAACAGCTGTTCTGAGGAATAACATGTAGGTAGAGCAGAATTCGTTAATTTGGCTTCACGTCGGGTTCGTTTGCAGCATCTCCCGCTGCCACCTCCCTCTCCCCCGCCAGCCCATCCCCTCCACCCCCAGGATGACACTTTGCATTTAATCTAAACCCTCTCAGATTAAGGGGGCGTGTAATTTACTCCCACACTGAGGTCCATTGCAACTGCGGAGGTGATGTAAAGGGGAGTTTGTTTAAACGAGAAGCTGATCCCTAATGCTAAGCCTGCAGACCTGCGTGAAAGACCCTCTTGTTTCGGCTGTCAGCAAAGCCTTTAATTTGCATTCGGTCCTGCATTCATCTGGGATCTGTGTGTGGTGTTGACCGACACTTTATTATTGTTTGGTAGGTAAAAATATTTAAATTAAGAACTCGTTTGGCGGAAGGGCTTTATACAGCCATCAGAACATGCTTCTCCCGCTGCTGTGAGCGTAGGAGGCATGGTATTTTTCTACCACTTAACATGTAAAGTCTGACATATTTTAAGAACATTATTGAACTATAGCTTTAGAAATCACCATAAACATAAAAACAAACAAATCAATGGTCTTTTGACAATTTCCCTCAGCTCAGCTGTTTCAATATGCTATTTTTACTTCTGTTACTCCTTTCTGCCTTTGGCAGCATAGACCATTTCACCCAAATAGGCTATAGCAGACCATGAAAGCGGGATACATCCTCCAAAATGAAATGTCAGCTGCAGTTAAGGCACACTGCTCTGTTTTACGAGGCAGCAAGTTACCTTGTGCTTCACTGGAAACCTCAGCACTGGTGTGAGGGAGGAACCTGGAAAGGACGTGGGTCTCACGGAGATGGAGAGTGACAGCTTTCGGGCCACTGCTCGCTTGGAAACACTATGAAATAGTGGCTTCGTTAGAGAACACACAAGGGAAAGAAGCATTCTCAGATCTGCAGCATTTCCTCTTTTTATAGAGTTTGTATTTTATGTAGCAGACGGCCTGTTTGTTACAACCTACCTTCAGATGCATGCCGACAGGACATGCTGGAAGTTGTGCTTCCAGACCAGGGGATTTCTTAACCATAGGCCTCTGACATCTGCTCCACACTTGTTGCATGGCTGGAACATGAACAGAGATTTTAATTTTGCTCTTTGAATTGTGCATTCCTGCTTTTAAATGCTGTTTGTGTAATGTATGCCTTGCAAGCCCACAGAAGTTTGGTGGAAAGAAACCTCTTCTTTATTTGGCCTCTCTGAAATGCAGTATTTCTTTTGGCTTAATGTTTCCCTCCTTCTAAGTTTATGTATTATCATCTGACAAATTGGATCTCTTCTTTTCCAGCAAGTTATTTGAACACGTACTTGTAGCTGCTTTTAAGAACAGTACAGCTTTCAGATAATTTCATTGTTGTTTTATGTGCCAGATGTAGTTTGTTTTCCACAGCTGGCGTATGAGAAAAGTGTTGCATAACATCCATCCATTCTTTTACAAATAGAAATTAAAATCTACAGATAAAAGATAAGTGGGTCCTGCAGAACCTATACTGCCTTATTTCACTTGTCTCTTTATGCTGAATTGAGTTCAGGTTTGCAGTCACCTCCCTGCCAGCGCACAAGCTTGTGCTCATCTTCTCCCTCCCTGGGCTTCCCCAGCCATTCTGCTTCTCTGCACTTTACTGACTGCATTTGACTTAACGTGTCCATTGACCAGGATTTGAAGTGCCGAAGGAAACCCTTCTTGATTCCAACCTTCAAAGCAGGTTGAGTAAGCCTTTTGATTCTTCCTCATTGACTGGCGGATCCACATTGGCAGATGTACTTTTGATATTTAGAGTTATATTAAAAAGTAAAATGTGCCCTCAAGTTTATCCACACTCTGTGAAACCCCTGTTTCATTTCTTCCTGTTAGGAGTTATTACACAGAGGAATATCTGGTGTCACCCTGAGTACCCGCCCATACCGCCCCCCCCCGACTCGGCTCAGAGCAATGATAAGTTGCTGGGCTTCGTGTCCCTTCAAAGGAAGTTAAATAGAAACAAACAGATTTAGTTCAGTGGGGATCAAGCAGGGCAGACAACATGTGCATCCAGCTGAGAGCTCTGTGAGGTCTGGGTGACACTGACTTTCTTCAAAGGAAAAGACAGAGAAACAAACTGATTTCATGGAACCCATGAAAGCTGCCTCTGCAAAGCATGGGTAGAGAAGTGGAGGTATCAGTTTAGCAGAAACCTAAATTTATTCCTGAACTCCAAGAGAACATTGATTTGTTTTTCTTAGAGAATTACTTGTGTACATGTACCTGTGTGTGCACCACTTCAAGTGTTCATAAGATGGCATTTGTCCCTGTATTTTCCCTTCCCTCTCTCACTGGGGCATGTTTCAGACCCACGTGGTACACAAATTGCTGATGTGTCCAATCTGCAGAAATCTACATGGGAGCATCCTTGAAACATTCTACATATTTTAACATTTTGATTAAATATGTTTTTTATGCATTCATGCTGTAAGTTCTTTGTGGTCACTGACTCTGCCATCTTCTGGACATCAAACCTCTCAGACATACAATAGAGAATGCCTTGCACATGGGGTAACAGGACTCAATATCTTTCTGTTTTAATTTTATAGACAGAGTAGAACAGGAATTCACAGAACAAGACATTAGGCTTCAAAAGGTTTCAATGCAAGACACTTTGGCATTAGAAAAATACCTAACTACATATGCAACATTTTCTGTTTTCAAGGTGCCACAAATGTTAATTAACAAATAAATCTTGCTTGCATTAGGTAGAAAAGTCCCTCTGTCAGTCTTGGACTTTCCCCCAAAAACCAACAGCAAAGGCCTTTATCGTAACTGCTGGAGTGGCACTGGGCACAGACAACATCTTGACTACCGGGATATGATGCAATAAAAAGCTTTAGAGATAATGAAACCATCTCTTAAAATAAGTAGTGCATTGAGAGGGGGTTGGTCTCTGTTACAGGAAATTATGCATCACTGTGCCCACGCTCCCAGCAGGTAAGACCTTGTGAGCAGCCCTCTCTTCACCCCAACACAAACCCACCAGCTGGCAGCAGTTTCCCTGCTGCTCACTGAAAAACTGTGTCAAATGGGCCAAAAGAGATTTCACTGCCTGTGTGCTCACCCTGCAGAGGGAAGGATCTGCAGGTGGGAGTAGAAAGCCTTACATGCTGCTGCTGATTTCACTACCCCCAATCTATTTACACAGGGTTATAAAGACATGAGGTTTTTCACAGCCAAGTGCCATAGGCAGGCCTATGGATTCATGGTTGGATCTGCCATGAATGGGTCTCACCAGAAAGGGAAGAAGGCATTTTAACCAAACAGGTTCAATGTATTTTAGTTTGTTTGGGCAATGTTCAAATATTACAGCTCTGAGGTCCCTGGGTTTCTAAATTAAATTTCATCCAGGAACTTGGAGGCAGCCCATGGGGAAAGCAAAGCAGAGGAGTTAGGCCATGAGAAGGAAAGAGAGCTGAGAGTCTCCTGAAATTAAAGATGCTCGGGGAGGCAATGTATGAAAAGTACTAGAGGGAACAGGGGAGCACATGGAGGTGAGCATCATGTACAAGAGAGGTGGATGGAAGAAGCAGCTAGTGGCTATACAGAACTGAAACATGAAGCTAGAAGCTGCAGAGATGCAGACTGAGGAAGGTGCATGGCAAAGAATAGAGAAAATTATTTCAGCGGGACTGGTTTGGGTACAACAAGACTAGTGCACTGAATGTGGGGAAGAGAAGAAAGAGGATGAAGAAACAAGTCACAGTAAACTGGATCACAAGGTGCCAAGCCATAGGAAATTATTCTGGTTGTGCTATTATTTTTATCTCCTTTTTGATTCTGTACTAACATGTGATACAGGTAAACCTTAACCTTGCTGGGGCTGGAGGCTTATTTTCCTAATTATCTCTGTTGGCTCTGCATCTCTGTAATTGAAGGATTCTGCTCTTTCACAGCATGAGCTCACCACCATATACAAACTGTTAAAGAGGAACTGATGTGCACACACATGTCAGGAGGACGCCCTGACAGCTCATGGTGCAGCTCAGCCACTGGCACAAAACCACGACTCAGCAGAGCAGGGAGCATGCAGAGCCACTTCTCTGAGCACATGGCTTCTTATAAATATCTCTAGAAGAAAAACATTAAGGTCACCTTGACAGCACATTTCTTGAGATCCCTAGATCTCAAAGAACACTCCAGAAGTGGCGACAGAGAGCAACAGTTAGAACTGGACACTGAGAAATTCCACAGTGTCTTTGCATTCAGATTTGGATCACTGCAAACTTTTCAGGAATGAAAAACGGGGAAGGGAGGGGATTAAAACACTATTTCCCACAGCATCAAGCAAATCCACTTCTTGATTCTACAACTTATTTGTGAAACAATATTAACACCTGTATACTGTCTTGCTGCATTGTGCAATGCATTTCTATGATTTAATTTAGTGCATTTTTCAGATTAATATCACTAACCTGCAATCATGCCTGTCAATAAGTTCTTTTATTTGGATGTTAACTTTCCAGTATCCTCTAATTGACCCTCAGGAGAGTTACAGTTAGTGCTCACTGCAGTGGAGGATTGAAGAACTGCAACTCTTCGATCTTTTCACATCAAAATCCCTTGAAACAAAAACCAAACATGTTTTTAAGGAGCTGAGAGAAAGCACAGGATTCAAAAAACAGAATAATGAAATTATTATAGACAGCATCTCCATTTTTGTTCTGACTTGTATTTTGTGTTCAAACACAACACCTTGCCTGTGTGATACAATAAACATTCATTTTAAAGAGAAGTTAAAGGGCAGGTAGGTACCACACTGAATTAAGATGTACCTTTGTGTTTCCTACAAAATTTTAAATGAAAAACCTAGGGAAAATAATTGTCTGACTGTTGAGTAATGATACATAAAGCACGGCCACAAATGAGTGGTATACCCTGTGTACATATTTAAATGTTCCCTAGTTACTCCTGATAACAGCTCACCACATCAACAAAACATCTGGTCTGGTATTTTTCTTACATTGAAACCTCTTGGCCAAGCAGGAATTTTTATCTCCAAAGCAGCTGAAACCTTTGTTTACCATCTCATAAGACATGCTGTTAGACTCTCGTGCTGAAGATCTTTTTAATGACGTGCTTGATGGGACTGAACAGTGTATGTTCACCAGCTTTCACCTTCACTATTAATAACAGAACGGTTCCTATCTGCAATGTCTTCTGTAATTGTGTAATTACACACCTCATTTATCCAATTGTTAAGCCAAGAGTCTGATTAAATATTAACAACTGCTTGGTTCTCCTAGTGTCATGAGTTGGAAAGCAACCCTGTAATCTCAGGTAACGCATGATGGTAATTATCCTTCACAGTCACACTTAGCTGAAAATCCAGCACAATCAGAGCAGATAAGGCTGCCCAGCAGAAAGCACATTACCTCTCTGTCCCTCCTTGCCAGAACGCTGCCCAAGCCACGTACCACGTGGATGGAGTCTCCACGATAGAAAAGCAAACAGGTACAGAGCACCATGGAGATGGCACTGGCTGGTTTTGCTCCTCTCATCCCATGCTGCGTGATGAGAAATCGCAGCCTGGCTTCCAACATTATAATGTTGGGTTTTACTTCAAGTCACAGAAGGGCCAGTTTGGTTTTGCCCAAAGACAAAAGCAAGTGGGGGAGCGGAGCAGGTCGGCAACACGAGAGCTGGGAACGATGCTCTTGTCATCCGGCCTTGCATCAGAGGGGAGTGTGGCTTGTGAACTTTGCAAATTATTAGGTAACTTTATGAAATATGTTGCCTAATAAACCAGGAGCAAGCTGCACTTCTGTTGCACTCTGCATGGGAGTATCACCAGGCTCCTAAAAATAAAATGTTGCAGAAGAGAGCATCAAAATGCTATAAACAACCCAAAGTGATGGCAAACAGATGTTTTGTTTGACGGCAGTCCAGGCCCTCTGAGAAGCACTGTGTGCTGCTGCCCACAGCCCTCACTGAAGACCTCGGGACCACCAGGACCCTGAGCTGTGAGGGGGGATGACTAGGCACCCTTTTCCTCCAGAAGCGAGACCGTATCTGGGGGGATGTACAGATTAGAGACTGTAAGCCACAGGGCTGGGGATATGTGTGTGGGTGTGCATTGCAGAAACCGATTCGGCAGAACCCCCCTTTCCCAGCTGCTGCAGCAGCATTAACAGAGGACTGCCTGCAGCAGTGGGGCTTTCCCCCCGTTAACATCTTATTACGATGAAAGGAGCCATTTATACTTCCCAGAGTTATTGCTTCCAGGCTGTCTGTAAACTCAGGTGAGACCTTGCATCTGGTTTGGGTTTTCAGCCTTTCCGTTGCAGCGGCGAGGATGGGGACCATAATTTGTGTTGTGCCGGAGGTGGTCTGGGGTGGGGGTTTGCCACCCGCTAAGCTGGGGCCACCAAACCACTGCCTGACATCTGCTATGCACAGCTCCTTGTGTCCCCTGTCCTGCAGTGCAGCACGACACAGCACAGCCCAAGTGTCCAGCACAGCCCTGCACGGGGCTGCAGGAGGGGAAGAGATCAGGATTTGCTCTGAGACCTCTCAGAGCATCTGGGTGGGCTGCTCCAGAGAATGGGACGCAGAGGGGCTTTGCAGCTGGTGGCAGGAGAAAGCCCAGGAAAGAGCTCTGTCACCCGTAATGCACTGTGGCTCAGCTCAGACTCCCAGCACAGTGCTGGCAGGTGATGAATTTGAAATAAGATTTGCAAGATCAGAGTCAGAAATCAATAAACTCCATCAGCTAGGATCTAGCAGCTGTCTGAAACAACAGGTTACAGCCACTGATGAATACTTTAAGGTGGGGGAAATTAATAAAAGACCAAAACCTGATCAGAAAGCATGCCTTCTGGCCGCAGGCCCTATAAGAGAGCAAGCCCCAAGAGAAATAGCTACATTCAGCTGTATGTCTGATAGCACAGTAGAGCCACCACTTCACAGATGGATACATAATACCTTTGTCTGGTGGGCAGGTTATGCTACATGCTACCAAATAGATCCTCATTCAAGTTTTAGCTGCCTGGTTTTGTGGGTCATAAAAGTGAATTATCAATTGCTGTGTTCTTTTGAAACACACTTTAAAAAACCTGCATCCACCCCTCTGCAATCATCTTTCTATGATACTTGCACCAGCTGTGTAAATAAAGGCTTTGGTGAAACAGCATCCCTACTCATGACTCGCAGCCCCAGCGGAGATTTTTTGGACGTCAGGTAAATGCTTGTGCTCACCTCACCGGCATGCAGCTTGCAGGTGGGACACATGATGGGATGTGCTCCAGCCTGGGAAGAATTGGGGAACCCTCATGTAGTCTCTAGCGTTTCAACACGTGGCAGAGCTCTCCCTCTCCACCATTTTCCTTTCCAGTCAAAGCCACAGGAAATGGGATTTAGACCAAAAGATTATAAACGTGGACAAAAAAGGCAGCAGAACACCACCAGTGTGTCTGGGAAGCTGGGATCGCCATTGAGAGGAAATTGGAGTAATCTCTATCCTCCAGGAACAGAGTAGGGTATTCCCAACATATCTAGCATAACCTGGGACCTGCTGTTGCCAAATGACGCTGGGTGGGGAAGCCACGGACTTCACTCCCACTGAAGCGTTTCCTCAAAGGCTGTGAGGGGCAGACCTGGCTGTCTGCAAGGAGAATCTATGTCAAGAATTTCTAACACCAGCCAGGTACCTGTGTGGCTGCCCAGGCTACCCATGGAGGGAAGCCCTGCAGTCACCTGCGGACAGCGAGAGCGGAGCTGCAAACTTGTGTGCTTACTTCCCACCAGAGCTGCAGAGTGAGTCAGGGTGGATGGGCAAGTGAAGTCTTTGTGGCCAGTGGATGAAAAGCACATGACATATTGACAAGGGCACCTGCTTCCAGCTGTGCTCCGTGGCTTTAGTGGGATCCTAATGACTAGAAAGATAATCTCCGGAAAAGGGGCACTGATGTGGCCACCGTTCCTGGAGAGGTGTCTGGCTTATTACAATCTACACTTAAAATTATGTTGTTGCTATTTAAGGGACTATGATAAATTATCACCAGAAAACATCTAATAGGCCTCTGGTGAAAAGTCAAAGACAATATACATAGAACTAGGTTCCTGCAGCACGCCACTCGCTATCTTCTGTATTGTTGTAAGATGCTTCATGGAAAAATAAAACCACCTGGAGGAACAGATCTGTTCAGTTAAGGCTGATCTGAATAGAAGGCTCTCTTTCCTTCTGCCATGCACAGACATTTTCCAAACAATTGTTTTCTAAAAGCAGTATATTGATCTTCATTGATTACTGGTACTGATGCTACTTGCCAGGAGCCTGCTTGTCCTCCTGGTGACGCAGAGATCTGAGAACGCTGCTCTGCAGCAAAATTGCCCATTCCCCCAGAAAGACGTGACTGGCCGCTCAGGAAAGCCAAAGCACAGCTGAGGAGCCTGTCAGAGGAAGCATGGACACACCACCCTGAAAGATAACTCGTGCTCCTTCCACTGCCTTCACATCTGCAGCCCCAGTCCAAGCTAGGAGGCGATTCCCGCCAACAGTATGAGACATGATCTCGGGGAGCCACCTGCAAAAGCCCACACAAAAGTGCTCCCCAGAAACCTTCCGGCCTCGTAAATCTCTCACAGGCCCCTGAAGGCCATAAATTCTGCACAACTGTTTCAGAACACTTAATGTTTTCCTTCTGCTCTGTGGTTTCCCTGCCCATGGTGGGGATCTCTGCACCCACCTGATTCTGAGCCCTTATGCCAAAAATCACTATGGAATTGAGCTGAACTGTCTTAGCGGGTGTTAGGCTAGGTAAAATATTGATGCCACTCGTTATGATTTTACTTAAAGTAAAATGTGTGGGAGAAAGCAATCGAGGCCAGTATTTGAGTCAGATTTTCACTTTCTAATGGCAAGTTTAAGAAATCAGTTATAGTTTCATGACATCAGCTGAACTGGAGGGCCTGAGCATGGGTAAGGTGTGACATTTCTGTCCATAAACATGAAAATGCTATTTAAAAAACAGTACTCTGAACAAGGAGAAAAAGCTTGTAAGGAAAACTGGGCTGCGTCAAAAGGAGTGTAGCCAGCAGGTCAGGGGAGGTGATTCTGCCCCTCTATTCCACTCTCATGAGACCCCATCTGCAGTACCTTGTCCAGTTCTAGAGTTCCCAACAGAAGAAGGACATGGAACTGTTGGAATCGGTCCAGAGGAGGCCACAAAGATGACTGGAAAGCTGGAGCATCTCTCCTATGAAGACAAGCTGAGAGAATTAGGGTTGTTCAGCCTGGAGAAGCTCCAGGGAGATTTTATAGTGTCCTTCAAGTACCTGAGAGGGGACTACAAGGAAGCTGGGGAGGGACTTTTTAGAAGGGCATGTAGTGATAGGACAGGGGGGCAATGGTTTTAAATTGGAAGGGAGTAGATTTAGGTTGGATATTAGGAAAAAATTCTTCACTATGAAGGGGGCAAGGCACTGGAACAGGTTGTCTAGAGAGGAGGTGGCTGCCCCCTCCCTGGAAGTGTTCAAGGCCAGGATGGATGGGGCCTTGAGCAGCCTGGTCTAGTGAGGGTGTCCCGGGCCATGGCAGGGGCGTTGGAACTTGATGATCTTTAAGGTCCCTTCCAGCCCAAACCATTCTGTGATTCTAAGATGCTTTATCCTGTCATCTCGGAGAGGGTAACAGGTTTAAGCACTGAATGAGTTATTTAAACAAAACTGATTAGCAAAGCAAAGTTAACTCTTACAGGTAAGAAGGTGTAGGGATGTGGGAACCACCGAATGAATGATAAGCCCAAAGGACAGACTCTGTAAAGGAAATTCAGTGGGAATGCAGAGGTGAAACTGAAAGTGCCCATATCCCACCTGAAAAAGGGTCTGCTGCACAGAAACAGGGAATGGCCAGCCTGCCTCTACTGTGAAACATCTATCAAACAAAGAGTATCAATAAGTGAGTTGTCAAAAATGCATCATAAAGATGGCAAAAAAACCCTCAATGATTAAAGCCATTTTTGTCTGTCCTCAATATTGAAGTCTGACTTGCAAGCATTTAGGTTGTCAAATGATAAAAATGAGAAGGTCTGTGTATTATCCCACAAGCTGTCTACCCTCAACTTCATCTCACACCATCCTCCAGTAAAATGAGTGACCTTTCACTCAGTGGGGTGTGTTGGGTTTAACTACTGGTGCCTCAGTGAAGAGGTGTCATACAGAAACAAGCTATTTAACCAAGTACTTTGGCTGAGGGCACAAACTGGCCAAGAGGAAGATGTCCGTGGACTGTGCCAATGTGGGTCTGTCACATAAAGATAGGTACCACCGGTTTTGAAGGCTCAGAAGTTCATTTTATTTAATATTTTTTATTAACAGGGTAGGCAAATCCTAATGAAATCTGTGGATCTGTCAGAGTTCGTATTAGACGTGTGATAGCAATATTGGACTATTATGTATGAGACGTCAATTTGTCTTTGTGGGTTGGAATGTTAGGAAAGGATTAAATTTAACTGCTCAAACTCCACATCATGCACCTGAGGACACCTAAGTGGAACTGTAGGATTAGCATGTGGACTTGTTTGGTCTTGACAGAGAAAGAGGAGGACTATTAGCTCATGAGGCAATTACGAGCTACCAGAGCAATGAGGCAGTAAGGAAGGAGATCAGACTTTATGACCTAAGAAGCTTTTTCCTATTGCTCTGAGCCTCACCCTCGATCACTCAGGCTTTCCTCTGCCAGGCAATGAAACAGCCCCATTTTTCCCTGCTGCTGCAGCTCTCCTGGGAGCTGCCGTAACCCTCCCGCCTGGCAGCTCCAGAGGCTGTTTGCAGGGAAGCTGGTCTCTCTTTGAGCACCAGCTCAGGGCACTCACACCAAATGCAGGGAACAAGAAACAACACAATAAACCCACATGAACACTTGCACTGTCTCTGAAGCTCTGCTGAGCCCATAACCTATCCTTGCAGCACAGCAGGGAAACGATGTGCTGCTCTTCCCTACCTGCCACTCTCTCCAGCATCCTCCCCCCACTTTGCCAGCAGTGCCTCAGGGCTGAGGGGCAGATGAGAGGGCTTCTTCATGCCCCTTGCTCCCGCTCATTAACCAAAGCACCTCCAGTATCAAAATGCAGCAAACTGAACTTCACATTGATGATTTTAACATGAAGCCTCTATCAGATTTCACCAGCAAAGCATTGCGTAGGGATAAAAAGTATTTTGTTCCCAGCAACGTGTCTCACTTGTCTTGCTCGGGCTCCAATGGAGCCTGCAAACGGATCTGTTGGTGCAATGCCTGAGAAGGCTGTGGCGTAGCAGCGATGGGCAGTGCTGCTCTCTCCTTCCCTGGACAGTACACCTTGCCAAAGGTGTACACCTGTGTCCAGATCTGGGGCCCAGAATACGAGAAAGATGTGGAACTGTTGGATAGGGTTCAGAGGAGGGCCATGAGGATAATTTGAGGGCTGGAGCACCTGCCCTACAAAGAGAGGCTGAGGGAGCTGGGCTTGTTCAGCCTGGAGAAGAAGAGGCTGCAGGGGGACCTCATTGCAGCCCAGTACCTGAAGGGACCATACAAACAGAAGGGGAATCAACTTTTTAAAAGGGCAGATAATGGCAGGACAAGGGGGAATGGATTAAAACTAAAGGAAGGAAGGCTTAAATTGGATATTAGGGGGAAGTTTTTTACAGAGAGAGTGGTGAGGTGCTGGAACAGGCTGCCCAGAGAGGTGATGGATGCCCCATCCCTGGAGGTGTTCAAGGCCAGGTTGGATGGTGCCCTGGGCAACCTTGTCTAGATCCAGGCCTGGAGGTTGGTGACCCTGCCTGTGGAAGGGGAGTTGGAACTCTATGATCCTTGGGGTCCCTTCCAACCCAGACCATTCTATGATTCTGTGTCCATGGATGCACTTCTGCCAGCTTTGATGATCAGCTTTATGGAGCTGGAAGAAAAACACCTGGGTTTTTGTTTGTTCATTTCCTTTTTTTTTTTAAAGTTCCTTCTACATGGAATGAGTAGGATTTTGCTGGGAAGGACTACTGCATGCAGATAGGAGGGAGATACAGGTAGAAGCACAACAAAAAGTACTGTTTCCCACAGCACACCTGAAAACCAAGTTGCTATTACATTCTTGAGTTTATTTCTCCAAGTAAATTTCAGTCTTTCTCTATTTGAAATCCAGGCCTACTGGAAGTAAGTCTTATTTACTTTTCCTAGACTATCTATAGAACATCAGTAAATAACCAATGCTACAGGTAGGAAAACCTAAGTGAGAGAGAAACATCCAAAGCAAACTATGTATTTTTTGGTCTATGAGAAAGAAATCAGACTATGTCCATCCATGGCCAATCATTCTTCAATTAGTAATTTCTGCTTAGCATTAGGTAGCACTGGTCTGACAATCTGAGATGTTTTACAGGCCACAGCGAAGAAAATGAAAATAAAGGATTTTTTCTGCTTTCCACCTGAGCAGCCAAAGCCCCAGCGCAGTCGGCAGGAGCATCTTAAGCCTCTGCCTTGGGCACCTCTGTAGCAGCTCCCACAGGGGATGTGACATTGTGCAAAAGAGCAAACAGGAGGGGAGGACAATCTCCCCAGTGAATTTAACCCAGGTTTAGGAACCAAATACTCATTTCTGTCAATGCCTTGCAGTGACTTTGGCAGATATAAATAAAAATATATATACCTTTTCAGTTACCTTGATTTGCCTTTGTTTTTACCAAATACCCAGACTTCTGAGTTTCTTCAACTCCTCTCCAGCTTTTATTGCCCTGGTTAAGCACTGAATTGCAGTTTGGTGGGTGAGTTCAGGCCAATTTATTCTAACTTGTGATTGCATACAGTAATTAACCTATTTATCTACATAAGTAAAACTATGCCTCGATTTTCGTCTGTCTCAGCTAAGGCTTCCTCACAGAACTACTTCAGTCTTCCACCCACAATTAGTAATGCTCACTGGATAATAACCTGCCAGTGAGGACAGTCACCGAAGTCCAAGTAAGGTTCTTGTACTGGGATTTCTTGACCTGTTGTTCAGATTGCTGTAATCAACACAAGGAACAGGATTTTTCTTGTTACACACAAAATTTTCTCATTAATTAATTAGAAGAGATAAGCTATGCTGCTCCATAATTCAAATGAATGCTCCCTTTTTATCCCATGCTCTTGTATACCGGCCCAGTGGCATTGCAGCTGGCTAATGGGCAGACACCACATGCCAGAAGGAGACAGGTGTCACAGATGTCACATCATGAGCGTCAGTCCTTGCCATGAAAATACCATTAAGTGCCAGAGAAATACCCATGGAGCGTGGAAATGAAGCCTTTGCAGGCCCTGCTGCAGTGGCAGCGTGCCACTCCATAGGCAGCTCCTCACAGAGCCTCCTCTGATGGGAGGCTGCATCGTGGCCTCTGCCTGCGCTGCGACCCGGCGCCGGCTGAACAGCAGCGAAAATGGAGTCCTGGGCAGGTCCAGCACTCGGCTATGGGGGAAAGGCAGAGGCTGGGGCAGGGGCTGGTGGGGCCCGGGACCCAACATGCCTGGCTCTGCGCTTGGCGGAGCCGAGATGCATGGCAGCCTTGGCCCCTCCTGAAGGAATCTCGCTCCTGAGACGCATTAGCCTTTTGTGGTTTATGAAAATGTTCCAATATATAATATTAATATTCCACTGTTCAAATATGGAGCAGCTCAAACTTCTCCCACCCAATTACAGTTCTGGCCATTAGTACAGCAAGCTATTAAAACCAAGTTAAAGAAGGAAGGTGGCTGCATTTACCATGCTGCTTTATTTCTCAGAAGCTTGGCATTTAGAAGTAAACTAATCACTTCAATTTGACAGCAAGCAAAGCAGTATTTGCTGTATTGTCTGAAAACCTTGAGAAGGATTTGGATACATTTAAAGGCTTATTAGAATAGTGACAGTGTTTGGCTGTACCCAGCACGGATGCTGGAGAGCTGTGTTGAATTGATAGTGATGTGCATTAAATCTAACACTGATATAATGAGGGGCAGGAAACTTCAAAGGTGAAAAGGTGAATGGCAAAGGACCTAAGGCTGCATTATAATGGCCTTTTTTTTAAAAAAAAAACAACCCTGGAGACTTCAGTCACTGTAAACTGAGGATTCAATTGCTTCACGGACTTACCAGTGATTAAAGTTCTCATGTCTGTTCTCCACAGCAAAGCACTACTATAGCATTACAACAAAGACAAGACTACTGCAAACTAATGCTGCACAGAGAATGGAGCAACAATTCCTAGTGACAAACTTTGTACCTACAACTGTCCCCTCAGGAAGAACCTAAGACTTCCAAAGTGAAAAGATCTATCATTTTCTTCTCATTCACAAGGTCTCCTTAATTATATCACAGTTTCATTGGGACAGCTTAACAAGAAGTCTGCTCGATCATGATTTTTATCTGAAAGAAGTTATGCACACTCAGATAGCCTGCATATGTCAGAGATTTATGGTTGATTTTTTTCCAAGGATTCATCACACTGTGTTTACAGTTCACTCTTTTCCTTTTCAATTTTTGTCAGCCTGGTGGTTTTCAAAACCGTATTTTAGGTAGTCCAAAAAGATTTCGACTAAGAACAATGCCCTAAATTTTCTTTTAAGTGAGAATTAATCCAAACAACTTCATGAGCTAGAAAGCCTTAAACCTGAGAATGCTTCCCCATGCCTCACAGCAGCCCTATCTCCTAGAACAAAACCTTATTCAATGCTGAGTAAACAATAATGCACTTCCCTCCTCTTAAATCTAACTTGTGGATTTATCATCTTTCCTTGGACGCAACTGCAAAAGGGGAATTATTTTTCACAGCTGACAGTGGGAATGTGGAGCCCAGGAGGCAGAGAGCCCCGGAGACCTGACAGTCTGCTTGAACTGTGCCTGAAAAAAGCGATTCATCTGAACGTTGCAGAGGAAGGGGAGGAAAAAAGGGATGAGACTAATTGGTTCTGACTATAAAAGTCAGATCTCAGTTTTCTCTAGAGATGTGCATTGCAGGAAACCCTATTAGTGAAGCTGGATCCTTTTTAAAAGGGCTAATTCAAAAGCACTACGATAATTTAATAATATGACACTGCTAGGAGATTTACATATAATATTTGGTAGTAAAAACTATCAAATGTTTGTCATTAAATGACATAAAATTAATAATTGGGGAGAAAGTGTTAGCAATAGCCAAAGGGAGCGGTCTCGCATACAATGATGCTTCAGAACAGGTAATTTCTTGAGCCCGGATTCAAACCCAGATCCTATTATGCACCACAGGAAGACACGAGACAAAGGCTCCGAGAGCAAAGGATGCCTGCCACGAAGATGGAGGAACCATTTATTATCAAGTGGCAGATGAAATGAGCTTGGTGTCAAAATGCCCCTTGTGCTGCACGCGATGCTGCATGTTACGAGACGCCAGCTCTTGGCTGCACGAGGAGCTTTTGTTGAACCGCGTCCCCAGGACGGCTGGCTGGGGCTGAGGGAGGGAAACACCACCACATTTACCCCACGTTCCTCTGCCCGAGCACGGAGCTTTCGGACGCAGCCTCTAAGGGCTTCAGGCATCTCACTTTTTTCGATCTCTCACCTTACATAAGCACTTCATTTATCAGAATGAAAGGGGGAAAATCCATTCTGCGTTGAAATAGACTGCCACCTGCATCGCTTCCTAATGTAAGCAAATCCCAGCGGAAAGGTTTAGCACCAGACGTTTCTGCTGGACCAATAAATCACTCTCAGAAATATTGTTTAAACCCTGCATGTGCTGTTAACCAGCAAGAGTAGCACACATTTTAAAAGAAATTGCAACAATTCAACAATTAATCCAATTTCCTAGAAGAACTTGGGTGGCCTCTGTGCATTTCAGGATTCACAGGAGCCACGGATATATTAACAAGATAATAACACTGTTACTTAATTTTAATAACAGAGAAATGACTGCTATACAGTGTGACACCAGCACACGAGTTAAAAATGTTACACAGACCAAATCCTTTCAGACTGTGGTTTGTGATGATGCGTGCATACGTGAATACAGACACTGGCAATGCTGCTCTTGCAAGACACGAGTCTCTTAACCTGTGCAGACATCGTAGTCGTCTCCTGGTGTGCCACTATCCCATCCATTTATCAGCCCAGCTGACTCACAAAGTAAAAATAAAATGGTGCTTTGAGTTTAACAGGATGCCACCAGCTTGGGAAGCACAGGTGGGCTCTAAAAAGTGGATTAGGAGAACAGCACATAAAACAGCATGAAAAAACCTGAGTTCTTCCCCGGAAAACATCCTTTCTAACTCAGCACAAGAGAGAATGAAAATAATTGAGCTTTGAAACACTACCACTTCTCTGTTTTATAGTTCGCTGCAATTGCTTTTAATTAACTCTAAAAATTTAAATAGTCCAAATTCTAGAGCTGGTCCCCTTTAAAAAACATCTTGCAAACTTTGATTAGCTCCAGAGAAAGGACGGGAGAGGACTTTAAATGGCACGAAGGTGGATTTATTGGCAAGAGTGTCAGGTTTGCACTTAGCAAGGAATTGGCAGATAGCAGAAAATGGCTGGACAGGATTCAAACTCCAAGGACTTGGAGCTGAAAAAGGATTTATTTGAACAGCAAAGTATAGCAGTGTATTTACTTCAGTTAAAATTAATATAAGCTTTTAACTAAAAACACGAAGAAATTAAAACTTCCAGTGGAAATCAGTTCCATTGCTTCAAGGGTCTGCTTGCAGGGATATTTATTGCTTTCCCCCCTCACTGGGTCATTTATTACTTCAAGCTATAGGAAGGCATATCGATCTTCATCAGGTCTACGTTCAAAAGTCAGATTAAACCTGAAGCTGCACAAAATGACTTAGCATACATGAAATAAAATGCTTAATTTTTGTCCTAAATCAACTGTAGGAAAAAAATAGTATATTGTGTACGAGGCAGAGAGCCTGGTGTCCCGGAACAAGTAGATCAGCCACAGGAGCATAAGCTGCTTTGCTGGGGTAGACAAGAGGCTTGGCCACACTCTACAGCAGTGGGTACGACAGGATTTTTGTACAAAGAGCAGTTCTCCCAGCTGAACAGTAACTTTATTTGGTTTGGGGGGTTTTTCTTGCCCTGAGTTTTGTGCTTCCTTTACAAATGTCAGAAAATTGCTTATGACAGTGCTTAAAGTATCAGCTGCTGTGCTGAGGCCTTGTTCGTGCTCGTGGCTCCACTGCTGGAGACGGACCAGCGGCAGGAATGGTTTCCAAAAAGCCCAGTATGGCTGTGCTCCCCAGCTGGTGCCAAGCCCCACTTTGGGCAGGAGGCTGGCATAGCTGACCCCCAGGCTCACCCACAACCAAGGTTATCATCAAATGTTCTGCAAAACAGTGTCCACGACTGGTTGACCCCAGGCTTTTGGCTAGTGGCAAAGGGGCCAGACTCAAAGCAGACTGTGTTGAATCACTTATGAATTGGGCTCGGCCAGATCAGCTCACAGGGTGGCCAGGGAAATAGAAAAGGCAAAAGCAAAAAGGGAAAATGGGGAAAAAGAAAAATCTCAGTCACAGTGCCTATGAATGCAGCTTTACACCATCAGAGCCACATGAGATGCTTCTACAGAACTTCCCTGATTCTAGTCTATGATTCTAACCTGGTGATGGGACATCATAGTTTTTGCCAACAGCACATAAAAGACCCCAAATTGCATGTAGCAGCTTATTTTGCTTGTAGCACCCGCTCACCTCCTTTCACACTACTTACTAGTGCAGTATCTGCAAGAAGCCGAGCGAGCCATTTTCCTGTTCTGCAAAGTCCTGATGCAGCGTTTGATTTCACTTTTATGGACTAAAGCTAAAAGCAGCTTTCCTCAGAAAGTGTGAACAACCTCATGTCAGGTCTGGTGGCAGCTGTTCTCAGCAGCCAGCATGTGTCTCACCTAACTACAGGTGTGCAACTGAGTCATGAGAAGAAGAGAACTTCACATAGTTAGCTATGCCACTTGGAAGAGCTCATGGCCAAGAAGGCAAGGATGCTGACGTGCCTCAAGTGGGTACATCAAATGTAGAACAGACCCTGGAACCATGAATCGCAGGGGCTGGAGAGGAGGAGCTCAAACCAAGTATGCAGGACACTGCAGAACTCCAAAGGCTAGTCATGCTGAAGCTTGACCTTATATTCAATAAGTTGTGCCAACTTTCATCGTCACAACTTCCTTCACATATTCTGTTTCCTCCACTGAACTATGCTAGAAGTCCCCTAGACAGTGTGAGTATCTACATACCCTGGGCCATGGTCTGGACTGGCAAAACAACAGAAAAATTTCACAAAACTCCAGTCAAAGAGACAGTATGGGCCTTTTTTAGTTATCACTTCCCCTCGCCAATCTAAATGACTCTGGATAAGAACAAACTCTTCGTACCAACCAGCTCAAGACCCATCATCTATAATTTTCATCTACAGACGTGTAATTGTGCAGAGAAATCCACACATGAAGGACAGTTTGCTTATATTATCTATTTCCAATAGAATTTTCACTGATTTTAATCTGCTATTCCAAATTAAATTGAAAGTTTCTACAAACAACCTCACAGTAATGTTTCTGGATCTGCCAGCAGCAGCTATTGCCATTTATCCCATCATTCCTAAAGCTTACACAGAAGAGGCAATAAAATATGAAGAAATGAAAGGGAGAAAGCTTCCTTTGCACTTGGCAGCACCAGACCTATCATATTTTAGAACACCACCAGTATATCAATGCAATTGTCAAACAAAGCACACGCAGAGAGGTATGCTATTGTCATTTTTTAGGGTTTCTTGAGGGTTTGTCAATAACGTATTAGAAGTTTCCTCAAGTCTGAAAACCAAGTTATTTTTACACTGCAATTTGCAGTTTCTACGTTGGAGCTGCACAACGGTCAGCCACATGAAGTCCTGCGCTGGAGTCCAAATACTACATGTTGCCCCACACTGCACATGTGTACGTAAGGCCACCAAGGCTACTTTGCCTCCAACCATGTCTCTGCCTATGTGGAGAAAAGAAGTAAACATGTCTTTTCCTGAAACTTGCTTGCAGGCTCAGGTCTTCTTCTGTATTCCAAACCAGGAAAAATTACGTCGATTTAATAAAAAGTGGAGAAAATCCTACAGTGTGACAGACCAGCTGTAAAAGCACATGCTGAAATGAGGACAACCTTTAAGCCATCAGAATTTTCTTCATGAAACCAGATTTTTTCTATGTCATACTCAGCACGCAGAGATTCTAATTTTCCAGGGCTGTAAGGGAATTTGACAAGTAAACCTACTACGGTTAATAGCATTTTAATCTTTATGCATAATGATCACAAACCTACATTGTACGGGTTTGATAATAGTACCTGACAGCTGAATTTGAAGTATACATTTCTTTCCAAAATAGATGCGCGTGTAGGTGGATGTGTTGTAGAAATATAATATACTACACGGCTGAGCCGAGATAAGCCGGCGATTCTCAAACGTCAGCATCATCTGCACAAAGTTAGGGTTGAAAACTGCTCTGCTAAATACCTGTTCATCCTTCTTATGACACTTTCTCTAAAAAGCTCAGTGAACAGTAGATAAAGTAAGTATCTAATGAGGTATGACAGAAACTCCGATGGACCTAAACAGCAGAGATCTAAATTCTAATAAATAAACGAAGTAAAAAATTTACTGCCAGCAACTATGTCAAGTTAGCCATAGGAAACTGCAGGTCTGCAGCTGGAGAAGGGCAATACTCTCCAAGCCAGAGAGCGAAGGAACTCCTCCAGCTTTGATTATTTATGGTGTGATGATGAAGGAACAACTTTCCATGTGAGGAACAGCTTGAAAGTTGAACAGCGAAGCTGAAACAGAGATTTAATGAAAAATCAGAGGAGAACAAAACTACAGCTACAAAAACAATAACATTCGTTTTAACAATTTAAAAATATAATTTATGTGCAAAACCAGATGTTAACTTGTCCGGCTTCAAGGTAAACAGCTTAATAACCCTTCCGCCGACAGCAAACACACACCATTTAATGTTGCTGCAAATAAGGCTCACTTCGTATCTCCAAATGTTATCAAAATGAACACAAATGCAAAACAAACACATTTTAAACACAGGACACATCTGTATTTAATGCAAAGCTATTTTCAAAAACCCCAACCTTTCATAATCTACCATATTCCTAGCAGCCTGAAACATAAGAATGCTTTCAGGCTCAGAGAAAAAAAAGGCTTCTAATTTTAAACATTTACGAGGACACTGAGAACTCGCTTAGAACCATACTTTAGAAGTGTTTTCGGGCTTTAAAATGCTGAAAGCTGAGACCCCTTTACCCACTTGGCCTGGACTAGGGAAAGCAGCACAAAAATGTGATGAAAAGACTGTACATGAAAATGTCCGTTTGGAAAGAAACGCAACCCACTCTGGTGTCCCAAACCTCCTCCTTCCCACTGTCATTACAACTCCCCCCCACACACACCCTGCCAGTGTTACACGAATGAAAGGGAGTGACTCTTCTTGCCTGATGGCCACCACCAAGCAACTCACCTGCATCACTGATGCACCATCATTCTTAACAAATACTTTCTGAAAATATTTCTGCAGGACACCGCTGCCAGCATGGGGCTGTTCCTGAAGAGGAGGGACTCTGGGTCAGAGCCGCAGCTGTTTCAGTTCATTTTAAACGCTACCAAGGGATGGGTGATACGGCAACAACGCTGATTTAATGTCCATTCTAAGTTATGAACATGATCAAACCTTTATAATGTGGTTTTGGGTTTTTTTCTTTTCTTCCTAAATCCTCCCCCCCCAACTCTTAAAATGCTTGCTTTATGCTGCCCTTTGATATATTATAACCATGTGAAGGAGGGATTGTTCTCACATTTCTTCTTCAGAGAAAACACTGAGGTATTTGATTTTGAAAGTTAAAGGATTAAGATTGGGGGGGGGGGGGGAGCATTTCTAAATGCAAACACACTCAACTAAGTTAAGTATAGTCTCAGTTTGAAACGAAACACTGACTTTAAAATCAGCTATTCCTTTCCAAATGTGCCATACATTCCCCTCCAAATACCCAGTGAAAATAAATATGAAGATATTGTAGGCATGAAGAGATGGGTGTGCCATACCCAATAGTAAGACCACGTAGCATTTTTATAGTAGTTCAGCATACAAAAATAATATATGACAGCAGAGCAGCAACCACAAATATGTATTTATACCAACAGATAGTAGGAAGTTAGTTTTGAAAATCCACAGGGATTCTTCTGCCTTACCAGGCACCTGTACAGTTCTATGAGCATTTTCCTTTTGTCTTTTCATTTTTCTTGGTTCCAGTTTTATAGTTCAACTGCAGGGCAAAGCACCATACAACAAGAAATTTCATTCAAAACTCTTAGCTTGTCAAAACTGCCTTTACTGTTTTAAAACAGAACAAATACATAAAATATTGCAGCATCTTCTGGACTCCCACTCAGAAAACACAACATTTTTAGATCTCTTCCCATGTTATCATCACCACAATTTTTGTAAAGCAGTGAGAAGCAACCCAGGACATTTTAGGAATGACTCCTTCATCACTGCAATCCCTCGATTACAGTTTGACCACAGAAGAAATGAGTATAGTAGCACTGTAGAGGCAGTATTGGTGGATTTTTCATTTTGCTCTCTGATGTGCTCTGACTTCTGTTGAAGAGTGATATAGTGACTTCTTATATTGTGTCCATTATTGCTCCCAAAATAATTCAGAGGTACATAAGGCTTTAAGTAACAGCAGCTTAAACATCAATTTCAAACTAGATTAAATGGTTCAATGACCTTTTCATCAAAACTGAGCTCCAGAACTCCCATCTCCTTACAGCCTGAACTGACCTGCAGCTTTGGAGACGTGCTGAAATGGCCACTTACTGTGTGGGCTCTGTGGCAAGGGCACAGCACCCACTATTCCTGCCCTGCAGGCTGCTACAGCTGTGCATCCTGGCAAGACAACTATTACTGGCTTCTGGCACTGGCAGGTTATGGTGTTGCATGCAACTCCTCTAGTACAGTATATCTGGCAGCACGAGTGAAGAAAACCTCATTACCTGTACTATAGACTTAGGAGTGAAGGAACAATTTCCCTTTAAAGCCAAAGAATGGGTCACCTGCAGAGGTACAAAAGCTATATACTGAGAGTGTTAAAGGCAGAGTGCTAACCATGTTGGCAGCAGCAGTACTGCTGTCAGAGGAGGTTCAAGGAATATGTTAAAAGTTCACTGTGAATCATGCAGTTGATTGCAGAATGTCAAACTTCCCAGGAGAAACCAACTCAGATTACTATTTATAAAATAAACTTGGGTTTGTTTGGGGTTTTTTTCATAAAGCAATCAAGCTTGGAGGGTTCCATCTTGAGGGTGGCAACTAAATCATCTCAACCCAAAGAACTACAGGCCAAAAAAAAAGAAGTTGGCTTTTTTGCTTTTAAAAAATACAAAGAACCTTGCTGTTACCAGGGCAGAATGCAACACCTAGAAGACCTGTCAATAACAAACCTGCAAGCAATGAACAAGGTTGCATTGAAATCAAGAAAACAAGAATTAAAAACTTTTAAATTATAGATTATAAAGCTCCTGAATGCTGGCTGCATGGATGCATGTTCCAATCATCCAGAGAACTGCAAGGTATTTCATATATATATATATATCTATATATCTATTTACCATAAAATCTGTAATCACAGTTGAGGCTAAAATTAGACTCGGTCTCATTTATCATTTAATTCAGAATTGAGATTACTTCATATAAACTGAATTGTTTTTGTGTGTATAGTATAATTTAATGTGAGAATCTTTTTTCTTGACATTAACCATCAGTAGTGAGTTTTAGTTCCTGCTAAGTTCCTTATATATGAATTTTAAATATAGTGCTTCTAAATCAGCTTGCACGTACCCATCTGGGCAGGTACTGGATGAATCCATATTCTATTTAACAAAATAGAGGTTAGCATAGCTTAAAAAACCCCAAACCAACAAATGCAGCAAACCTCTGAAGTGATACATTTCTTGAGTCAGTTTAGCAACACAGCAAAAATCCATACACAATTTGGTAATGTAGTTGATGAATTTCATAACAGTGTAGGATTGAGTTTCAACATTCAACATTATTAGAAAGTTCAATAATTCCTTGGTTGGATAACAAACTGAAAACTGTCCACAAAGTGGAAGGGTCTTCGCAGTTGTGATGACTTTGCCAGTGACTACAAAGATCCTCCCTTCTTCCAAATACCTGTTTGCATAAAATGCAGTTATAGCCTGCTTTAGACCAAACTTCAATTGTTTTGCTTAGTGTACCAAAACCTACGTTTTGCATCTCCTTGGCTGCTTCACCACTTCCTGATGGAGTCAGTTCACTTTTAGGTAACATATCAACATTATTTTGATGGTGAAAGTGGACTTGTCTTTTTAGTTTTGGAAAAGTACAAAACTCCTCCTCATGGGCAGTGCTTCTTGCTAAATGTCTTCTCTCACTGCGCTGTTTCCACACATGGGTTGTGTGCTTGATCAGTTCCCCCTTGGCTCCTCTATGTCCCTGCAGAACTCCTTCCTTTACTCTTCCCTGGATCTCTTCTCCGTGGGAGCACAGTAAGTGAAACTTCATTTCACCAAAAGACTGTGCAATAAACTGGCATCGACCACATTTGATCTGTAACTTCACTTCTCCTGGGTTATGGAACAGGTCCTCAAAATTGCACTTATTTCCCCTGTTAAAAAAAAGGAAACACAAAATATTTCAGTATTAGCCATGCACAGAAAAGAGATGGCAATTTCTGTCTTTATAAGTTCCAAGAAGAAATGACATTCATGAAACATTCTTTTAATTAAAAACAGGCACTGTTGCTACACTATCTAATTTATTTGGAACAGGAACAAAAAAGAGAAATAAAATAATAGTAAGCCTGATTAAGAAACAACTCAAACCAAATGTTATTCACCACTGCTGAGTTTAAGAATTGCTTCCAAAATTAGCCTTGTTAGAAATAATCATTTAACAACACTAATCTTATAATAAAAGGTTAATAATGTTTTTTTAAGTTCCAGATTTAGTGACGTCAATCAAAACACTTCTAGCTCTGTGCTAGGAAAGTGAAAATGAGTACTAAGTGCAGCGTGCTACTAGGAGAAACAAACTTGTTTATACTGAGTGATCTAAGGTCAATTTAAGGCAAAACCATACATCCCACTTCCCAGTCCAATGTGGAAACTATGAAACTTCAAAGTTTTTAGGGTTTTTTTCTACAAGTTTGTAACATAGTTAAAAAAAGTTTTAAATAGCTAATTTACAATTGGACAGCCCCTCTCAGTGATTTAGGACAGCTCTGAAGTGTAAAGGAAATATACACACAGAACTAGCAAGTCCGTGGTCTAAGTTAAACCAATCAAAAGAAGACCTCCACAGAAACCTTCTCATTATGTCTATGAAAAGGATCATGTATTACTGTGCAGTTATACATATTAGACATATCACCCAATAAAACAGAGAAACTGTATGATTCATTGTACAAAGGCTAGTAAAAGAAAAGCTCCAGTGTTTCTTGGGTTCAATCAATATCTTCCAACTTTTGAACTGATGCCCCAGAGAGTGGAGCTGTGCAAAGTAAAATGTGTAAAATGGAACCGTTGTGTCATAGTGAGGCATTAGGCTAAAGCCTTATTAAGGCATATTTTAGTGAAAGTAAATGCACAGTGGAAGAAACAAAAAAGCCAACATTTATACTGTGTCAGGAAATTTCACCTCAAAATCCTAGTGCAGAGATAAAGGAATGCTATATCCATCTTTATCTGGGAAACACTTAACTTTTCTACTTGGGTAAGTGACCGCATGAGCAGAAGTAACCAGCACACAAGATGGATTAGCTCACAGAACTCCAGAGAAGGAAACAGGATGATATTTAACAGGGTAAACAAACTACAAGCTAATACTGAAATGCAAATTGCTTTGCACTTTAATTACAGTTAGTCCACTTATGTTCTGGGGAAAACCCCAAATGGGTAGAACACAGATGACAGTGTGCAGATTAACAGAAAATGCATTAGCCATGAGAAATCAACTGATCAAAACATCTCTGCTGGCAGTATATTGGGTATTAGTAGAATATATGCAAAATTACTTTGGATATTCAAGTGTCAGTAATAATTTATATTTAATAAACCAGCTAAAATATAATGGATAGTCTAGTGGATTGACTAGATTCTGGAATAAAATATTTAAATCTCACTTCGGGAGAAAAAATGAGGAAAAAGCAGCAATTTTTCATAATAGTGATATTTATGAACTTCCACTGACAACCTGAAATCCCATTTTCATTAGCATCCAATTAATGAAAAGACTCACCTCTCCGTTGCTTCTTCCGCTTCTTTTATATTCGTGTTCCTCTTCTTTAAAGCATCCTGCAGCTGTTGCTCACTAGTCGAGGGCTCTGTGCTGATAACAACCCTGTGCACCTCTCTTAGGTGACCAAAATACACTTTTGCATGGCCAAAAACTTTAGCACAAAATTCACAGCACACAAGTTTTCTGGGCTTGCCTTCGTTGTGATGAAGTTTCATATGCGTGCTGAGGCTTCCAGAGTGAATATAGGCTTTCCGGCAAATTCGACAGCTGTACGGTCGTCTGTTTGTATGTGTGTTCATATGGTCCTGAAGATGGTGTTTGAACTGGAAGGTATGGTTACAAACATGACATTTATGTAACGGCTTGGGTACAGCTGAACATGCATTTCTACTTGAATCGCTCGATTTAGCTGATGTAGCATCACTGTGCTTGTAACTTAAATATTTATTGGTCAGTGAGCTATTTAAAAAAGTATCTTGGTCTAAATGGTCAGGAGATGGTGTGTCTATGACTGCTGCAGAGGTCAGTGGTGCAAAAGCCTGCACAACTACCACTGGCTTGGGTCTAATACAACGGTATTTTTTCACTGCCTCTGCTTTTTTGTTTTCAGGTGGCTGAAGATCAGCTTTCGCCCTCTCTCTTCCTTCTCTAAACTTATTAATGATGCATTTCCTTCGCTTGGTCTGAAAAGCCAATAAATCATCTGAGGCTCTTCTTTTCCTGCCTCTTCTTTTAGAGGCTGCACTGTTCAATTTTTTAAGACTCTCAACATCCACTTTTTCTTGAATGGTTTGTTTGGGGACTTGTGTGAATGATACAGCTGATCGCTTGTCAGATGTGTTAGCAGGAACATGGTAAGTTTTCACCAGAGCTGGTATCTTTTCACATTGGGATCTTAGTGAAGGACCAGATACATCCACAACATTAGTATCCTCCTTAGATCTACCGAGCATTGAATTTTTCATCCTCGAGTAAGGCAAAATAGGAAGTTTCCCTTTTGGCACTGGTGTCATCTGTATTGTACTGCCAAAAACTGCTGGTGACAGGACAGCGACAGAATTGGCAGAATTTGTGGATTTTTCCTTTAGTTTCTCAGACATTATGAATGACTCTCTTGTGGTTTCAGATGCTGTCTTCACAGAGCATAGACTTGGTTTCACGGGATTAATTGTACTTGCTGGCTTGGATGAAGAGTCTTTAACTACAGATGGTCCAGAAACATTACTGCTAGCGATTTCACTTTTGCTCACTACAGGAGATCCAGATTTCACACAATTGCCTTTATTTCCTAATGTGGCAACTTTCATTTCAGCTGAGTCACGGTCTGTTAGCATCACTTGCTCAGTTGAATCTGAACTAGAATGAGTTTCTGGACAGTCTTCAGTTAATGCAGTCAGGTGGGAAGTCGTTGATGAGATCGACGCTTTGGTAGGAATCTTGCTATGTGAACCCAAACCAGAGATCTGTGCCATTTTTTTGTCACTCCAAAATTTATTTTTTACAGATTGGTACCTAGGAATAGGCAGCTTTAGGTTTTCAGAAGAGGCCATGCTTGAATGCTGGACTTGCTGTGTTAGGGCAGGGGCAACATATGGCAAGGCCAACAGAGAAAAAGTCCCCTCGTGACCAGCTACCTGCATGACCGCATAGTTCTGAGTTGGTACCACCAGCGGTTTAGAACCTGCAGCTGCCATCGATGGATTTTGCTCCGACAAAGATGACTGAAGACAAGAAACCACTCCAGATGTTAAAATTTTTGGTACCATTTTTGGAGCAATGGTCCTAAACTGACTTTTCTTCTGAAAACTCCGTATGATATCCGAAGGGGATTTGTGTTTGTCTGTAATAATAACATAGCAAAGATGTAATACAATATATAGGATTTCTGTATATACAGTATTCTGTATATATAGAATTACTGCATCAAAAATTAAACTGCTTACAAAGGACTCTATTACACACAAACTTATTAAAAGTATTCAGGCATTCAAATGTTCTAGAATAAGCTTAGAAATGCAAAAGTTTCATGTACAAAAATACTCTCTGAAGCAATGTGCTTGAATACAGATATGCAAAACCCCCCTCCTAATCTAATCTTAAATGGATGTTTTACTCTAGGTTAGAAACTACATGGCATTTCAGAACAAATACTCATAAGCCTCTTCTGCCCTGGAAAAGCTGCGCTAGCATGCTGGCAATATTCAGCTGGAAGAACTAACAGGGACAGGATTTAAACTCCATGATGCAGAAATTTTTTGAGCACCTGCTCGAATCATCTCTCTCAAGCAGAGATATGCTTTCTTTCAGAGTTTCTATAACATTTAAAATTGGTGGGTTTTAGCAGATGCAGACCAAAGCTTACTTGACAAAGCCTTAAAAAAATGCTGCTATAGACTATGCAAATTATGTGTAATAAAATCAAAGAGGACTTGAGAGAGTATACACCGTTGTTAAATACCCAATCACACACATTGCTTATGTGCTTTTAATGCACAACAGAACTACTGTAGTAATTCAAACGTTTTCTTGAAAGATGCAATTTATCAAGGTTGTATCACAGTTCCTTCCTGTTTCTACCTGTGTTAGTAAATGTCACAAACATTTTCAGTACAGAAGAATGTGAGGATAATTAAGTAAAACAAATAAAAGGAAGAAGGGAAAATGTGTGAGAGAGAATCTGCATTGAGCAGCAGAGATATATGCTGACCTTTCAGAAACTTCCATAAATAAAGATCTGCTATATAGTTAATTGAAACGCTACCATTTCGTATCACAGCCATATTAGCCACTCTCCAATTCAACTACTGATCATTTCAGTGCTCAAAGACTGGGGTAAATAGAAAAAAAAAAAGTTTTTCTAAGTTACACAGGTACCACATTTCATGACCAGAACTCCTGGACAGATACATGCGCACACTCAAGGCATGCACGTGTGCAGTAAATGTACTGCCTTCAGGACATGCTGGATTCACTGAGAAATCACAGATCAACCTGACAGTTCAGAGACAGTAGGTCTGATGCCTCTGAAAACTCTTTGACCTACAGCAGGTTCACAGAGAATCTAAGCAATAAAAAGATCAAAGTTTTATGTCCTGCAATCCACAGCATCAAAACCCACGTCTATTATGCACCTTCTTGATCACCTAGTTAAGTGAAACAACTGGGCATCACCGTAACTTTTGTTCTGCTCAATATATGTACAGGTGTCCAGAATTCCTACATGTTCTGTGCAGACTGAACTACCATACATATGGAAATCCTGTCTGAAAATAGAGGTCCCTATACATAGGGATAAATGAGGCCCACAAAGTTTATGCAATCTGGAAAAAGCAGAAACACGTTAACTTTAAAATTCAGTTGCCCTACAGTCCTTTTTGTTCTCCAAAAGCTAGGAACATGTACAATTTCTCACTAAGAACTTCCATTTTTGCCAATCTACAACCACTAAAGATAGAGAACCATTTAACTTTTCAACTGCTGATATTACTAATGATAGGTTATTTTTTGTTTCCTGTTGATGGTTTTCAGGAAACGCTTCTGAAAGTACAATAAAGTGATGTAAAATATTGTAATCATTAACCAAACTAGCCCTGAACTCCAATGCTAGTGAGAGGTCAAACTGTACTGCTTAAACATGAAATGACAGAGCAAGTCTATTTTTCTTATAGGGGCAGAATCTGCACTTAATTTGCAGATTATGCTTGCCATAAACTGATATTCCAAATCAGCAGTTATTCAGTTTGACACAATATTCAACATGAAGCGGTTTCCACTCCCTTTTCACACTTGGCTTGCACCTCTCCCTTTTTATTTCAAAGTCACACTCAGTTTGCATAAACTTTTTAGAAAAGCCAGCACTTCAGCCGACTGCTACTTGTGCTACTTTAGACTCCAAGTTATAAGGCACCCACTCTCCAAGCAATGGCAAAAATTATGTGAGTTTAGGAAAAGATGGCAGCTTTGCTGCTGTCAACATGCCACCTCTAAAAGAGTGCAGAAATGGCAGCCAAAGCAGCACAAAGGAATGTTTAATTTGAAGTCAGGAAGAAATATTTGTAGAAGTAGTGCATCACACTAGCTTTAAAAATAAGCATATAAGTCTCAAATACATTGACTTGCCTACTGCAAGTTTAGGCAGTAAAATCACTTTTATTTAAATAAGTCTCTCTACATATTTCCTCAGTACAAAATGCTCTTTGAAACAACGTCCACTTGGATCAACATTCTTCTTATGTACTTAACACAATCCTAAGCATTGATATAACTGAGAAATGACTTTCTATACAAATGCTCTTTTTCCAACTAAATGTAACTTTCTCATAAAAACATCTTCCAAGCACCCCATGTTTGGTATCAGCCTTCAGTACTTTTTTTTTTTTTTTTTTGGTCAAGTTTACATTAGACAGTTTAGTGCAGAAATATTCACTGCAGTGCCTCTGGTATGCAAAAGATACTCAACTCCGCAGCTCCCTCTTGTCCAACACAGCTGCTGCAGTTAAGCGGCTTAGCCAGTGTCTAAATATAGAGATGGGCTAGATGCAGACTAGCTGCCTGATGCTCTTTCAGACTCACTTAAGGTTTTGCTTGTGCACTGGGAAAGATAACTGGAAGAACTGGTGGAAGATTATTTAGCATCTTGGATGAGGAAAAAGCAGCAACCAGTTGATTCACAGACCGGAGGTCCCACTGACCACACCCACAGTGTCCAGTATCGTCAGTGACCAAAACTGGTTTTTCTATTTATAGTTGGTGACATTTTCAACAATTTCCTCCGCTTACAATGATTGCTACAGTAATTCATGTCTTTGCCACCCTGACATGGAAGGACTTGAGTATCAGGCTGCCACTGTGCCAGTGTGAAACTTAATACAGATCGTTCAGGCACATTCCACTTCTACTCCACACCACCTTCCAAATTATTTCTGTCTGTGATTCAGAAGAGTCATTTTGACTTGTCAGTTGTGACTTGAGGAAAAGCCTTTCCTATGCAAACCCATGAAGTCTTGCATCTAGAAGGACTTTTCACTTAAGGGAGGCTCTGGAATGGCATTTTTGAGGATGGCCCTTGGTCATACACAGTATCGCTCTACGAGGCAGTCTACAAGTTCTTCATTGGAAGGCAATGATTTTTATACTTCTCCAAAATTTTTATTACAAATAAAGGAAATTAATAAAACAATAGATTTAATATCTGAAGCTTATTTTTGACTGCTGTGTTCTCTACCTTTCAAATAAGTATGAAGCTGTGACAACAGGTAAACGCTTTTAAGTAATAAAGCACAATGGTAAATCAAATGCAATTCAATCCATTAACTTTAAAAGTCTCTGTTAAAAGATTAATTGTTATCATGCTAGTACTTGCAAGTATCAAATCACTTGGAAACTTGCAGGATGCCATAAGCCCTTATCCTTTCTAAATAATCTTAAAACTCTATAGGACTGGACAGCAACAGACCAATAAAAAACCCAGAAAACCAAAAACCAAAAAACCACCAAACCCCAAAACAAATAAATAAAAATGCATCAAATTCTCTGATACAGCCATACTGGGAAGAGTCCTCTGGAAGAATGAATCATCTGCTGTTCATTCATGGTTCCCTTTCCTTCCTAAGTCCCTCAAGTCTGGTCAACTCCATTCTGTCCTGCTGTACCTCCTTCAGTTTTTCTCTATGCAAAGTATGTAACATTGGTAAACACAGACATTGCAGGAAGCTTTAGAATAAATTCCATTTTCCCAACTAATCTGGTCTATTCTGACCACTAAAATAAACCATCAAAATGCTAGAAACCACTGTGTATTAGTGTTATTTTTTTAAAATAATTATTGTAAGACCACCTCACTTGTGTAAGTATGTGTTTTAATTTCTGTATGACTGGAAAAGTGACAGAAAATAACACAAAAAAAGATCATTTTTGAAGGGAAAGGCAGAATACAGATGAAAAAGATTAATGAAATATTTTATTAAATGCATGTTTATGTTGCTGAGTTTTTTCCTGCATTTGAAAAGAAGAACATCCATTCTATGGGAAAGAAAAAAAAAAGCATAACTTTCTTAAAGACAATATTAGATTTTCTTCTGTCAATGACAGTTAACCATTCATTTTGCCAAATCTCCATATACACTAAATACCTGTGGATATATTCTTTCCAGCACAAGTTTCTTGTTTTTGCTGACCCAGCATACTTTGTTGGACACAATGTTTCTCTGCAGGATTAGCATGCAAAAAAACACCACCTGCAAAAGTGCTTCAGTCAGTTATAAATAGATCCTAGGACAAAAAAAACCCAAACCAACAAAAAAACCCACCCAAAACCAAGCAACAAAAACCAATCACCCCCAAACCAACAAAACCCAGAAAAAGACAATATAAAATGACAATATAAAACAATAACTTCCAGTTAATGCATTAAGAAAGCTACTGCTTCTTGCCCTTTGCCATTTTTTTCTCCTCAAAAGATGTTTTAAAATCTAACACATTACACGCCAAATGCAAGGTGATAGCTAAATAATTGAATAAAGCTGGTTAATGTGGTAAACAGATGGGATGCTTTAGCTTCAGCGTCATGCAAGACAGGCAACACCACCAAAACGAAAAGCTCAGGAAAGTGAAGGTTCAGTAGCTTTAGCCAGGCTTTTATACCCAGGGGCTGAATTCTGTGCTGAAGCAATCTTTCCGTAGTCCCACGTAAATCAGTGGAGCTCGCAGATATTTTAGAAAATAGAATTTGGCCACCTATGTTCAAAACAAGTTTTGCCACACACCTATATGAAGTAAGGTGGGTAATAATGCCTAAAACCAGAAGTGCTCAACTCCACACATTGTAACAGCTACTTTGCAATTGTTCCTATCTTTGCCTAGTAACAACTATTTGGGCAGAATGTTCTGTTCTGGGCATTTGCCTCAGATAATTTTCTTACATTAATTGCAACAAAAAAAGCCAGGCACCCCTAGGTACACCTGCGTTTAAAAAAAAAAAAGAATAAAAGAAGAATCTAGATACCCATCTGCATTTTAGACTAAGACCTTGCTGTCTGACATAGAAACATCTCCTTTGTCTGTGAAAAGCTGCCAGAATTTGGCAACTTGTAAGCTTTTGGCATGTATTAAATAGATACTTTAGGGAGCTAATTTCCCCAACGATTACATTCCATTGAACTTGCTCCTGCTTCAGGTTGGGCTACATTTTTCCTAAAACTTTAGCTTATGTCCAAACACTTGAGTAGGAACAAGGGAATGGCCTCTTCTTATCTCTTAACAGCTGGGCTGAGTGTGGGAGAGAAACTAGGGTATATATGGGGAAGGCAGGAAAAGGAGATGAGAACTAAAAATGAGAGTTGGAAAGTGTCTAAACCCAAGAGTCCGGGTGGGATATGAGAATTAAATGCAGAGTTAAGATGGGTAATGAACCCATCACTAGTGCATGTGATTTGAAAGAAGAAACATTTAAGACACAAGGATAACGTTGTATCTTGCATTTCTTACAAGTACTTGCTTTTTTAAAGAGCAATATAATTATGTCTACATAGGAGTCCTTATATGCAATTTAAAAGAGATTAGAAAAATAATTTAAAAAATATAACTAAGTGTTCTAATGTAAGATTGGAAAATCACAGTACAGCATCCACAGAAACACTAATACACAGAATGTACAAACAGACTCAGAAAATGTATTCTGGTATACCATAGTGAGAAGAGGATCAAAATTGCTTGTTAAAATTCTAAAAGGGAAAAATTAGTCCTCTTTAATGCTGTATATAATTAACTCTGATTTGAGCATCAATGTGATCTGCTAGTTGTGCACAAAGCATTTCACCATTCAGAAAGGTCTCACGTGCTTTAAAATCTGTGCAAGTTTATTGTTTTACAGGATTAGGATGACAGGGCATTTCAAGAAATCCTGTGAGCAGTGGGATACTTCCTTGATTCCTTAAAGTCTCTAAAAGTCTCTTCTTAACAGAGAAAAGCATTACATCGACAAAAACTACACAGCAAAGGGCTTTTTTAACGTTAACTGGACTCCACTAAAAGCAGACGTTCCACATTCAAATTTCTACTGAGATTTTTCAGTGTGGGAATAAGCTAAAACTATTTTTGGCCTAAACAATCATTTCAGAGAGAAAGTCATAAAGTAATCTGTGATTGCATGCAAACATACATAGGTAGTATTTAGGGAAGTTCTTCAGTTTCCTGTCTAGTTCAGTCCTTGCTTCCCCCCCCCCCCCCAAAACATCCTTGTTGCACTATTAACTGGATATTGATATATGCCAAAGCCTACACAGATCCTACTTCTCAAAAATTATCTAACATAATGTATTTAAAAATCCCACAGAAAGGATGGAGAAAAAATATTCATAATCTCTGTTTGGTAACTCCACGTTCTGAGTTTTCAGAATCCCTTTCCTCTGTTGTTTGAAAGTATACATTTGGTTCCTTTTCATGCTGTCATCTACATTGACACAGTGCCCCACAACATCCTTCTATCTAAGGTGGAGAGAGAGAGATTTGATAGATAGACTATCCGGTGCATAAGGAATTGCCTGGATGGCCATATCCAGAGAGTAGTGGTGAATGGCTCGATACCTGGATGAAGACTGCAGATGAGTGGTGTCTCTCAGGGGTGACCAGTACTGCTTAGTATCTTCATCAACGACACAGTGGGGTTGAGGGCACCCTCGGCAAATTTGCTGACCTCAAGCTGAGTAGTGCAGTTGACATGCCTGAGGGACAGGATGCCGTTCAGAGGGAGCCGGACAAACTCCAGAAGTGGGCCCATACGGAACTGCGTAATGTTCAACAAGGCCAAGCACAAGATCCTACACATGGGTTGGGGCATCCCTGGCATCAAAACAGGCTGGAGGATGAAGAGATTGAGAGTGGCCTTGCAGAAAAGGACTTGAGGGTAGTAAGTGGTAGATGAAAAGCTGGAGATGACCCAGCAATATGTGCTTGTGGCCCAGAAAGACAACCACATCCTGGGTGGCAACAAAAGGAGTGCAACCAGCAGGTCAAGGGATGTGATTCTGCCCCTCTCCTCCACTCTGGTGGGACTCCACCTGGAGTACTGCGTCCAGCTCTTGGGTCCACACAGTACAGGAAAGAGATGGAGCTGTTGGAGCAGATCCACAGGAGGGCCACAAAAACACCATTCCTATGAGGAAATGCTGAGAGAGGTTCAGCATTATTCAGGTTGTCCAGCCTGGAGAAGAGAAGGCTCTGAGGAAACTGTATTGCAGCCTTTCAATGCTTAAAAGGGGCTCATAAGAAAGATGGGGACAAATGTTTCAGCATGGCCTGTTGTGACAGTCAAAGGGCAATGACTTTCATGTAAGAGATGGTAGAATTAGGCAAGATGTAAGGAAGAAAATTACAATGAGGATGGTGAAACACTGGAACAGGTTGGCCAGAAGGCTGGTAGATGCCCCATTCCCAGAAACAGTCAAGGTGAGGTCAGAAAGGGCCCTGAGCAACCTGATCTAGTTGATGATCTCCCTGCTCATTGCAGGGGGGTTGGACTAGATGACCTTTAAAGGTCCACTGTAACCCAAACCATTCTATTTAAGGTTTCTTTCTGCAATTTACACTTCTTCCTGTCAATACAATCTTGCCAGCATCTTTGATCCAGTATCTCAGTGCTCAAGAGCATAACATAAAAATTAAATTACCCATACAAAACCAGATCTGCTCATCAAAAGTTAACACATCAAGGAATCATTGCATCTAGATATATTATCAGCATTACAGCAATAATAATATAAACCACCATTTTGGATTTCTCATAGATTTAGATTTCTCATCATAGATTTCAAATAAACTCGGGAGCAGTACTGAATATTCACCTCTTTATTTTGTATGAAATCCTATTACTGTAAGTAATAACAAATGGCCAACAGATCTGAGGTAACATTTTTGAGTTGTAATATCAAATGCATTAGCCACATGTAAATAAATCAATATTCAAAACCAGCATCTAACACAAAATGTGGGCAATGCAAGGGTTAACACAACCTCCTACTAAAAAAAAAGCTGTATCTCTGCTACTGTAGAAAGGAAGCCTTGGAAGTCTTTACTAAAAGTCAGAACATATATACATAAAAGATTTTTAAACACTTTTGCAATGAATTTAAAATATACTTATTAGCAGATCCACATGTTCTCTTAACACCTCTCATGCAGTGTTTGTGAACTTGAAAAGCTTTCCACTTTTTTGAAGGCAGAGTCTTTCAAGTTATAAGCTACTCATTTCATATTAAGGTTAACGTAATTAATAGGTTTTAAGCAGATCAAAATATTTTCCTATCAAGAAATGGAAACTCACATAAAGAGAAGTAGACATAAAGCATCTGTAATTATTAATAACTTTTCCCACTTTTATAGCTGAAGAAATCACAGGCATTTTTCTCATTATGGCAATAAGAGAACTTGGGAATAAGGTTTATGCAGATAAATCTATGGGCTCAAGATGGTGCCTAGCCTCTGCAACCACACAAATTGCTGTTAGAGATGAAAACACTGCATCTTTTATGTTTAAGCACGGGATTTCTGTCTGAGATACTGTTAGATATATCCTCAAAGACAGTCTGTTTCAGCTTCTACACGCCTCTATTAGTTTCAGCAACCAACCATGTCAAACTTCAAGTGGACAATTATTTAAAAGCCCTGTTGCTCCAACAGCACTCAGCTGCGTAGAAAGGAACTCTTGGTATCACTGCAATGCCAGTGGTTTATCTCGGCCTCTTTTGCCCAGTCATTCTATTCTGCAGAGGAAGCCATGCCCAGGTATTTGCAAAGCAAGGCTTCAGTGACACAGCCACTTGGGGGAACTAATTGTTCAGAAAATAGCTGAAGAGAGGTGATGTAAACACTGGTCATAAACTCCTATTCATAAACCTTCACACTGCAAATGCGAATTAGGTACTTGAAAAGGTGGGGACAAACAGAAGATTCAAAAGATTGTAATTGGATTTAGAAAAATTATTTTCTGGGAGAAATGCCAGTTGTAATTTCTTTTAGTGAGCTTCAAGAAAGATACGGACCCTAAACAGTAATTCAATCACTGTAAAGTCAATGTCAGTGAAAAGTCCTTTTTAAAAGGTCTATCAAGACCACATCAACCTAGACAAAATCTCGATACGCCTAACATAACTGGTAATTAATAGACTTATTTTTTCCTTAAGTGTGGGAAACAATAATGACCAGGTGTGTTACAGAAGTGAAGGCAGAATTCTTCAGGAACTATGCAGCACAAAAAGGTCGAGTGGAACCATTTTATGAATAAATCATGAAACACTTTCTGAGCAGAATTTTGCTCCCCCTTCAAATAAGCTGAGAATCAAATCTACCTCCATCTTACTGGGAGTTCAACCCCTCCTGCCTTCCCTCCATGGGACAGAAAACACGTATGTCTGATTGCAGTATGGGAATTATGCCACTTACTCCTCAAACTTATTTTTAGCAAATACCAATGTGCCAAAAGAGAGCACAAGAGAAGAGCAAGATTGTTTTGCATATTATAGAGTATCGTTATTTTCACGATGACAGGAGCACCTCTTTCTGAATAGATCCTGCATGCAAGAGAAAGCAATTAATTAATTCACCAGTTTGGCTCAACAGAGAAAATACCGTTTCATTGAAGCACTAAAATCATCTGTATGGTTAGTTCTGTACTACGAACCTCAGTAAATGTTCCCTCATTAAAGATGAACAGAGGATCAGAAGACTGTCAGACCTGACCTGATCTATTTTGGTCTTCCAGCATGAACTATACAGAAGATTTATCATTCCCCAAAGAAAGGGCCAGAACACAGAACACACTGTTAAACAGAGGTGGTTGTTGACGCTTTTTTCTTTGTGGGATTTTGTAAATAGCTTGTTTCTTCTGAAAATCACCAAAGTAATTTCACTTTTGAGTGAGGAATCTCTATCCAGGGTTTTTGTTCCATCTAGCCAGCACCCTCTTTCTTTCTTCATGACCCAAATTTCTTCAGAAAAAGACTCTACAGCTCTGAGATTTATGGAAAACATTGGCATCTGTAGTCAACTCCACTAAAGAGTGAAACAAAAATAAAGATTTGAGGATCTCCACAGTACTTCAAATAGACATGTATATTTTTTTTCAGAGACAGACACAGCACTGTGCAGTAAAAGGGGCAACTAAAACATTTCGGAAAGACTATCGCCCTGGGCAGCAAGGGATCAGTTTTCAGAACACACAAAATTATCACTTGCTGCTGAACCTGAACACAGCTAGGCCTTTCTGGCAGTAGGATGTAGCAGAAAATAATTTAAATTACAGTATCTGAATGCTTTTACCCGCCCTGTGCATAATTACAATTATTTGCAATGCTCACTGACATTGCTAAGCTTGCCCATGCTAGCCACGGTGTTGTTTAAAGGCAGCAAGGGTTCTCAGAAGAAGGTACTGGATGTTCTGTAAAGGAACTGACTGAACACAGGGCTGGTGAGTGATAACGTATCAGCTAAGACTTGCAATGGGTGCCCGCGTACCAGGGAATTAAACCAGGAATGCTGCCAACCGGAACGCCGGCCAAAGATGCTCTTCTGTCTCACTTGCCGCGCGCAGAAGCATCGTTACATTTCGAATTAGATTCACGTGGATCTGGCGTGCTCCGCAGACAAAGGAGCCCCTCGGCGCCGAGTCCAGCAGGGGGAGTCGGGTGCCCGTCCCCGCCGCCTCTGGCCGCCCCCGGAGCGGGACAAGCCTTGCTGCCGCCGGGCAGGCCGCGCCGGGCAGGCCGCGCCGGGGCACTTGCTGTTCCTTCTTTGAAGTGCCAGCTCAGCTCAGCTCTGCGACTCGCCACCCTGCAGTACTTTTCAAACAACAGAAAGGCAAACTACTTGCCTAGTGATTTCGCAAGGCTTGACAGGACTTCTACTGAAAATCCCCACAGCCGTGACATCCTTTAGCCCACACAACGCCTGACCAGCTTCATCAGTTATGTTATTCTTTCAAAATATTCCACCTTTGTAAACTTTACAATCAATTCAATGCTTTGTATAAACTTGAGCACATCTTGAGGCAAAGCAGCCGAGCCTTCCTGTTAAAATGACTTGTATTAAACTATTTATTACCTTCCATAACTGCAGCACGCATGCTGCGCGAGAGATTTAAAAATAATAATTAAAAACCCATTACTGATTCTGTGTTAATCTAGTTAAAGTCCCAAATAACACATCCATGCCACTAAGAATATTAGTATTTACAACAGATGTCCTCCTTTCGGTCTGAAACCGAAACACTGTTACACCAACATACTTTCCCATCCCAAGCAATACCCTGCAATCTTCTGTCAAACTTCCTTGCTTTCATCATTGCTCAGCTCATCACACAAACCATCTGCATAAATAAAGATGTAAGCATCTGCTGTATGGCAAACGGTCTCAGGGGCAGATGTTTTTATCCTTGCATTCATGTCACTGGCTTGGATACATTATTTGAACAGATGTACACAATCTGAAAGTGTCGTGTCCCACAGTGAAATGTCTCCAACTGCTTTCCATCAAAGTACATAAATGCTATTTGCACCTGCATTTATGTTAATGATATAAAGGCAGCAGGGGTTCCAGCAAAGTGAGAGCTGATGCTAAGAAACACATTTACATGGCTAATTGAAGTTAGAGATCTCCCAGCACCAAATGACCATACTAACATGGATACAAAATGTACTAAACTCTACAATGACTCTGAAAAAGCTATGTTTCTTAAAAGAAAAGTAAAATAGAAACACCCAAGGAGCAAAACTATTACTTCAGCTTGTGATATACCTTTCCAATGTGTATTTTAAAAAGACAAAAAAGTATTTCATAAATCCCCAGGTGAACCAGGACAGCCTTAGATTTTGCACAATAACTGTGTAAGATAACCTTTTTCCATGTTAAGAGACATTTAGCAAAAATGCTTAATAAATCTGACAGTGCCACTCAACCAAAAGTATTTTGGTTTTCTAAGGCACACTTGTGGTTTATGTCATTATGGAGCACTATAGAAAAAGCCCAGCACTTGCTCAGTAGCAAACACTAACATGAGTGTAAGAGAGCTTGATGATGATAATTTCAGAATTCCCAGGAAAAAATAAAACCTTTGAAGTTAAATATTTATTATTATTATTTAAAAAAATGCATCTATTTCAACATGGAGTTGCAAAGCTCATTATATAAATGATAATCACCTTTCTTATAAAATATTTTAAATTGAGAAAAATACAGGTGCCCTGAAGAAGCACGTATCAAATTACAGAACTTCTGCTGCTACATGACAAATGGTAGCAGTGAAGGTTTATGGTGTCACTCAAAAGAACTTGCACTAACCATTACTTTATACTCAACTGAAAAATAACAAGCACTTTCAAAGTACAGAAAGACTGACAAGAATGCTACACTGAATGTAGCTGATGGATAGGTTCTACTTCCAATACCATTTATTTTCAAACCTTTTATTATTAAGAAATGTACCGATGTTATAGTTGTACATAAATCATTATAAATTGCTAACAGCCTCAACATTTTCAAAGTGCCATAACAGATTTAAGAAACAAGAGTGATCCTTTATACAAGGACAAAAAAGCATGACAGTGAACGAATAAATACACACGCACACTGAGGGCAGCGTATTTGTAGAATATCACGGTTTCACACTGACATAGCTCTTGTCAAGATCTGGTTATGATTTCTAACATGAGCCCTCACTTCCAAAGTTTACAAAATGGCTCTTAACAATTCACTCAGGTACTAGCATGTAACAGGATACTGACTGGAATGGATTTGTGCTTAGGAAATATAAAGTATCAAAATAAATAATAATAAAATCAAATCAAATCTCCAAGCAAATGATTCATCAGTTTCAAGTTTGCAAACAACCTCAAAATCTGCATTCCCCTCCTGTTACTCAGAAATGGCTTTAAGATACAGATAACACATTTAATTTGACTACAACAGTGGTCAGATTCCTTTTATTTAAAAGAAAAAGTGAATAAAGGCTTTTAAGTATTAAAATTAAGTATTTCAGTCACAAGCATGTAGACATAGAGCATGCTGCAGGGCAGACAGCTTTACACAACAGTAAGTACTGTCTTCCTTGAATGAACAGTCCCATTAGACACAGAACTCATCAGCTAAGATCAATCTGTATGACATCCTCTTGGAAGACCTTCCTCAGAATTATTACAGTATCATAAAAATACTCAGTCTTCACAAAACAGGTAAAGCATAAACTTACATGACAGTAAAAGCTCGAGGCTTCAACTTAAGTAATATATAGTGCTTTTCTTAATTAACATAAGTACTAACAATGGAAACTTAACTGACAACCTGCAATGGTTCTGAAAGGTCCATTAGAGCTTATGTCACATCCATCAAACACATTTAAGAAGTATCATTAAAAATTACATTCAAGTTAAAAATCATATTTAAACATTAGCATTGTGACACAGATCAAAAGGGAAAAGGAAATTAAAGTTACAGCTGCACATTTAGAGGCTTGGGAATACACAGTTGCAGCACAAATACCCTGACTAATAATACAGGGAAAAATTCAATACACTAACACTACTGAAAACTCTATCAGCCACAGATGACTTTGGAAAAGATGAAGCATAGAAGAAAAATAGTTAAACACAAAAAATGTTAGTAAGGATAGGAATGCTGGAGAAATCTAAGTTTGTATTTAGAAAATACTTCTTTTTCTTGGTTTTTTGCTAGTCTCGTAGCATAACTTGCAAACCCAATTTTATGGGGGTCAAATGGGACAATGAATTTCAGATATATGAGGATAAAAAAGTAATAAACCCTGAACATTTAATTCTATTAAATCAAACAAGAAGTGATTTATTAATGATGATACTTCTTCCTCATTGTGAATCATAAGCATCTAAATTCTAAAAAAAAAAAAAAAAGAGTATAGAAAGCATACTGTACCTGCAGAAAATGTTAAAGGATTCTGCATTATGCCCTTTAATATTTCGGACAACGTTTCTGGAAAGAAAAAATACAAGTACTTACAAGTTCTGCTATTTTTTCATGAAGTGAAAAAAAAAAACCAAAGATGTAGCAATAGTTTTCCAAAATTTCATTTCAGAATGGGTCTGATACATCTACACATCATGCAAAACATCACCACAGTTGTTTTAAGCCAAGTGTTTCTCTGGATCACACACACCCTTATATGCAATCTCCATATTTTAACACTATGTACAACATAGACTCCTTGTAATTGAGAACACTCATTAAAGCTGGAGAAGAGAGTGTCATAATGCATTCTGAAGAATCACAGACAATGTAAAGTTCAGCAGTTTCCTTCAAACATCTGACTGCATGGATCCCACATAACTGACTGACAAGCAGAATCCTCCCTGGGTGCTACAATGAAGACACTAGCTTCCATTTGTGGAGGAGACATCACTCTCACGCCTTTCCCAAATTTGACATTGGTACTTACTGCAAAATTTGATGCATAACGTTTGACATAAAATAGCATTACATCAAGTAATGTTAAGAGTTGGCTATTTCTTTCCAGTGCAGTTAGTGTCTTGCTTAAGTTTTTGGTCAAGCATGATTCAACAGTCAAGTAAGAAAGGCATAGTGTAATATCATGACAATATAAAATTTTCTTATTACCCATCTAGATTTTCTTTATCATCAAATGATTTGAGCTTTTGGGATGGCTGTGTAACAGTTCGGTTCAGATGAACATTGCTAACGTGCTAAAAGTCACACAGGGTATAAAGCTCTTGTTATCCTGGTTCAGTGGGAGGCTTTGGGAAGATAAGTTCATTGACTGACACAGATGGAACTCCAACAATCTGGGGGTTTACTTGGATCGAGGCTTTCATACCAGTGCATATCTAACATTTCCCATGAGCTGAGCCAGCTGTGTAGATGTGGAGTTTCCTTACTTTCTTGGCCAACTTAACAGCTGGTAGAATCTTAGATAAAGAACATCACAGACGTGCACTCAAGAGCCCCCTTCTGAGCACATGGAGCACCAAAAGACTGGTTTTGGATAAATACAAAAATAGTTAAGAAAAATTCTAACACAATGGCCAACCACAACAAGAAGTCTTGAATATGTTTATTTACTATCTTTCCACTGACTCTCAAAAAGCAATGGAGAGGTTCCAGGAAGAAGATGGTTCTGTGGCAGGATTAAAGTATAAAAAACACAAAACCAATTCCAGAAAGTTCAATACCAAAGCATGAAAGAAAACAGAGTGCGGCTGCTGTGAGGAGACCTCTCACACTGCAAAGAGGTGAAGCTCTTTGGTAACTGTACCTTCTATGCTGAACCATATATAATAACAAGCTCTGTATGTCAACCAGCACTTAGCAGATGTGTACAGGCAGATCCTAGGCTGCCTCAAAGAGCCTCTGTCCGTGGTACTTAAGCAGTCAACCACCCATCTGGCAGACCCAGCGTACGAACGTATGTCAGCTCATCTAAATGTAATGTTACATCGTGGTAACATACGAACAACTCTCTCTCAACCACCCAGAATGGAAGAGACCACATCAACGTCATTTTGGAATGGCAAAACACCTCTAGGGACCAGTGTGGATTTTCATCCTGTCACCCACCGTGTAAGATATCCTTCCCTAAGACTGTATTGTTCAACAAGATCTTTTTACAGAAACAAAGTCAGAAGTTTTCTTCCACCTAAGCATTTTCAACGCTTGAGAACATATTGAAGTAGTTACAGCAATACATGTTCTTGTAAAAAAAATGCCAGAAATTATGTTGATTTTTTACCAGAACTAACAGAAAAAATAATCAGATATAAAGTATTTGATCCCTTTTTCATAGAATCTCTTGACATATAGCGAATAATTTGTCAATTTATAGTTAAAGAGAATATAAAATCTCTGGAGATATTCAAGACTCATCTGGATGCCTATCTGCAGTATGAGCTAGGGAGCTGCTTTGGCAGGGGGGTTGGACCCGATGATCTCTCGAGGTCCCTTCCAACCCCTACAACTCTGTGATTCTGTGATTCTCAGTTACTATTCTGAAGTCACATATTTATAGGTTTTCATGCTCCCTGCCATTTGTAAGGAGCATTAAACCATTTTAAAGGATGCCCAGCTTATTAGAATTATAGCAAACAAACCAGACTTCAGGATACAGATCAGTAATTCTTAGAACGCCGTGTGGGAACACAACCCCCCATCTTCTTCCAGTGATTCACAAACCTTAACAGTGTGACACAGAACTGGACCATAAAAATCTAAAAGTTTTGTAGAGATATCTCTGACTTGAACTCACTACCAACTGCAGTAAGATAATTGTCTGGATCCAGTGCTTATTTGGCAGACTAGTACAGTAAGCAGTTACTGCCAATGAAATAAATGTAATTTCTCAAATTAACTTTTCATCCTTTAGCAATTCATGATTTTAAAAAAATTTTGTTATACCAAAGAACCTTCATTGCCCTTAATCTTTGCAGGTATTTAATCAAGTAACCTTGTTTTTCAGAAAAAACTGAAGAGCTCAAGATTTTGAAGTCAGAGCAAACTACTTTTTATCTTTGCTCCAATTTTTTCCTATCCATCATTATATTTATGGCTATATTAAAGCATGTTTTCTTCGAATATAAGAACAGTTCACAAAGCAAAGCACACAGTGTTGTGGGACTGCCCTGTTTCATGTTCTGTTATTTTCAAATTTATCAACAGTGACACTGTCTTTCTGAGCACTGCTAGTGCTAGCCTTGGAACCGGTCCCACCACAACTTCACCACAGGAATAGTGATTCATGTTCCTTTCTCACTGGCAGTTTCTGACAACTTTCAGTCAATTTGGAACATGTTTAAGAGTGAGTTAATATCTACATGTATGATGCATGTCCTAAATATAAACTGCAGTCTTATCAAAAGGTTCTAAAATTATGAATCAATGCATAACACAAGTTAAAAGATGTAACATCTCTACAGCTACCTATATTCATGCCCCAGCATAATTGTTTGCAGTTGATTTTTTTCTTCATTTGACTATAAATCTGGTTTGGCATGGCTACTTCCCATCAAAAAAAAAAAAAGTTAATGCTCAAAAAAGAGCCTTAGGAATAAAATTTTCAATTAAATTTTAGTTGGACACCACTAATAATTCGGTTGGTTTCTTTGAATACTGAGGGAAACATTCTTACAGTTGTCCTTGTTTGTATCTGAATCCAATACTGGTTCTTTTCAAATACAGGAGATGATATTATTTCTATCTGGCTTTATCATCAATTTTTCTCCACCTGAGAGCCTAACCCAGTGATAAGACTTTTAAAATACTCTATAATCTTAAAATCTGTCTTGCTCAGTTTGCCACTGGACAATAAGAAAAATCTTGAAATCTGCTACAGACTGTTCAGAGATGAAATGAAATCCATCACAAGAATTTCAAGTGAAGTAGAGTTGAGAGAATTAAAAAACAAAATTTATCTTAATGCCACAAAATAAGCACCATCACATCTATACTGCCCCGACTGTTACCAAAGAATAAAAGGCTAAATGAATTTTCAACTAGAGGAAGCAAAAATATCAAACAGACTGGAAGAAACTACACTGTAAATTGATGTTTAATAATCAAAGGAAGCAGAGTATATACATGTAATAATGTAAAAGCAATTTTCACAGAAAGACACCCACAGGTCTTTTGTATGAAATTATTGTCCTGATAGGCAGACTGGATCTGAGTATCAGGTGAACCCAATTAACCTAATTTGATGCTTGTCCATACCAAGACATTTATTTTGATGTTACATGAAATCTTTTAGGATACTACACAGAAAAGGACAAATAGCCTGTAAAGGTTACGACATTAATTTTGCTGTCATTCTCATGCTTTAAGCAGGCATCAAAACTAAAAATCTCATCCACTGGGAAGGAAGAACTATCTGAAAGTAATTATAGTTCTCATTATCATAACAGTATTAAACTAAACCACTATGACCCTAACTGGATTTATTTTTGGTAGCTTTTGCTAAAAGAACAAAGCTTCTCAGTGACAACTGCACCTTCTAATACAGTGAACATTATTAGTTCAGGTACTGGAAGAAAGCATTAAATCAAATCTTATCATTTCATATTAAGCTTAATTATGAATTTTAATTTAAAACTAGGCATGTAAGCACGGTTAGTTAAATATTATTATGTAATTTCATTTCAGAAGGAAAACATTCAGCTAGAAAGAAAAATAAAATACTTAGTACAGTTTAGAAAAGTCATTATCCTAACAGACGCCCATGAAATGCCAATTTATCTTTCAAAAGCAATTCTGTTCATTTTTCACACCTGTTCTTTCACACAGTGTCATCTTGTAAATGATAGTGCCATGCATCCATCCTTCCCCAAAATTCAGAAACTTTTCAACAGAAACCAAGTTCCTTCAAAAGCATGATTGAATCATATTAGCATGACTTCCAGGAAAGACAGCAACGTCCGTTGGTATTTAAAGGCCAAAGCAGACTTGAAATAAGTGATTAAAATATTGAAGCTATGCAAAAATGCTGAGAAAGATAAAACTGACAGACATGAAGACTGACTAGTGTAAACACACAAAAGCATTTGTTCAAGCCAGTGTATTTGCCAAAAGCCTGCAGTGCTTGGCTACTTTATAAAAACCAAGCACAAGGCATTAGGCCAATTTGTATTAAAAATATATAAAAACCCCCAAACTCCCAATAACCAAGCAATAGCTGTTTTGCATTTCTGAAAACCTGCAAAAATATTCTGCATTTCACTGCCCAAATCTTCAGTTGCAAAAGCCTGACTTCTTCTTGGTCAAAGCTTTTGATTTAAAATTGTATGTTCACACTAGAGTTTTATCCTACATCAGTAGATCCTAATCCTCCTATTCTGTATCAAAAGAGATACACACATGGCCACAAAACCCAGATTTCGTAGAAAAGAAATTACACAGTGCTTATGCTCCCATACTTAGGGAGAGATGTGTGTCCATGGCAGAATTCCTTTTGGCTGAGCCCATCAGGTAACTTCAGCAGACAGCCAAAAGGAAACAGAAGCCTCGTTGGAAGTGGTCACTTTTCCCAGTACAAACCCAGCAGAACCGAAAACCTTGGCTATTTTTAAATTTTTGGTCATCCTATGAGATGGACCAGTCTAAGCACATTTCCTGAACTTCAAGCCTTACATGCACTGAATGCCACGGTGCCAATCCTGGACAAAATTTCATCCCTTCACACTCTGTTGGGCGATGTATAGAATGGTTGGCTGGCATGCCTACACTATGCCCATCTGTCAGAGTGGAACTGTGCCTACATGACAGGTTCTAGGCTACTTTCAATAACACGTTGCTGATAATAAAAGCTTGGTTATGAAACAACATAGGGTGTTTGGCTTAAAATAAAAAGCAAATGAAAAGTGATTGTTTTTCTTGAGGAGGTAAATCTTTCAAAACCAGCCTCTAAGGGATCTGAATTGTATAAGTAGAGTGTAGTACATCCACTGCACGAAAACAGGGTGTTCCACACATTTTCTACTACTGCAGACAGTCTGGCATAAAGTCTCTGTAATTCTTACTTTATCACTATTACTCTCTCTAATAAAGCAAATTCAAGGACCTGAAAAAAAAATTATAAAAGCTGAGACTGTCAAAAGGATGCCTGAGAGAAGGCTAAAGAAGGAGCAATAGCAATTCTTCATTTTATGAAATGTATGAATACTAAATACATTCTAAGTTATTACAACTGTGAATAACCCAAACTATTTTTCATTTGAGAAAAGAACTTCATTCTTAAAACCTAAAAAAGAACAAAGATTATTATGCCTAGAAGTAGAGAATTCATGGAATTCCAAAAAATAACTTTTTTTAAAAAAAAAAATTCCAATTAAAAATGACAGATTGTCATTTAAAATTTTGCTTCAGTAAACACCTTCTTGGTAGTACTGCTCTGAATGCTACAAACTGGAGACCTGTAAAGTTCCACATCTGTTTTAGACAACCTTGCCATTATTCTGTATTAAAAGGTCAAAGCTTCTGATTTTAAAATACAGTCTTGGGTTCACTGTTATGAAAGTAACTCTGAAACAAGGAATCAGTATAAATTGCTACATTTTGTTACTGATTCTGAGGGCAGCTGGAAACAATAGTTATGGAAAATACAAACTATTCATTTCCTTTTTGTAAGATTCTGCATGAATTCTATGCTGTCAATAGTCCTTACAGTTTAATTTCAAATTCCTTTTAGTATTTTGCAAAACTCAAGAAACAGAAGCACTCTTTCTTGGCCATCACTATTGTAGAACTTACTTTAAAATTCAAACTCTGCAATTCCTTCCACTCCTGTTCCTCTCCACATACAGAGAGATCATCCTAAGCAAAACTGAGCCTTAACTTATTGCTTGGGTCCAAACTGCTAAGAAGTTTTGTCAGAATTCTCAACAATGCAGCTTCATAAAACAGAAACTATGTATCTCACAACTCTGTTAGCAGTATGTATTGTCATTCATAGCAGAGTCAGAGTGCACCATTCCTGTATTTCACACTATGCTGAAAGACTGAAGAGAATTTGAATAGAGAGCAAAGATGTGTTCTAATAAGCTGCCATATATACTTTAACTTGCCCTACAGATCAACAAGTTGTTCTAAAGTGTAGAATGAGGTTAAGGTACAAAAAAGGTACCAACCAAAATAATTAAAGATGGTTAAAGGAAAGACTGAAAAAACATTCCTTGTGTATTACTTGCTTTTTTCCATCTTCCTCAGCTTTGACATTTGAGGAATAAGCTGTTACTGGTAACACAACAACAGTTTTCCAGTGAAAATGAAGTTTTAGGACTCTGTTAACTATCAATTTAGACTACAGAGATAACCAGCCAGGACTGCAATGCTGAAAGGAAAGAAAGTGCTCTGTTTTCTTAATTTGGTGGTCCTAACATATTTTAGAGATATTTGATACCTCAGAACTTACAGAGAGTCAAAATGTATTCGAATGTCTCAGATAACACAGCCCTTAAAATTCCATTAGTAATTTAAGGATTAAGTCAAGAATATGATACATTCACCTGCACATTCTTACTGACTTAAGTTTGCTATGTGGCACTAAAGTCTTCATGACCCTTAAATCATATGTAAAGCCTAAATGAGAAACAATCAATCCCTAATCACTACTATTTTGACTATGGCATTTTGGGTACTTTGGACACTAACCCAAATCCCTCAGGGAATAGAAATAAAACTTACTGTGTTATTCAGGAACGATTTTATACTGGGTTTTTATTATTTGAATAAATCTGGGCATGTTGTTAATGCTCTAATTAGAAGAAAGGTAACCAACAGCTAACAAAAAGCAAAAAACTACACCAAACTTTGCCAATTCTGACTCAAATTATGGAATTTTTTCTGACTTTATAATTGCAGACTTAAGTATAGTACTCATTTTTGCCATGGTACTGAATAAGTAAAGTGAGCATCACCTATAGTTGTTTCTGTAAGAATTTCCATTACAGAGTTTCTTAAACAGTCAACTAGACAGCTTTCAGTCAGAAAGCTACATTCAGATGTTTGTAATGTCTGTGCAGCAAGACCCGCTCTTCAAAAAATAAACTGCATTTTAAAAAATCAATGTCACTTCAGGCTGAAGCAAAACAAGCATTAAAGAACTGGAAAAAAAGTTTAAAAATTTTATAAATATAAATATAAATATAAATAAAAGGAGCTTACTATTACATGGTGTAAAAGACAAAGTGAGAAGATAAACCTATGACTATCTGATCAAACAATACATAGGCTGAGATGGTATGTACTTCCAAGAGATGGTATGTACTTCCAACATGTTGAAATTCCAATCAACTACAACTAGTGGCTTTTAAGAGAAAGGCCCCAATCTCACCTGTAACACACCCATTTCTAAGGCAGAATTAAAGAAATAAAAAAGAGGATGTTAGTGCCAAAGGGAAGAAAAAAAATCCCAACCCCAAACCAAAAGAAGCACTGACCGCTGCGTGAGTCCAAAGCATACTTGGTTCTAAGGTCCAATTTCTCTCAACCAAAAAAACCTTTTAATAAGGATTATACACCGAAATACTTGGTTTGTTACGTTGAAGGAAAAGGCCTAATTTCTTCAGCTGAACTCATATATAACCTCCAAATTCTAGAGAAGAATGATTCACTTAAGAATGTGTAACTGTTGTGAGGCACAGCTGGTCCTTGCAGATTGCCCAGTACTGAACAATATATACACCAGACAACTGATCAGATGGTGTACTTAAAACTGTTTTGACTGGTTTTGTGCTACACTGATTCTACCCCCAAACTCTGGCTCTACCATGGCTAACAGACAGTGTTTCTGGGCTAAGGACCTTTTTTTCTGGATAGCTGAGTGCCCAGTAAACTTTAAGAACAAATATACTTTCAAAACCAGTGACATAAATACAGTAGTTGGGTTTTCTTAACAATTCTGAACATTAAAATTCCAACTGTGAATTATAACCTATGTTTCCCAAACATAATCCTACTCACCAGAAAGCAGTATACTTAACAAATCACCCTTTAAAATGCAATACAAATCTAATGACTAGTGTAAGCAAATCCTGTATGACTTCCACATTTACTGCTTCCTAGGCATTTAACGAATTGTTCTACATTGGAAGAATCATCAAATATTAAGTTTACAAATTAAAACATAATCTCATTGAAACATTGTCATAAAATTCAGAGTTCCAAGTTTAGTGCAAAAATTAAAAGGTGACCTTTTACATAAATTCTGTGACAGTAAGTACCTTAAGTGTTAAAGAATATTGCATACATCTTATATTTGTAGATAAAAAGAATTCCCCATATACAACCAATGTAGTAAAAACTATCTTGCCAGATTAAGGGCAGTTCATCTTTCACAACTGAAGAAATGGACTACAACTGCAGAACCCTTGTGAAAACTGCAGCAAGGGAAGCATCGCCCAGCTGTGAGCTGGGCACACACAGACGAGGCAGCATCCTCCCCCTCTGCCGCTGCTGTGCCCAAACTATTTCATACGGACCCTGGCAGAGAAGTTCAGCTGTTTGCCCACATTCTTTGCTGAAACCATCATATCCCTCTCATTTTCTGGGAAAGGTCTGTCACTGCTTCAATGGTTTCTCCTGCATGGAATGGCCCAGTTCCTTGGTTGGGAGTTTCTGGAGGTCTGACGTAACTGACAAAGCAACTGCTGGGCTAAAGTGACAGACAGATGTAGTTTAAGAACAATCAGAACATAACAAAGTATGTTTTCCAGTCAATCTGGTGTACAGACATTTCTTAATAGCAATTGTAAAATTTAGATAGACAAAAATATTCCACAGGTGTATCTAGATTTGGTGACATTGCTTGATTGATTAGCATCCAGAAGCAACATAAAACAGGAGCTGTTGTTCAGGCTGCCAAGCCATGCATTCACTGTGCAGTATATAGGACAACATTTGCAAGACTACATGTATATCCATATTCCATGACTAACTTAAATGATACCTTCCTCTAAAGGATTTATTTCTGTCCATCAGCACTATGTTACTGATTAAACATACCTTCCTATAACCAAACCTTCACACAGATAAACACACAAAACAAAATAAATCAAAGTCTAACCTGTCCCACTTCACTACCTTCACCCCTCTGTGTTGCCTTCATGTGCAAATAGTCCTTGCCAATATAGTTTTCATTTTTGTATCCACCACACTGTTAGAAAAAACGTTAAAAGCACACAACTTCAAAGACTATCAGACTTACTTAATGAAGTGTCCTCCAAACATGTTCATGGAGAAAAAATGTGAAATAAACATGTCAAAGTTATTCCTGGACACTGTCCAGCAACCAGCTGTGGCGTGCAGACTATGCTAACCCTGGGAACATTCTTCTTTCTCTATGGGCCTCCAGCTTTGCCTTCTGTTCCTCAGGATATTTGTATTCCTAATTCATTCAGTTAAATCTCAAACTAAGCAAGACCAAACTGAATTAGTACTTCAAGAGAAAAACAGTTAAGCATGACCAAGCTTTTAAAGCAACTAGGCTTTTGTGGTTTGACACACAATACCTCTTCATTAATTTCCCATAAAAACCATGCTGCAGGACACCTATACCGCTCAATTCATGTCATGTCTTTCAATTTTAACATTGAAGTTCTGCTCGCTTATGGTTATTAAATAAACAAGCATCTATTTTATTTTATTTTTTAATAGTGGCACTAGAAGCACAGAACCACAGAATGGTTTGGGTTGGAAAGAACCTTAAAGCTCATCTAGCCCCAACCTCCTGCCATGGGCAGGGACACCCTCCACTAGCCCAGGTTGCCCAAAGCCCCACCCTGCCTGGCCTTGAACACTGCCAGGGAGGGGGCAGCCACAGCTGCTCTGAGCAGCCTCTGCCAGGCCCTGACCACCCTCACAGGGAAGAATTTCTTCCTTATATCTAGTCTGAATGTACCTGCCTTCAGCCTAAAGCCATTACTCGTTGTGCTATCACTACATGTCCTCGTTCCACAAGTACACTGGCAACAAAAGAAAGGCAAAGGAAAACGTGAGAAGGGGATCAAGTGAGAGGGGGCATGGAAAAGCCTGAGGTACTAACATAATGTTACCAACAGTAGACAAAGATGTGATTCAGTAAAAGAACACTTAAGATCAGGAGGAAGAGTCCTGAGAAAGCTGGTCAGTGGCACTGCAAGGATGCACTCTGTTAAAAGTCTGCTTCTGTTAAAAGTCATGGCATCAAGTAAGATTCCCAAAGACTGGAAAATGGCACATAGCACACCCATCTTCAAGACAGGAAGAAAGATGATCTGGAGAACTACAGGTCAGTGAGCCTAATCTCAGTCTACAGAATTGCTATGAAGCAAAGTCAAACAGAAGCCATTTTCAGCCACATCAGCGACAGAGAAGGACAGGGAGGAAACTAGGAACAGCCAGCACAGATTTACTAAGGGTAAATTATACCCAAATAACCTAATTAGTTTCTGTGATGACTAGTCCTGCAGATAAAATGAGGGCAGCAGGTGTTGTTCATCTTGACTTTATGACGGTCTTTGACATGGTCTCCCACAGTACGCTAAAAGTCAAGTTACTGAGGTATATATTGTAAAGTGGATGTTAAGGTACAGGGATATATATTGTAAGGTGAATGTTAAGGTGCATGGAAAAAGGCAGCCTTAAGGGTGGTGGTGACCAGTGGTAAAGGTCCAACTGACAACCAGTTACCAGTGGTATGCCTCTGGAATCAAAGCCGGGGCCAGCAGCGTTAAACGTCATTATGAATGCCTCGGGTAACACAGTGGAGTGCACTCCCAGTACGTGTGCAACTGCCATGAAATTGGGAGCTGGATGGCAGGGCCTCTCTTCAGAAGGGCCTAGACACGCTGGAAGAAAGAGCTATCAGGACTCTGTGAAATTCAACAAGGGCAAAGGCAAATGCAAGGACCTTTCTAGTAACCCCATGCAGTAGTACAGGCCGGGGGCTGACTCGCCCATTCCGATTAGCATTAATTATGCAATTCTTCTTTAAATCTCCACTGACAGCATGCTAGTACCTGCCTTTTCAAGGTGTTCATTTTATACTCTCTAAATCTGGGCACATTAGTTCTCCTTCCCCTTCAGCTTTCTAGAATTTCTCCACTGTTCCATGATTTGTTAAAACTCAAAATTAGTAATTCATACAGCTTCTAAGCTTTTTTAAAGGATCTGTAGGTGTCAGTGCAGCAGATTTAAAAATATTTAACGTTAATAGTTGCTGGTACAGTGATAATATGTTCTTTCCATCACTAACGATGGAGGAGGTGAGATGTAAAAGCATAATCCAGCCTCTTTCTGAATACAGAACATAATATTTATTGAATATTTATGCTTTTTTCTCCACAGCAGAAATTTATCATCCTTGCCCGTTACTGGAATTGTATCATTACTAAGCTTTTTGTATCCTTCAAGAACACCCTCTATATTTAAAGAACTCTATTATACTCTACGGCCCACAGATTTTTTATTAATATCTTTATCTCCTTAACCAACTGTCTCCAAGCTATGTAGTGCTTGCCACCATCAGCTCCCCATTCTTCTGTATTACTAACTTCACTCCCTTTCTTACCTTGTTTTAACCAAACAAATCATGTTTCCTAAGAGAAAACTGCTCTGGGAGTATCTAAATGAGCAAGCAACTGTGAAGTTAGATTCATACACTTAAGTATTGCACACTTTTAAAGTTTGCTCTTGTTTTGAAGATTAAAGTGCATGCAGAACCTGTTACTGGCTCCTAAAATGCAAAGTTAGGTCACAGTTCCTAACCTATCTGCACTACTTATTCTACATGACTCAGATACAAAACTTGTACAGAATTAACCATAATAATGTAGCTTTTATTTGTTAGAAAACTGTCACATATCTCTCTATATATGTGTGAACAAGGATTTGAGAAGCTTCAGAAATTGATCAGTGGCCACTTGGTTTATCAATACAAACTCCCCTTATAGACAACAGACTGTGTTGTCCTAAATTTCCTTTACTCGATACAGAATGAGTTTTAAGGAACTACTCATGTTTATATAATTTAAATCATATTCTATAAAAATCCTCCAGTATATTTTGTCAGTTAAAACACTGGCACAGTACCACCCCCTACTTGTCTTCTGAATTATGAGGACCCTTGAAGTAGGCAACAGAATGTTTAATATACAAGAAAACAGAAAAGTCTGTAATGTTTTGTTGTGACGCAGGAACACTGCGCTGCCATCCAGCAAGACCTGGACAGGATGGAGAGCTGGGCAGTTAGAAACCGGATGAAATTCAACAAAAGCAAGTGTAAAGTCTTGCACCTGGGGAGGAACAAACGTTTGTATCAGTACAGGCTGGGGGATGACCTGCTGGAGAAGAGCTCAGTGGAGAAGGACCTGGGGGTCCTGGTAGATAACAGGTTGGCCATGAGCCAGCAGTGTGCCCTGGTGGCCAAGAGAGCCAATGGGATCCTGGGGGGCATCAGGAGGAGTGTGGCCAGCAGGTCCAAGGAGGTGATCCTCCCCCTCTACTCTGCCCTAGTCAGGCCCCACCTGGAGTGTTGTGTCCAGTTCTGGGCTCCGTGGTATAAAAAGGACAGGGATCTCCTGGAGAGAGTCCAAAGAAGGGCTACAAAGATGATTAGGGGCCTGGAGCATCTTCCCTATGAGGACAGGCTGAGTAAGTTGGAACTCTTCAGCCTTGAAAAGACTAAGGGGGGACCTAATTAAAGTCTATAATTATCTGAAGCAGGGGATGCAGGGGGAATCAGCCAGCCCCTTTTCAGTAGTCTGTGGAGACAGGACAAGGGGCAATGGCTGCAAATTGGAGCACAGGAAGTTCCGCACCAACTTTTTCCCAGTGAGGGTGACAGAGCCCTGGGACAGGCTGCCCAGGGAGGTGGTGGAGTCTCCTTCCCTGGAGATATTCAAGACCCATCTGGACGCCTATCTGAGTGATATGTCCTAGGGAGCTGCTTTGGCAGGGGGGTTGGACCCGATGATCTCTCGAGGTCCCTTCCAACCTCTACAATTCTATGATTCTATGACGTTTCACAGAGGTTCTCCAGTAAATGCTCATTAAAAATGTTTTAAATACTAGTTATTTGGGTTCACTCTCATTTTCATTACAAAACTGTGATTTGTAGGGGGTTTTTATCACTTTGCCTCAAAAAATTAGCACTAAATAGCAGAAATACACAAGTCTGGACAGAGAACATGACAAAAAGATCTGGGTAAGAGTTTTAATATGGAAAGAACATTAGGAAATGCATTTCTGTAAAGATAAAAATCGCTGCTTCCCTTACAGCAAAGCAGAAACCCCTGCATATTACTTCTATCATGTTATCTCTGTAAATTCCATTTGCCTTTCACCAATAGTAAAATAACCTATGAACTGTACTATAAACTTGGTATTTTTAAAAACACGCACTGGGCACATGCCAACAACCTGCATCTTCCTCTGCATCAAAAATTCATTCATCCAGCCCAACTGCTTTCTTTAGAGCACTGAAATGGAGAAGGGGAGATAAAAAGTAATGGTGGTAACTGCCAAAGACATTTCCCACTCTTCTCCTATGTTTCTGATCTGTGTGAATTCACTTAATGCATGCAGGTCTCATGATCCATAGCATGTAAATGTCAATGATCACGCTACAAGTTTGAACTGAATTAACCTTAAAAAGAAATATGCAATGGCAATGACAAGAGTTTCATGCAAGCCCACACAATCCTTTGATTAACCTAAAGAAAAATAGGTATTTCCATTGATAACCTTTAACATTACAGATAAATAGGTAACTACTTTTTCCCAGTATTTCAGACTACAAAAAAGCGTAATTTGTAAGTATTGGCAAAATACTGTGCCCTTCAATAGCTATAAGAACTTCTGTATTTAAAGATGATGAAAATCCAGACTGGAAACCAAATTCATTTTATACAGACAGAAGAATGAGCTTTAAGTTTCTGAGATGCAAAGTTTTGAATAGGATTTTTAAAAGAAGCCTCCATTAAGTAAAATTTAGATAATGTATACATTTAGCAGATCACACAGAAAGCACAAAACTACTTTGGGTACCAGACCAGACAGGAGGAAGAGAACTTCTTTTTTCATAGAAGACACACATGTATAATAAAGATGCAGCATATTCCTGATTCCTAACCCCTTTCAGATTATAAAGTATCTTTTAAAATGTTCTCTATTTTGATGAATGATCATATAGAACCATACACATAACAAGCCTTAAAAATATAGACAGAACCACAAAAAATTCTGCAAAGTACTTATCGCGAATGTTAAGAATGTCACGATGCTCCATTTGCTCCACACACTGAAAAAATGCCAGCATGTCCTATCACTACACTTAATCCCCTTTTCTTCATTTGCTAAATAGTAGTTTTGAAATGTGGTAAACTGGGCAGTAGAACTTAATGTTAGCTAAGCCTATCAGGCATCTTTTGTTCCTGTATTTATCTATGGGGGAAAGAAAATGTCTTCTTTTACCAGTCAGTAAAAGAAGTTAGTTATTTCCATCACTGAACTTGCACGTATTCTGTAAATGGTCAGAAATAACAGCCACCTGGCATCCTGCTTGTTACACTACTGTAAACATGAATAAACTGCAGAGAGCAAGAGTGTTTACAGGCTTTTTTCCCTTCAAAAATCACTGCCTATTGTATTTAGGAAAAATCCAGTGAATCCTCATAAACTGGATACATGTTCTGTGAACTCTGAAAAGAGATATTTCAATAATGTAGGAATAGTCCAGAAACAAAAACCAGAACTGTTAAATGTTAGGTGTAACTGGGAGAATTAGCACCCCATTTCCCCAATATTTTTGTTTCCCATTCCAAAATAATCAATGCCACCTGAAATTCACTAATAAATACAAAGGCATGTACTGGTTTCAATTGCTTCAGATAAACAACAAATTATTTTTTTCTCAATGGGTATGATTCAGAAACAAAAAGAGATTGTACAGATGACCTATTCCAACAGTCCATCAACTAACTTACTGAAGTGGTAGTGATTCTCAACTAATCTGAAATGACTAATTTCAGTGACAACTCTTTAGTTCACAGTTGCTTTTTCCAGCTATTTCATTTTAAGCTATACGAATCATGCCCATTTCAGTTTTTAAACAAAAGATGGCAGTTTTACTCAGGATGTCTGTTATTTCCCTTCACAAGCAGTGCTCAAACCAAGATGTTCTGAGTAGGCAGTGTAACAGAAGACAGATTCTTTTGTCTCAAGTAGCAAACCTAAAGTCTAACAAACTCCTATTCCTCTATCCTTCCTCATACACATCTTTTACAAACTAAAAAATTTGTTTCCACTAACATTTCAATAACATTTTCAAGCTTTTATGCCAAGCAATGTCAGGCAACTGCAGGCAGGAGAGCATTTAATTCTTCTAGCATTTGGGTCATAAAAACCTTATTTCCTACCAAGAACAGGAAACTGTAGTTGTACTGCCTAATTTTTCAACATTCTATCCTTCTATATATTGCCAGTTTTTATAATAAGGCTTAAACATTTTCAGAGGGAAAATACGGTGATGATTTAACACAGTCTTCCAAAACAAGAGAGGGAAGCTAAAACAAGAACTGGTGAGGAATGTGGAAGTCAGTGGCAGGCTGAGCTGAAAGAGATGGTGAATCTTAAGATCCTGAGAAAAACAATTAAGGTTGACCGCAAAACTGCAGTTCTGGAGTTGAGAAAACCTTTCAGTTTATTCAGAAAGTTAGTCGGTGCAATCCCTGTGAAAGGGTCACCCTGAAACATAAGGGTGCCCTGGAGAACTGGCTGATATTCAAGGTCAACCTCTTCAAAGTACAAGAATGGTCCAGCATTTTGACATGCAGGTGTGGAAGAAGCACACACAGATGAACAGTGTACTCCTAACTGAGCTCCAAGACAAAAGAAGCATAGGCAAGGTAGAAGAGGAAGTAGCTAATGGGAAGATAACAGAAACGTTGCCTGGAGGCCAGTAGGCAGAATTAGCAAACCAAAGATAATGTGAAAGGCCAAAAAGGCTTCCCTACAAACAGCGGAGCCACCTGAGGGAACTGCATGCTCCTGCCTATTCTGCACTTACAAGGTTGTGCTCACGTTTGGGCTCCCCAGAGTCATACTGCATTCAGCTGTAGGAAGAGATAGGTAAGGTGGGAACCTTAATGATGTCTTTAGCTACCTAAAACAGGGCGCGTGTATGAGGGAAACTGTCCTTTGGGCTGCACAAGAGGACAGGATGCTACAGACAAGCTGCCTTGTGGGAAGTAGACAAAACCAACAAACACAAACACAAAAAAACAACACAGTGAATGTGGTCAAACACTGAAAAAGGCTGTCTAGAGGCTGTGAAGTATCCATCCCATGATTGAGACCCAGCTAGGCAAGGCCCTGGACAACCCCACCTAACTAGGCAGGAAGCCCTATTCTGAGCTGGGCATTTGAGTGGATGACCTTCAGCAGTCCTTTCCAAAATACTTTTTTTTCTATGATTCCCTTATATTTATCCACAAGAGAACATTACTTTTGGCACATAACATTTCTACTTACTAGTTCTGCTTACCAATATATGGGTCTTTTAAGTAACGACCATTAAAAATAAATGATTATTCAAATTAACTTTCATATTACTGATTTCTAAAACCTCTTACTGCACTACCATAGTATCCTCACATCTTCTCCCCCTCCATTACTGGTATCTTTCTTCAAGTTTCACCTTTCTTTCTCCCTAAAGCATCAATACAGAATGCTAGGAATGAAAATGTGTAAATAATTTAAAGAATAAACAACAGGAAAAGTATATGCTTCAAATCAGTAACCATTACTAAATATACAGGAAGCAGACAGATGGAATTAAAATGCAGTACATACATAGTCAGTGTACAAGACTGCCATAATGTAAAGATCTTATGCATGCTTAATACTTACCTAAGAATGAAGACTGGAATCAATCCGTATAAAAACATCAGTGCTCATATGTTTACATATAAATACATATTTATGCAATGTGTGTGTGAATACAAAGATGAAATGTAGACCACAAAAAAAAGCTGATGCACAATACAAATCTATATTAAAGTCAATGTTGTGGAACTCTCAGGTAATTAGCCCATCAAATCCAGTATCAAGAAAAAAGATCCTGACAGCTGCACAGAGCATGTGTTCTGAGATTCTCCCATCAGTGGATACACAGCATCTTTTGAACCAGGACAAATCCAAGAAAACTCAAAGAGTCATTTGTTTTGCACATCATTAGTACAAATAACTATCAGAGTCCTAATCAACGTTTTAGCAGTACTTAATGCTTGTTATATATAGCTGAAGTCACTCAATAAAGCCTGGGACATGAAAATTGCCCTGAAATATCTAGTCAAGAAGTGCTCTGTGACTAAACTTCAGTTGGTGAATACTGAAGTGAGAAACCACTGCATTTAAAACAAAGTGTCTGCAGATCTAGGAAATGTGCTATTACACCTGATGTGTGTTAGATTTGTTTACCTGTTACTTTTTATAGCCAGTTTTAAACTGAGGCACTTAATCTTAACCTTAGATAAATGAAATGAATTAATTACTATCAAATCCTAGACATATTTATGCATTTTGTCATAACAGTAATTTACATGTCTTCTCAAGGAGAGAACTGGTAGAATTCTCAATATGAAAATACATTTGACTACATTGTCTGAAAGCTTAAAAATTCACCTAATTCAAATTACTCCTTAATTCAGTAGTAAGTTGTTAAAATCAAATAGCTTCTTTCCCTGCACTAAATATTTAAAATTAGGTCCTGTTCTTCCCTGCATCACAGCTACACACATCACCCTGCATCCAGTGCATTAGAGACACCTAAATCCAAATATTTGAAGTTAAACCATGAGAAGATACACACACATGCACACACACAAGATCAGCAGCACCAAATTATGTACTCTACCATCCCTGCTACATGAAAGTAGGAGGTAATTTGTGTAGGACTCTGAAACCACATATTTTTCGTAACAGAGAATTCATTTCCAGGCAGGGTATTTTCCACTGCAAAGGTGAAATTTATATTGGAGAGTCAGGTCAGTTAAATTCTAAGCATTTTACAAAGTAAATTCAAAACAGGTTACCTTTAATTACAACATAATGTGCAATTCCTCACTGTCTTCATCTGAGCAGGAGAAGAATTAAACAGGAAAAGAGAAAGGAAAGATGATCTATACAACCTATTAGACAGAAAACAGGCTTCAGTGCAGTTGTACTCACTTTCAACTAATTCTAAATATTCATCAGTGTTATAATACAAAGTCAAAAGTGAGCTGTTTTGAAAAAAGCTGTAACCAAAGCACTGCCCTGCACAGGAAGCCTGGAATGCCTGCATGCGCTTAATACACTTAGCTGATGTGTTCAGGTAAGCTCTCTTCAACTGAAGTTTCCTAGAGAAGCTCAGGTACCTGGAAATCACCTGCAGGCCATGATAAAATGACAAAGGAATGGTGACCTGTTCAGTTACACACTCATGGTTGCTTCATGTTGCTTTTTTTTTCCTTCACATGACTTTATGCCAGGGTTGGTTTTCTGTGTGTTGAATAATACACCAGTAAGAACCTCTGGGTTCAACAACAAAAATAAGCATATCTGACAGCCACGTTCCCAATTACATGACAGAGCATGCAATTAAGAACTGAGCAGCATACTGACAGCATTCTGATTATCACTAAGTCATCAAATTCAAGAGGACTTCCTGAGAAAAATTAGAAAGACATTTTCATTGACATATATTATTTCTATCCTTCACTAATACAGCAGCACTGTTAACAACATGCACATCAACTGCTCTAATGTCTATTTATATAGTAAAGCATGGGCACTGGTATGCATGAGAACTACACTAAGGGCTCAAACTGCTACAGTTTATTGCCTACATTATATTTTCTCCCAAGTACATCCCCACTGAGCTCAAACACAGCTACGCATTCACAAGACTTCAGTCAGTTACTGGGAAGACTTCTGAGTATCTGAGTTGCAAGCACAGTACCACAGCTAAACAAAACAGAATTACTTGCAGCCTGAGAGTTTCACAAAACAGTGAATTAAATGCACAAGATAAAACAACTAGGATTATGACCTCCCTCAAAAAGTTATCTACAACAGGGTAATAAACTACAGAGAACACTCTTGAATGAAGTATCAAGATTTGGGCTACTTGAATCAATGGTGCACAGAACCTCCAGCTCCTTCCTTCAACACTGTCAGTAACAAAACCCACCACCCACTGATGCCAATGTATCAGCACATACAACTCCTCACACCCTAAAAAAAACCCCTGCCATCACCATCTTGCATCGTTCTTGGCACTGTGAGAGAACAGCACAAAGGTCAGGGAAAGCAAACTTCACTCGCATTCTTACAGGTGGCTCCCCCAGATTAGAGCTGAAGAGCAGCTGAGCAGCGGCACGTAGGACCTTTCAGAGTCTTTGCAGAACAGAACACTTCATTTCCCACACCTCTGAAGCCGAAACATTTCAGAAGTAGACAGCCACTTCTATTTAAAAACAAAGCAATACATTGTGTTTACTGCTCATACACCACAAACTGAAAATCAGAAGAAATACAGGATAATTGAACTATGTGGGAAAGACAAATTTGAGTAACGTCCTCTCATTTTCTTCTAAGATGCAGCTACTGCAAAGAATTTGAAAGGAAAAAAAAATCATGAAGGCTCAACTAAGTAGTTCTACATTCAAGCAAGTTTAAAATGATTTGCCAATTATATGGTCAAAAGTAAGAAGCTACAGTTAAAATGTGTCTTTTTTATATCATAACCTATTTTCCAAATGTATTAAGAAAAAAAAAATCTTTTATGTGAACTTGCAGTTATTGAACCAAGATTCAGCAAATTCTAAACCCACACACTTGATTTGTCATCCGTTTGGCTGCTAAAACTGACTCTTTCACAGTGATGTGTTACCTTATTATTATTTTTTTAAAGATTTCTCTTGGGATTGCCCAGCAAAGGAAGGAGTATGTAGCCTATCTTACACAGGAAGGAGAGATTTTTATCCTTAAAAACAGGAGGTTCGCCCACATGATCACCTGGGACAAACTTGGCCAGTGCAAGCAGGCTAGAAGGTTATAGGAGCCTGGGAATGTTTAACATCAAGAAAGTAATTACAGCCCAGCAAGATCAGAAGGAATTACACAGGAAATGTGAACAGTAACCCTTTCATGCCAAAAAAAATCATGAAAAAGTGAGCTCTCAGCTGCCAAACTATGAGGCTGTACAAACCAACTGCAAAATGCAGGAATGGAAAAAACACTATATATTACTAGGCTATAAATTCCCAACGATGTGATAAAGCTGTACTTCCAAGAAAAGAACAAAACCTCTGATCTTTCTTCTTGACATGTATATGCAGTATAATTAAAGCCCAGAAGAAACTTGAAAGCAATTTCAAACACCACGTAAGAATGGTCAGTTGTCTCTTCTGAACTTTTAATTTTATGCTGACCAAACAGTCTCCTCCCTGGAAGGTGGTCAAACATCTTGTTCTTATTTAGTCATGGGAAACTTCCTTCCAAAATAAATAGTACATTATCCAAGCCAGAATGCTAACTCTCTCAGTTATCTATTCCATAAAAATGAATCTCCCATATTCCGAAATAAACCCCACAGCTCAACAGAATGGGCTCAAGCTACCCAATGTATTTGTGGGTGAAGCAGTTTCTGTGCTCTAGGGACATGAGGGAATTTGAGTAATCTGACTGTCGCTCAATCTAGCTACAAAGCCTTCAAGTGCCATTTTGGAAAGCAAGCAGTCGTCACACACGCATGCTCTTCACACAGACCTGGGAACCATTTTAATGAAGCAAGAGATTTTTCTAAGCTCCCCACCAAGGAAAACTGTATTCCTTTTTATCTACCCCAGCTAATGCTGCCAAATATTAGCACATAACCCTGATCAGACAAGAGATGAGCAATAAAGCAACCAGACACTAGTGGTTTTTTTTAATTTGCTGATTAAAATTATGATGAAAAATATTTTCATTACAGTAAACAAAAATCATAACCTCCCTTAATATGAGTATTGGTGTAGATCTGACCTATAAAAAAATGAGATAGAAAGATACTTTCATGATTAAAAAATGTAATACATTACCGTATTTAAAGAACATGTTTCTTTAGCTGTTCTTAGCATTACAAATCAGAAAATCGTCATTACACATTACATTTCCAGTGCAACTCCATAACAGCACTTCAGCTTCTCTTCTTTCACCCTATCACTCAGCTATTCCTCTCAACCTTCCCTTACTATTGAAGTCTTCCTTTTCTCATCTGTTCTGCTGGATTCTATTTTGTTTCCTTTTCCTTGTGTTTACAACCAAGACAGGCCTTCGCTATCACTAATGCTTCATGCACAACCAGCTCCTGCAGGACTTAAGTTCACTGATCTACATGCTCAATGGAACCAGTAGATAAATAAGATTGATGGAAAAAAACCCAAAAATAAAATACAGAAGCAGCACATGAGAATTTTGAGCATAGCATGCAAACAGGACAGATACAGTGCAGTAAAGAAGCAACAATCAAGAAGGGCAAAAAGTCCTTGCTGACATTATGGCCTGCAGAAGTAACTGTAACTCTCATTCTTCAGGAGATAAAACAGAAATATGGAACAATTATATTTTCTATTATTTTACTGACATGGAGGCTAAAAAGAGACAAGCACCGTGACCTCATTCTGGAGACAAAGGGAAAGTTCTATTTTCTCCTACACTAAACTTAATCCCACTTCTAAGGATTGGTGATTTGCAAAAACAAACTGAACTAACTCTCTCAGTCAATACACGTTCTTGTGAGATTAAAGTCACTTCTCCTACATTTGTCTGTCTCCACAACAGACTAAATATTCAGCAGTACAACAGCCATATAAGATGTCATCCAATAAACTACAATAGCAGATGAGCCACTATATTTTCAATGGCAATAAACTTGATGCAAATCTCTCCACAGTGCATAACACTGTTTGGGGATTGGGCAGAAAAATATTTCAGTATGGTTACAAGAGAATCTGCCTTCAAAGGTCTCATACATGTAAAGTAAAAAATCCTTCCAGTGATACTGCTATGGCTTTTTCAGCAAGCCATGAACAGTTTCAATGTGTAAAAGCCCACAGCTTTTATTTCAGCAGTTCAGCAAGCTGAACGGACCATTCTGAATCTGTTGGAAGCCACTGGCCAACTGCAAGGACTCTAATCAGGCAAATGAACTGATGGCAACACCTATGCACATTTTTGAAGTGTATCCATTAACTTTTTATTACAAATAAACAATTTGGAAATGGTCTTTCTAGTGTTTCATGTAGAAAACGTTACAAAGTGACAATTGAAGTAAAACTGTTTTCATTATTCAACAGCACACGCTTTAAAATGTAAGTCCACTTTGACAAAAAAAAGGCTTATATTGCCCAAGATGATTATTTCAACCCCCACAGAAATCTCCCAGGGTTAAATAAGAGCTGGGATACTTGGTTCGTCCTACCTCCCTGATAAGACAGGGCAATTCCAAAAGTATGTAGGTAGAGTCCACTATTCAAATGATCATTTGGTTTTTTACTTACTGTTTTCTAGGGGAAAAGTGCTTTGCAAATTACTAGGTGTCACCATCAAGACATTGTTTCCTTGGCTTGCATTTTTTGATGGCCCAATTAAAGCCCATTACTCTACAACTTCTGTAGCCAAGTATATAGTTCTTGATTTTTTGATTGGTTGGTTTTTTCCCCAAAAGAACACATCCTGAAACAGGTAAAGCCGTATGCAGAACAAACCAATTCTACAGTCCGGGGTTTCAGTCAACTTAACAATATTCTTAGCCTAAGGAATATTTCTGCTTCTCAAAAGCTGATCAGCTAAATCTTTCAGAGACACCTGCATTTCTTTAAGTGCAGTTTGATCTTGAAATCAAAAAAGAAAAATAAAAGTTTGCTCTACTTTAATCTTGAACACAAAACCAAGACTTTCTGTCACAAAACTGAAAAAATCCAATGAACATCACTATTATATACCAAATGTTTAAAGGTTTATAGATTAAAAAATACCTTCAAAAAGGTTTCAAAACTTTTACAATAAATTAGAGAAATTACACCTTAATAATATCTCAAACCAGCTTTCCGTGTAACACACAGCTATCTTCACAGCCTGCTAGTACATAAAAAAGCTTTAATACTTGCAAGAAATCATGAAAAATAGAAATAAAACTGGTATGATCCCAGCAGATCTTGATCTAGCCTAAGTGGAATCTAGAGTTTCATGCTTCTTTTACAGTGAACTCTTACTGTGCAAAGGAAACAAAAAAAAAAATTACTTATGATAAATGACCCAGAATAAAGTCTTTAAATACAGAATACATAATTTATCCATTTTTCTAACATTTTTTATGTGGTCACAAAGTCTTTCAGACAGGGCCGTAAACAACGGAATTTGACAGCCAGGTGAAAGATACCTGGAAGAAATTAGATACAGATGAGACATAAATGATGATAATAAAACACCAAACTGCTACAGTTTTAAAATCTCACCTCAAGCAAAAGAACATGCCCTGAACTGATCAGAAGTGCAAAACCCTGCACTGGATTGCACTTACTCTGGGAATAAGCCTCATAGCAGCTGTTGATCAAACCTGGTTTCCTTTACTCTTAAGAACCCAAAAAAGCATCACTCAATCCCCTGGGAACAGCTCTGATACAATTGTTCCCAGGCTTGTCACTTTCAAGCTGCTGAAATTACCTCCCTAATCAAGAAACTCAACATGCTACAGCTAGTGGGTGAGCCAGCCTGTCCACTTTGCTTTTAGCTGCGCATCTACACTGTCCATCAACAAAAGCTATGGGAAGATTGGTTCTTAAAATTGAATAGTATCCTCCTACTATGACTTTGCAAGCCCCAAGGAGAACAAAGCCTATACATTTCAGATCTTAAACAAGATGCTTCTAGAAACTCACCCCACTATACTAACTGCTTTTTTCCAAAAAGTCAGATTTTTTTAATCATATTGTTAAAGTGCACTATAAAATACATTCTTTCTATTTCAAATCCCACCTCTCCAGAAAATGTAAGAGCTACTAGAATCATCACTAGAATATGAAAACCCAAAGGAGGAGGCAACATGATTTTCTTAAACACTAACATGAGATTAAGAAGCATCATATCAAGGAAAATCAGATTCAGTACTGTCCTCCCCTCCAGATTATTGCGTAAGTAACATTTTTTTTCATCACAGAAAAAAAAAAAGAAACATTCTTCAGGCTCTACAAAGTAATAAATACATTCTTATACATATTAGAAGAGAACTAGCACAAATTTCCAATACAGCAACCTGCAATCAAAATTACTGCAAATTACATGGCATTTATGTTTTTATAAACTACAAAATATACTGTAGCAATATGTATTCTCTAAGCACAGGTAGATGATGTGTGAAAAAAAACACGTGAGAAAGACAAAGCAGGGAACATTCTAAGTTACAAATTACACAAGGTGTTTTCAGAAATGGACCCTTAGTCAAGGCAAAGATAAAATACTTCCAGCCTTAAGAAACAAAAAAGCAGCCACTAACTTTTGAAGCATTCTGCTCATTACAAAAGTGAAGAGAAACAAACCAAAGCAACAAACTTCTCCAGGATCCCACATACATCTGGCACCCACCTGCTTATGCAAAGACTGCCAACATGAAGTGGTGGCTTTTAAATGCGCAATTCCGAAATACAGACAATCCCCAAATAGCAGTTTCCTCTTTAGATGTTCCCACCCGAAATGATATTCAGAAGTTGCCCGTTTTTTTAGGCTTCTCATCCCTGACAGGGCACCTCTCAGTTACACAAGTATTTCTACCTTGACAAGAGTTTTTAAGACTCACACAGAGAAAATGTTTCAGTATAAATCATGCCTATACTAAGCCAGGAAAGTGTCCCACGAGTCACTAAGTGACCATCTTTCAGGAGAGTTCTCCATAATTAAGGGATCAATTATAATTTCACAGGCATATTTTATTTTATAAATAAACCCTGTTTCCACAATCTGAGCTGTGGGAAAGAATGCCTGCGTCAATGCACCAACCCATGCAGCACAGCAAGTTTTGAACCGAATGCCAACTCTGAATGTTATAATATGGACTCTAGCAGGGAAAAAATAGGAGGAAGATTTCCTCCTCATCCCCCAAATTCCCACAAGCTGTCTGAATCTTTTTATTCCTGTCATGGTATCTCCCTGACATCTGCTCTTTGCTGCTCTACAGCCAAATAAAACAAATTTAAGTCAATCTGTTGCTAAATACACCAAAAGTAAAAACTGCAGCCTCCATTAAACAGAGTGAAAAGGACATTTCAGTGGGAATGAGCTGAAGCTGATTCTGTAGTCTTCTCCTGCTGAACACTGCTTTTGATGCTTTTATCAGAGTTTTGTATTTGAGTCTGATAAAGACTGAAAGCAAACAGTTTCTAGGACTTGGGCCATGCCAAGAGAAAAGACTGGCAGAGCAACACACATGCTCCTTTAATTAAGACACTCCCACTGCTATTTTTTATGACTTTTTACATACTTGCTGGAAGTTGGCTGGATAACACAGAAGGGCAGCATTAGCTCATCTCACCCTCCCTAAATATTCCATCGCTCTAGGTACAGAACAAACTTGTGTACTGACCTGGAATAAATTACTGCAGCAATACCTACTTCAGGCATGAGTCCAGGCAGCAGAAAAATCAAAGCTGAGCAGAACGGTGTCTCGTGAGCGGCAAGTCACAAAAACAACTGCCCTACTTAATTTCTCTCCAAGTTGACCAGGACCCAGACGTTACTCCCCAAAACTTCCTCAACGTCCCCACTTGCAAGAAAAACAAATCAGTGGCTACTATCCAGAGAACTAGACATAATACCTAGTGGGCATTTCACACCTAAATAACACCTAACACAGGGATAGAGAATGAACAGGTTAGCGACATGCCACCACCATTTCTGCCCTAAACAAATTAGAAACAAACTTAATTCCTTCTCTGCCACTACCAATATATAGTTTTAAGATGAGCTTTAGGAAAAAAAAATCACAAGGGTAAAAGTAATCTTATAAATGACAAAAAGTGGAGGGGTTATATTATTTTGGGAAAAAGGCAACCTAAGTCCGTGCACACTAAATTATTCAATTTCTATTACAATTTTTCTAAATTAAAATTATGCTTAGACCACAGAGATCACTGTCTTATCAATTTCTTAAGGAATACATCCTTTCACACGTTTCCTTTCTCAGTTCATCACCTCAGTTTCACAAAATGTCCCCTTATTCTTATTACATGAACAAACAGAACAAAAGCTTTTGAATTACTTTTCTCAAACCATTCATCATCCTGTGTACTTGTGCTATACTTCATCATATTCAATGCCTTTCAGAAGGTAAACAATCTGGGTTTGTTTTTCAATTTCTCTTCATACAATCAAATTTCCATTTTTGTAGATCACTCTTTTAGCCTTTTCTCTGAATCCTTTTCATTTTTAAAGGAGACACATAGCACCAGGTACACTGTGATGCTCTAAGACAGTTAACGTACTAATTCTTAGCCCCTTTGCTATTCTCCATCATACTTTGGATTGCAAGTGCAACCACAGATATCAGAAGTTAGGAGAGCTCTCAGAAACAAGATTCTTAGTACACATCCCCCTATTTTGTGTATGTGGCGCTATGAACATGTGAAGACTTAACATTTTGGGCTAGGTAGTCTTTATATTTTTGTCTTTCAGCATAATTTCTTCCTCATCTCACTCACTGTACTCCACAAATCTTTACTATATGCTCATCAGGATATCACAGAATAATAGAATTGTAGGGGTTGGAAGGGACTTCTTCACAGAAATAAAATTGCTGGTTTACAGAAGAACACAAAAACTAAGGGAACAGCCCTAAACTCCTGATACATGGCCTTTTCACTGTTAGGACTTCAATGAGACACCAATCACCCTTCTGTGTAAGAACAAGTCTGTAATACAACAGACCTGCCCCATGAAAAATCAAGAAAACATATATATGTGTATATGTAATACGTGTGTATGGAAGATATGGACATTCTACATCCCACTTACCCTACAAGAACTAGGGAAAACACATAACAACCCTGAGTTAACTTACTAAAATATGATAGATAATATACTGATCCTTAAGGCTTACATATCCAGCCAAAACTAGACAAAACTTTCAAAGACAAAGGTGCATTTCAAGATCTGAAATCACATCTGCCTATCATTATTTTTATCTGGAAGTGAAAAAAACCAAGAGAATCAAAAGTCTAAGATTTTTTTCCCCCTCAGTCACGAACAGTATTGTAAACTTCTTTAAGATTGCCATTTAGGGAAAAACATAATAGTGTGATTGAACAAACTCTCTGTTTTTTAAACGCCCTGCTAAAAGAACAAACTATTTGTGAAAATAACAAAAAACAGCTGAAGGCATTTGGGTGGTCTCAGTTTCAGTCTGTAATACAGAACAGTCCCGTCTTTCTACATCCAGTACCGATTTGTTTTCCTTCTTCAGTAAAGCCTCAAAACACATTGATGACAAAAGCAATAAAACCCCCTGAACATCCACATCATTAATTTAGCACGTTTTACTAGTGGACTGATAAATTTAAAGTGTTTGGTTCATCATAGACAGAGCACACACACAATGGGACTATGTAGGTTTTTATAGACTGATCCTTTTTGAGTTGCTAACAGTATTTGGGGGGGGTTCATATATTTTACCTTTACAACAGCACATATTAGTAGTGACTGATGTTGGACTGAATGCTGATATTTAATCTTCACTGCCTTGCTTCCTAAAACCATGGATCTATATTATTTCTTCACCACCTTTTCTGTTTTGATTGTGCGGAGCAAGACCAAGAACTGTCAGAAGCTCATGTCTTAGTGGGTGTAGCACTACTTAACTGAAACAGCAGGCTGACAGAAATCTGAGATTACAGGCACTCACAGAAAATGAGCAGACTGTAACCTCACCTAGGGAGGCTACCCAGTCAAGGACAGCTAAAAACCCCCACCAAAATTAAGTTTTGTATCATTACTATTTGAAATCAGTGACACACAGAAGACTGAAGTGTGCTCAAAACTACACAAATCGGTAACAGGAACATCTCTGTTTTCTACGGTTCTTCCAAAAGAACCACAAGCATACATATTAGAAGTGTGAAATGGCAGGCAAGCATGGGTACAACAGAAATTACATTGGTCTAAGCTGTAATTTGTCACCATGCATCATTTTGTGAACGTTGTTCCTAGGGATTTCTCTCAAAAGAGAAGAGTCTCTGGCAATGGTCCCTTACAACAGATGAATAATGCACCAAAAAGTAAGACGAACACACCTTTACAAGCTTGTTTGGTTCAGTTTCTGCTTTTGGTCAAGGTAAAACCAGTAAATACTTCCTACAGGCATTGCGACCTTCGGTTACTGATAACAGAGGCAGAAGACTCAGTATGGAAATAGTGCTCTGACTGATCTGCCAGACAAGATCAAACAAACAGCAAAATGTTTCCACAAAGCTAGAACGTAGAAGTCACTTTATACTTTAAACCAATTTCATTGATAGGTCCTAGTAAGTCAGCCACGAGTGAGATCTTTCTGTTACAACACCTATGAACTAGCTGCTTTTCCATCTCTTTTGCACCTGTTTCATCTGGCAAATACCTAAGCAAGTCACAAGAATACTCCTACTTCCCCACCTTCCCAGTAACTTGCTGTGAGAGGCATTTCAGCAGGGCTGGGATAGTCCATCTGAGAAACCACAAAGTGCTAAGCCACAGAATGAAACTAGAGGATGCATACGCAGAAATTAATATTCTATAGCAGCCTCTAAATGTCCCATTAAAAAAAATACATATGTTCTTTACGCAGACCTGCATAATTTTACTCTTTACATAATCCCATGAAGAAAACAACTCATCATTCTGAAAAAAAACCCCAACCATAACGCATTACAACTCTGAAAGGTGTATCAAACTACTTATTATACTCTTTCCTCTTCATTTGTGCAACAGTCAAGTACAAGAGTTAAGTGCAACAGAAGTATACTGACAGCTCAAAACGAAGCCTGTTCTGGTCTAAGGACAGCAGCTAGCCTCCCTTCAGAAACGCTGTCAGCGTGACCTTCAAAAAGATGCAAGAAAGAACCAATGATACAAAGAATAGCTCACCATTGAGGTGAAGAAATCGTTCTTCCCTAAAATCACAGAATCACAGAATTGTAGGGGTTGGAAGGGACCTCAAGAGATCATCGGGTCCAACCCCCCTGCCAAAGCAGCTCCCCAGCTCATACTGCACAGATAGGCGTCCAGACGAGTCTTGAGTATCTCCAGAGAAGGAGACTCCACCACCTCCCTGGGCAGCCTGTCCCACTGCTCTGTCACCCTCACTGGGAAAAAGTTCTTCCGCATGTTGGTGCAGAACTTCCTGTGCTCCAATTTGCAGCCATTGCCCCTTGTCCTGTCTCCACAGAACAAAGAAAAGGGGCTGGCCAATTCCCTCTGCACCCCATACTTAAGATATTTATAAACATTGATTAGGTCCCCCCTCAGTCTTCTTTTCTCCAGGCTGAAGAGCCGCAGCTCTCTCAGCCTTTCCTCACAGGGTAGATGTTCCAGGCCCTTAATCATCTTTGTAGCCCTTCTTTGGACTCTCTCAAGGAGATCCCTGTCTTTTTTATACCAGAGAGCCCAGAACTGGACACAACACTCCAGGTGGGGCCTGAAATAGTAAACAAATGAAGTGACAAATGGAAGATAGACTCTCCTTAAGTTATGCACTTTCATATCCTTATTTAATACACAGCATAGTTCTACTGCTGCTATGTTTATGATGTTTTGATTACTTTTTTGATACTAGCTAGGAAGAATTATCAGACTGAGATGCATTGCTCCACCAACTATGGTAACATTTGCTACAAGATTTAATTATGTTGCAAATACCCACAGAATCAGTCCTTTAAAACCAGTAATTCTTGAATACTACTTACAGAAGGTTTAATCAGCTTATTAAGGACAAACCAAAACCTGCAAAAGGAGTGCTGTAAGTCAAAGACACACTTAATTAAAAATTAGACGCAGGATGGTTTCTACCCAGCCATTTTGTGTGTTTCATAAAGGGTGACAAGACCGATAGTAGTACAGCAAATACAGTACAAAGAAGACAGCAATCTCCACATGCCGTTTTAAGCCGGTGGTAAGAACTTGTTTGTTATCTCAGCAAGAGGAAGCATGGAATAAAAAAATCATCATAGCTCAAAGAATCATTAAAGACCTACATAATCTATATAATTTGTAATTGTTACATTGTGAAGTTTTCATTTCTTTCAACTTTGATACCAAAAACTTGCAAATACACTTCACAAGAAAGTGCTTAGCTATTATTCAAGCATCCTTGTTCTCTTATTTGCCAATCTTAGTCTCATGAAAATACATGTTCATGTTTTAAATTCTGTTAAAAAAATTATTTTAAATAAAAACATGTTCTGGATCTCTGTAAGAGAACTGTAAGAATAATCATTAAGCATTAAGTCTAAGCAAATAAGGACAAAAAACTTAACTTGATTGCAGATGAGGATGATCATCAAAACATCTTTTATGGCTGCTGAGCCACTAATATCTTTTATGGAAATTCTGAAAACAATTAGTTACATTGGAGTATGCTCCCATTGCAGTACACCCTCAATGACTTTTAAGAATTTAAAGAACCCCCAAACAGCAACTCAAACACAGAAACAAAGACTGTCTACCTAAGAAGGAAAGCACATAGATCAAATCTTTTTCTTCTTTAATCACGTTTAACCAGGAAACTGAAGATTCAAAAAAACCTTTATAGTATTTTCTCAGTCTAGTTTTAGAAAATAAAAAGCATATAAACCCTAGAGAAAGGATACAATGAAAAATTCATATAAAAGGATGTAAAACTAAAATGCATCAGGTACTTAAATCTGTCTGCATCTACTCATGTAACCTGTGCTTGCCATGAGACAGCTTATCACAATCGAAAGCAGGTAAGCTACCTACAACTACCACTAGAAAGAACTCTAGCTTACCATGTCATTTCTTTGTGCTCAAACATAGAAACAAATATCAAAGTACTCTTCACGGATATAAACCATATTCTTCCAACATACCTACCTTATACATCCTGCTGCTGCTATGGCAAATAAAGTTTTTCATCCATCTTAATTCCTGTTTCAAGGAAAATAAAAACCATGAAGTCACAAGACCTTCGAAAATGTATTTAGCAAAGGACAGAAAATCATACTAAATAAAAAGAGGCATACCTTTTAGAAAGTGGTACATCAACAAGAATTCTAAAACATGCTTGCTCTCAACAGATCAAACACAATAGCATCTCCTCTGAGGCTTGCCATACATTAACAGTGCTTCAGATTAGAAACTGTAATAACAAGTATTTGAATAAATCTTGCCAAAATAGCTGTATGTTTGTACATTGGTGATTTGACCACATTTTTTAAACTCCATAACTTTCTATAATTCTAAGTGCAGCAATATTTAAGCCAACTTCAGATCAAAGTTGTACTTTCACCATTTCACTTTGACCAGACAACTGATTAGGCGCACACAAATACATGGAACCATCATCAATTTCATATAGACATTTAAAACATTAAACTACTTCCATAAATGGCATATTACCTCCACATAAAAGTCCTCGAAACGCCCCGCCACAGATGCAGAACACTCCATCTAACACAGCCTAATCATCGAACCTGTTCATGACAAACATACATGTATTGCAATCACTACGCGTATCTAGTTTCGCGCGAGAAAGTCAGAAATACCTCATCATATGTGGCCATTATCAATGCTGGTTCTAATATTCCCATAAACGAGATAGAGAGGATACAGAGAAAACTAGCATTTCCTTATTGAATGCTTTGAAAAACATTTTAATCACAACATTTCAGTTCCACCAAAATCTATTACTTTAACAGCCCAAAAGTTTGAGCCACATTTGAATCATATCATAATGATGGTTTTCTTCTGATCCTCCAGCTATCATTACCTAATAATGTATTTTAATTAAATACTATGAACATTTTCTCAGATCATCATGAAAAAATACTTCAAACATTCACAGTAATTGTCATAAGCTTTTTTCTTTCCTTTCCCTTCCTGAATTTTGACAAAACCTTAAGTTTGAAAAAGTCCAATTCTTCAATCTACTGAGGCAGAAAGAAATAGGCACTCATCCCTAAAATATGTATTTCGCTTTGGCAAAAATAACTCTAAAAAAATAATTAAACTAGTGCTAAAAATAACTAGCTATGATAAGGTTAAACAAACAGAAGTAGTTCGGTATTTTGGTTGCTGAATGATCCTGTGAAAAAAATTAAGAACTGCACACAAAAACTACTGTGATCCAAGGGAGCTGTGCATTTACCTTATGTTATCCTCCTCTTTTTTAATTATGGAATAATAATATGAAAGAACATTTTTAATAGCATATTACAGATTCAAATAAATCAGTACAAGCAAATTTAAGACTTTAATTCTTAAACTGAGCCAACTAAACTACACAGCATTTGAGGGCTAGACTCTGTCCTCAACGCCCGTACTAATTAGCTTCAGTGAGATACAGTTAGCATGGAGAAAAAGAGAGGAAGTATGATGCACAAGGGAGTATGAACTGAAGAGCGAAAGACTGCCAGTAAAAAAAAATTGATGAGATAGATACATTGTCTGTAATTCGGGCCATCTTTAAAGCATGACTTTTGGACAAAATAAACAAGCCAGTATCTCACATTGTTTCAAACCCCACATACTGCAAACATGACTGCAGTCCTTTCAGAAGTCTTTTACACTGCTTTCAAACACTTCCTTCCTTGTTTTGCCCATGCCAGCTACATCGGATCACTCGGAATTTGGGACACATCTTTATTTGGCTATTGCCAATATAAAAAGTTCTAACACACAGATAAGCCAGCAGGCCTCAGCAGCAGTTACACACCAATGCTACACCCGTTGCCAGCATTCATTTCTGCAGCCACAGAACCCTTTGGCTCTCAGGTTCTTTCCAAAACAAGGCGCCCGAGACGGCCGCACACAGTATTGGTACTTTTTTACGGCTTACAAAACAACACCCAGATCTAAAGGTCAAGCGCTCCGTGCGCAGCTCTGGACCGCGCTGGCAGGGGGATTTCACAGGGGCCCAAATGCTTCCAGGCCTCAGCGTCACAAAACCTACCAGCATCACTCATATATGAAACACCTTATGGCCACGTGTACTAAAAAAAAAAGTGTAAACGAACTGTAGAAACAACTTCGGTGACACGTAGAAACCAGCAACACGTAACTTTGTGCAACCTTTATTATAACATCGCATCCGAAAGCCACGGAGCCAGCCTCCGGCGCCTGTGCTCGCAGGGGGCAGACACCATCCAAACCAGGAGGCTGCGCTCACCCAGCGCCCCCAGCCGCCGCCCGGGCCCGGCGCTGCAGACGCCCCGCAGGCCGCGCCCCGCCGCTCTCGGGCTCCGGCGGCGGGAGGCGAGCGGGCTCCTCACACGCCCCGGCGGCCTCGCTGCTGGGGGCGAGCTCTCCCCGCGCCGGCCGTTGCGCGGCCGAACTGCGGACTCGGGACCCTCCTTCCCGCGGCTGGGCGAGCCAAGGGCCTCAGAGGCGGGGAGGCCCAGTGACAGGGCCCCGCGACGGACCCCTCGAGCTCGCAGGGGCCGGGCCGGGGAAGGCGCCCACCTTCCGCTCGGCACCGCCGCCGAGAACCGCTGCCCCTCCGTCTCCTACTTCCCGGCCGCCAACGGGGCGGCCGCCCCGGCCTCACGCCGCCGCCCAGCCTCTCGGCCCGGGAAGGGGACAGGAAGCGAGCGCAGCCGCGCCCCCGTCGCACCCAACCCTGCCTACGCACCCCGAGCCGCGGCCCCCGCTGCCACGGGGGGAAGGGAACTTACAAACGCGACCCTCTGCGTGCATGCGTCACGCCGCCGCGACGTCACGGCGACGGCGTAGTATGGCGTCACAGCCGGCGCGAAGGCCGTGTACGTGTGAGTGTCCTGCCCCGCCACCGGCCGGTCGCCCGCGGCGCAGGCGCAGTGCCACCGTCAGGCGAGGGGAGTTGGCGGGATGGACTCCGTAGCTGCTGAGGGGAGAGTGAGGGGCGCTGAGGGCTGTGGGTCTTACCCCAGGGGTGCCCGTGCGACACAGGTTACAGGCTGGCTCCCTGACCCCCGCTGTGCTTGAAGCCAGGGCCTCCCTTCCCAACCAGGCATTGGTGTGGGGGAGCCAGGCACCCAGCAAGCCCCAAACTGACTGTCAGCATGGGGGTTTGGGGCAGTGAGGTTAAGGATCTTGGAGAGGCAGGTTGGGGAAAGGAGGCTCTGGGAAGCACAGGAGTTGTTTGGAGAAATGAGCCTAAGGGATCTGCAAGCACCGAGTCAGAGCAACGTGAGCCAGCCGTGTGCCCAGGTGGCCAAGAAGGCCAACAGCATCCTGGCGTGTATCAGAAGTGTGGCCAGCAGGACCTGGGCAGTGATTGCCCCTCTGTACCCGGCACTGATGAGGTCTTGCCAAAGTGTTCCATTTTTGGGCACCTTGCTATGGGACCCTCGCTACAAGGACCACATTGAGGTGCTGCACTGTGTCCAAAACAGTGTCCTGGCTGAGGGAACTGGGGCTGTTTAGTCTGGAGACAGAGAGGCTGAGGGGAGACCTTACTGCTCTCTATACCTACCTGAAATGAGGTTGCAGTGAGGTGGGTGTCAGTTTCTTCCTGTCACAGGAAGTGACAGGAGGTGGGTGTCAGTTTCTTCCTTCAACCCAAGTCACGAGTGAGGCAAACAGCCTCAAGCTGCACCAGGAGAGGTTTTAAGTGGCTATTATGGAGCAGATCATCTTGAGTCACATCACACAGAACATACGGGACAACCAGATGATCAGGCCCAGTGACCATGGGTTTATGAAAGGCAGGTCCTGCTTGACTAACCTGATTTCCTGCTGTGACAAGGTGACCCATTTAGTGGATGAGGGGAAGGTGGTGAATGTTGTTTACTGTGCCCCAGCATTGTCCTGGAGAAACTGGCAGCCCATGGCATGGACAGGCATACTCCTCACTGGGTAAAAACCTGTCTGGATGGCCAGACACAAAGAGTTGTGGGGAGTGGAGTTGATTCTGTTTAGCAGGTGGTCACAAGTGGTGTTTCCCAGGGCTCAGTACTGGGGACAGTTCTGTTTATTATCTTAATCAATGATCTGGACAAGGGGACTGAATACATCCTCAATAAGTTTACAGGTAACACCAAGTTATGCAGGAGTTGATCTGCGGGAGGGTAAGAAGGCTCTACAGGGGGATCTGGACAGGCTGGATAAATAGGCCAAGGTCAATGGTACGAGATTCAACAAGGCTCAGTGTCGAGTCCTGTCCTTGGGTCACACCAACCCCATGCAGCATTACAGGCTTGGGGAAGAGTGGCTGGAAGGCTGCCCGGTGGAAAAGGACCTGGGGGTGTTGGTTGATAACCAGCTGAACATGAGCCAGCAGTGTATCCAGGTCAGTGTTGGTCCCTTTTTCCTAAGTAGCAATAGGACAAGTGGAAAGGGCCTCAAGTTGGGCCAGGGGACCTTTAGATTGGATAGCAGGAAAATTCTTCACTGAAAGGGTCATCAGGCCCTGGAACAGGCTGCCCAGGGATGTGGTGGAGTCACCCTGCCTGGAAGTATTTAAAAGATGCGTAGATGTGATGCTTAGGGATATGGGTTAGTTCTGGCCTTGGCAGATTTAGGTTAATGGTTGGATTTTATGGTCTTAAAATGTCTTTTTCAACCTAAATTATTCTATGAAAGAGGGAAAATGAAAGTGTGACAGAAATAGGATAATACGGGATTTAAGGGAAGGCTGTAGGAGAAGCAAGTTGGACGTGAAGAAGGTGAGAAGGTGCAGAAGGAAGAAGGGAAGTGTAGAATATGTAGATGGGAAAAGTGAAGGGAAGCATCACAATAAAAAAAAAAGGAATTGTTTGTTTTCTTCCTTCTAACCATCTGTTTTTCATCAAAGCTGACCCTTGTGGGGAAGAAAAGGACTCCTGCCTGCAGGACTTCAAAGATTAATGGGCATTGGGGCCACCTCCTTTTCTAGTGTCATCCTGTGATGACTGTCCCCACCTTCCCAACTTCCTCCATTGCATGTGTTCTGCCAGGACACTCCCATCTCCTGTAAGCCCGCACTCAGCAAGGCCCATCTGTTGTACTGCAGCCCTTTGCTGAAAAAGGGGGATTACAGGGAACCCCCAGCCACTGCTGGAACAAAGAATCTGTGAAGTAGCACTGGCACAGCTCCTGGAAAGTGGAAGCAAGGGAAAGGTGGAAAATGGGGTTAGGCTTAAGCGTTTAATTGTGATGTTTATTTCAATCGTGCTTCGAATCATGATGCTGCTGCGGTATGAAGTCCAGAAGCACCAGAAGCAGCAAAACTAGGGGTCAGTGTGGGAGAAGACACAGGGAATATGGAATGCCTTCCAAATATCCACATTTCCCCACAAGTACCTAAGGCTGAAATTTGAACTGTAGAGGTTTGCAGAGCATGCTAACATTTAGATGTAAGTTTTATTGCAGTTTTCTGAAAATCTGTTTCTGCAGCTCACAGCAAAGTGGCAGCTAAGGAAGCAGATATCCTGACTCCTTGGCTCTGAGAACGTTTTTTCCAGTGTAGCTAAACAATAAAAGGAATTAAAAGTTTGTGCTCCTTTTTTTAACTCAAGATTTAACAAAAATATATGTGGATTAGAATTAGTTATTTTGAACATAAACACAATTTTATGAATGCAGTCGTTTCATCTTGGCACGTGAAATGTGAGGTGATAAAACAGGCAGGCTGGCTCCAAGTCATTTCAAACCCAAGCTACATTTATGATAGGATGCTGTCCATCAGTCATGTGTTCATTCCCCTTCAAGGCTCTGTATCTGAAATAACTGTTCCGGCGGCTCAGAGTACTTCATCTGAAAGTCAGTAACAATTTCAGCAGGAACTGAAGTTTAAAAATAAACATACTTATTCTTCGCTTTTTCTGCCTACTGCAGCTGAAGTGGATTGCAGTTATAGAATCTATAAAACACAATGAATTTGAGGGTGAGTCCTTCAAGTGGTCTTAAATAATAATTCCTTTTGAAATTATACAAGTTCTTACTGTTGCTTAAGCAAAGTCGTTGCTATATTCAGTATGTGCACTGCCTTTCTGAACCACAAACGAGGCATAATTAGCATACAATGGTTCTTGATATATTACATGCCACTTGGAGAGACACAAAATATTCATTCTGATGTGCAAATGTGTTTGTGCCTTTACCAGCTATTAGTTTTCATTTTAAAATATAAAATAACTATGGTGGATTTATCTGTTCCAGGTAAAAAAGAAAAGAGATCTGATGACATTGTAAGCTTCCATTATAAATGGTTTTCTGTATTCACAGAAAAAAATCTCTTATTTCTAATAGAGAGTAAATAAATTTTCCTCAATGCTCACTTCACAGTAAGTTATAGAAACTTTGTAGCAGTGGTAATGAATGGACTATCAGTCTGGACTATCAGTCTGGACTATCAAATTCTAAAACAATACAGGGAAAAATAATTTGTTGTAACTTGTTGAAGGTAGTCTTTTGTGTGGAGTAACACCTTGACATCCTAGGTTATGAGATTCTGAAGTACTGTTTCTTGAATGTTTTACAGAAAAGTGTATCAGTGATGTACATTCTATTTTACAGGCTTTTACGAATGAGTTTTTCTTAAAATCAAGCTAATAGAATGAGTTTATGCTTAGAGTTGAAAGTGAACAGTCAATGAACAGTCAATACAATAGAAAAAAGAAAAGTTGTGATACCTGATGAAGATACTACTCTCTCATTTTAGGACCTGCAGTGGACAAAGAGATACTGTATTAAAGATTGCATTGGTAATTATTTAGAGTAAGTGTTATGTACAGAACATTCTTCCTCCATCATCTGTACATTATAGAAGTGATAGTGGACTACCACATAGAATGAACTGAAGAGCATACCTACATGATTAAGAATTTTATCTACAGTATTAACACACACTACTTAGACCAGTATTAGTAATTTAAAGTAATAAACTGGGTTAGAAATTTGTAGTATTAAAATCCACATTCATTATTTTTTTCATATTTAGGCATATAGTGTATCTACAGAACTAAATCAATAGAGAGGTTTGCACAGTAATTCTTTTGCCACAGGTACCAGTGCAAGTGGAAATGCCAATACATGGTAATATGGGGTGAAGCACTGTCTTCTGTAGTGCTTTGCACTGAAGGCTTTATGGGGAGAGCAGCTTGAACAGCAGCTCTAATCCTTTTCTCCCTCCCATAACCTGTGAAGTTTTAGAACATTAGTTGCTGTTCTCTCTTACACTTTAGTGTATGTGGAGGAATTTTGTATCATGTTTAGAGAAGATCTACCTACATGGGGTAGGTGTTACTGAATAGTACTGGTTTGGTTTAGACCAGGTAGAGAAAGGTTTAGGTTAGTTTGGGTTAGGTGGTTATATTTGGAGTGCTACAGGAGCCTTTGAGAACACTGGGGTTTTATAAAGATGATTAAGGTATTTAAATTCACTGCACTAGAGCTCAGACTCAGACAGTTTGGGGAACTTTAACTACACCAAACAAGCTTTGCAAAATGTCTAAGTACCAGACTTCTGCTTCACACAGATTAGGCCTCCTGCTGGCTATTTGTAACCGTTAAAGAAATGAGACAGTTAGGCTTTAATGCCTGCACCTCAGTTCCCCTAGCTTTGAATCAGCACTGGTAATTCTGACTTAAATATTGTGAAGATACATTAATAAATATGAGGAAAACTCTTTGAAGTTGGAAAATATAATGAGGTTTAAGTATATTCCTTTTTGTCATCATTAACCTGTCAAACCTTTAAATGCTGAAACACTGCTCTTGGAAAAAAAAAGAAAAAAAAAAAAAGAGAAGTGCCAATTAAGATAATAAAGAAGCCAGATCAACTAAGCAGAACAAGCAAGTGAAGTAAATATGGGGGAAAACCCAAGGAACAGAAAAGATCTAAAAAGATACAGCTCAGAAAAATATGAAGAAAATCTGGAACAAATGCTGCCAGCAATTGAAAGAGCAGTTAGTAGGTTATTAAGAAACAGCTCTGCATAAAATGCAGAGTGAATGGGTATTAAGAAAACATGTCAGAGATTTTTGGGTAGCAATTTATCTCCCAAAGTTTCAAATGGATCAATGATGCCCTCTAAGTTCCTGATTCTTCTCTTCTGACTGTAAGAGTAGCCTATGGCAATTGCCTCAAATAGATGAATCCCACCTCTTCAAAGATCAGATACCTCCTGGGATGGCCAGGTGGAGGTTTTCAGGTTACAGTTTTGATCTTACCTTACAACTGACTGAACAAGATGACTGAGACTTCATGGAGGCCCCAAAGTGAGGTGAGTGATAGACTTAAACCTGCTGAAGTGGGAGAAGATAGATTTGCAGGTGTAGGTAGAAAGAGGAAGGGCCAAAGCTACAACAAGCAGAATAGTCTTGCACACAAGAGCACATCCATTTCCAATTCCTGAAAAGGATCCAAGGTGCTTAATTTTCACATTCCACCTTACAGTAACAGATACTGTTTTGCTCGACCAATCTCATAGGCTTCCATCACCGGCTGGGTGGATGGAGGCAGAGCAGTGGATGTCATCTACCTTGACCTCAGCAAGGCTTTCGATACTGTCTCCCATGACATCCTGATAACAAAGCTGAGAGAGTATGGGATAGATGAGTGGACAGTGAGGTGGGTTGAGAACTGGCTGTCGGACTGTGCTCAGAGTCGTGATCAGTGGGGCAGAATCTGAATGGAGGCCTGTGACTAGCAGTGTTCCCCAGGGCTCGGTGTTGGGTCCAGTCCTGTTCAATATCTTCACTGACGACCTTGATGAGGGAATAGCATCCACCCTCAGCAAGTGCCGATGATACAAAGCTGGGAGGAGTGGCTGACACACAGGAACACTGCGCTGCCATCCAGAGAGACCTGGACAGGCTGGAAAGCTGGGCAGAGAGAAACCTAATGAAGTTCAACAAAAGCAAGTGTAAAGTCTTGCACCTGGGGAGGAACAGCTGCATGTATCAGTACAGGCTGGGGGTTGACCTGCTGGAGAAGAGCTCTGTGGAGAAGGACCTGGGGGTCCTGGTCGATGACAGGTTGGCTATAGGCCAGCAGTGTGCCCTGGTGGCTAAGAGGGCCAATGGGATCCTGGGGTGCATCAGGAAGAGTGTGGCCAGCAGGTCCAAGGAGGCGATCCTCCCCCTCTACTCTGCCCGGGTCAGGCCCCACCTGGAGTATTGTGTCCAGTTCTGGGCTCTCTGGTATAAAAAAGACAGGGATCTCCTTGAGAGAGTCCAGAGAAGAGGTACAAAGATGATTAAGGGCCTGGAACATCTACCCTGTGAGGAAAGGCTGAGAGGGCTGGGGCTGTTCAGCCTGGAGAAAAGAAGACTGAAGGGGGACCTAATGAACATTTATAAATATCTTAAGTACGGGATGCAGAGGGAATTGGCCAGCCCCTTTTCTTTGGTCAGTGGAGACAGGACAAGGGGCAATGGCTGCAAATTGGAGCACAGGAAGTTCCGCACCAACATGCGGAGAAACTTTTTCCCAGTGAGGGTGACAGAGCCCTGGGACAGGCTGCCCAGGGAGGTGGTGGAGTCTCCTTCCCTGGAGATATTCACGACCCGTCTGGATGCCTATCTGTGCAGTATGAGCTAGGGAGCTGCTTTGGCAGGGGGGTTGGACCCGATGATCTCTCGAAGTCCCTTCCAACCCCTACAACTCTGTGATTCTGTGATTCTGTGATACTTGCAGACTGAAAGTCAATCCCATGTAACCTCATTTGCACAGGAGAACCCATCACCACTACTGGTCAGCCCAGGAGCCAAAGCAACAGAAGTCTGCGTGGTGGATCACCCACCTAAACCTAAAGAGAAGGCACAGTAATTGCTCCCTTAGTGAATCTGGTGTTGTTTTGAAAAAGAAAGGTGGGCACACATGAAGAAACTGTATCATCATTCGTGTGTGCACAAAAGCCAAGATCATGCTGGTTGGCATTTCCTGACTTCTGAGGATATGATTTCTCAACCTCTTGATATTCTTTCAACATAGCTTTTGTGTTGTGATATGTGGAAGGCCAGAACTTATATCCATTATTATTGCTCCGTAGAAGAGAGTAGGAACATATTTTAAGTATTTATTATTCTTCTTTTGAGGTGACACTTCCAAAAGCTTCTAAGAAATCATAAAGTAAGAAAAATCTCTCTTTGAACTGATTTTGTACCAGCTTAGGATGACTGATTTTTCAAAGACAGCAATAGATTTCAGCAACATGAAAGGCTTGACTGGTGATGCCAAAGAAAAATTACTTTAAAAAAAAGAACAAGCTCCTTGTTCTAAAGTTTTCATTTAATGCCCAACAAGTTGATCTCTGTCCTTCAAGGTAATAAAATACTGTGACAAGCCAAGAACACGTAGTTCTTGTCTCCTTTTTTGTTTTTCTTAATGAGATGCCAAGGAAACCCGCATGTCTGAGAGGAAACCTGCCGGCTTGCAAGGGGGAAGAACTAAACTCACTTCTCTCAGCATCACAAAATATATCTTACTAGTGCTGTGGACTAAAAAGCTTCTACAAAGAACTACAGCAATTGGAAGGGAAAAAAAAAGAACTCAGAAATTGAAAGATAAGAGATATGAGTACATAAATAAAAATATTCTTTAAATGGGAGAATAGAAAAAACCAAAATACTTAAAAATATGGGGTAAAAAAATCTTTCATGAACAGAATAATAGGGAGAGAAAGGGAAACTGAAAAGAAGCAGAAGATTAAATGGGAAGGACAGAAATTAATGATACAGAAGTAGCAAAGAGACTGTTTTGTATTCATTTGGAATGAAATTTCCATAAAGGTTGGGCAACTTTGAAGTAACAAAAGGTTTATAAAAATAGCTGTTCCTAAAAAGCAGTCAAGGAAGCATTTGAAAAATGTGCAGAGTTGTAAGTCCGTCAGCCAGCCCAGCTGCTGTGCTTCCTAGGGGATAAAAGATATTTGCTACGAAACTTCCGGTAGCACTGGGCAATGAAGCCTGAAAAGGGACAAATACTACTGGGCTGAAACAAAAACCAAGTATGGCCGCTCTGTCCAAGGGAGGTGTGCGGTGTGACTGCAGCCCAGGACGTAACACTTCCCCTCTACATGTCTTTTTTCTAGAACTGCTGTATAGACAATGCTGTGCTTCAGAGACTGATGGATTAAATCACTTTTGCTCATAATTTTGAGTTAATTCATTAAGCCATTATGCTGACCATGGAGAGATGCTTCATAAAAATAAACCTTCGAATGACAACTATGGCTCACAGAGACCCTTTGAGGCAACGACTAGAGCAGGAATCCCACACAGCCTGCCTTCTTTTTAAGACCTGATGATCTGTGGCAAGGATATACTAGTTGCTTTATAGATGGTTTATTACATGTTGTCATAAAAAATCTTCATTTGTGTGTGTTTTTGCTATGTCTGTGCCGTAATACAAGGATACGTATCTCTGATTGAGTTTTGTATGCAGAAGACTCGCTCATTGGGTCTTCACTTCTTGCAGGTGATTGTCCCAGGACAGAGTTTGCAGAGGTGCATGAAGAATGCAAAGTAGACGTGCGTGCACTACTGTCTAGCAGAGCTGACAGTGAGAGAATCATTCTTGAATCACAAGAGAAAATGATGATTTTAATGAAAATTGCAACCACTTGTGTTGCTTCTGGACTTTTTGTATCATCCTATAGATCTCTGCAGAATGTATGGGAATGGGATGTGTGGGAGGCTGGACTGTGAAGAATTTTCTTCTTTTTAACCTCAAGAATTTAAGAGGTTTTTTTTTTAAAACCTCTTAAAACAGTTCTCACTTAGTATCTCCCTTCTTTGATTTAAAATCAGTAATTGAAAAACTTTCTCAGTACAATACCCAGTGAGCAAGAGAAATGTATTCGCCTTTTCCGGTTAAGCTCTGAAGTGAGGAAGCCTTAATGTTATTGCAAGGTTCCTCAGTGGACCCCAGCCAATCTGTTTTGCCCAGAATGTTAAGATGGAGGCTCCTCTTAGAGGCATACCAGATAGGAAAAGGATCCTGGTGAGGAAAAGCTGAGTGTCACTGAGTGATTGGCAGGCATCTCCAGAAAGTATTTTTTTCCCTTGTCTGCTCTATATAATGTATATTTAAAGTTGTGTTTGTTGTTATTTTCTTTTACCATTACTGGCAATCTGTAATTTCTACATCCCTTGTCTTCAGAGTACTTCACTACACAAGAGAGTTATAAATACATCTAAATTTATTTGGTCAGCTTCTGTGTTTGTACAGTTCCCACTGAAGTGAGGTCACTGAACTAGAGAACTGACTCTCCAACTGGTTCTCAAACCCCTGTAGCATCACAATGTCATTCTTGGCGTGTAAAGCATGACCTCTTGTCCCACAGTGGCCAGGCATATTACCAAGAGTTTTTATCACAGTCCCTTACTCCACATTTAATTAGTAAATTTTTTTTTCACAACAGTGCATCTACATGGCAGTTTTATTTTTCATTTCCATGAATAACTCTGTGGCCTACAGATAGAAGTGAGAAATCAAAGGTCCTCATAAGTGCTTGTATTTCTGGAAAAATATAACATGGAATAAACCCCTGAAAATTATATTTGGATTTTATGTGCTCCTATTCCCCAACTGAATTAAAAAATCATGGGAACCAGCTTTGGTCACTGTGAAGTATCATCATGTGCTGAAACCTCATCACATCGACACATCACCAGCTAAGTTTAGAGTAAACTTCTGGATGCAATCAAGTGACCCATGGCCTTGGCAAAGATCTAACTTGAAGTCTCATGGGGAAATAATTTCTGACTCTTAATGTAAGACAAGGCCAAAGAAATTGAGCCCTGCAAGTCCTACAGTTAAATCCAGAATCCCATTTTTATTTGAATAGTGAGTGCTCTGTTGCTAGCAGGTATCTGTGAAAGACTTAGTGAGGCACAGATCTCCTGCTATTTTACCCTTAATGTGGAAAAATCAATGGCCCTTTTTAAACCACAGACTTCAGATAAAACATGCGGTATCTCAGTGGTTGTGAAAAGGCTCTCTTTTTCCAAGACTTTGATAAGAAGAGGAAGTTAAACAGAATTTTAACCTTTTCTGTGAGTACTTTTGAAGTGACTGAGGACCTGATTTTCATTTGCATCAAGGCTTCTGTATTAAGCTTAAAGAACTTTAAATGGGCATAAGCTGTAATTAGGCCCTAGTCCCCCGTCTCTCCTAGCTTAAGGTATGTAATGACTCTGAATCTTTAATGTCTATAGATGCAGCTCCAGGGGAGAACTTCTGATGTCCAGAGATTCAGCTCTAGGGAATAGTGACAGCCTGGCAACAGCCCAGAAATATGATTAAACAAAAGTCTGTCCTCTGAAACCTCAAGAAAATCAGGATGTTTAAAAGCATTCAAAATTTATTCTTTATACTTGCTCTTTTTGGGATTACTATCATACATATATGTGAAGCCAACTGTTATAATTTTTAATCAATTATAAAGAAGTCAAATACTTTTCATAGCTTATTATCTGAGTATTTTACATAGTTGACACATTTCCTGTTCTTTTATTTCTCATATGTGTTATTTGTAAGTGAATACATCAAAAAGGTATTTGTGAATGAGGCCCACTGAGAAAAAGCTTGGGCTGTACTTTAAATGAGCAAAACCAGTCATATGTTTTGCTTTATTAATACAGTGAGTGCCTAATTTCAGAAGGGGTGTGTGTGCAAATAGTCGAATGCTCACGTAGTACTTTGTGATCCTCAAAAGGAAAAGTTACACAAACACCACCCCGATTTTAAACAGTACTCTCGTTTAAGGCAAGAAAAGAAGTTGTTCTGATGGTATCAAAATTCCTGAACCTTGGTGTCCTATGTACTGTCCACCTGAGTCTCACTCAGGACCATCCTGATGCTCCCAGTTTTGCAAAGGGCACCAGTACTACTGTAGGGTGCTCTGAGCTTGCTGACTCATCAGCCAGCCGCTGACGCCAAAAGTATGTCACAATTTACGTCCAGTAATCCCCCACAATTTTAGCTCGCTTTTTTCCCCTCTTTGGTTTCTTTCTCCCCTATTTGGAGTTCTTCCAGACTCTACCTGTTTCAGATGCACACAGTTTCTAGGTGGATTCCAGTGTTACTACCAGGACAGGCAGAAAAAGGAAAAATAAACCCCCAAACCCAGATGAAAAGCAGTGCTGCAAATACCTCATTTCCTTAGGCTGCCGGGTTAAGAAAAGAAGCTTATAAGGCCTGTCACAGTCCAGCTCTTGGCCATGAGCAGTCTCGCAGTGAGAGGAAGGAAAAGACCGGTAATCCCGAGCTGTGATTCTTCAGTGCAAATCCCGTGCCAAGACATCTGTGTCCTGAATAGAAAGAGATGAAACCATTTTGGTAACTTGTCTCCTGGGTTAAGGGCAAAATATGTCACAAGAAGGATGCAGGATATCCTAGGGAATTCCTACTAATTATAGTCCACATAGTAATGAGAACACAAATGAAGGGAAATTTAATGTACTGACTGAGTTACTTTGCAGATGTAAGAGACCCTAAAGGAGATGCCTGGTCTCAGGAACTTTGTGGTATCTCTGGTAGAGAGGCCAGCAAAGGAGTAAGACACATCCTGGTCATTATAGAGTAGATGCACCCAATGTGTAAGAAGGATCCATTCAGTTTGAAAGCTGCTGGAATTGTTTCCATGCTGAGGGCTTGTGGGACTTGAGGTCTCCCACGGCTGCTATCCCCCACATCAGGTTCTAGAGCTGCATGGCCAGTCGGGAAATGAGTGAGGAGGATGCTTTTGTTTGGTACAAGCAATCTAGTTAGAATTTCCACCCAGGGGAGTAAAGCTAAAGGAAGATGTTAGCCTAATGAAGACAAGTATGCATATATAATGTATATAAATATTTATAACAATATTAGATATAGTAATAAAACAACATAACAATATAGCCTATAATACCCTATTAATACATACAATTATAATACAATGATGTATAGAAAAGCATTAACTGTAGCTAAATTTGTAGAAACATAAGGAGTCTAAGAAGCAAGAATAAAATACTGAGTAGATCTAAAAGCTGATGCATTTCTGTCATAAGGTGAATAGAAGTGACCTTCTTACAGTTAGGATGTAAGGACAGAGCGCAGAAAAGCAGCATTAGTTAAGAACTGCAATCAACATGTAAATCAGTCTTACCATGAGCATTCAATGGGCTGCTGGTTCATTTGGCTCACTCTACGTCTTCTGTTGATTATACTTTCACATGAGCTCTGATGTTAACCTGGCTTCAAAGTGCAAGTGGAAAAATTCTTTGTAGAACAATCCGTGGAGGGCAAGTACATGTGAAAAAATGAGCTCTGGGTTAAGTAGTCCCAGGACCGCAGGTAATGGAAGGTGGGAGAGTATTCCAAAGAAGCATTGAAATATGATTTCCTTGTAATAGTTTTCCCTGTGTATTGTCTAGGAGACAGAAAACTGGAATAGATGAAACTTTGATCAGAAAAGTGTTTTATTAGGCCATTTGTTTGTACTCGAGTTTCCAAGATTTAAACTTGGGTGTTTCATAAGTGAGTAAATCTCTCTTTAATGATGACAGTAACCCATACTGTGGTCTCTATTTCCTTTTTAAAAGCAACAACTGTATTTTAATCCATGAGCATGCATATTACATCATTTAAGTGGCGTGAAACTGAGAGTCAGAGCATCGCATCTAGTGATTCAATGTAATGGGTACAAGTTACATATCTGAAAGACAGGCTGAGTATGAGGGAGTCAACCTTTGTTTTACAACTGGAAGGAACAAGGAGAAAGTATTAGTTTTGCTATTTCCAGGTTTTTCTCAAATGTCACACAGAAAAGTTTTTTAGTGTCGCTAATTAATTGATATTGTCACTCAGTACAGGGTTTTCAAGCCTTTAAGATGTGTAGTCCTAGATAGATGAAATGAGCGAACCTGGTACGAAAACAAAGGTTCTATTGTATCTGAATGTCTGTTTGATATTTTTATGAATTATCTGCTTTAGAACTGAAAATATAGTCTATGTTGAAGTAAAAGAAAAAACCCTAGGATCAGGAGGTAGAAGCTGGATTCTAGTAACTGTCACTAATGATTCTAGATCTGATGCTTTCATGCATAGTGTACTAAGCCACATGAAGATACGCAATGAAAAATGTCACTGAATTGAGAATGTTAATTTTTCAGGAGATGGTGTTGAGTTACTAGTTGTCGTTTTTTAATATATTCAGCTAGGAACACATACCAAAGCATGTTCTATGTTATGTATAAATAACTACATCTTTCCCCCATGCAGAGAGGTTGTGTCTCTGAATTTGCATCGGTAAAAATAAAGATGCCAGAATATTCACATCACAAACCAGTATATGGGGGGAAGGGCTGTTCTCATTTTCAACATAAAAGCTTTTCTCACTACAGAAGAAAGAATGAAACCAAGTTATTGTAGGGATACTCTTAACTGGAACAGGCTGAAGAATAAAGTATACAAAATTGGAATTCCATTTTACTAAACCATAGACAGGAAAGATGCAAAGAGTGGAACTTCAGTGGAAATTCCTGGATATGTCTACTTGGGGTTGTTTCATTGGATTAGTCAGTTCATTCATTGAAAATGCAGTAATTAAACTGTATTAAACAGAACTGAATCCATACCACCTTTTTTTTTTGTCCACAGTCAAGGTGCTTTTCTAATTAATCACACACTCTTTACAGCTCTGCGCCTTAAGTATAAAACCTTCAGTATTCCATGAAGCTATTCCATAGTGTTTTTTCTAATGGTGAATTCTAGGATGCCTGCCAAAAACTACAGGAATTTGGAGACTGGACTTAAAACTAACAACTCCCATGATTCTTCTGCTGGCATCTAATGATTTTGCCAGTGCCGCTTTTGACCTGCTGCGAGGCAGCGTAGGGGATGCTGCTGAGTGCCACGAGCACGTCTATCAGAGAATGCATGCATTGGCAGGAGTGCAGGCAGGCGGATTTTGCAGTGTAGTTTCAGAGGGCTTCTGAGGACATGGGAATATGCTTAATGGAGAAAGAGCAGGAAGATGAAGACTGAAGAGCTATTTCTCTGGAATCACTGCAGATAAGAGCCGTACTTGTGGGCTCAGCCAGCTAGCAGGGCTGCTGGGATAGGTGGTGAAGCGAATCTCCAATCACTGGAGCTCCTAGCAGGTTGTGAGAAAGTCCAAGGGTACTTCCTAGAAATCTGTGTCCTAGAAGTCACCTCAGAGTTGCAGCACTAGAGCAGCAGAGTGAAAGTTGTCCACAATGAAGAAGGAATAGTTTGCTCTCACTCTTATGGGAAGCAGGCTATCCCTGCTTACTGCCTGCTAGTAGCTAACCAGGTTGGGACTGGCAGATCAGCTTCTGGGATTGTTGCCATGGAAGATTGAGATGTTTCTTTGAGCAGTGCTGCTCTACCAGGTGTATACTCAGGAGGAACTGGCATCTCTTCAGAAAGCAGAGGGGAGATATTTGTGTCCACTGATTTTTGGGAGCACCTTTTCTGCTTCATTTGCTCTGACAGTGCCTCCTAGATGTTCATGTTCAGCGACTCCTAGGTGGAACTAAACATATCACTTCTTGAGGACAGGACCTTTGCAGTAGTCGACACACATGCATGGCAGGGCATTAATGGCTACTCCCTGGCACCTGTAGTGAAATTTGCCTCAGAGGGCAGTAGAGGTTGAAGAAAAAGACTTCCCATCTAGCTGTCTTGCACAGATGCCACTTACATGCATTAAAATGCTTCCAGTCCTTTCAGTAGCCAAAGAGGAGTAGAAAACCTTTTTGTTGATAATCTGTGTGAGCAAGATAACATAAGAAAAAACAGAATTTTCCTTGATCTTGCGAGGCTTTTGGAAAAGAAACGTAAGAATGGCATGGAACTATGAAGACTGGCAGAGGAGGTGGCAACAGAAGCTGCTGCTAGTAGGCTGGGCACTTCAGAGAACTTCACTGTAATCCTCCATTCGCCCCACATCTACTCTTTTTTTTACATCCTTATTCAGCTGTAAATAAGAACCTTTAGTTTCATTACTTCCACTAAAATGAATGAAAAAAAAAACCTTTAGATAAATTCTGATCCAAATCCCACATTCATAAAACAAGATTGGCTTGGTTGACTTTAATGGCTTTAGTTGGGACTTATGGAAATTCATCAGCAGTTAGATCACTTGGCTTGAATCAAATGTATAAATAACAAAGGTATTTCCAATGCTTTCTCTGTAAGGTGATTTCATTTGGCTGTCCTTGAAGTCAGTCTTTGCCCTGAGTTCACACAGACCTGGATTTCAACCAGAGGTGTTCCATCAGCATGAATCTGTCGTTAGTGATACCAGAATAAGCTCTACTAGCCTCTAGTGACCCGTGCAAGCACCCCTTAAATTGCAAGTTTGTGGCTTGCGCTACACCTGTCCAGTTCTGTGCTAAGGTTGAGGGGACACATTTCACCAGTGGTGGGAAAACAGGACAAGAGAAAACTATTTGCAATTCAAAAAGAACAAAATGGAAAAACATTGCTTAGAAAAAGAACCCACACATCCTTGCATAAATATCCTTTGTCTGTGGGTCAGGGATAACTTGTACTGTACTCTTTGATGTGGGATTTTATTTTCATACCACTGCAGACACAGTCTTTTTCAAAGCAACAACTGTACTATTTACTGCACACCACAGCCATTTTTAGAAAGAACTTCCACAAAACATAATTTTAAAAGAATTTCCATGTGGGACCCATGAACATCTAAGTCTTCTTACTGAGTAGTGCATATTTCTACCAAAAAATAAGCTGCATTTCATTTTTCCTGCTTAATAACACCAAGTAATTCTTTAACTCGGTAGACATCAATGCTCCATCCTTTTCCTGTATGTTTTGGGAAGGAACAAGAGGTTGCTTTGATTCTGCACTACCTTTTCTTTATGTATTATACTTATCATGCAAAATAGATGCAGGCTACTACCAGGTACTTGAGCGGCTTCCTATGCACAATTTGCAGCTGGTTTGCCCAGAAAGCTGCACACAAAGCAATGCATAGGCACCCCACTCAACTGAAGAAATACCTGGACTGAGGGCCATATCCCTGTATGATATAAGTCAGCATCATTCTGTCCTTAATGGAGCCAAATTCCAATAGATAAGGATGTGGCCAGAGGGGTCCTCAAACAGGAAAGTTGAGAAATTGCAGATGGAAACTGGAATAGGAAAAAGAGTCTGATGTCCAACTTTTCATTTTTATTATACTGAAAATTAAGTGCCTCCATTAAATGTGATTCTAAAAAGTAGAAGACGGCTGATATAAAATAATAATTTCCATGTCCCTTTTTTCCTAGTCATGAGAATCCCTCTGCCCAGAAATCTATCTTTCCATAGAAAATTTTGCATAAGACATGCTTACCCAGTCTTGTAGCAAATCTGCCCTAATCTCTGCACCTGGCCAAAATATACTTCATAGTCTTTGTTTTGGTCATAAAGAAAAAAAGAAATTATGCTTTTAGACACACAACATCCATTTTGACCCTTCATCTAACCAGAATTCCCTGCTTATTGAATAACCTTATACATGTGCATACAGCTTCTAATGGGTAAATTTATACCGCTGCCATACTGAGCAGCACCGCATTACTCGGATGAATAGCTCTGTCAGTTTACAGCAGCTGAAAGGACAGCCTTTGAGGTCGAGCATTTTCAGTGCCTGCCTGACCAGGATGCCCAGAACTGGAAGTTTTTCTAATGTGCTTTTCACGATGAAGTATGAGTGGGACACTGAGTATAACAAAGTCCCCTAGCTTTGTTCTTCAGCACTGTTGTATCCAAACTAGTGGCAAACACGGAGGACTGGAACTAAGTTGGGTATCGCTGCCTTTAGCTGGTTAGAGCTGTAGTGAAGATAGGCGTTGCGAAGGGCCTAGAAGGGACACCAGCATCTTGTCTTACCTCATTTTGTGCAGCTGTCCTAGCTGCACCACCTTTATTTTGGAGATAAATACAAGTGAATATATGTGCATATTATCCACAGTGTTATTTCATATAACTCAAGATGTACCTGCTCTTTATATAATATATATAAGCACAAGGCGAACTTTCTAGCAGAAAATTTAAGATGACAACTGAAAAGCTACTTCTAGGAGAAATACACATCCTCAAAGATGTGAAAGCACTATCTGCTGAGGAGCAAAGCTCGAAGCGATGTATACCATTTTCTCCCAGACTCCTTTCCTATTGTACTACCTCCTCTGCCTTTATTGATGCTACTGCACTATAAAAAACCAGTGCTCTAGGCTAGACCTTGGAGCCACAGTTTCTGCCAACCTCTTCTTTCTTTATTCTCAGTAGCAGAAGCTACTGCAAGGTTACTTTACAATCAAGAAGTTTGTACAATGCCCCAACTCTGCAGCTTTCAACTGTTCCTCATTTTTCCAGATTAGTGCCTTAATTAGGTCCAAATGTTTTTCATTTTCTCCCTTACGGTTCCTACTCTGAAACCTGATGCTGGCCATGGACACTGTCCTCTGGTGACCTTTTCTCTTCCTGTTCCTGCTGCTGACTGGCTTTTAAATTGTGAGCAATAGTGGAAGGGTGAGGGCTGCATGCTTTCTCAGCCTCTGAATGCACCTGGGGGGCTGTTCGCTGTGTTAGTGAAGTCGGAACCAGTCAGAAATCTACTTTGCTTTTTTCCCTCTCTACGGGGCAGAAGCAAGGCAGAGGAGAGCAGATTTCTAGCTGATGGATAAAGCAGTTCATACCATCCACCTGAGTCACTCTCAGTATAAACTCTTAATACAGTGCAGCAGTAATTTATCACATCACATAAAATGTATGAACCAGGTTCCTTAAGACTGGTCACTGATTTCAAGGTGATTATTTTTAGGCAGCTGCCTTGCAAGTTGGGCCAGTGATGTCACAGAAAGTGTTTCAGCAAATCACATGGAAATCACATGGCAGGAAGAGAGCTCAGAATATTCAGCCCACAGGAAAGATTTTGGTAGAGAACAGCAGAAATTTTAACTTACTCATTTCAAAGGTAACTTGTAACAATGAAGGGCAAAATTTTGCCAATACAGTAAGTCAACCAAGCTGTGCTGAAGACAACCGAGAAAAATTAAATCAGCTAAGAATCTGGCCCAAGAACTTTAGACAGGAAAAACTGAAGGAAATAAAAAAGGGTTGGGTGCTGTTCTTATGGCGTGAGTAGCCCCAGTTACTGGAACTGCGCTGATGTAAAATTGGTTTATGTAACAGAAAAATCAAATCATATGTCAACTGGAATTGCGTGACTGATGGTAAACATAAAAATTAAGCATGAAAATTATGGTCAGTGGAGAAACTGTTACAGTGTGACAAAGATGGCAGTAGTATCTTGAAGAACATTGGCATGACATTGCAAATAAGTTATCTTTTTTATATCTGCAGGACCTGAAGGAGAAAACTTGTAGCACTTTTATATTTTATCTTGATACAGCAAGCATGTCCTACCTCTCAAATAAAACTTGCTATCACTAACCTCGTTTAACTATATGAGGCGTAGTAGGGTTTGTGGAAATCATGCAGATGTGCCCATAACAATTGCAAGTACCAGAAGATGAATGATGTACAGAAAAGATAGTTGTTTGTTTGTTTCCATGCAGGGTTTGTTCATTGTTCCCTTCAGGGATACAGATGTGCAGACAGTATGCGCTGAGTGAAATTAGTACCCCTTCCTTTCCAACACCTTTAAAATTATTAGAATTCAGTCTATACTTTGCTAAGTGAAATGTTTCAATTTAATCAAACTGTGCTGTCACGACTATACTTACATTAAGAGTTTAAGAGCCCTACTTTGCCCTCAGCTAATCCCTCACATATAAGGTTTTCATGGTTAAATTGTCTCCTGTGTAAATAATCAAGTACATGTGAACTCTGCTGCTAGGGAAATTGAGCACAAGTCAAAATCCCTAAGAATAAATTGGTAAGAAGACTGGGGTTAAGGAAGAGAGCAGGAGCTGGCCTCAGTCACCAGGTCATCCTGATTTTCTTTCCCACCTTGCAACTTTCTTAAGTGAAAATTTTAAAGATGAACTAAATCTGCCCCTGACCCATGAATTTACATTCAAGCTGTGTGCTCCTACTGACACCTTTCATTCTTCTAATTATTCTTCTTTTTATATTTTAGAGGAGAAACACCCATCATCTTTAGATTCTGAGTGTGCGTACTTTTAATCTATTCTTTAAATACTCTTTTTTTTCAAGTGCATGTTCAGTATCATCTATGTAAGAATCATAGCATAGTGAGGGATGGAAACAGTGATCCAGTGTATCCTTCGTTTTTACTACAGTTAGAATAGGTCTGACCATATTATGAAGACAGGTTGAGACAGTTTAGCTTGTTCAGCCTGGAGAAGTATCCTCTCCAGTCTCTGGGGAGACCTCACTGCAGCCTTCCAGTACCTGAAGGGGCCTCCAGGAAAGCTGGAGAGGGGCTGTTTATCAGGGAGTGTAGTTACAGGACAAGGCAGAATGGCTTTAAGCTAAAGGAGGAGAGTTTTGGATTAGATATTTGAGGAAAAAATCTATACTGTGAGGCACTGGCACAGAAAAGCTGTGGCAGCCCCCTCCCTGGCAAGTGTTCAAGACCAGGTTGGATGGGGCTTTGGGCAACATGGGCTAGTGGAGGGTGTCCCTGCCCATGGCAGGGGGGTGGGACTAGAGCTTTAAGGTCCCTTCCAACCCAAAGTATTCTATGATTCTAAATAAAAGGAGTTACATAGTCTTGACTGATAATAAGAATTGGTGTCCCTCAAAACAGCAGAGCTGTATTCTATATAGATAACATAGGGAAAAACATGCTGATCCATGGAAAAAGATGCAAGACCTTTCTTTTTTTTTTTTTTATGGTGCCTTTTATATATTTGAGAATAGTTACTGAGTTATCTCCGTTTCCTTGAATCTTCGTGATATTTAGGCTCTGCAAGCATATTTCTCTCAGGCTTTCCTCCTAGGTTGTGATTCCTACTGCCAGTCATTCATGTTGGTCTCTGCTTAATTATTCTGAACTAGTTAACTAGTTTCCATGCTTTTTGAAGGGCCTTGGTTAAAAGTGGGTATTTCCCAGTAGTGCTCAGTAGAGCAGGAGAAAACCACCCTGTGCCTTCTAACTTTTACTCCTGCTTACACAATCCAGTATTGAGTCTGTGTTTTTGAAACAACATGACTGTGTTGAGTCCTGCTAGGCTTGTTACCCACTGCAACTCCAGACTCCTGTTTGAAGAGCTAACAGGTAACCAGGCTCCCCTGCAACCCGTATTTGTTCAGGTGATCGTTCTTGCCCAAGCATAGTGCTTCATGCTTGTCCCTATTCATTTTCATTCTGGTTTTGGCAGGTCATCTCTTCAATAAATTTCTTCAAGATGATTTGGAATTCTAATCCCGTTGTGCAGTCCATCTGCAGTCCCTCCAGCTCCATGTCATCTGCAAACTTATTAAATATATTGCATTATTCAGGTCCTCAGGAAAGACATCAAGCAGAAAATGATCCAGAACAGATTCCTGTGGAAGCCCTCCAGAAATAAACCTGTACTCTAGCAGAGAACTGCTGATGGATATTTTTTTCTGCACACAGTTTTCTAGCCAAAGTTTGTGCCATCCACAGATGGATTTTATCAAGCAGGTGCAACTGATCTGAAAGCACCTAACCTTGTCTACAAATTCCTTAACCTATTCTCTGTTCTAAGCCCTGTGATCATCAGTCTTAATTATGCTAGACAGCTGGTTAGAGCTGATCATTTGAGTGAAAAGTGATGCAAAATGATCTACTTCAGCCTTCTTGGCTTTATAGCTTTCCTTAATTTTTAAGTAAAACCCCTCATTACTGCTGAACTTGTTGGTCTCATGTCTCCTGCTCTTTGCATCTGATTTTAGATCAGAAAAAAAAAGAATTGGGAAAGACAAAGCACAGATTTTGGTCCTACGTGGTCAGGCTACTTTTTTTCAGTGCCCTGAGTAATCTGACTGGTTTAATTTTAATTCCTTTGGGCACATATTATGAATGATCACAGCTTAACCACTTTGGTCTCTTTTCACACTGTCTATAATTTCTCTGATGTGGAGTAATGTATATGACTGTCCTTAGAAACAACTTGAGGAATTTACAGCTCTCCTTAATGCTTATGTGCACTTAGATACCAGATAGCTAGTAGTTTATTGAAGCCTCCACTCTTCTAGTCCATCACCTTTTTCAGTCTTCTCCATTTCATTCCCAAGGATTGTACACCCCGTGACTCTAAGGTCACTTTTACACGTGTTATCTTTCACCTTCACCCTCTCACATCATTCTTTATAGCTTACCATCAAATCTAGGAAAGTCTGCTTTCTAACTCCTTCCTCCACTTCTACAGAAAAACGTGGCCAGTAATTCCAGGAACTTGCTGGACATCAGTGTTCAGTTGCATTCTTTCGCCAAGGAACACCTCGACAGTTAAAATCACTCATTAATATAAAATCACACCCTTGGGCAGATTCTGCTTTTTGGACACAAAAAGCCTTGGGTCTTCCTTATTTGATGCTTTGCAACCCCCACGATTAAAGCCCTCATGTTCCGTTCCTTTCCCCATTTACCTTCTCAGAGATTGTAACTTCTTCCACATTCTGGGTCTCCCAGCACACATATGTACCCTTGAATGCAGGGCAGTATATCTCATTCTGTCTAAACCTGCCTGTCCTTCCTGAGCAAGCTAATGCATTGGTTATTAATATTCTAGTCATGCCACCACTTCAGCACAATTTGTGAACCCACCGGTGAAAGCCATACCTATTAATGGGTTAAAAAAATCTTAGTGCCATTAAGAAGATGCATTTGTTAGAAAGTCCAAGGACTTAAAAAAAATGAAAATGAATTAGGGGAAGTCTTCTGGGGGAAAAGGAAACTCTCAGAAGCACAGGACAGAGCAGAGAGTGCAGCGTGACAGCAGTTCATACCACTCACCTTGAGGCAGGAGCTAAAATGGGACTGGATAAGTGCTCTGAGAGATCTGAGAAACCACGAGTGGCTGTGCTTATTGGACACTGCAGCAGGGAAGGGCAGAAGCATTCACTTATAGAGAGGACCAAAAAAATGAACTAACTATGTTATAAAAGGAATATTTTCCACTACCTACAAGGAGAGAAATCTTTGGAGGCATGGCTTGTGCCAAATATTTTCCTATGCTTGATGCATCAGCAGGATTCTGGCAGGTATCCTTGGGAAAAGAGAGTGTGTGTTTGTGTGCATTCTGCACCTCCTCTGGGAGACACTGTTCCTGCAGATGGCTGTTTGGGTTGTGTTTGGCACCCACAGTACTACACAGGGAAACACGAAAAAGCAGTGATGGTGGTGAGATTTGATATTTCTACCTGGAGAGCACAGTAGAAGAGCATGACCAAAAGCTCTGAGCATCCAGGGTCAGTGCTGCTGGGCTTTACCTAAATGCCAACAGTAAATTCTGATTAGCAGAAATAACATACATGGGAGATGCACCAGGTGGGATGCAGACAGGCCACTGTAAGGCCATTCCCAGCACATTCCCTGCAGGGGAAGTGCTGGCTGCTTGAGCCTCCCACCCCAAACCCACAGGGTGCTCCTGGACAGAGATGTCCTATGACTGTGGCCACAGTGACTCATGAGGGGACAGCCCATGGGGGCTTATCAGGAGCTGTGGCAGCTTACAGGGCTGGATATTACTACACAACGGCTGTGGTTGGAGTGTGGTTCTACTCTGGCATATACAAAGCCAGGGACCAGCAACTTACATAACAGCTACGCATAGAAACGATGTCACTGCACTTACACAAAGGGAGGCTTCAGCCTGTAAAAATACTTGTGTTCTGTAGAAAGCTGAGGCTGTGAGGCTGTAAGGACCTAGTAAACTTCCTGTAAGGATTTGAAACTTGCTTTTACAGCTACAGAGATCTGATTTAAAATCAAATACAAAGCTGGAAAAGATTTATAGCTGCAAATACATTTTCTATACCACAAAAATGCAGAGAGCAAAAAACAGAGGTAAATTTTTCATAGGCTGGTCTGATAAAACAAAACAGTGCAGCCTCAGGCAAAATGATCACCTAAAGTTCAAGTACGTATTAGGAAAAGCACCTCTGTATTTTTTTTACAGTCTTCTCTTAGTGGTAACAACTGATCTGTGCAGTGACAAGGTACTTGGCTAGGTAGACCTCTGGTCTGGCAGTTATTTTCTTCCTCCAAACTACCCATTAGAACAGGGTGTACAGAAAGCAGTGAAATCCATGAGCAATTGGGTAGCTGGTACAGCTTATTTCCTTGCCCTGCTAAGATGGAGTTCTCATTGCTTGGAAGGATTTCATTTAAGGGCACCGAGTAGTGATTCCAAAGGCAGCCCCAAAAAATGTGCTTAAAAGGATACGTGAAAGTCAACTGACGGACTGAAAAATCTAAGGGAAGGGCCAGGGATGTTTTATACTGGCCTTAAATAAACAGTGCCATTGTGGGAAGTTAAATATGGTAGCACCTGCCAAAAATACTACTCAAGCAAAAGAGCCTATGTTGGTAGCAAAAGAAATATCACCCCCTTCTCTCCTCCCCTGGCATGAAGCAGGCATAGGTTTGTTTATGTTGGCTATATAAACTTTGTTGCTCCAAGAGAATTATTCTCAATTCCTGAAACAGCCTCATTTGCAGATATTAGAGTAAAAAGACGGTCCCGTGTAGCAACCTTGTTTCACTGCAGCTGAGTTTTCTCCATTATTGGGTAATATGCTTTAGCTGACATCAGGATTTGGATGTGTGACTGACACAGAGCTAGGGCTGACTCAGTTGTATTTTTCAAGAGTCTTGTACAGGCGAGAGCCCAGGGAGGGTGAGAAATTTGAGTCCCAGAACATCGTATAAGCAAAACCAAAAGGTTTACAACCAACCTGAGAATATGAGACCTGCGGAGCATGATTCGTCCCTCAACTGAGTAAACACAGTAGCTGCATTTTACAGCTCCAAATCCAAGAGGTCATTCCTGCCTGTAGAAGTACCAGCATGCACTTAATGTCCATTGAAAACCACTGTAATCTGAGCCACAGCCAGTCCAGTAGGCAGGTCACAGAGGAAAAATATCCTCAAAACATAGAGATTTACACGCGTAAAGACAATGCTTGTGTGTCCAGAGAACCACAAAGGGCAGAAAAGGTACAAAGACTTTGCCTAACGCCAATGCATCTGAACAGTGCCTGGGAATCTGCTTCTGACATAAAGCAAAACTGCATAAACCACAATTTCTCCTCTCTGGGAACTAGCGGAGCAGTTGAGCAAACCTCCTGCGTGCAGCCAAGTTCACCGTTTTCTGCAAGGAGAACATTACATTTAATCCAGCGGGGAGGTCCCCATTCAGGTCTCTTCAGAATGCTGCCTTCAGTTTAATGTTTAATGATTCAAGCTGCCCTCATACCTTTATGAATATAATATGAAAGGGCTGGAAAAGAACTATTTGCCTCTAAGATTCATTACCATCAGATGAAACTATGATATTTATGTGGTGTGTGATACTGAAGAAAATTACTCTACTGGGGCATAGCTCAGTGCTGGCAGGAATCATGAAAGAGACTTAATTTCTGGAACTGCAGTGAAAGACTGAAGAAATTTGTTATTTTAGTACCATAATAAACAATGTACATTCAAATTTCATTCCATAAAAGACCATCTACTCACATTCAGGGAATAAGGCCTTTTGTTTCAGGGTTTTTTTCCCCAAGCATTTTATTCAGGTCATGCCTCGGAAATGAACAATGAGACCATAAAATTTAAACTTTTACATTAAGTTACTCAAGAGCATGAGTGCATGTGGAGAAAAAAGCAAAGGATCTTCTTTCCTCCACTTAATCATGCTAGTTGCATTTTTCTGTTGTTCTGACTTGGAGATATGCAGGGAACAAACAGAATTATAGAGTAAATTTCACTTGCCATCCTTTCTGCTTTCAAATGGAAGATGTTGTGAAAATGCCACAGGCTGAGATTTTTATTAATGTAAATATGTATCGTTATGTTTTAAGTGTTTTTCACGCCAGGAGAGTATAAAGAATTGAATTTGACAGTTAACTTCTAATCACCTCCTTTATCATCCATTGCAGTGCAGTAATAAAACCTACTTCACTTCTCCCTTGGACTCCTCATGCTGGTCACTGCGTTTCCATGGCTGTTGTTTTCGTACCTCAGCCTCCTCTTTGAGGCTCTAATGTGTGCTTCAGGATCTGTCCTCAAAGCTTCACGGTCTTGCAGTGCCCACAAGCACCTCACATTTAGAAGTATTTAATTAAAGAAGGGAAGGAGGATTGTAATTGGATTTTTCTCAATGTATTTAGTACATTTGGTGACGTATATCCTTTCAGCACGTCATCTTCTGGCATGATTCGTGTGAGAAAACGGTAAGCATCTAATTATTTGGTGAGACCTTCTCTGGAACACCATGTCCAGCTAGAGCACCCTGGGTCAAAGACGACAAGAGAACAAGGGCAGCAAAGAGGTACTGCGATATGAGAAGTAGAAGGCCTGCTTCACATAAGGTGCCCAGAAGAGCTTGACTTGTTTAGTGTGGCAAAACAAAAGCTGATATGGAATGTCATTGCTTCTATAAATACACCAAGAGGCTAAACATCAAGGAAGGAAAAGATCTTTTGAAGATAAAGTACAGTGTTGGCACAAGAACAAATGGGCATAAACTGCCCATGAATGTGTTCTAACTGGAAACTGAAAGATGTTATCTAGCTAGTTGAGCAATCAAGGCTGGAGAGAGCAGACTTCCAGTGCAAGCATGGGGGCACAAAAGGGGTTGCAAGATGGAGTGCGAACAGCTGATGAAAGGCATCGTGTGATGTGGCCTGGGGCTAGCTGCAGACTGGGCTCCGAGACACAGGGGGTCCCTTCCATCCCTCTTTGTTTTAGTTTTCCTCAAAGGTATTTGGAGATTCTGCATGGTGATGTCTCACAGCTGGTAAAGGATATGGCTCAGAGAAGAAAAAGAAATAAGCAACATGTCTTAGCTCGCCAGATGTATGTTATTACTTTATTCCCAATTCACAGGAAATGAACAATCATTTAGTACTGACAGGTACATACTGGAACTTACTATCTTTCTTTTAAACCTTAAAGTAATGTACAACAGAAGTTTAGCATTAACCTTAAAGTAGACTACACATTTTTTGCCAAGGTTACTGTGATATCTTGTGAAACCATTTGAGGAAAACATAAGAAGGAGGCAGCGGGCAGAAACTATATAAATTCCTGCCAGCATGGCTAAAATGTTAGCAAGGTTAAAAAAAACATCATGCAAAGCTCCTCTGCTCATAGAGATACCTTAGTGAAAGGTCTCTGGGGAGCTGCAGAAGGTTAGGTATGTCTGACTTTAATTGGGGTGTAGCCCAAATTACCTTCTTAATAGACAATTAAACTTAACACAAAAGTAATGGTAAAAGCAGCAAGTGTCTCATTGAATCAAAGGGCTACAGTTTGTTAAGCACATGAAATGGAGCTACATAAGGGTAGGTCATCACAGGTCTAAGACAAGGTCGAGGTGTTTTGCATTTGGTTACCAGGATGATGCAGTTTGGCTTTTTACATAACTTTTTAGGGCTCACCTCTGAAGAGGTGAAGGTTAGGTATGATATCAACTAACAAAAAAGTCAGACCAATATTTTCTAATGCTGTTAGAGAGTTCAACATACCTTTATTTAAAAACAGAGAAGGTTCTCAGAAACAGGCCAGTATCAAGCTCCATCAGCAGGCAGTTTGTCTAAAGAAGGAATCTGAACAGGATCTGAAACCTAGCAGGCTGCTGGTAAGCCTTTTTCCTTTTCTGCTGAGCGAGTAAATGCCAGAATTGACATTGGAAAGTCTTGTTTTCCACACCTAACCCTTGAACTGGCAAGTTAGGATGGTTTCTAAACAGCAAATAAAAAGAAAACCATTCAGATTACTTTCTTCAACCTGCTCTTCAAAGGATTAACTTGTCCAGCTGAGTTATGAGTATCTCTGAGGACAGTTATCACAACCTCTGCGGGAAATCTGGCCACTGTTCAGCTATTGTCACTGGGATTTGTTCTTCCCTATGTCCAATTAGAATTTCCCATTCCAATATTTGTCTTACCTCTTATCTTTCTGCTGTGTAGCTTTGAGACGAGTCAACCCCATCTCTGCAATAACTCCTTAGGTAACTGAAGACAACAGCAGAGATTTCTCCTTATCCTTCTCTCCCCAGAACCAGCAAAGCCAGTTCTCTCAGCCTTACCTTTGTGCCTTGTCCTCCATCCTCTTGAGCAGCTTGTGGGCCACCTTCTACACTCTCTGCCATGTATCAATGCCTCTCTTATATGAGGAGCCACCAAACTGGACACATTATTTCATACAAGGTCTCATCAGTGTCAAGGGGAGAAGAATAATCACTTATTTTGACCTGCTGGCTTTACTCTTTCTAATTCAGCCTGATATGCAGATGTATCTTTGTTGCCACAGGGCACACTAGCACTGTGTTCAACATGTTGTTCACCAAGACTGCCAGCTCCTTTCCTGGCAAGCCACCACTGAGCCAGCTGACTCCAACCTGTTCTGCTGCATGGGGTTAATTCAGCCCAGGTGCAGGACTTGTGTTGCCCTTTGTTGAAGTTCAAGAATTTCCTTATGGCCCAGTTCTCCAGCTTGTCAAGGTCCTCCTGAATGGCAGCTCTCCCCTCCAGCATATTGACCACTCTCCCCAATTTGCTAACATCTGTAAATTTTCTGAGAGTTTCTTATAGATTATTGTCCATGTAGCTAAGAAAGATATTAAACAGTCTCAGTCCCACTGTTAAATCCAAACAACTGCTCAACTGGTCACCAGTTAGACTGTGAACCACTGGCTGCTATCCTTTGAGCCTGAAGATTGGGGCATCTTCAAGACCAGTCATCCAGTCCATACCTCCCAAGTTTGGCTACTAGGATGCTATGGGAAATAATCTTCAAAATACTGCTAAATGCAAGGTAAATGCAATCCATTGTACTGCCCTCACATGAGGGCAAGTCATCTATCTCATCACAGAAGGAACTCAGGCAGGTTCAGCACAATTTTCCTTTAAACAATATAATTTTTTTCATTCTGCCCCTTGGTTCAAGAAAGATGGGGAATTACTTGAAAGAGTCCAGCGCAGGGCCACCAAGATGATTAAGGGAGTGGAACATCTTCCTTATGAGGAGAGGCTGAGGGAGCTGAATCTCCTTAGCCTGGAGGAGACTGAGGGGTGACCTCATTAATGTTTCTAAATATGTAAAGGGCGAGTGCTGGGAGGATGGAGCCAGGGTCTTCTCAGTGATGGCCAGCAATAGAACAAGGGGCAACGGGTGCAAGCTGGAGCATAGGAGCATAGGAGGTTCCATGTGAACATAAGGAAAAACCTTTTCACTGTACTGGGACAGGCTGCCCAGAGAGGTTTTGGAGTCTTCTTCTCTGGAGACATTCAAAACCCAGCTGGATGTGTGACCTAATCTAGGTGATCCTGCTCTGGCAGGGGGTTTGGACTAGGTGATCCCTTCCAACCCCTAGCATTCTGTGATTCTGTGTGATTCATATTTTAGTTTTGAGACTATTCTACCACCTTTTCCAACACTCCTCCTCCAACACTATCTCATCACATATCGCTTTCAGTGTATCACTAACATGATCAGTTTTCATTCTTAAGGAAGAATCAGCTACCCAAGATGTTCAGATCTTTTTCACCGAGACTCAAGCTGTCCTGACAATCATCCTGATCTTACCTGGCTCATGAATCTGTGCAAACACCTTTAAAAAGAAGGCTGAAGAGAGGCTCTAGCCCTTCCTATGTTAATTCATTTTAGGCAAGCCATACTTAAAAGACACAGGTAGGAAAGCTAACTTCACTTTTCACTTTCCATCTCTGTATTTTTCCCCTGGGTGTACTTACATTTGTTTGACTAGAATCTATAAAGTCTATTTTCCTCTTTTTATGTTGTGCTAGGAAGGATATAAGTGGACTAGCACTCTTTTTTAAGAGTATGCACATTCTCATTTTCTTTTCAGGATTTTTAAATGGATATTCACGTGGCTTTGACCAAATTGAAGTCTTGCAAGTAACTGTAAGGCTGAACTACCTACAGGTAATTTTTAGTGCCCTCAGAGGAACGCAGTTAACTTCAACTCATCTCCAGTCTGAGTTGGTATTTTTTGAAGTAGGTCTTCATGGGGTGAACGGGAAGACTGTGAGGGTTTTATTATAGTTGGCCTCCTTTACTGCATTAGCGTTTATATTTTCCCAGTAGAAATCCCCAAATTAAAAATATAGAGGTGTCAGCTAGCACCACTTTAGTTAAGGTTGTGTCAACATTTCCTATAAACGTTGTTTTTCTAGGGTTTATAACTAGACCGTAAAAATGTGCTCAGCACAGAAACTTGGCATAGAAGAATCCAGCCTGTGAGAGAATTTTCACAATTAAAACATAAAAAGCCCATTCAGCTGTTTTTAACTAATATCCATGTGATTAAATGGGAATTGATTGATTTAAAGATGCGTTTTTCTTTAGCATAATTCTAAACAAGATTTTCTTTAAAAATATAAATTCATCCCGGTTTATTCCGTTCATGTTGTCTTGTTGCACTTGGTAATCTTGAAAAAGCTAAAAATCATGGACATATTTCACACTAGGAAATAGTGACTACACCTACAAATGCTGGTTTGTATAGACCTCTTTGCTACCCATAAGGAAATATTTCTAACAGGTGGGGCTAATAGTGCATAATATGAAGTTTGCCCAATATTTCCTATTATAAAACCACATTTTGAGCTTTTGTCAAACTTTAACCTTTTGGGCTGATATTTTATATTCCAGGTGTATGCCTAAGGCTGAATTTTTTGAAAAATTCTCATCAAAACAATTTAGCAGATTCTGGGCACAGGAATTGAGAAAACATTTTGGTTTGTTCATATTACCAAAAAAAAGTGCTAACAAACTGCTTTTCAAAAAGGTCTAATTTCTCAGGGGTTTGTAGCAGTGACTTGAAATGCAGGAGTAGAGGCAAAGTGGCCTTTCCAGCTGTGAAATGCCCATTACTATTCTTATGGAAGTCTCTCATTTAGGTCCAGTTAGAAACCTTTGAGACAAGACCTACTTTGACCATACTAAGTGGAGATGTTTTTACTTTAAGAACTAATGTCTCCATACATCCCATGTTTAAGTCGCATGTGCAGGTTTCTCAGGGCTGCTGGGGCAGAGCAGAGAAGATCCTGTTCTTCCAGAGAGAGTGACTGCACATGTTCTGTCCCCTTGCAGCTCCTCCCTGGGACCAAGCCAATGTGTGCATCATCTTTACTGCAGACTGAACATACTCCATCCAGAGGGAAAGAAAGTGGATTTCTAGAGTAATGGTTGCTCCAAGCAAAAGTCAGGGATGGGAGCTCTCAGGAACATCTTTGCTGGCATTCAGGCAGTGTAAATAAGGAATTCTTCAGAGGAATTGAAAAGGAGGCAAAAACGTGACTAAAGTTAAAACACAAATAAATGGTGGAACCAAGAAGTAGAAAATTATTGGGAATGGGAATTCACTGACTGAAGATAGAGGGAGGCAACACTGGCGTGGCCTGGACTGCTCAGTTAAGAAAACTGAGGCTGAGAGCTGGGATCCAGGTCTGTGGCGGATGTTGTGAGACAACTAGGCAAAAACCAAATGTTCATTCTTGAAAAGTCCTTTGTCTGCTTTGACATTTCCCTCATGCAACATCATTTTCATTTTCCCCAAGACTTTCCTTTCAGATGTCAAAGTCTGTCCCCTCCCCCTAATTCAATGGTGAAAGAGCGTGGAGTGAACCGTACTGATCCACAGCCCTGCATCTGGCTTGTGCCACACCCATCTTATGAACCCTGCTCCATCTGCAGCATACAAGGGCATGATGTCAGGAGTTCAGGTAACCAAACCCCAAATGAGTTGGCTTCACCCCAAAGCTGGATGCGCCATGTTTATTATATAGGATTTAGCTTCCCTTAGATGGGGGAAGATCTTACTGCCTGAAAGACTTCCCTTCTGTTCTCTCTTACTGCTGCAGAGGTCTCTTGAAAGAAGTGTTCCTAAAGAAATCTCCCATCTCTAATCCCAACTAGAGCAGTTCAGATCCAGTTGGTATCCTTGAGACAACTTCTGTCTCCAATGGTCATGCCAGGCCAAAGTTTTAGACGCGCATGAATTTCAGAGTCTGTTGTGAACTTTGAGTATGGAGCCAAGCACTGCTCCAGACTCTCACAAATCCTGAATGGCGGCTGGTAGAGCCTGTCTTGGTAATGGCAAGAATTCACCATCTGGATGGTTTTTTCTTCTCTGTTGTAATACTTTAAAGACACCAAAACTACATTATGGTATATTCTTAGTCTAACTTTTTTTACATACACAATTGATGTGTGGCAAAGATGTTTGTAATAGGACAAGAGAAAACAGCCTCAAGTTGCACCAGGGGAGGTGTTGATTGAATAGTTGGAAAAATGAAGGGATTGAATTCTCCCTCAGTAAATTTGCAGATGACACTAAACTAGGAGGAAGTGTTGATCTGTCTGAGGGTAGGGAGACTCTTCAGAGGGATCTGAACAGACTAGACTGATGGGCTGAGACCAATGGGATGAAGTTTAACAAGGCCAAGTGTAGAGTGCTGCACATGGGACATAACAACCCCATGAAGCACTACAGGCTTGGGAGAGACTGGCTGGAGAGCTTTCAGACAGAGAAGGACCTGGGAGTGTTGATTGACTGCAGGCTGAATATGAGTCAGATGGCCAATGACATCTTGGCTTGTATCAAAAACGGTGTGGCCAGTAGGTCTAGGGAAGTAATTGTGCCTCTGCACTCAGCATTGGTGAGGCCACACCTCGAGTGCTGTGTCCAGTTCTGGGCTCCTCACCATAAGAAGGACATTGAGGTCCTCGAGCGAGTCCAGAGAAGGGCAACCAGGCTGGGGAAGGGGCTGGAGGGCAAATCCTATGAGGAATGGCTGAGGGAGCTGGGGATGTTTAGTCTGGAGAAGAGGAGGCTTATCACCATCTACAACTACCTGAAGGGAGGTTGTAGAGAGGTGGGTGATGGTCTCTTCAGCCAGGTGACAGGAGACAGGACAATGGGAATTAGCACAAAGCTGTGCCAGGGCAGGGTCAGATCAGATGTTAGGAAAAAAATTTTCACTGAAAGGGTTGTCAGCGTCTGGAACAGGCTGCCCAGGGAATGGGTTGAGTCACCTTCCTTGGATGTATGTAAAAAAAGGGGTAGATGAGGTACTTAGGGATATGGTTTAGCTTAGGATGGGATTGGTTGGACTTGATGGTCTTCCAAGGTCTTTTCCAACCTTGTGTGATTCTGTGAAATTTCTTCACCCAAAGGGTTGTCAAGCACTGGAACAGGCTTCCAAGGGAAGTGGTTGAGTCACCACCCCTGGAAGCATTTCAAAGGCCTGTAGATGTGGTGCTTACACACATGGTGGATGTGGCACTGTTAGGTTAAGAGTTGGACTCTATGGTCTTAAAGGTTCTTTCTGACCTAAATGACTCTGTAATTGAGCCACCACTGGGGAAGACGTGCTCCATGCGACTGTGGAAAGGAGATTAGAGGATGGTCTTCTGAGTGGAAACAGCAGATGAATGCGCACAGGACAGCCTCCCATAAAGCTTGTGGCGATGACTTAGTCCTAGAGCCCTTGTTCCACCAAAACTTGGTGTTCTATATGTCTTTTGTTCTGAGCAAATATCAGAACAATGGCAGAGTGAAAGATCTAAGTGAAACCCTCTTTGGTCTTGAGCTCTCCGAGTTGGAAATACTGTATATCCCAATTAAATACAGCCAGGCTGTTTGAACTGTTGTGTTTTAGTAAGCACGCAGTATATCACAGCAACACCTGAGGGTGCTGCTTTGATCACAGCCTGTCAGCATTTCCGCTGTGAACTTTGTTTATTAGAGTTTGGCTGCAAAAGATCTCTCTGTGCTGAAATTTCAGCACAAAACCTGTGCCAGTCACCAGTTAAGGGAATCAGGAGGATAGAAGCTCACATAAAACCGTTATACTCCTATGTGGGATTTTCTGTTTAAATCTGAGGCTTTTTTCCTCTTCTGAAAACTAAAGTTTCTATATCATCTCCAAAGTGCATTAATCTTTACTGCATACTGAAGGAAAAAAAATCAAACACCTGAATTATTAAGAGGTGCTTGAATGGCTGAAAAACTTCTCATCAAATTTTCATTCATTCATTTTGTACAGTTTTCAGGACACAAACGAAGCATTCCTCATCCTGTCTTCCTGCCGGACTCCGAGGCGGTTAGAACACATCTAACTGGCATAAAAGACGGGGTGGGGAAGAGAAGAGAAAGGAAGTGTCACATCCTCCGTCGTGAATAGCTAACACACTTGCAGCCACGCTGAGTCGAATGCTTAAATCCTTCATCTGCCTGCTTTGGAGCAGGGCCCTGGGATCAGGTCCCTGTGCTGCATACCGTGATCAGTGGGTCTCACTGCCTGGGTCTCTCCCAGGCTCCCCTGCTGAAGCCTCTCCGCTTTGTATGAGCTGATTAAATATTCAGAGGATGGGAGTGAAAAGAGCTCTGCGGCTTGGGGTGGGGGTGCTCATCCAGGAGGCCAGCTCCTAGTCCCTGCGCCAATGAATATTTAATCACTTTGTACAAAGTGGAAGAGTTTCAAAAGGAATCCCTGAAATCCGTAGCTTGGCAGCTCGGGTATTTAGCCCTGGAGAGTCTTGGGTCGGAGCCTCTTTTCAGCATTATGCAGGAGCAGGGATTTAGAAGTAAAACCCTGAGAAGTGCTTTGACACTACGATCTTCTGGACACAGCTTCAGGGGTGGTGTGTGAGAGCTGGCTTAGGTACTCAGCCAAATGGAGGGAGCGATATCCTTCCCACCCCAATTCAGCCACGCAGTGTGTATCCGCATGCAGGCGTGGGCAGTGCAGTGTGTGCTTCCCTGGCTTCTGAGCACTGTGATCCCCTCCAGGCGATGTGCAAGGAAGGCAAGGCACCCATGCTGCATAGACAGTATTGGGGACCTAAAACTTCACCACTGCAATAATGCTACTGCTGAGTCCCTCTGTGACTTTTACATTGGGGCTGTCACTTAGCAATGTTGGTTTTCACCTGCCCGTTTTTCAGCCTTTCCCTCTGACAGCGCTGAGGTTGCATGCTTGCTGCAGGTGAGGCACTGCCTGCTGAGAAGACAGTCTGAGTAGACCCTCTCAGATCGGGATGGAGACATGGTGTTGGTCAGCTTGTACTGCTATGTTCTTGGTCTGTGCTTGTCCTTTGGAAAAGAGGAGACTTTAGAGAGCTTAGCATCTTTTGTTGTTACAATATTAATTGTAAAATGGAGTCTACTTGTAGATATTTGGCCTCCTGTTTTATGATCACATGTATTTTTATAACTGCATAGGAAAAGGAAACTGTTATTGTACACTGTGTCAGCTTGTATCTACACCTGTATCTATATAACCTATAGGTTTAAGTATACATATGAGTAACATATACATACAAGTATATTCAGAGATCTGCATCAGTAAAACTTTGGTGTTTGCACAGTCTGGAAGTGATCATGACTGGACATTAACAAGGCTGTCCTCCCCAGCTCCTGCTAAGCATTGCCATAGCTGGTCATATCACTTCAGCAATCAAACAACAACTTCATTATGGATTGAAACCCAGACTGGATTCAGAGGAATGCTTACAGATGTGCTTAACTTTCCATTAGTGAAATTCCACCCCTGTTTAGTAACATGCTTGCTTTCAGCGAGACCCAGCTGCTGAACCAGGACTCCCATCCCTGAACATGCTGGTCCTTCTCTGATGCAGCCTGGGCATATCAGTATCACTTGTAGGTTACTGTTTTGTCACAGGAGCTTGGTGAAAAGCAAACTAGTTTCTGTGTTGGATTTTGTGCTGTGTGAGACAGAAGCAGGAAGGACAGAATAAAGGAGCTTGAAGGGAGTCCCTCCACCCTGCTGCCCAGGCTTGCAGCACCCAGCCCTGCCCAGCCCAGCATGGCCCTGCCCTGCCTGGCACAAACCCTTTGGGTTGTTGTTTGGCTGTAGACAGGGTGTGCGTTGGCCAGATACAGGTGGATCTCTGCGGTCCCTGAGCAGCTGCACTCACATCCCACACCCTGGCTGAAGGGCCTGGCCTCAGTGCCTCTCTGCAGGACTGCTTCCTCCCCCCAGAAACATGGCGCTTGGCGACCATCCCCATCTGCTTTCGCCCCATCTCTGGCAGGTCACAATTTCAATGTGAGAAACCGCCCTGGCTTTCAAGTGAAATCAGACCCTGCGCTCCCAGTGAAGGTGACCAGATGTCGCGGTTTCACCAGCAGCGCTGGCCCTGGGAGGGGAATCGGGCCTCTGAAACACACGCACGGCTCTGTCAGTCCCCCTGTGCAGATGGCGAACTTGGAAATCCCGCCCCAGCGCTGTCGCGTGGGAGATGCCGATCGGGCCAAGTCTGCTGCCATCAGCAAAAGACAAAACCCCTCGCAAGCCATGCTGCTGGTGATAAAAGGGAGCTGGCGCAGGAGCGGCCCCGCAGAGGCCCCTCAGGAACAATGGCAATCCTTTCAGGAGCCAGCGACGGAAGGCTGGACAAAGGCACATGCTGCCCCCAGACCCCAGCTGCTGCCTCAGCACAAAGCAGGGGGGTGCAAATTTGGCTTCTTTCATCTAAATCCTCTTAGGCGGTGCGAATGCAGAGAGCAGGCGCACAACCTTGCGTGTCACGCTCCCTCCCTCTGCCATCAATGCGCGCAGCCTCGAGGGCCCGGCGACAATTTATTGCAGGCTTGTTTGACTTTATAGGAATGAGGAGCTTTCTGCAGCGGGAACAGAGCAGGGAAACAGGCAGCAGAGGGGCACGGAGAGTATCGACTTGAGAAACTGTGCCTTGCCCCGCGCTGTTTTGCCTGGAAGAAGCTGAACTTTTCATGTTCTGAACAGCCAGATGAGCAGCACAAGTCATTAGTCACCCAGGTATTTACAGTGTTTTTCCTATTTCCTTTCTCCCATGGCCTCTGTGGTCAGCAGTATAAAATTCCTAGGCACTCCCACCTAAACACAAGTTTCCTGTTTATGCTCTCAGTGGCTTTTATGTTTAGCTGTTAAAACCCGTTGTCTAAAGTACCATAAAACAATATGAACAGAGACTGCAGGTGAGCAAGGGCGGGGGGGTGTTGGTGGGTGGAGAAGCAGAGCCATGACCAGGCTGTGTAGAGGTTGGTCTGGATGGGGAAGCAGGCTGAGGGGAACAAAGGAAAAAAGATCACCAGCAGCTAGCCTGCTGCCGGAGTGCTGCCAGACGCAACGTGCCAGCAGTGCTGCCTTTCTGCCACGGCCACTGTGGCTGAAATGCTGGGGTGGCTGAGCTTCCTCCTCTCAAATCAGCTGAAAGCACCTGAGATTAAAAATTAAATGTGTCAGTGGGTAGTATAAGTTAATTGAGGTTTGTGAGATTAAATGATATAGGGTTATGGCTCTTTATTTAAGGATTTTCATTAGAGTAACCACTCATGCTGCTCTCATTTGGTACCTGTCAGCATTTACACTCTGCAAGTTCTTCTTTTAATTTCAGTAATGTCTGCTTCATCCTGAAACCTAGGATAGAAGTTGTTGGCAAAAGCAACATTGAGACACTCTAGAGATGCAGGAAGGGAGAAGCCCTAGGAGATCATCAAACTTATCCCTGGAGCCAGTGCAAATTCCTGCTTTGCCACAGACGTTCATATGCCTTGGTCAGACTGCACAGCATTTTCAAGTCATGCTGACATCAGGAACATCCAGTTTAAGACATTTTGTTGTGATCACATGAAGTCAAAATTGCTGAATACACAAAACTTGGTAGCAGTCACTGCAGATTTAAATAGCTCTTCCCAGAACCTTTAGGTAACTTACTTCTATATCTATGCCCATACCTATATGTATAACAAGATGATATTATACATCGATCAACTCATTTTAATCCCCCCTCAAATATACCAACTGTTCAGTACACACTCTCCTTGGCTTTTACAATCATTAAAAAAAAATCTTTAAAATACAAAAGAAACCTTAATCTACAAAAACTCAGAATTAAAACTGGCATGATTTATCTGACAAACTTTTATACACAACAGCATGATGTAAGGGTCTTTGTCAATATTGTCTTTGAATTTTTTGGTTGATTTGGTTTAGCCAGACACTTACAGCTATTTAAACATAGTTCTGTATATTTAATTATATCATACATGATGTCATTTTTTACTGCAGACGCCCTTGACATTTAATTTATTTCAGTCAGTAATTAATAAAGAATAATTAAGCTTTCACTACTATAGCTGCTTTTCATGTTCCTTTTATCCTATAGAACAAGATATGCAGCAGCAGCAAAGTTTATGTTTCAAATATTAAAATTTATTTGCTTTCAGGTTATACATCTGTAATTTTACAAAGTTTCTATATACAAAGGAAGGACTGGGACAAAACAGTGTGTTAAAGAACACACGTGTTCCCTTAGCATGAGTGAAGAATAGATCCACTGTGTTGAAAATCCCAAAATACACAGGGTGACTATTTTATGTGTAGATAAACAAATGTATATAAATACTTATCACCAACATATTACATAGATATTAAAGTATATATTTTCAGGGAGAGTAAAAGGTTTCTAAAATATGTAGACAAGCTTCACATACAATATATGTAGCATCTTTTAGACAGCTCTGTTTGTGCTGCTAACAGTTTCATGAGTGCTCTGTCACAAACATTTTTCCAAATACAGTTCTTGGCCATAGGTGATCTTACTCCCAAATACCACCAGATTTTCTGTGTGTGATGCACAGTGGAGCAGTAGCCACAGTCCTTTTGTTCCTGTTGAAGGTTTGATTGTTTTAGTATTCTAAGACTAAAATTCAGGTTCCATAGCAGCTGCCCCGTGGGGACTATGTGCTACTTGAAGCATGGTGTGGACTGAATATGCATTTGTACATCGTGTGCACCAGGTGGGCTCCCAAAGTATGGTTTCAAGCCTGTATTTCTGAAAGGGATTGTGTTCATCTCTTCCAGATTTGCTCCACAAGTTAAAAGGAAGCACAGTGTGTGTGGACAACTGGGAGACTGGCTTTGAAATTTGTCTCACAGTCCAAACTAAGACGCTGACGTAGATGCCCAAAGTGTTTGAGTTTGGACCTTACTGTCGCAGTTCCTTTTGGATGCTCCATTTAAGTGCACCGACTTCACAACAGTGTGTTTCTAGACCTTGTTTTTTGATAACCTCTTTGTAGACTTGATGAAATGAGGTCCCTCCCTCTTTTCCCTGCAGCAGTTTTGATACAGTCCTTCTGGTCCTCCAGAGAGGAAAAAAATCTATTTGAAAGCGCCTCCCTTCAGTCTGGCAGTCAATGGAAATTAAATGCAGTCTGCAGACCAAACTCATTTGTAGATATGAGGAGCCCTTACAGTGAGAGGGTAAAAAAAAAAAAAGTGGAAATCATTGAAAAAGTCAACAAAAATGAAATACTTTAATGTAGTCCTGATTCAGCAAATCACTTTGGTTTCACATCCCAGTGAAGCCGTCAGCACCTGGACTTTGTGTAGGCAGAAGGTAGACAGGAAAATGACTCACTGGTGCAGGAATACAGAAAGGAAGTCACCAAGCATCGGCTGTGGGAACCTTTGAAGGGGAAAAAAAAGGTGTCTCAGCTCACAGAAGGTTCCAAACGTTCAGATTTGTTGCACTGTGCACATCTGATCAGCAGCACCATTCCAAGAACAGCTGAGAGAGTAGTAGGAGGAAAAATACTTTTAGAAAACCTATATTTAAGTCTATAAGCAATAAAGCTTTTGCCTGTACCGAGGCAAAATCAGACCTGGCAGAGCGTGATCTTTGTCTTGCTGCTGCTTCTCAAGAGAAAGCAAAGAGGAGGTTCTGACAGAGTGCACTTTGTCCTGTACAAGTTACAGGTCTGCTAGATAGCGAGTGAGGACCCTTCTTGTGGCCATGTTACACCGTTACCAGCAACGTTGTATGAGTCTGTCCTTTGCTCCTCAGGCTGATAGAAGGTATGACTTTCCCTTTCTCCTGTCCCAGAAACTCTAACACCAATTAAAATATAAAACAGGCATAACAAATTTGTTGTTTCTTTGTCACGTCACTCAGCAGCTGTGCTCCTGAAAGCCAGAGGGCTTACAGTGACCCTGAGAGAGCCGAGCAGTGTCCAGGCTGGCAGTGCAGAGGGGTGAGTTTGGGCAGAGGAAGAAAGACTGCATGAGCTTGCTTCAGGAGTGCTCACACAAGTGGTAGTGATGGGGATCCTGTTCCCTGTAGTGGCCATGCTGCTGCCTTTGGTGGTCCTTGCAAGTAAGGCAGTGTCCACCAGGCTGCAGCTCTGGAGCAGAATTATCTCAAGTGTCTTGAGTCTGTCCCAGCAGCGTCCCACCTGGGTGATGGGGTCCCTACTGTGTCTGTGCTCCCCACCTGTGCCACCCACATTTCTAGGAGGTTCTACTGGTCACGGCACTGCAAGGGGCTGTGCTGCTTCATGTAGTGGGCAGAGTACAGGGAGACCAGCATCTTCTCCCTAGCCCATATTCCCTGTAGGGCTAGAGGTCACCCCAGGTGAGTGGTCTGTGTGGATAGGCAGGAAAGAGGTGAGGGGTAGCTCTTAAGAAGCCCAACTAGTGCTGCAGTCAAAACAGCCCCTGCACCCACAGAGGGGAAGCCATTTCCCCCGTGCCTAGGCACCTTCATAAAGAGATCATTCATCTGCTTCCTCCCCGCACTGCATGATAATCCACAGCAACTCAAGAGATTTCCTCTCTTCTCCCACTCACCACAGTGTTGCTTCTCACAGTACCACAGCTGGAAATTCAATGTTAAAATAAAAACATTGTTTTCTGTTCCACTGACATTCAAAAATGGAATACCAACATGGGTTTGGACACAAATCTGATCTTCCCTAGAGATGCTTGGGCTGGGCACATTTTTAACTGTAAGAGTAAAATGAGTAAATATGTGTTTCCCTACTTCATGAAGACATGAAGACTTATCCCCCCTAAATTTCACTTATCTCTTATTAGGGAACCTACAGGAAAGCTGGGGAAGGACTCTTTGCAAGGGCAGGTAGTGGTAGGATGCAGGGCAATGGTTTTAAACTAGAGCAGGGTAGGTTTAGATTTGACATTAGGAAGAAATTCTTCACTATGAGGGTGGAGAGACACTGGAACAGGTTGCTCAGAGAGGTGGTGGAGGCCCCATCCCTGGAGGTGTTCCAGGTCAGGCTTGATGAAGCACTGAGCAACCTGATCTTGTTTAAGGCGTCCCAGCTTAATGCAGGGGTTTCGGACTAGATGACCTCTAAAGGTCCCTCCCAACCTAACGGATTCAATGATTATTAAAGGGAAAACAGAAGTTCCACTATTCACTGCAATTATGGCTATTATTTTTGCATTTTGACTCAACCAGTATCACAGGTGGTCCAACTTATACATAAAGCTTGACTTGTTCTGCCCCTGAGCTACAGCTGGGTTGATCTTCTGTAATGAGACATGAGGCCAGGTGGACACAGATAGGGATCCCAGGCCAAGTTTGACTAAAGTTTGCAGAGAGTCACAAGCCTTTTAGCAGACATGGACCAATTTCTTCTTCCAGGTGGGAGTCAGACAAAACTCTGGCTTTGTCTGTTTTTCTGCAAATCCTAAAACAAAGTGCAGCTCAGCAGTTTCAGAGAAGTTTGGCTCCATCCTCATGAGTTTTATAGGGAATAAATCCATGCAAACCAAAACTGCACAAAATAACTTCAAGAACCCCTGAAGCTAGGACTGCTGAGATTAATTTACTGTCCCAGATTACTTCCTTAGTGTAAGTACACAGTGATTTCTGTCGGCCGGCTCCCATGAAGTCAATAGGAGTTTTGTAACACGTTCCATTGCTACAGTCACTTTCCATTATCCATGGGTGGCTTCTCCACGGGCAGATAAGCTGCATCCTGGGCCTGAGCCAACTGAGCCAGCTCTGTGCAGCTCAGCCACACTGGGGCTCTCAGCTCAGCCCTGGTCCCACACACCTCCGGGTGGTCATGGAGTAAATGCTGGAGCTGGCTGCTTTGAGCTGCTGTGAAGTCAGGAGAAACTTTGAGAGGAATGAAAAGGGGGGAGGAAGGGTGAAAGAAAGAGGTAATAAGTCTGGAAACAAATAGAAGCTTTTAAAAAACAAGTTAGATGTGAGGCATGTACACTGAGAATTCACCCTTCGCTCAATTAACTATTGGCTGCATTTTTTTAACTGGAAGGAAAAGACCTCTTGGGAGCAAAGTCTTCTTGGCCTATGGGACATATTGCAGAGTTGTACCTCCCTGTGGGCACCAGCCAGCCTCATCCTGCTTGGGAGGGGATGCTGCCTGCTCTCATGGTCATCAGCAGACAGAATCATAGAATGATTTGGGTTGGAAGGGACCTCGAAGATCATCTAGTTCCAACCTCCCTGCCATAGGCATGGATGCCCTCACTAGACCAAGTCACCTAAAGCTCCATCCAACCTGGCCTTAAATGCCTCCAGGGAGGGAGCAGCCACAACCTCTCTGGGCAACCTGTGCCAATGCCTCACTACCCTCATAGTAAAGAATTTTTTCCTAAATTTTCCTAAACCTACCCTCTTTCAGCTTAAAGCCATTGTTCCTTGTCCTGTCACTACTCTCCCTGGTGAACAGCCCCCTTCAATTAGGTCACCACAGAGCCTTCTCATCTCCAGACTGACCAAGCCCAACTCTTGCAGCTTGTCTTCATAGGAGAGGTGTTCCAGCCCCTTGATCATCTTTGCGACCTTCCTTTGGACTAGTTCCAACAGCTCTGCGCCTTTCCTGTACTGAGGATCCCAGAGCTGGATGCAGTACTCCAGGTGGAGTCTCACGAGAGCAGAGTTGAGGGGTAGAATCCCTTCCCTGGACCTGCTGGCCACACTGTTCTTCATGCAGCCCAGGACATGGTTGACCCTCTGAGCTGCTAGCACACACTTCCAGCTCATATTGAGCTTGTCATTGATCAGCACCCCTAAGTCCTTCTCCTCAGGGCTGCTGTCAATCCATTCTCCACCCAGTCTGTAGCTGTGCTTGGGATTGCACTGACCCATGTGCTGGACCTTGCACTTGGCCTTGTTGAACTTCATGCAGTTTGCATGGGCCCATCTCTCCAGCCTGCCAAGGTCCCTCTGGATGGTGTCCCTTCCCTCCAGCATGTCGACCTCACCACACAACTTGGTGCTGTTGTCAAATGTGCTGAGAGTGCACTCAATCCCACTGTGCATGTCACTGACAAAGATATTTAACAGTGCTGGTCCCAGTACTGACCCCTGAGGAACACCACTCATCACAGACATCCACGAGGACATTGAGCCTTTGACCACAACTCTTTGGGTGTGACCATCTAGCTAGTTCCTTATCCACTGAGTGCTCCATCTGTTGAATCCTTGTCTCCAATTAAGAGACAATAATTTTGTGCTGGACAGTGTTGAAGGATTTGCACAAGTCCAGGAAGATGATGTCTGTCATCCTTCCCTTGTCCATCATCTCTATGACTCCATGAAAAAAGGCCATCAGATTTGTCAGGTACAATTTGCCCTCAGTGAAGCCATGTTGGCTGTCACCAATCACCTCCTTATAGTACATGTGCTTGAGCATAGTCTCCAGGAGGACCCATCTGTAGTTCCCTTTCTTTTTCTCCTTATTAAAAATGGGGGGTATATTTCCCTTTTTCCAGTCAGTGGGGACTTTACCAGACTGCCAGGACCTTTGAAATATGATGGAGAGTGGCTTGGCCAATTCATCCACCAGCTCTTTTGGCCCATGTGGATGTACCTCAGCAGGTCCCAGGGACATGGCAACCACTCCTCAAACCACTGCTGGGTATTGGCAGGGCACAGACACCAACTCCACTCCTGCATGGTCCTTGCCTGCAGTTCACCCTTCCAGGCATTATTCAGCCACTGATACTGCCACTCCAGCTCCATGTACAGCCTCAGCCAACTTTCTCTACCTCTACCTCTACCAGGGCTCACCACCCACATCTGCTGGCCTGGGATTTTGGCTGTCTTGCACACATTACCTTATTTACAAAAATGCAGCAACTTCAGATCTGAGCTGTCACTTGCAGTTCAGGCACCCCTGGAGAAAAGAATTGATCCAATGGGAATGAACCTTGCACAAATAAGTAATTTCTACATAGTCTCATTCTGGTGAAGAGGGGAGGGAGAAGATGAAATGCAAAAAATATCTGTTGCCAATGTTTACACAGAGGTTAAACAGCTCTAATATATACAGCCCTGCCTTTATAAAGGACATCACATACACTACATATATATATTTGTATACACACTGCTACATGTTACATGGCAAGTTATCTGTTGGGCAGTGTGTTGGAGCTCTACCAAGTCAAGGAGGAATACAGCTACATAGAATTTGGGAAAATTCAGAGAAGAGGTTTTATTGTTAGCTAGTGCAAAGGAGAGTGATAACAAATACCTGGAGTGTACGCTGTGAAGGTTTAAAAAAAATAGTATGCACAGGAAAAGATAGGAGCTCCACCTGTCAAAAATATGTGAAATAGATCCCTTTAATCAACAGTATTTTTATTTTCAAGCAATGAAACTGGTGTTCATGGAGCTGTGCACCTCCCAGCCTGGAGTCCCCTTGTATTCAGAGAGCTTGTGTGGCGAGGGAGCTGTCTGTAGCAGCATAGCATGGACATCTATCATGACTGTCACAAACAGCCTTACACCAGTCCCCCAACAATAACAGTATAGTGTTTGCTTCCCTTTTGAACTTTTATATCACACAAGACTTCCCAAAGGTGCATAACTGCTCTACAAGTTATCAATCCTCTGCTAGCCAGTCTTCAAATGAGATGGACGTGAAGTTACCTGGGCTTGGATACCTTCTCTTGTGTTGTATTTCCCTGGGCATACAAAAGCCCTGAATCGTTCTCCACTGAATCCTCAGCTGAAAGGCCAGGTCTGCACAGAGGTCCACCTTAGGGCCTGGTCTGGCAATTTCTATTTTCTCCGTGCTACTGCTGCTGACACTGGCTCCTTCTCAAACCCAACTATGTGGTAAATAAGAAAGTTCATTCTGGCTGGTTCAAACTAGAAAGAACAAAGTGCCCTTAGCAGTGATCTGCAAATACCTTTGGCTCCTCCAGGTGCCACTGAAAGTAGCTGTCTGAGCACTGTGCAGTTTTATATGCTCAGGGCTGTCACTCCAGAGCTGAGTAGGAGCTTGAGGAAGGTTTGGGACATGCCCTACAGTTGGGCACCCGTTGGTGCCCTTATGAGGGCTTTCTCTGGTCAGTGCTCCAGGCTTCACTTCACATAGTTGCAAGAAGCTTCAGTAGAAATTCTGAAATTACCTATGAGGAGCCTGTTCCTGATCAGAAACACCCAGGACAAGACAGAGAAGGGGCTCTGTACCAATTTCACTGGCAGGTCCTGAGAGCATGTACTGCAAAGTGCCATTGAGCTACATTGGTCTTCTGCTTTCTGTGCAGGGATGTGGGGACACCAAATCCTAAGGACAAGGGTAAGGCAAAAGTGTTTCCAAACCACAACAGCAAGCATCATCCTAGCAAAACTGCTCCAGATTGAATGGTCACAAACAGAATGCTGTAAATCTTGAGTAAACTCACATGGCTGAGAGCTCATGACTGATGTCAGATTTTTTAACAGAAGGACTTAAATCACCTCAAGCTGAAAACTGCATTAAGGATCAGAGAACAGTCAGAATCCTCCCAAACAGGTCTATCCTTGATATATGGCTCCCAAAGTATCAAGAGCAAGAGGTTGCACAAGTAACAAATAGCTCAAGGTGTGTGGGATGAGAGGAAAAAGAGCCTGAGGCACAGATACTGCCAGAGATTGGGCAGTGTCTCCAATCAAGCAGAGTGAAAATTTCAGACATCAGCAGTTTGGTCTAAACCCACTGTTTTGCATGTGGGTTTAACAAACCCAAGCTTCTACAACAGATGTCACAAAATGTCCCCAGACATGTCTAAGAGACAATTCACAGGCAACTTCCTCCTTCCTACACATTTTATGGATTTAATCCATAATCCAAGAGGTTGATCTCAGGCATGTAAATGTTTGAACTAAATGCTTGATTTGGACCTGGCTCCCCATCCTGTCTTATTTCTGCTTGGGTTTGTTGGGAATACAAACCTTCAGACTGTGGATGTGTCATCTATTTTGTTTCTGCTGACTTTGGCATGTGAACGTATCCTGCTTGTAAAGATGACAAGACCAGCCCCCGCTGTGGCCAGCTGGATGTACCTCATAAGGGACTACCTCCTGTTGAAGTAAATTGTTTTTTTTCTCAAACAGAAGCCAGGAGACTGGCCCAAAATATTGGAATGCCTGAAATCTCAAAGAAAACTGCTTGTCAGAGCACTACACATTGGGTCTGGGGAGTGGTGGCCTGCTGAATTTGGCCCCCCTAATTATGGAGGACCCAGAACTTTGTACTGCAGGTACATACTAACTGTTAGTAATGAATTTGACAAAAGCTGCAAAAAGTAAATAAAATTAAAATGTCTTCTATTTTGTATGCATGGATCAGCTGCAAGGTGCTGGATCTACACAGACACCTTGCAGAATAAAGAGCACACTGGGAATCAAAGAACTGTGGCTTTGGGTATGGTATATGATACCTACATTCAAGACCTACATTCTAACAGTCCTGTACAAATCCTGTGTGCCCAGAGATAGCAGTGGCCATACTGAATATTGCTACTAGTGTTATTTCTAAATGCACAGTTATTATTTTGTGTTTATCTAGCATGGTGGCTACATTACCAGTTAGAGGAGCTCAAGGAAGCTCTGAGAGAGTACTGAGAGCTCTGAGGATCCAGATGAAATTTTACTTACCCCATATTTGAATAATTATTTCTACAGCAACATGATTCACTTTTCATTCTTTGTAAATTCCTCCATGATGTACTCTTCGGAGTCTACTATCTGTTCCAAAAGCTGTTGTATCCTCTTTTTAATGAGTATCAGATGCACCCTTGTAATTCAGACCAGCTTATTCAACTTCAGGCTGCTGCAACCCAACTCTTAAAAATATGTTCTGCATTCATTTGGGGTGACAATGACACTGAAATCAAAAGCATAAGAAGAATTTGGCCTGGTGGTCCAGTGCTGTGCTTGGAATAAGATGCTATTTAACCTAAAAGCAGCTGAACAGAACTCTAAATGTTTTTGTTTGATGTTAAGTGAGAAGGTACCTGCCAGAGTCACATATGTTTCAACGTGTGCCCATACACTGAACTGGTACCATCACTTTCTAATCTGCTAGATCCCACCTCCTCTTTGTCCTTGCTTTTCCTCTCCCTAAAATGGAGGGCATCAGTCTTACGTACTGGGATCCTGGAAGCCCTGACAGATCTGAAAACAAACAAGCTTTTCTTATCTGCCATTTTGCCTCTAAATTCCCCTTCTGCGTTGAAGACCCACTGTGAATACAGACATATGTTTTTAAAGAGACACAGTTTTGTCTTGCTGATCGCAGTGTAATTAGAAAGCTATTTGGCACATACAGGAACTTCTGTACTAATTTGGCACTATCCCATCCTGCTACTGGCAGCATTGGTTTTGCTCCCCGTTGGCGATTCTCCTAGATGTCTTACAGCTCCTGGAAACATCAGCCATGCCTATTCAGGGAATAAGTCTGGCAGGATGCTGACACCTTGTGCAGTACATCCAGCAGCAATGTGGCAGTGTGATGTTGGCGTGTTATCAGACTCCACCACTGTATCTTCTGATGGGGTATGACATTGTAGACACAGGTGCATGGTTTGCATTATGAAAGCCAGCATGACATTTCCCATTGACTCGGCTTCAATTACAGGGTTTTATCTGAGTTATGCTTCAAAATGGGATCTTATGTCAATTCCTCGTTAGCTTTTTGCTGAAGAACTTAAAGAAGAAAGCCCTTTGGTCCTCACTTGCTTTAATAGGAAAGGACACATCCAGCTCCTAAGTTATGACGTTTCAAAATTGAGAGGTCTCAGATGTCCTTGTTGGTGATCCATGGGGACATGGGTCCCCCTAATCTAACATCCTGTCTATGTCTTGCTGGTTCCTGTGTGGCAATTTTGGAAGAAAAGAGCTCATAACCTTTACACAAGAATGTCCTTAACAAGATAACTTGGCCAATGACTACTTTCTTCCCACTGTTTGAATATTTTAGATGTCCCACTAAACCAGAGACTCCATGCCCTCCAAGTGAACACATGTTCAAAGCATGAAATAATGCAGCATGGTGAAGTCTATGCCTGCTCTTGTGCAGGATTGAACCCTCCTTCTTGGGGCTATTGATCTTCATTCTCAGCAGCCCTTTGAAATGCAGCCTCCCTTGTTGTTTGCTGTGTTACTTGAGCTTCTTTCAGAGCCTTTTCACTGCCTTCTTCAGAGAATTTTCAAATAGGGAGATGTAGAGCTACTTTGTCTTTCATAGAGCTTCCCTCTGGTGTCTCAGTCTCTCCCCAGTGTGAGCAGCTATTCATACCTCCTCATGCCTGTGGAAACACTCCTCACAACTCCTGACAGCTCCAGGAGCTATTCTCAATATTGCTGACACCAACCACTCACACACTGTGACTGTCAAACCAAACATGTGCAGATTTCATTGGGGGTTTTTCTTGTTGCTTTTTTGAAACTTCAGGAATGAGGTTTTCAGGTTTGTTTCTACTGGTGTGAAAGTACCCAATGAGGAGGGTCACACAGTAGGGTACACCTCCTAATGCCGACCCATCCCACTATGCCAGGCCAGGTCTGTGCTGTCTCCAAGGGAAAACATTTTTGCTCTTAACATCATTTGCAGCTGCTGTAACAAGTGCAGCTGCAGACATTAGTTGTATAAACGGCTGGTGCTTTTCTAATCCTGCAGAATCCAGGAAAAACTTTCACTGGTGAATTCCACAGGTTTGCTGTACCCTACTTATTCATGGTTCTCTTTATCTCCTTTAAGTGTGTCGCCTTGTAAATGCAAGCACCCCCTTTACCTTGTTTTCTGGGACAGGCAGAACAAGAGTGTCTGACTGGCAAAGATGTTGATCCTCTGTGCTCATGAAAATGTGGGAGGAATTAGGTCCTTCCTGAAGATTTGACTGCATTCCCCGGAACCTAAGCTTTCATTTAAAAAGCTAATGAAGTGTTTAGCCCTTCTGGTTGCAAAGATAACCATGCTTCAGTTTGCGTTTTGCAGAGGTTATCTTGTTGCGTCAAGCCAGAGAAACTGCAACTAAACCACAGAGTTATGAGCTTCTCTATTTATCGTAAAAGGAAGCTAACTGTAAAATGATGCATCAGGGATGTTGGTGCACCACAGAACTGGAGGCAGAGAACAACTTTGCTGAAGAGAGCCCACCTGAGAGGTTGATTCAGCCTGGATGGGGGTTCCTGTGTGGTTCTTCCGTCTCATGCCTCCTGTTTCACTCTTTATTGTCCACTGGCACCACTCTCCTCCAGCTTTATCCCTCAGCCCTTCCATGCACGGATCCTTCATAAATTCTCACACCATTTCACTTTTCCATATGGGTTTATGAACCCAGACCATAAGTATGACAATTGTTAATAAATATAAGAGGCAAGATAGACCATGATCCTGGTTGGAAAAAGACAGAGGGGGGGAAACTTTGGCAGAAGCAATTGGAAATATCCTGCAGAGAAGCAGCAGGGCCAATGCAAATGAGCAGACTGAGTGCTCAGGCACCCCTAATGCCAAATGAAATCTTTCCAGGTTCCCAACTTTTTGGTGCATTGCCAGAGAGACTGGATGACTTTGTAGATGCAAGTGACCGACTTCATCATCCTCAGCCCATCTAGTCACTCAGGAAATGTGAATCATTCACATATTCTTTTATCAAGTTTGCATTTTACATGCAGCACCTCAAGTTGCACACAGTAACGAGGCTGATGAGCCACCCTTCTGTGCACACATGTGGCTACACGTACAGCCACATCTGTACACCAGGGTAGGTACGGTCTTACTCTCTTCTCAAAGTATTCCCCCACTTCAATGTCTTGAGCACATTTTTTTGCTTCTGCTGCTTAGTATCTTCACTGAGCTGCTCACAATAATGCTCAGTTCTTTTCCCCAGAGATTACAGCTAATTCAGAAGCCATCAGTGTGTCAGAGTAGTTTAAATTATTTCTTTCAAATGCATTACCTTTTAGTTCAAGTTCATCTGCCATCATGCTAGGACAACCACTGGTGGTATTAGAGTTGTCTGGTGTTTCAAACAATTCTTTGCAGCTTTTCCTTTCTGATCAAGCTTTTATCAGCAGCATATTTTGACATTTCATTGTTCATCTAATTCTCAGTGTTCTTAGGGAATGCAGTACTTAGCAAATCCACTGAAACTATGATCACAGTCTTAAGACATGGGATATAATTCTAAAAATCTCTAAAAAACCTAATGGGTAAATTCCTTATCTGAAAGTCCATATTTGTCTCCTATCTGTTGTAAACAGATCCTCATAGGAGCTGAAGGAAATCTGTGTAATATATGTACAAAAAAGTCACCTGCACACGGATAGATTAAAAAATAGTCCTTATAGACATCCTTAGGGCACTTCACTCTTAATATTTTCCAACCTCAGGCTTCAGACATGTATTCCCACTGCCAGCTTGTCTCTTCAGCAGTTGTTAATCCAGGACAAGATTCTGCCTCACCTTCTTGTTACTGGACCTCTTTCACAGTCTCATGGGCAGAATCCTATTGAAAGCTTTTCAACACTCTAAATAAATTATATCCATCATCTTGCCTTTATGTAGTGTGGGTTTTTTTTAACTCAGAGAAGTCTGGGCATTTAAGAGATGCCTAATTTACCCCTGTGTGTGTCACACTGATATGTTCTTATCAAGTTATAAGGATTCCTGTGCTTTATTACTCTAATGATTTTCTCTATTTTCTATGCACTGAAGTATTTGATTCAAAAAACTATCCTTAGCTCCTCTTTTAAGTGTGAGCTCCATATTTAATGCTTCTACTTGTATTTGTGCCTTGGCATCTGCTTCATGTGAGGGAAAATTCTCTAAGCATTTTAATCACAAACTACCTTTAGATATTAGAGTAACTCGGCCAGCTCTTGGAATTGACCACAGCACAGAAAGCAGCATAACTTGAAATAAGAGCTTTCAGAAATTTTTTTTAAAATATCATTTAGGAAAACCCTCTTACTACAAATGTCCTCTGCAGTCTTAACAAATCTTGTTATAATAATTCACTGGCTGTTACACACAAGCTGCTGTGGCACAGTCATTTTCATGAACAGCTTTATTGGGAATATTATTGCAAACTGAGGAAAACAAAAGCTCTGTGGGAACTTTAACTTTACCAGCTAGACTACTGTACTTAGCTATGAGGACTATTATTAACCCAGTTACAGAAACAGTTACTTGAATAATGAATGAGCTATTACTGCATGCTGTAGGCTGTGAGATTTAAAAAGAATAGTTGAAAGTGTTCACTCAGAACAGAGGAGCAAAAATAAGGAAAAAGGAAGTCCTGCATTTTCTTTTGTCAAATATTTAATTTGTCTTTTAAGTTAGTTTTGGGAAGGTATTGACCAACATCTGAGGACAGTGATCTTCCCAAAGATCATGGTGAAAACCAGTCCACGTGAGACACTACACCTTTGAGAGTCTGGAATATAAATTGAAACTCCTAATTTTGTTCTTCTCTGCAGAAGTGGACCCTCTTTCATCTCCCTTCCTTTTATTCCACAAAACACAAAGTAATTTTTTTTATCAACCTCCAGGAATGCCATAGTTGGGCAGTGCCATGGCAGCTGCTGGACAGTTCTGACCCCCACATGGGGTCTGAGTTCCCACTGCCTAGAAGGATTCCCAGCAGCACCCTGGTGCCCAGACAGCTCTAGGAAGAAAAAATGATGCAGAGGACCCAGAGCTGTCCTGACCCCAAGCCTCAGGTACTCCCTCCAGGCCATGTCCAGTCACTTCTGGTTGCACTTTCCTCAGAGAGATCACCCTGGCCATCCTGGTTTTCTTTCTGGAGCTGCCCAAAGCTGCAATTATTACTCAGACCCATAAAGTCCTCCATGTGCAGTTTACAAAAGAGGAGCAATTTGGTTTGCACCATTTCCCAGCATGCATAATTAAGCTCTTGCTGGAAGATAATGGGCAGTGGTCAGGAGACACAGTGGTTCATGTGTTCTGTGCAGGGTGAAAATACTAACCTGGGGTAGGGGCCGGAGCATTCTTCCCTAACCATCACCTGAGAGGTCACAGGAAAGGAGGAAGACCTGCATCAGCTCAGCTCATGTCCTGATCTACAGGAGAAACATGAAGGAGGTCTCCTAGCTTGTGGCCTGTAACCTTCTCCATGGCTCCTCTGTTGCTGAAACAGTTCTGCTTTGTGCAAGTTTTAAATCATTGCAGAGACAGTGTGAGGAGGACCCACTAGCCCTTAGGTCATACACTTTTCTGAGGTCTCAGTCTCATTGATATTTCAGTGCAGAAGCTGAGAGTCCCCTTGAGAACTCAATGGCCAACCCTTTGTACAGCTCTGCAAGGTCTGGTTCTGTCAGAAGGAGAAAGGACTTTGAGCTGGGTCTCCCAAGTCCTGACACAGACCAAGGTGAGGTAGAAAACAAAGGAGGATTCCCCTTCTGGCTCCTTCCTCCCCTCCTTCTCCCTACCTTCTTGCCAAAAAAGATAAGCAAAGTGAAACTATTTGAGTGCCTCAAGCTGAACTCACAGTTTCAGGACATTCAAAACTACATTTCCATGTAAATTTACTCTTTCTGCACAGTCTTTACCAGCTTTTCCCTCACCATGGGTTTTATTTTCTGACTGGTCAAGGTGTGTTTAGAGGCCAGTAATGATTCCATTGTTAACACTGCCCAGCCTTGGGTTCATCTGGGACAACTTTCCTCCTCTGTAGGGCTGTCTTCACGTATTTCAAGCTCCTTGCAAATTTTGCACTCTGCTTGCCTTTTATGTTTTGCCACATCTCTGATCACATAATTAATAGACATTTTAATCTTCCCTTTTTCTTGAACACTATTTTCATTTAATTCAACAGTTAAATTTTTGCTGAGGTGAAAATTAACCATTTACTCCCATTTGTTATTTCTGATTAGTCTGAATTCACACACACCAATTTTGCACTGATAAAGACATCAGCTAGGAAGAAACTTTTCCTGACTTTAAGTAGCATTATACTGTAATTTATCCTTTCCCCAACCACATGGCAATAGGCTATACTGTCCACTTCCCAAAGGTTTCCCTGAATCCGTTGAAGGCAGCCTGTTGCCGACAGACTGAAAAAACCCTCACCTTTTCTGTCCTTTTTTTGGTCTATTTTTAAAATTATTATTATTTCTAGGGCTACTTTTCCTGCAAACAGACCCTACAATCATTTCATATCTACTGTGTTTTTTAATCTGCAACTGTTCATGTTTCCTGTGGATATGGGAAGGATGGATTTCCGTTTTCTAAAGGGTACCTAAAAGGCTCCAACAACCTGTTCAGTCTTTGTGCTTAGCCATCTGGCAGAGGGAGCTGCAGGGACCCAGCCCTGGACTGTGTGTTCATACTCTGCCAAATACAGTGCCTGCTCTTCTCACAGCGGGAATCACCCTGTCACGTTCCAGGGCCAACTGGAGCTTCGTATTTATACTCTCATAGCTCATTCATGTGAGGAGGCTGAGATAACTGTTCACCAAACAGGATGTGTTAGAGAGCGAATCTAGATCAGATAAAATGTGCTGCAGAGAGCAGAAGAGCTTCATTGCACCTCACTGGGAAGATCTTGTTGCTTTGAAACTTCTGGCTTTAATACACATTTTTATTGGCTCTGTTTCCCAGGTTTGTTTTTCCTCTCCCACCTCTACTCATCCTGCTACCCAGAAAAGAACCCGGAGTTTGTACGGTGACATGAAAGTCATTTGAAGTAAGACTAGATTAATTTCTATATTGCAGTCATTCCAAGAAACAGCATAGCTAATATTATGCTTGAGGGCAAAATGTATTTGGACTGCTTTCATATTTTAATGAAAAGTATATTCCATCGAGTATTAGCACTAAACAACATTACCTAGAGATATGTTAATAATAGTTTTGTACCTTACTGGAAGATTAAGATTTGACAATTCCCACCGAAGCACAGCATTCTATGTAAATTCCTCTTAAACCTTGACAACAGTACTACAGAACTGATAATTTATTTATTTTTTAAATGTCAGCAGGGTATGACCACTGAGATGAAACATCTCATTTTCAAGAACATCTTCAGGGATGATGGCAAATTACAGGCACTCACAGCGATGCACTTGGCATTAAAGAATACGGTGTATGATCAAATATGACAAGTAGAGGACTTGGGTTTTTTTTATAAACAGAACAATAAATTTGCTTAAAAGGTAAATAAATTGTGATAGAATGTAATATTCTGGTCTATGATGTTCTAGTCCAATGGCTCTGAATAACTAAAGAATTTTATTTGGTTTTCATTTCAGAGAATTCAAACTCCGTCATCGTCACAGCTCTCAGCCTGTGTGACTTATCAAACAGGGCCCACTGTTGCCCTGGACAAAGAAATAACCTAATAAACAGCAAAACAGTTTTATGCAACCAGAGTTTGTTCACTTCTCCCTCACAGGGAAACTGTCATGGAATTTCCTGCTGCTACTTTATATAAGACACTGCTGTGGGGTTTCTGTTTTCTCTCTTACATAAAGTACTTTTTAAATCATTTTATCATTCATTCTTCCTTGAGATTCTTTTTTTACATGTTAGAAAATCTCAGATTTTCCACTGTGTCACAAAAATGATCTTGTGATTAAAACATACCAATGAGACACATAAAATTTAATTTGCTGAAATAAAAACACAGATGCTTTAAAAAAATAAAAATAATCCACTTTCCATCACAGCAGCAACAGTCTGGGTATTACCCTATCAGTAAATGTTCATCCAAAGATCACAGAAGATATGGAAACATTTTAAAAGCTCAGTGTAAGATTTTCCTGGTGAAGAGTGGCATGCTGTACATTTTCATTCCTTTTGGAAATATTTGCTTTGTAGAAAGATGCCTTCTTCCAAAATAATAAATACAAAGAAAGAAGCACTCAGTGCTGCACGGCTCCCAGAGCTAGACACTATCATGTTTTAAAGGCTCTAGGGTCAGACCCTCACCTGGGATAGGTCAGCATGGGCCCGCTCACTTCAGTGCCAGTTCATCCCATGTGGGACTTCAGCTTTCATGACTTTTAATGGGCTCTGTATTATACAGTGGGTTACAGACTAGAAATATTTTCAGTCTTATTGAGTAAATGAATGTTTCCAAAGTGCCTGATGCTCCAACAGTGCACTGTCTATGGAGCAGATGTTTCCCTCTGTTTGCCCACTGCTGTGACCACTGATGGAAAGACCACTGCAGGGCTGCATGGACATATTAGTTTTGCTTTGAAAATATTCACTTGCCTGAGAGTGTCTAAGCCTGGTGCTCCAGGCCTGGGCACTGCCTGCCTCACTCCCTGCATGTGCATTTTCCCCATGCTCACTCAGATGTAGCTCTTCATGTGTGCAGGACCAGGGGGCATCAGTTGGGACCTACAGCACAGGACCAGGCCACACAGATCCGCACCTATAGCAACCCTACCTGTAACTCCAGGGTGACCCAAAATCACATTTAAGACCCAGTAAAGCTGTGCTTACACCAAGTGGCACAAACAGCGATTCTGCAGAAGCTCCTGAGTGCTCAAGTGGCACTGCTTTGATGGGAACCTGTTTTTCTTCTCCAAACTAACAAGGGCTGCATTGAGGGAAGGGCAGGTGCTGGCTGCAGTGTCGGCACCCAGCGCAGCACCAGGTGCCTGCCTCCCGCCTCGCTCCTTTACTGTACACTGCTAGACACCCAGACAGACCAAAACCCCAGAATTAAAGTCATCCCAGACCTCAGCTGTGGCATAAATGACTCAAATGCTGGAACAAAATTCCAGGAAAGGATCAGATCCGTCACACCACTGGGATATTTTGTGCTGCTTTGCTGGGGGAAATTTTTCCCTAATCTACCCAGGAGTCCTGAAAGGACTGAAAGTAGGGAAGTTATTTAGTAGTAATAACTGCTTCTTTACCATCTCCACTCCCAGTCCCAAAACAATGATGATGATGATTAGGGTAAAAAACATCTTGAGAACATATTTATAATCCTCCAAATGTCCTCCCCAGCCACAGGCCTTGGGACATTCAAAGCAGCAGTAAGACAATCTCAGGATTACTTCTACATCAAGAATGGCTCCAGTCTATTATTTTCCTCCTCATCTTGAACTAAACTGGTTGCACCTTGGCCATCACTGAGATTTGACCGGCAGCCTATGGGGTGCTGTTTCAGCATGAACTCCAGGTTTTTTCCCCTGTCGGGAGGCTTGAGATGATCATCTGCAATAATCCTTGCAGACAATGTGGGTTGAGTTCATGACTATTCCATGTCTTGTGCCCACTCCACAGCTAGGTGAACCTTGTGGTCTCTGCTGGGTTCTCATTTTCTGTCATGTCCAAACAAAGCATCAGTGACTGAGAAAATACTCCGCCAGGACTTCTGCCTTCATGTCAAAGCAAAGGGCTGAACGGGATAGTGAGTAGGCACCTGGGAGCATGGCAGGATCACAGCGTGGGCTGATTCCTCCAGCAGGTACCTGCAGCAATTGCCTTGTTCTCCAGCTTCTGCCCATGTTCCTCCAGCCTGCACTTTGCAACCCCAACAGAGAAATCTGGGTACTCAGCAGTGCTGAAACACACTCCTCCCACCCTGCCTGCTGCAGCTGCGTCCCACACCCTCCTGCAGCCAGGTTCAGCTCAGTCCTGAGCGTGCAGGTGAAAGAAATATTTTCAGGACAAGCAAGTCAAAAATTATATCAGAAATCTGTATCCCAAACAAGCTAAAATGCAAAAAGACAGGTTTCCATTCCAAAATAGAGTGGAGGGAGAGCCATAAGAAAGAGAATAAACCTATACAAAGATCGGAAAGAGAAGCGATATACAAGAAGAGAGAAACAGAGCCAATCTTAGTACTGCCAAAGGAAAACAGAGATTGTTCTCACAAAGTTTGAGGCAAAAGAGCATAAGTCCTTAAGCAGAAGGAAAATAGAAGTGAGGTGCTGTGGATCCAGACTTTGCCTCAGTTTCCCACAAGGGTGACAGATGGTGGGAAAGAAGGCTGGAAATCATGGTGGAAACAAAATTCAAGGAGTTCAATGCACTTGGTTCAGAGAAACGGGATGATCTCACCCTCATGTTCTGAAAAAAACTGGCACAAAAAATGGCAAGACGGGTGCTTCAGAAGGAAAACAAAGTGCTCAGATCAAGTCTAGACTCATTAGTCTGTCTCAGTGGTATTCAGGGTTTAAAACAGATTCTGAAGAAAATCGTAATTAAAGACATGAATGTGAAGGGAAAATGTGATAAAACGCAACAGGAGTGATTTTAAGGTAGCTTCTGCCAGATTTGCTGTTGATAAGACATTAGGTTTATCTCATAAAGAAAATGTTCCAGTCAAACTCTCTGGACTTTTGCTATAGGTCATATCAAAATCTGTTCTTTAAACTGGAAAAGCAGGGGTCAATTGGGAAAGTGAAAGGTGAGTAAGAAGCTGGCTTAGAGATAGGAGTGTGGAAGGAAAAGGAGGCAATGAGTAATCCTGCAAGAAGTATGTGGCTGGAAGGAGGTTACTAGGCGAGACTCCAAAGTCTTAATATTTTGATAATGACCTTGTCAAAACCATTAGAACTGTGCTGATAAATTAGCTAGTGACCTAATGTTAGGGAACATCATGAATACAGAGGAATAGCAGATCACCATACAAAAAAGAAGTAAATGGCCCCCAGGGCTAAAGTAAAGGGAAGGAATGAAATCCTATAGTACCAAAAATGAGCTCATGCACTTGGGAACAAAAGGTCTTCATACAGACCCAGTGCTATCTTCAAAATACAGAATTTGCTCAGTCACAGCAGCCTAACACAAGAGTTTTCCAGTTCTCCTTTACTGGAGTGGGAAGAAGTCTCAAAAATGCCCTTAAATTATGGAGCTTAATAGATAGAAATCAGATACCAGTCCTTTTCACAGGCAAAATTCACATGCCTTGGGCAAAGCAAGAAGAGGTAACATTTGACACTCTGCTTCTGGATGAACAGGGCCCATCAGAAAAACCTTTATAAAAACCTCCTGTGAATCACAGCCTGGACCACAAGACTGGTAGAGCCACTGGAGCTGCCTGTGATGGCAGGTACCCGCCCCAAATAGGGCAGTCTGTCACCACTCGCTGTGCGGGGTCACAGGAGACTTCAGGGTGTCCAGACTGCCAGGGCTGTCTTACCACAAGTTTCTCGACAGTCATGCTCAGGAACAGGGGGTTTGGAACAGGTTCAGTAACAACAGATGGTCAACCTCAAGGGACAGGTTTTGGAGCAGAGCTCTCCCAAATCCCTCAGTAAGAAAAAGCAGTAGCTATTTTTTCCCCCTAACGTGGACATGGCAACCTTCATTGCTTGGCACTTCTTTTTTGTCAGTTTTCATGTGCCATGGATGGCATGGGCACAGATGACATTTCGCAGAGCAGTTTCTCCCGAGGCCCTCAAGGAGTAGGACCAGCCAAAACACAAGCAGAAGCAGACTCTGAATTTATTCCTTTGCCATATTGCTCTGCTGCTACAGAGGCGAGCAATTGAATCCAGATCTAAGCATACGTGTTTGCAAAATAACAAATGCATTTCCCAGAGCTAGAGATACTTTGCATAAACTGAACAGAGGCAGTTTGGATTAACTTGGCTAAAGATCCAGCACAGAGCCAGAATTTGGGTCTTCACCCACAGTGGGCTAGAGGGAAAGGAGACTTCTATTAGCTTTTTGAATAGCTATTGAATAATATTTTCAATAATCTTTACAGAGCATCTTTAATGATTAAATCTGATTCTATAAGCAGTGGATAAAGATCTCTGAAGGACTGAAAGAGTTTCTAAATATCAAGCTGTAGCAAGGTGTGCAGAGGGCCATTTCTCTATGTGAATAAACTATTAAGGTATTTGTAAAAGCCAGAAAATAACCTACCCAAAAATCTCACAGGTCAGAAAAATAAATGCAGTGGCTATTTTCAGCTTTGAAGAAAAGGGCGTCATAGCTTTATCCAATTTCCACATGTTAAGTCCTCAAAATTACAGTCAAATATGGCTTTGCAGGCATTACTGCTGCAATACCAGGGCCTGTCTATAAAAAAAACACACAGAAAGAGCTTGTTTAAAGAACAGGAATTCTGATGACATGGTATCAGCAAGGAGCTTTGTAAAGACCCCAAACACATCTATAATACATGGGCTGAAATCATGGTTTAAATTTATTGTTCAATTACAGCTTCAGGCTCTTGGAGTTCACTGCTGCCAAGAAATATATATGACATTAAATTATGGAATATTTTGTTAAATATTTTAATATGTTTGAGTAGTTGTAACATTTTATTTAAGCATATTATTCAGAGAACAGAAAACATTGCTCTTTCCTAATTAAAGGTGTGAGTCAGCAGGACCAGTAAAATGCTTACTCTACTGTTGGAGGAAACTCTGAAGAAGGAGAGAACACCTATTAGAAAGTCCCTTATTATCCTGGCAATGCCTGCTGGAGTGACATCTCAATGTATTTTTGCTGAGTTAGGCCTTACAAGATGCATCCACTTATGGCACAAGATTTCATTTTACCATTAATTTATTTGATTTGTCAAGAGATTAATAGGCATGTGAGATGTTAGTTAAAATTTCAGAGCACACTGTAAGGCTCTGTCAGCTGGAGGAGGGCTGTTACTAGCAGGAGCATAGATTTGAAGCGTGGAGGGCTACAAAAATTGAATTGGGACTGGATACCTTTTGTGGGATGCAGAGAGTGGGCAGCACCTTCCTGCTGCTTCAGCTAATGAGCTCTGTAGCAAAACTCATTAAAAAAAAAAAAGAAAAAAAAAGAAGCAGATAAGAGAAGATATCTTAATTTTCAGGGGCTTGAGGTATTTTATTTCTTGCAAATATTTACTTCCCACACCTGCAAGATAGGTTTGACCATGTAGTTCTGGAGAAATATTGAGACTAACAGTTTGTTCTCTCATTTGAAAGGTTGGAGCCACACCTGAATAGCTCAGCAGCTGCAGACTTGGCCAACTGTTGTTCAGCTAGACTAGGCAGGCATACTCCTTGGTGCACTCATGATCTATCACCCAGAGCAATGAGAACCAGTTCTCAGAACCTTTTTCTTTCTTTGAAAACCACATCAGACAATGAGAGCATCCAGGTCTTACCTCTGTATGGTTTTAGGATCTCAACAGACAGTGTGTAGTGCAGGACATGCCCTCGATCCTGCAATTTAGGTGGAGCAGCAAAGCCAATGCACAGGATTACTAAAAGAGTTTCACCTTTACTCTAGTTCATTTCATCGTTGGGTGGATCAATCACTAAAGCAGCTTGGATTGGATTTTCAAATGTTAATGATTATCATCCAGCAGCCTCCCTTGCATTCAAGTACCATTAAAGAGGCTGTCTCTGATCTAAGCTCTGTTAATAGGAATCCAGTGTTTAAACCAGGATCACCTCTTAGCTGCAAATTTTAAATAAAATTTCTAAATGGCAACATTACTGTCATGAGTAATGAAGTAGATACAATCACTGCTAAGTAAGCAGTCAATACATATTAATAGTGTCTCGTTCAAACATGCAGGGAAATTGCATTAGTTCCAGAATGTATCCTGCAGGGAACAATCTCTCACTGCCACAAGGCCAGATTCTCATGTTGTCCAAACCCATGCAACTAGATGAATACTTTCTCCTAACTTCTCATATGTTTGAGAAGAAAACAATTTGAACAACCTTCCCCAAACTGAGGCTCTGATCCTTTGTGATGAAGGGCTGAAGCCATGGCAGTGTGGCCACTGGATAGCTCTGTAGTCCACTTTTACTCTGCAGCCTTCCTGATATTCCCTGTAACCCATTACCCTAAGTTAGCCACTGGGTACACATCACAGGAGGAGATAATGGCCAGAACCCCTTCAGGCAATGACAGCACCTGAAACCAGATTTCTCTGTCCTGGAAGGTCCTCCCACCACTAAAACACCAAGTAAAACCTGGTGTCACAGGGCAACATAGCCACCTGGTTGGCAAGCCCTGTGCACATGTGTGCTGAGAATCAAGAGAAGACTTCTACTTCCAGGCCATACCCGGTCAGAGACTAGTGACATGAAGCTCTGAGCCTGCGCTAGCTCCCAGAGAGCAGTGGCACCTCTGCTGTTTTCTATTGCCTTGTTCTAGGTAGCTCCCTCAGCAGCAGCCAGGGGTTTCTGAGAACCTAGCCCTCCCACACACGATATGTGTAAGCAGGCTAGATGTAACTCTTGCAGGCTAAATCCAACTCTTGCTTCTGCATCCTAGTCCCAAACACTTTAAAGTATTGCCTGAATTGGAGACACCTAAAATGTCTGTTTTGGGTGGCACCATAACACATCACGGAGCCTCACAGCCTTTTGCATCCACCAGTGTTTCTTCTGCCTTAAAAGAATCACAGAATACCAGGTTGAAAGGGACCTCAAGGATTACCTGGTCCATCCTATCTCAGCAACAGTATGGGCTAGGCAAACTCCCTGTCCAGCTGAATCTTAAAAGGGTCCAATGCTGGGGAATCCACCACTTCCCTGGAGACAATATTCCAATGGCTGATTGTTCTTATTGTGAAAAATTTTCCTCCTGTGTCCAATTAGAATCTCACCAGGAGTAACGTGCACCCATTACCCCTCATCTTTTCCCTGTCACTCCTTGTAAAAAAGGAGACTCCATCTTCTTTGTAGCCACCCTTTAAATACTGGAATGTGGTGATAAGGTCTGCCCTATGCCTTCTTTTCTCAAGGCTAAACAAACCTAGTTCTCTCATCCTTTCCTTATAGGGCAGGCTTCCAAGTCCTTTGATCATCTCTCTGGCCCTTCTCTGGGTGCTCTCCAGCCTGTCCACATCTTTTTTGCATAGCAGGGACAAAACTGAACATGGATTCCAGGTGTGGCCTGACGAGCGCTGAGTAGAGTTGGATAAGGATTTCTTTACCTCTGCTGCTGATGCCCTTGTTGACGCAGCTCAGCATCCTGTGGGCTTTCTTTGCTGCAGCAGCAAAGAACCTGTCATTCACCAGGACACTAGTTCAGTAAGAACCAAACTCAGCTCCTCTACCTACTTCTAAGAAATATTTGAACCAGAGCAATGCTCTTCAGTTTTATTTACAGCCATCTCTTAATGCAATGTGTCTGGTTTGTGTTCAAAATAAGTAGCTTTGTGGAAGAGTTTCTATCTCTTCCCTAGGCTTTATGCAATACTCTGTTTGACCATGAGGGCCACATGCAGATATGATGATACTCTTCCCTGTATTCCTCCTTTCAGGAGATTTTCTGGAATCCAACAGTGAGGTCACTGTACAAATCACCTGAAAACAGCTGTCTGCTGAAGTCTGCTGTATCTTCTAATATTTTCTGAAATTCTTATGGAAGCTGTAGCTGAAATTATGGGTGGTAGAAGAGTCTGGTAGGAGTTGAAATGCACAATTCACTGAGAGTTATGAGAGTCACTTGAAGCAAACCTCTCTGAAGTGAGTAGAGTCACTGCTCTGAATGAACATATGTTTGCTTTGTCCCTGTAGGAGTGGAGCACATTCCCCACCGACGCACAGTCTCGTTGTTCTAAAGAGGGATTTTCTGAACATCAGCAGCTTGTCCAAATGCTAATCCTGAAATTATTGAAGCAATTCTCTAAAGACCATTATTTTCCCAATACATGTTAGAGTGTTATCCTGAACACTGTTTTTCTTTTCATTTATCCACAAAACCTGGAAGAGGTTTTCCAATGTAGGGCGTGAGTCGACACTTTTGAATTTAGTAGGAAAATTATTATTGAAATAATAAAAATTAAGGGGTTTTTATTGTATGCTACATAAAATAGGGCATTTACAACAGCCATGACTTATAAACATCATGTGTTTTCTCTTTTTTGGTGGGGAGTGGTGTAGCACAGAAGAGAAATAGTCCCTGTTCTCTCTCCATTTCTCTCTCATGCACACACATTTATAGTGAATGTCAAGAAAATTACAGTGCCATAACTGAGAATTTAGAAATTGCCCAGAACTATAAAAATGTTGGACCAAAACCAGGCAGAATGAGATTCTGATTTGCTGAGCACTGACCATGAGTGCCACAGTGGAAGAAGATGGACATGGAGCTTGCAGTAAGAGACTGATAGTCTCTTTAGTAAATTCTCACTCACTGTAACTGAAAATATCCCAGATAACACATATCCACAAAGCCATTTGGGCTGAGACATAGATCTCCTCCTCCTTGTACCAGAGCTGGACTTCTGCACATTCATGGTGTCGATGTTAGTGGTACCAGCACACGTAACTCTTTCCTTTCTGGGCAACTCCATTAATGTAATGCATATTTTCTATCTGGAGAAGATTGCTTTTATCTCGCAGTTAAAGCCTCCAGTGTAATGTTTTCAGAGTACTGGCAATCCAGGATTTACCTGGAATGTGTGATTGCAGGCAGAAGCCGACGGTAAATGCTATGGACTAAGCAGGCAGATCCAGACATTAAGGTAAGCATGTAAGCGTGACAGCACTGCAGCCTCGATGCTGTAGCTACCACCATGTCCCACATCTTCCCTTTGCCCCATGGCTTGCTTTCATTACCTTTCTGTTTCTGTCTTCAAACACGAGCATTTCATGGGTGTGGGGTCCTTGTAACTCCTCCATTTTCCATCAGGGGAATACCAAGACAGAACTATCTGGGAATATACACAGATACACAGAATTGTGGGGGTTGGAAAGGACCTCCAGAAATCATTGAGTCCAACTGCCCCAACACATTTCTCTATAATATATATGGCAGACAACAGATTTGACCCTTTCAAAATCAGTATCAGCAGAATGTGTCAGAATAAGGTAGAGAATATCCGGGCATAACTGCTTATGGGAAAGGTATGGATTCAAGACACCATGACACTGAGATACTTGTTTCACATTCAAAGCAACAGCTCCCTTAGTGCTGAAGATTTTCTCATAGTCTTCCAAATGATGATGATCATTTGGAGATTACACAGCAGTGGGAGTTTTGTATGTATCATATTTGTTCAGACAGGTGATTTTACTCACTGCTTGAAGGTCACATGCTAGTGTGGTTGGTTTCTCATAGAACCTACAAGGACAATGTTGCTCTACACCCTTCTATTAAAAAACTAATCATCTGTTCTGAAAGTGAAGGTGCAGAATGAATGCAAAGTGACCCACCATGATCCATCATTTTCTGTGAATAAGCAACTGAAGACCGCGTAATCAAAATGGGAAAATACCTTAAGCACAGCAGTTTTGCTAGTAGCCACCTGAGATTAAATACTTTGCTTGAACCTCACCCAGAAAACCCTGTCACAACTGTGAAGCCACCATGGCAAACAATAGATGATACTGCATAAGTCCAAGGACGGAGCTGAGCTTTACATGCTATGTTCCTGGAAATGGGTCAAACACATTCCTATCTTTTATCGATCTTGTCATTATCCCAACATGAACCTGGGAAATAACTAATACAACTAATTTCTCAGAAGAAATTATCTGAGTGAGGAACTTTAGTGCTCCTTAGCTGAGAGGGTCAAATGCCTCTGCAGATTTTCCTTACGATTCGCTGCTTTTTCCTTTGAGCTTTCTGCAGGTGGAAACGCTTCCTGGGAAAAACAAGGCTCCTAAAGAGAAGTAACTGCATTGTTGCACCAGCTGAAACCTTGGAGCCACCCACAAACATTTTCAGAGGCTGAAGGAGTAGCCAGGCAATAGGCGTTTTCAAATTGTTGCTATCTACCTTAAATCATCCAGCCTCCAGAATAGCCCCGTGTACTCCCAGCCTCCAGCTTTTGGCCTGAGGTGCGGGTTTCTTGGGCCTCCTGGAGTAACTCCAAATCCCAACTGAGATGACGGTGCCAAGGCCTTAAGTGCTGCAGCCCTGCTTCTAGCGCTGCGCAGAGCCAGAAGAAAAGCAATCTGCAGCCTGCCAAGCAGACCACAAACGAGTTGCTGAGTCCATTGTTGGTTCATTTTCCTCAAAATAGGGGTTCTCTTCTTTTCCCGACCATGTTTTGTACCACTATGCAATGCTGATTTGTTCCCAAATGTGAAAGGAGATTGGGGGAGGACACGACGGGGACCTGTGAAACTGCGGGGGCCAGAGGCTTGTCAAGTAAAAGGAAAATCTCACGCTTGCTTTCCCAGCCTCAGTGGAGCTGACAGCCGTGTCCAGCAGCAGGTGGATCACCACTGTCCCAGGGACAGACCCCAAATCCATGGGGTTTCGGGTTAGGCCAGTCCCAGGATTACAGCTTGTTGGTGACCCAAATGACAGCAGCAGAAAAGCGTCCCTTCAGCTGTGCATCCTTCCTGAGCCCTTTCTCATCACACTCTGCACCTCTCCTTGCAATGCACCAGTGGCATGGGCTCAGCCATGCTGGAGGTAGATGAAGAGAAGGAAAGCATTAGGGGCAGTAAGTAAGCACATGTTAAAAGTTAACGCCATCAGCTGAGAACCTCGGAGATGGCACATTATCAATCTTTGAAAGTTATTATGCAGAAGCAAACTGCTGAGTGCATAAATATTTTATAGACCTTAAACTATTGAACAGTTATTGGAGCTGGGATTTAATCTCTTTCAGCCTGACTTGACAAAATAACAAAAAAGGGGATCATAGTGAGAAAGCAGACTGCCAACTGGTACGATGAAACCCTGGAGTCTGTGCAGACAGCCCATTCTCCTCCCATACCCGTAATTTCTGTAATTCACTGACTTTAATGAAGTTACTCTTTATTCACACCCAAAGAATAGAGTGCAAAGCTTTATTATTAATCTTTGAAGGATTTGCAGTATTTGAACCTAATCACCTGCAACGCTAAGGGCATCTTCTTCTGTGTGGTAAATATTCCTAGTGCCCTTCAACTGCAGATATAGACTCTGAGAGATTTTTCATTTTGTCATAAAACTGAAGGGATGGACTTGATATATGAGGGCTTTAACACAGGTCCTAAAGTCCTTTCCACAAACGCATAGGAAAATTCCCAGTGTTTTGCTGAAGGAGTGATTTATACCCTGACAATAACCCTTTCTATCACCATAATGACTTTATTTGCTGTATAAATTTTAAGAAAAGATGGGAAACACCCCAGTGTAGCTTTCCACCAGGTAGGATTTAGCTTCTCCTGACTGCCCAGAAAATCCCACACACTTTCTCAGCTGCACAAACCAAGGATGAACGCACTAAACTGCACACTGGGCTTTGCAAATCCTTTCCTTTTCAGCTGTTTCCTGCATGCTGTGGAAGCTGCTCTGCTGACAGACTCCGGACAATTAAAATTTGCTGCCTGCCTCAGGAGCAGCTGCTGAAGCACTTCCACCTCCCACGCAGCAGTGGGCTGCTGATGGGGTCCCGGTGCTCTGTGGGTATGAGGCAGGTGGAAGGTGGAGCCACCTCGGATGGAAACAGCATGCACCACTTTCCAGCAAGTGGGCACGGCTTCCCTGCCTGCAGAGTGTCCATGGAAGAGTCTCTTCCCAGGAGGGCAGCCCAAGTGCTGCCAGAAGGAAGCTGTGGCACAGAAAATGGCCTGCTCATAGGCACAGACTCACAGACGTCTTTTTTATTTTTCCTTTTTGATTTCCCCCCTCCAAATCTCTGTGTGTGTAGTGCAGGAAGGTCTGCTCTCCTGGAGTCACTCTATAAATGAGTTGACAAGCTCTGACCCTGTGGTAGAAGGGCAAACTCCTCTATTAATCTATTGGGAAAGGGTCTCGTTCAGGTTAAAGGGAGGCTGGTTTCTAGCTCCTGAAAACACAGTGAATATTTTCAGACTTTCTAATGCAATACTCTGGAGCAGATTTTTCAGTAAAGGTTAAAAACCTTTTCTTTAGGAAAAGTATCCCTTTCTGTCACTTGGTCATGCTGATGAGTGGTGCCCAAGGAGCATTTGAACCAGCACTGATCAGAGAAACATTGGGCAGGATTAAACCATGCTGTACAATAGCAGCGTGGACCCCATTAAATTAATTTAGAGTCCCCATTAAATTGAATTAGACTCCGAATTAGACTTCCCTTTACTTCTTGGGCTTACCTGACAAAAAGAAAATGGGTTGCTGTGATTTACATGCTGCTTTGACTTTCAGCCTCTTGACATACATGATATACACATGTTTGAATCCATGTAAAATGAAGTAAATGACAGGGGATTGAGGGAAACACAAAAAGGATGCAACTTCCACCAGTCTGCATGTGAATTTTTTCAACTGGTCTCGGTCCTGGCAAAGGAAGGAAGCCTTAGAGGGCGCAGCAGGATGAAGACCCTTCTCTATCCCACTGTTCACCATGACATGACACCTCCCTGTTCTCTCAAGCAGAGCTAGCCCCAGTGCCACTTCTGGGTTTCTTTGGTTTCCTTGAGGAATGTGGAAAGGCTTTTATATTCACCACCTCCCTTCTTCATCCTTCCTTACTCCTACACCTATGACAAGCAAGGAATAACATTTCTTTTATTCCCACTTAAGAAAAACTTCTAACATTTCATTCATTCATTAGCAATTTACTGTGCTTGTTTCCCTCCTGTGTCTCTGTGAAGTTGGGCAAAGGAAAAGAGACTACTTATTTTGACTTTGTGCCTACTTAATATCCTTCTCTTGTTCTTATGCAACAGCACAGCATATTATTAAGAAATATTTTCTGCATTGGAGCAACTGTTTCCAGAAGCAGCTGGTACAGAAACATTCTCTCAAACTATGGCTGTGTTTTATTTTTAAAGATAGTTCTCCACAATGTAAATTCTGACTCTGGAAATTTCCTTCCAATGTTTAATCAACCCTTGGGAAACGCTTTTGCAGCAGCTGTTCTTTTGAAGCTGGCACACCAGATCAAGCTCTGTGTTAGATAAAGTGTGTTTCTCATATCTCCATTCAGAAGAGTCAACATTTAAAGGCTGAGCTAGATATCTCCCAGCTTCAGCAGTGCTAACACGGTTACTCAGCCTGTGCCTTCAGCTGCACATTTCCAGGTTTTCAGGACTTTATAGAGCTTCAGGTGATCGATACTACTTCATACACTAATTGTAAATTTGGCCCTATTATCCTACCTGTGTTTTACTTTTTGTCTGATCTTTCATCCTATTCCTTCCTTCCTTCCTTCCTTCCTTCCTTCCTTCCTTCCTTCCTTCCTTCCTTCCTTCCTTCCTTCCTTCCTTCCTTCCTTCCTTCCTTCCTTCCTTCCTTCCTTCCTTCCTTCCTTCCTTCCTTCCTTCCTTCCTTCCTTCCTTCCTTCCTTCCTTCCTTCCTTCCTTCCTTCCTTCCTTCCTTCCTTCCTTCCTTCCTTCCTTCCTTCCTTCCTTCCTTCCTTCCTTCCTTCCTTCCTTCCTTCCTTCCTTCCTTCCTTCCTTCCTTCTTCACAGACACCTGCTTGCTAATGTCTACATATTTGAAGGGGGGCATCAGCTTTTCTCTTTGTCCACTTTGTACATATTCAGGAACTTTTCTACATGACGCCGGAGCTCGCAAAAGCCTCAACCTCAGGCTGCAAGAAATCCTAAACAGTTGAAATTTAACTTTATTGGACAATACAGATAATTAAGCTCAATGTCAGTGATGCTGGAGGGAGTTTGGTTTTCTTCAGGACAGGTCCTTGACTGACTTACTGGCAGAGTTGCTGCAGGTCCCAAGCAAGCTGAAGGTACCGGTTGCATCACAGAATCCTTTTTTATTATAGAACCTCTAAATCACTGATTTTTCATAAGAAACTATGAATAAAATATAAAACATATTAATAGCTTGCACAAATCAGACCATATTCTGCCTCCTTGTGTTGTGCTATGCTCTTTCATTGTAAAATAACTGTCTGGCTTTATACAGCATGGCAAGGGTTGATTTACTTTTTCTGCAGCCTTAGATTCACATAAAAGTGGCATTCAGTAATATTGATTTCTTACTGTTATATGTATAGTCATTTCAGTATCAGAACAGCTCAGAGTGTCAACAATTTTAGTCCTAAACATAGCAATATGAGTAAACCAAATTTCACTTTCAGAGATGCAGAGAGCAAAATGCCTCCTCTGTGAGTCACCCGGAGTGGAGACATCCAGCAGTACAAGGACTAAGGAAGCTTTAAGACTCTCTAGGCTCCCAGTTGAGGGTCTCTTTCCAGACAGATGGATGTAAGTAGACTACAGATTCAAAAAAATGTTAAGTATTGTTTTAGGCTTAAGTTCTGCTTGGCTGGTGAGCTGCAAACTGACCTGCCAATAGCTGCAGGCTAGTTCACGTATGGTCCCGTAGATAACTAACGGCCCCAGCCCCTGCATGCATGAAGCAGAAACAAAGTCCCCCCGTGCTACATCTACAGAGGAAGCTAACAGCAAGTGCTGGTGAGAGCATTTCAGGGGGATGATAAAAGTGGGGGAGACGACAGACAAAGGCCAAAACGCTTTGGTGCAGGGGGAAGATCCCTGGGTGTCCCACACAGCAGGCTGTGACCCCTATGCTCTCCCCATCCTCCAACCTGGACTCAGCTCAGCATGGGCACTTGCACACCTTGGGGTTTGTTAATAGAGGAAAATCCTACTGATCCTTTCTGAGGTCATGAAGCTCTACTGACTTATAAAGTGTTGTCAGCAGGATTTGATTATTTATAATTCCCAAACAAAAATAATTGAAATGCTTTGAATAACTTATATGTGCTCTTGTTGTTAGATAAAAGGTTTAGTGAAAAACATGAAATACAGACACAAGCCAAAATACATTTTAACCTGGCTAAAATGGGTAATGAAGTGTTTTGGATTTGACCATACACTTTCTTAGAAGTTATGGTAATAATGTGACTCAGGCCAAGAGGTTGAGAGGAGAGGAAATCAGAGCAGAGGATGCAAAAAACGAGCAATTGTGCCCAGGTGAACAGTGCACATGATAAAGTCTCCTCTGAGAGTGCAAATAGTGAGAGAAAAATGTATGTCCTCAGAATTAAAACATAGGTTGGAGCACTGACATTCAGGAAGCAAAGACCCCCATGATTATTCTGTTGCAAACATAGAGAAGTTTGTTCTGTATCTTAAAAGCCAATATACACAAGTCAGCTAAGTGGAGTCAGCTTTTCAGTACTGCCACACATTCTTTAGCAACTTAGAAAGCACCTGAGAAGACCTTTTTTTTTTTTTCCCCTAACGAGTCTTCCAAATAGAGTCATGTACATTTTTCACTCAGTGCTTTGATATCAGGGTGTTGTACATGGTTTATAAAACTGAACAACAACAACAGAAAAAAGGAATTCAGCAACACATACTAATCCTATGCTGTTTAGGAGCTTGGCAAAAATGCTACTGAAAAAATATATATGCATTTCAAGACTCCTGGCTTGGGCAAGGCAAAACCAAGGATGTAGCTCACACTCTGAAGAGCTTCATTCTCACTTCAGCATGTGTTTTAAATGGTCTGCAGTACTCAGTAATCTACTTTCTGGTTTCCTTCCAGGCCTCTTCATTGCTATCTCCACTTGCTGCAGAAATTGAGTACTTGTGTACATGGGAGGCATGGTGCAGCACGGATTTATCACGGAAAAACAGAGCACTCCTTATTGGAGGCACACTGCTAATACCTCTGAAAGGCTACAGGGCCTGCTGGAAGGGACTTAAATCATCCACTGGTATTTATTTCAGCTAAAAGTTATGCATGCAAAATAGCCATAAAAAGGGTGGCTCGATGAATCTTTCCTGCCCTGAACTTGCACTGCGGATTTTTTTCCCTGCCCCTCCTAAGTGACCTGCTCTGGTGCAAATGTGTGGCGCACAACCTCTCCCATCCCTGTCCTACTCCTCTCTCCTCCTGGGGGAAGAGCCCCAAGGGGAAGCTTTTGGCTGCAAACCACTGGACCTACCCTTCCAGATGTGCAAGCCTCTGGCAGGAGCCCAGCAGCGCCTGTCCAGAGCCATCCCTCTCCTCAGCTCAGACTCTGACATGGGGACAGCATCGCCGGTGCCGGGGTCCCTCTGGCAGCCCCTTGTCCAGGCCAGCCCCTAGAGCAGCGACATTGCTGCTGCTTCAGGAGGCTTAGCTGAACCTTGGGGGTTTGCCGTTCTCGCCTTGCGCGCCGCCTGAAACAGTTGCTACGTCTCAGCCCAGATGCTTCATTTCAGAGGCAAACGGCATGATTCCTGTATACATTTGCTTTCTCAGTTTGTCAAGCACTTAAGTGCCTTTCATCTTGAAGTATCCTAAATGATAATATGCACTTATATAGCTCAAGCTCCTCTAATGAATGAGGTTCTTCATAAACACTCAGTAATTAGGCCTCACAACAGCCTGACGAGCTGGGAACAACTCTTTGTGGTGGTGCAGAGCAACGAGCTGAGGCTGCACACACAGACAGTGTTTGGGCTAACAGCTGGACATGCAACAGCCCAGTGGCCCTGAGACACTGGGAACTAGGTCTGCACTGAACATGGTCTCCTTCATGTCCAGGAGAAAAGAGCATAGAAACCACAGTCTTTTTCCCAGAGATTACTTCCCACATGAATGAGGAGTGAAAACTGAAAGATTTCTGATTCCTCAGTGCCTGCCCACTCCCAGTGCCAAGAGCTCATGGTGGCCCAGCCTAGCCTGTAGTCATAGTGTTGCTGCTGCTAGTGGTGGGACAAGGACCCTGGCACCACTGCCAGGTCCATGGGGCAAAGGTGCTGGACTTAGTCATCTCAGCCTCCTGGGAAATTCATGTCTATTTTGGCCAGAGAAGGACAAGAGGCTTCTAGGCAAGCAACAAGCTTCAGACATGCATTCCTGAAGGAAAAGAAAAAGGGAAGTGTCGCTATAGACAAGTGGGCATTTCCCATCAAAAAGCATCCCAGACAAAGAGGAAAAAAAGCCCTAAGCAGGTCTACTCGCTGACTTCTCTTGCTCTGCCTCCTTTTATACTTGTCTCGCACTGCTGTCATTTATCACTGGCAGCTCTACTATGGGAATTTCCTTTCTCTCTGATTTTTTTTTGCAGCACTTCCAGCACTGTGACAATCAGGAATTGTATGTATCACAATTGTAGCTTTCAGCTAAAAGGAAAGGACCTCTTCTGCAAGGTCTTTCATTGTGTCTTCCATAGTTTCTCTTCCACAGATATAATGAAAACTACTTACTTGAATCAAAGGAATTGGCATAGCTCAGATGCATGCAGCTGCTACTTCTCTAGTGATGTCGTACACTGCTTCCAGATACTGAACTACTTTTTGAGTGCGATCTTCCTATCTCTGTGCGTGTGTCGCTTGCTTTTTACTAACCCACAGGATCCAGGTCTCCTGCTGAAATACACAGAGACCTGATGGTAATGCTGTTGTGTTCCTTCCATGACGGCCATGAAGAAGTAAACGTACCCATTGCTCATTTTTCAAAGCCTTGAGGTTACCCTTGACCCCCAGCAGTACAGCAGGAGCGTGTTTTGCTTTGCAAAACCAACACACCAGAAAGGCATGCAGGAAACCTATCCCTGTGCTTTTCCTAGGTCTGTTGTGTCTTTGTTGGTGCTGCTGAGGGGTCTTTTTCGTGGTCTGCTTCTGCCTGCCTCCTGCCCTATGGGGATGGTCCCCCTTTGCCATTTGGGAGTTCCTTGCTGCAGCTTTTAATAGAGTTTGCTCTTTCATACGCCTGGCAGCTCCCCCTTCATTTCCTCCCCTTTGTGCTGAGGGCTTTCCTGCCCTCTCAGCCCTGCTCCCTGTCTGTTTGGCTCAGCATGCTTTGGGCCTGCCTCAGTCCCTGGCAGTAAGGGACACCAGCCCTGACACCCTGCCTTGGCAAAGTTGCACTAGTGCTTTTCTTTGCCTCCTTTCCACCCTCCTCCCCCGCCCTCTTGAGGTGGGGTCTGTCTCTCCTTATACCAGATAGTGTGAGCAGAGAGAAACCAGACTCAAGCAAAATTCCCATTAACTTCAGTGGGGGCAGGATTTCACCTCAAGTGTTTCATGTTCTGGGCGCAGGACAACAACATGAAAGGACTCCACACTTGTAAAACTTGAGCCACCACAGCCATCTGAGCCAAGCAAATGCAGATGCAGTTCCAGGTACCCCCTCCAAGCCCCTCGCTGTGGCCACGCATGCTCCTTCCAAGACCTGTGAAGGTCATTAATCTCTCTAGCTGTTTATTATCGCCATGTTGGCAGCTCTTGCCGAGTGCCTGGTTACCTCTGCATAGCCTGAACCAGGCTCTGGCTGCTACCTCCCAGCAGTACCTGGAGCCTTGCTGTTTTTCAAACATCTCCCCTTCAGTCCAGCCTTCCACATCTCGTTTGCATTATTGCTACTGGTGGGGCTTTACAAGCCTCTTTGCTTGCCTATTGCTGGCTGGTGCCTTGCTCCTCTGTTTTCCTGAGACAAACACATCCCCAGCACTCCTGTGTCAAATCAGTTAATTCCACAGATCTTGCTATGTCTTCTCTGTTTTCCAGTGTGCTTGCCAGATGCTTTCTGCTTATTTGCATTCAGTTTTCTCTCCACTGCTGCCCTGAGCACCAGCCCTGCCCCATGTCTTGCTGCAAATCCCACTATTCTGCCTGATGCTTGGTTCTTCCACTCAGTCCCTGTCCTACAATGGCTTTACACTGAGCTCTTGTTATTGCTGGCCTATCCCTGTATCACCATGCCTGTGTCTCAATTTTCCTACTCATTGGTCTCTTTGCTGAGATGTTCAGTCCCTGGGAGGGTTGCTGCAAGAGCACAGCATTTCCAAGTAGACATGTCTTCTTGTCTGTGCAGTTTTTGCTCCTGGCTCTTTCCTGCCGTTCGGGCATTTCACTTGTTTTGTAGGTACCCAGGGGAAGAGGTCTTGTGAGCAGATTCCCATGGTACTGAATCATTTGAATTTTGCTGCAGTGCATTACAACTTACTGTCTGAGAAAATATACTTTGCATTCTGTGATCTCAGTTCTTGCTTGAACGCCCTCCACATCCCCCATTTTTTACAAAGAAAAGTAACAATTTAATGTGGCCTTGTAGTTTCTGTCTTTGAAATGGAACAAGTCAGATCTCATTCTAGTTTAGGGTTGGTATTTTCCTGGCCTGATCACTCAATCCTCACACTGTTTGATGTATGTCAGCCAAACATCAGTCTGGCTGGAAGAGATACTTACTGGCTTGCTTGCATGTCCATCTCCTGATGACAGTCTGCTGGGACTACTCCTATGCCTATTGCCTTGATCAGGGCTGGCCTCTAACCAAGCAGCAAGGGTGATTTCTCTGGCACTACCGCCTTACCTGGAGTTCTTCAGTGTTTTGTTAGATGCCTAGACATTCCCAACATAGTGCCATCATGTGTTGAAGACTATTTACTTTCTTCACAGAAATGCAGTTTGGATGTTGTTGTAAGGGCAGTACCTTACTTTTCACTGTAATTCTAAAAAAGAATTAATGTAGTTGCTTGGTGTAATTAAATGTGTCATCAGGACCTCTCTGGGATACTAGTGATGCTCAAAAACTCAAAGCTGAACTAATGGACCCAAAGAAAATAGGGGAAAGAAACTCTTCTCTGGGTCTTACTCTCTCGTTGGGTATGTTGGCACACTGCTAGCAAATGCCCAGGGCTGATGGATTTTACTCTGCCTTATTCACAGTTGTCTAAGACAGCAGGCTGGAGCTCTGGTTGTCTCAGGGAGCACTGAGGAGGCCTCCAAGATCTCCCTGTTCCTGTGATTTGCAGAGCAAGGAAAGACAGCTGCCTAGCTGCACAAATGGCCAGATTTCTTCTTTTGGTTGGGGCTTGTCAATCAACAGTCTTCAGAGGTCAACAGACGTCAGCTGTAGGGGATTAGCATTGGGCTAATTTTGCCCTAATATTGTCCTTCTGACCTTTGTGCTGAGGTTGCAGATCGCAGCGACATGTTCCTGCCTGCTTCCTCTGGCACACATCTCCACCTGCGATGCCTGGGAATCGCTGGTGCGGGTCAGTTGGTGCCACAGCACCTCTCTGCCTGCCTGACACCCGCCAAGCATTACCTGCAGGACCTGCGCCCGGCGTTGGTGGGTGCCTGACTGCCTCATCTGTCTCCAAAAGCCAGGACCCATTTCTGTGCAGCAAGTGGTGCGCGCTGCTCCATGCAGTATTAGGTAGTGTTTCCTCGGCCATTAATAACACTTTTCAATATTCAGTTTAACTGCTTTCAGATGACACAGATGCTTTAGTTACCTGATGGTTTCCCCCCACCGCAGACAGACCCACTCCACACTAGGATTAGAGGATAAATGATGCCTGTTTCTGCAGGCCTGCCTGTTCTTTATCACTGTCTCACCAAAACAAAGAGTCTGCAGCTTGGCAGTCATAGATGCACCCTAGTTTCAGAGACTTCGCAGGCTCTCAGAGGCTGCAGTACCCCATGGACCTCTTCCCAGGAGGATTGCTTTGGTGCTTCCAGATGATCCACCCAGCCACTCTGCTCCAGCAGAAGAGAGGGGTGCTCCTTGTGACAACAGCTCGAACTTTACACGTCTCAACAGCTGCCTGCATCTCCTTACTGGACACAGAATGGGTCTGTGGTACAAACCAGTTCTTGGTAGCTTTTCTTCACCTATTCCTGTTACTTAGCAGTGCCCCAGTCACCTGTCTGCACCCACAAACTGAACTAATGGTGTTTCTGACAGTGCAGGAGAGGACAGACAGCTTCCTCTAGCACCCCATATCTGTTCTGCCCTTGTGTCTTTAGTTTTTTCCCAGAACAGTTTAGTGGCCCTCACTGTTTTGAGGAATTTATCTCTGGTTTAGAACTGCTTCTGTCACCAATCACTCCTGCCAGCTGGAAACACATCCCACAAATGACCCTGTCATTAAGTGGGGAATTTTTAATGTCTCCAAAGTCAAAGAGGATGCCAGATTTTTCATCTGTGTAGTACAAATTTCTATTTTCCTTTTGGGCAGCCTTGGAATAGACTATTCATCCAGCATGGTTATCCTCTTTCTGTGTTTTGGGTGTTATTCTTTACTGAAGTCTCACTCACTCCTAGGATTTTATGTGTGTGTTGATAGAAGGAGAAAGGAAATTAATTTAAAAGCTTTCTCTTCTATTTCTTCTTTGCTCTCACTTGCCCCCTACTCAAAGTATCTTTTGCCTGGAAATCCAGCACTGATATGTTCTGACTCTCATTCTGCCAATTGATACTGCTTTATCTATGCCTGGAGTCGGCTTGTTAATCCCACAACCTGTGAACAGCCTGGATCGAGTGGGGGCCAAGGTCGGGAAAAGAAAGATGAAGATATACAAAGATGTTGCACCTGTGGCAAATGCCGAGCCATAAGCACACAGACTGACCTTTCACTGACTTCTCCAAAATCCTCTGCCTTGCAGGCTGTTTTCCTCCCCCAGCTTCCATGCAGGTTCATATAACCAGAGTCTAGCTCGAGACCTCCTACCAGCATGACCTCCTACCTTCAAATCACTGGTTTTATTAAAACATTCCTCCAAGGTAGTCTGGGTCTGTTTCACAAACGGGGAACCAAATATTCCAGAAGCTGAACACTTTTCTTGGGAAGAGGGGGGGAAAAGTTTATTTGAGTAAAAGTAAGTGGTAAGAAAGAGGCCACAAATATTTTATTCCTATATAACAGCATAAGAGCAGAGAGGAGAAAGCTTTAGATGGTCTCGTGCAATGTCAGGTTAGAAAGTCAGATATTTCTGGTTTTTAATTCATCCCAAGAAAAGGGCAAATGCCATAGTGTAATTGTTTTAATACACAAGAAGGATGATAAGATCTCCTTATCTGGGGGGTTGAGGGTTGGAGGGAAAATCTGGGAAGCGTGTACTTTGTATATACAAGGCGTTTTAGAGAGTGAAAGCTACTTCTGCAGGCCCTTTTGTTTGCTCCACCTTGGCAACACAGGTGCTTGTAGCTCCCATTCCAAAAATATTGTGTGCCCTGTGTTAGGGCAGAGCTAGGCCTGGTATCTTGATGAGAGTCCTGGCTGTCTTCTGCAATGAGGAGAAACCACTTCTTAGAAGCATATTTAGGAAAAGTAAATACATAAGGAAGGAAGAGGTTACGGCCTCTAAGGGAGCTTTAAAGTGTCAGTGAGGGAGGGGGTTGGATCCCAGGACTCTTTAATATTAATTATGTATTTTTCTAAGTAGCAGGGAAAAAAATACAAAATTAAAATAAAAACTATCAATAATATAAAGAAAGAAATGAGCTTCATACTGAAGGATTTGTGTCAACATCTGGACCTGGGGCTTGAAAACTAGGTGGCTGAGGTCATTCCATTTTACAAACCCAGCTCATGAACAGCATACACAGTGTATGAACAAGTGCAAAGCTTGTAGTCACATAAACAGTGTATTTCATTCCTGGACACTGAAATAACAAAAAGGGCAGAGTCAAAGGGCTCCTCTCAGCACATGCACTTTAAATGTATGTGAAGGGTCCATATGACACTGAAATAATAATGCTGGGAACATGGAAAATGAGACTAAGCAATATTTATATTACCCTTCCTTTTTTACTGGGGTGAAGGGTTAAATTTTGTTAATGATAGGCTGATTTGGTTGAGAATACAGGTTTCATCACTTTTCCAGAGCTCTCTAACAAATAAAATTAATAAAATGTTTTCATAGGATCAAATTCTCATTGTAATCTTAAGTAATTTCTCCCAGAAAACAGGTTTACTTGTTACAACATGAACAAACTTGCTTTACAGTGCAAACTGAACTCTTCCTTCAAAAATTTGGCATCCTTCTCTCTCGTGTATCTTTCCATCCTAGCCAGGAGGTCAGAGATACACCTGCAGGGATTAATTGTGGCAGCTGTTAATGTCACCTATGACTTTATTAGCAAGAAGCCTGCTCTAGTCCCAGTACAACAAATGAGAGCTGTATCCACAGCCATATATTGGCTTCATGCTTTTTGGTTGAAATTAGCAATGCTGGTAAGTTTAAGGGCAGCTCTACCAGCAGAAAGTTCTTCACTGTCGTCCATGTGTCTCAAAACCAAGGATGTTTCTCAGAATCAAAGTCTGAACACACCGGCATAGTGCTCTGCAACAGCCAAAAAGACAAGCAGCCTGTTAGGAGAGAAACAGCTGACCAGGACACGGCGTGCAGCTACGGTGATTTCATTTCAGATGATATAGAGTGGGATAGCAAAGAATAAAGGATGTATGATGAGGATCAGTAGTACAGAATGATGTTTGTGCAGGGAATGTGCAGTGGGTAGGAAATGAGGGGACTCCTCTTTTGTAGGGTTGTAGTGGGAAGAAAGATAATGAGACAACTGGACACTATCTGTCACAACAGGTTTGGGGGCTGGCAATGTGCTTATCCAACAGTAAGCATAAAGCAAGCAAAAATAAGTCCTTTTTCCTGCAGTTCATAAATAATCTCTGAAATTTATTGAAATGGAATATAGCTGAAAGTATAGCTGAGTGCAAAAAAAATAAAATTAAGTGATTTATGATTTGGAATTAAACACTATCATAGAGGATCTGTCCATCTGCGGGTGATGAGCCCAGTACTCCAGACTGAACTTTCTACTCTAAAATTCCTTGAAATACTGATTGTTACAAACTGGGAGGGTACTGAGGAAACTCATTCTGAAGTTGCTCCTTTCTACGTGGGGCTCTATATACACTAGGGACAGGACTGGGGGCTGGAGGGGCTGGATCTTTTCCAGTTTCCTAGGTTGCATAACCTTAGGAGAGTTACAGGCAGGTGGCAGCTGTGTACATAGCATGTTCAACCATGTGAACATCTCCATCCTCAAAACGTGAACATAGAGACTACAGTCATCATGAGCTTGGAGGTTTGAAGAGGAGATCTGGCCTGTCCCGCAGCCAGTCCCTAAACACCACCAGACCTGATTGCTGGGAATGTGGATGCTACCCTTTGTGGGGGATTTACATTCACACTCAGCTAAATTCTCTCTTGTCAAAATACGAGTGAACTGTGATGTTGATATCTATTTGGTAAATACTGATTACCTTCACCTAGCTGACAACCCAAATGTTTTCAAAGAACATGCCAATGATCTGCATGATTCCCACCACAAAGTGTCTGTTTACATTTGTTTCACCAAAAATCACCACAAGGCAATACTTAGCTGAGATAGCCTTAAAGTTAAAGTTTGCCTGCATAGCCTTCAAAGCTGATTGTCAACTTTGAAAGTAATAATTGGAAGCTCTTTTCCCTTCTCTGATCCACGTTTGGTTTTGTTGCATAAAATCACATGTAAACCACTGTTGTCTTGTGGTCAGGTGGGACCATGGTTCAGATAGCAGTTCTGTGACAAACAAACCTCCCAGAAATCATGGACCTGAAAGGAAATGAGAGATCTTACATAGGTGGTGGATTGAAATGTGTCACCAAATTGTTGTAGCTCTTGATCCTAGCAGAGACACATTAGCCAACACAATGTTCAAGGTGTTAATCTGGGCCTGCAGATGTTATGGAGAGAGCCAACCTCTGCAGAATAAATTAATTCTGTTTACATACACCACCCCTAATACAGGGCGAAAGGTAAAGTGGAAGGATTGAATGTCTTCAGAAATTGGTAAGGAAAGAGAAAACTTCCCACAGGTTGAGGACTGGTAGCAATGGACAATTGAGTACAGGTTCCCAGCTGGTGGCTGCGCTCATGTGATGGCGTCTGCAAACACAAGGGTGCAAATTGCAACCCACTTGCCCGGATGGCTTTCCTTTGGGTCTCTGGATAAAACCAAGGATTCATTAGGCCACAAAAGCTACATGGCTTCATCCTGATGACACTGGTTGTTTGGGCTGGAGCTGATGCACTGCTTGTGGGACAGGGAGGAAAAGGCTGGGCCCCACTGCAGCTGCTTGGTGGATGGGCAGAAAAATCTGTTTCTCAACACACTTGTTCTGGCAGTCCTATGTGACCATGAAGGCCAGCAAGGGGAAAGCCTTAGGTAGAAAAAGACATATTGTCCAGTCCATTTTCTTCAAAATGTCAGACTACTTCCTGAACTCAAATATTCAAAGAAAAATTTCCAAGAGAGCTGATGAAATTTTTTTATACAATTTGTCACTTGAGACCTATATTTTCATTCTTTGAATGTTGCCAGTCATTTCAAGGGTTTCAGCACAGAGAAAAACATCTTGTCTCCATAACCACAAACAAACAACATCACAACAAAGGCGATACTTCTTCCAGCTTCAGACTCAATCTAACAATTTATCAGAGCAAATCTTTTATAAGACTTCTGAGTAATTTGGTTTTGCTGCTGTGACAGTATTTTCTTATTGAGATTCACAAGTTCAACATTTCCGCTAATGTTGCATTTCAGACACTGTCTGCTAGGTGGATGCTTCTGCTTTCTTCTTCCTTCAGGAACGGAAGTTGATGACAAAAGGCACTTTTTTGTAAAAAAGAGACCACTTCAGAAGAACCTGTCCTGCTTTACCGGTGTGAAGGTGAACAGACTTGCTTAATGTATGCGTTTCTGGTCTCCCAAAATGCAGGGGCTTTCTCTGGCCAGAAAAAAAAAGATGAAACAAAGTCCTATCCTGCACTCCGGAGGGAGGTTGCACACTGCTGTAACTCTGCTGAGTTCTGTAAGTGTGCAATGTATAGGCTTGGCTCCATTTTAAAAACAAATTTAATCACTTTTTTTTTTCTTTGCCCATTTTTCTCCCCAAATCCTTGTTATGACAGCTTGCATAATCTATTATTAAGATTTATTTCCTTCCCATTTCTTAATGTTCCCTGGAGACAGCAAAACAGCCTATCAGTTAACATAAATTTAAAAATGGAGTCCAAATATTTGATTGAATTGGTTGTGTCAGTGACTTAATCACCTAATTGCTGGGATTCTATTTCTGTGATACAGATTGTCAGTGAGTTTGGAAGATCAGTTATATTGCTGGAGACTGGAAATAATCTCCTTCCAAATGCCATAAATAGTTGAACAATACAGGCAAAATATGCCCTGAATGTACATCCAATGCAAACTTTGGCTTAAACAAGTCAGAAGAGTATGTCTGTTTTTCTTTAAATTTATTTTTATAGAATACTAGGTGTCTATTTGAATTATACTTTAAGATGGTAGGATTATTAAAAATATGCTTTCCAATGTATAGCTTCAAAACCGCATTCAAGATTTTTTTCTCTTACACATAGTCTTAGATTATTTGGGTTCATGATACAGGAGCAAACAGCTCATTTTTGAACACATGTAATCAATAACATGATCGTCTACCATCTGCAGTGCAGAAACAGAGAGAACCTGAAGGGTTGAAGCTCTTTAAATTCCAACAGGAAATATCATAAGATGAGAGTGAATTAATCTTTGGAAATTACATCTCACATCTTTGCCTTAAAGATGGATTCTAGATAAAATCTCATCAGCCTTTTTTTATTTAAGGAAAGCATGTTCTTTAATGGTTAATAACAGCATTACTCAGAATCTATATATTATATAAGCTCTAAAAGTTTTTTATAATTGTCAGTTAGTGAGTGTATATAAAAACTGGCAAACTCAGCTAGTGCTCACTCCATTCCTCAGTTCAACTGGGGATGGAAAGAGAGCCAAAACACGTTCTTGAAACTGGAGAAAGCCTGAGGTGTGGCATGGAGCAAGAGCAGGGAGTAAATGTGCTCCATAAAAAGATGCTCTGCCTGCTCTTCTTGTAGTAATTCACCCTTTAACACACTAACATCTTTGGAAATGGTAATTTTTTTGGCAAATCCCAGGATGTGAACTTATCCAAGTTGTGTTCCAGTACTAGTAGAAGAAAGCTTTGTGATAATGCCAAGAGGTCTCGTGGAAATTGTGGGTGGAGACTTAGGGTAGGTAACTGCTGCAGAGGAGGAGGTTTGTGGCTGCGTGGCAGAGGCACTGCTGCCCCATTGCCTGCCAAGGGCTGCAACTGAGGAAGGGCACCTGGCCATGGGCACTGTAACCCTATAAACTCTCAACAAATTCATTCTCTGAATGTGAAACGCAACGGCTTTAACAGCTCTGCTGTTTACAGGACCTCTTCCTACATGACTGATAGGGAATCAAAGGCCAGCCATGGGCATGGGGGCCCCCCAGGTGGAAGGCAGCCCAGCTCTTTGCATCACCCTGGGCTGCCAGGAGCTGTGTCCAAAGAGATGCCCTAGCTCCTGCCACAATACAAGAATAAGAGAAGAGAGTTGGGCCCTCGATGAGGCCATGAGAGGCAATGCTCACACCCCAGGAAATGAAGGTACGGGTGTAAGTGAAACAGGCATTGGTCCTTGCCATCAGAGCAGGTCTGGGGGGTTTCATTATGGACCATGAAAAGCTGCCTGGGAGCTCAGCTGAACTCTGCTCACAGTAGGAGCAGCAGGAGCACTACCTGGAGAAGTGCAATACCCAATACTTATGAAACCTCACCTTTTGAATTAAACTCACTGCAGTGTGCAGAAATTTATGGAACATTTTTGGCTTGGACACACCTGTATTTTATGGTGACCACAAACGGGCGAGGCTGGAGCAATGCGGCAGGCGGATGGATACTCTGTGTGCTTCTCTGTAGGCTCACTCTGTCTCCAAGAACCTAAACAATTATAACTTGCATGTGGCCAAACAGATATTGGATTGTTCTCATTTCTTGTAAATTAAATTACTTGCCAGACTGAGACCTTGCGTGCCAAGTTTCAGACTGGAGAGTGTTCGATGGCTGAGTTACAGACCCCTGGAAGAAGAGGTTTGGGACGTAAATGCTGACACAGCCAAAGCTGTAACAGGGTGAACAGTATTGCAATGATATCCTATTTACCTCTAGGAAGGAGCATGTAAGGAAACCTATATAACGTATTCCTGCTACTACAGATCATTTGAACAGTAAAACTTGCCCCTGATTTTCTTTGGTAGATTAAACCGACAAAGTTTGTGCATTGCTTAAGGCAGAGTAGCAATGGTCTGTCTGTTCCTGTGCATCGTGAGATTTACAAATCTGCACATGATGAAGCACTCCCACATTTATTTAAAATATATTAAATACTATTTTACAGAAAATGACAATCGACGAAAACCAGAAAAGCATAGCACAGAGTAAGCAAAACTGCAGCAGCTTATTGCCAATGACTGCAACCATTACAAAGGGATGTATAGGTGACTGCTGTGTGTGATTGAGTACCCAAATGTTAGCTGGTGTTGCTTTTTTTCCAGGTATGAATAATTTACAGCAGAAATCTCAGAAATGCCCTGCTGTAGCATGACAACTGCTTAATTGAACAGGAATGCATTGCGTTGAGCTAGCAAGTTGAAAGCAGGAGGACCGTCATTGTTAGGTAATCTGAAGGAGGTCTGGAAGTTATGGCCACTGCCGGTCTCTGCCACTAACACACAGAGAGCACATGGGTTAGGGATCTACAGGGTGTGGAATCTGCACAGTCAAATTATCTCTAGGTCAGTCTCCTGCAAGAACCAGTGCCTATGCTTTGCAGCTTCTGCATCATGACCTCTCTGATGTACATTACTGGGTCTGGAAACCTGGGCTTGGCAAGATGCACCACAAAACAAACCTACTACTTCTGAGAAGTGGTTTTTTGGGCACGGTCGTCACTTCTGGATGAAATACGTTCAGCCTTGTAGAGGGGACAAATAAGCCTACGCATCCAATGTGTAATGTTTGCTTTTGTTCTTTACAAAACTGAGACGACTGAAATAATATTTCAGGAGAAGATTTTGCTATCCTTGCTCCAGTGTGCCTTGGCAGTCCCCACACCGTGAATAGTTTCTCCAGCTTCGGTGGAATGCCTCTTGGACGGAGGATAGGGCTCACGGTGAATTTAGCTGGCCCGCTGCTGCTGCAGGAATCCAGGGGCACGCTGCTACACATTATATAGGAAAAATTACACAAATGTCCGATGACAAGTGTATTTTGTCAACATTGTATCCAAGAAAAACCATTGTATACATTAAGGAATGTGTCTTTTTGGCACTCGCTGAAATAAGAACAGTGAAGAATTTGTGGTCTGGGCTCTTTTAAAATCTTTACATGATGGGACTGAGCAACTGTTTCTGAGCATTTTTGCAGCACTGCCCTGTACCCTTCCCCTTCCCTGCTCCCCTCGCCAACTTTTCTGTACAGCTTGCTGAGCTTTTGCTTGAGCTCAGCCGCTACTGGTAAATCTCGCAGATTTTCTGCTTCGGCCCCTTTCTGCTTGGGCTCAGGACTCAAACTGAAAAACTCAAACTGATTTTCTTTTTGTAACTTGTTTATTTCTCTGCCTACAAAGCAAAGGCAGCCTTTGCTCTGTAATTTAATGTCCACCTCTTTTTCTGCCAAGGTTGGTTTGGTATTTCCTTTACAAACCTCAATTGTTGGCATCAAAAACTTGGCTATTTCACCTCTGCTGAACTAAAACTTGGCCAAAAAAAATTGTCAGCTAGCATTTAAATTGTTCTACTACAATTTCTTTCTTTTTATGAGCAATCTATGACCAGTCTCTATCCCTGCGACCCTCACCATGCTTCTAGATCCCGTGAAGGTGAATCACTGGAAGCAACTGGCTTGAGAACACTGCCGACTCCCCTCACAAACACTGAAACCACAGACTGCAGAACCCAGGCTCTGTACAGAAACACAATTATCATTCTGTCTGTCTGTCTGCAGGCAGCCTTTCTTAGTCTTCCCATATCAGGCAAAAGTCCCTCTACAGAAACTATGAGGTAGAGAGTCTTTACTGAAGTCGGAAGGGCAGAGAAGGAAGTAAATCCCTCCCGGTGCATGGCCTGGTCTTGGTGACCTCAGTGCTCTGGCAAGGACTTCCTTCTTAGAAAAGAAGACACACCATAAAGGACTTACTACTTGCAGTAGTTTACAGGAGGCTGCACCAACTAACTATGCCTAAAAGCAGTGGGACCACGGGATGGGGAAACCTGGAAGAAGCACGACAGAAGCAAAGCCTGGGAGGGTGCTCACCCCAGCCCAGAGCAATAGCTTCCAGCTAGGGGAAGGAACAAGGCAACAGGCCATGTTGCAGGGCTGGATGAGTAGGGGGAAAAGCCTTTTACCACTGCCTGTGCCAAGCATAGGTGATGTTGGTGCAAGAAGCTGCCAGGCTGGGTCATGCCAGCCCCACGTCACCCCTGCAACACTGAAAACCCTGCAGTGTCTGCGGAAACAGAAAGAAACTGTGCTTAGCTCTTCCTTTAGCCCATTTTGATACTGGCTATCCTGTGAAATAATAGCCATAAGATATTCTTCTGATTCCAAGGCCATTGTGTTTGAGATGCAACTGTTTGCTTTGTTAAAGCCACCAAAGAAACCATCAGAAGGGATTTGTGCTCATCTTTCATAGAAGTCCCATGCAAAAATAACTTTGATATAAGGGATGATTTTGCCTAAAAAGCATCTTACTATATAAATATTTATTAACAGGTTTTATCTCTTTCTCCAGAGCTTTGGTGACTCCTGCTCCTTGGCTGAAGGCACTAGAGTGAGTAGGCCATTAATCAGACTGAAATCACAATTCCTGCTTTCTTGTAGAGTACATTTAAGGGAATACACAATTTGCCTTCTAACCATTCTCTGTAGCAAGTAGTACTGATAGAACACCTCAAAGATGCAATTTGTAACTTGAAGTGTTCCCGAACTCACTTCAGTCCTGACCTTCCTTGACGACCAGCTGACATCCTGCTATGTGTGGTGTCTCAAAGCATAGGTTGGCCCTCACCCAGCCCTCCTCTTGAGTGGGTACATCAGAGTGGCATCGCAACAGCATGGGAGCTCCCTTAATGTGGACAAGCCCTCTGCTCCGATGGTCAAATGCAGCACATTTTCCCAGAGCCAGCTGGTAATTAAAAACTGATCCTAGGGAAAAAAAAAAAAGTGGGGAAAAAAAAAAAGCCAGGAAAAATAAATTCAGTGCTTATTTGTCCAAAAAGCATGAGTAGAATAGGGTGGAGCTGCTCAAAGAGGCATAGTTAAGGATGAGAATCATAGAATCATAGAATGTGTAAGGTTGGGACCTTTAGAGGTCATCTAGTCCAATCACCCTGCAGTAAGCAGGGGCACCTTTAACTAGATCAGGTTGCTCAGAGCTTTATCAAGCCTGACCATGAATGTTTCCAGGACAGAGTGTTTAGTTCTTCCTCAGAAAGCCAAGGAAAGGCATGTGCAAGTCCCATCCTCCCCATCTCTGATGCTCCCCCTCCCCCCCCAAAACCTCACAGAAGCCATGCAGTTGGTGGGAGCTGGATTCACTTTGAAGAAGCAGGAAGAACAGGGGAAAGACTTCCTGACCATGATCTGGCCACAAGATTCCTGGTAAATGTAGCAGAGGCTACCTGAGTCCTGGCAAATCACACACAGCTAATTACAGATTTTAAAGGCAAGCCTCCTCTCTATAACTGCCCATTTTGAAGGGGAAGGAGATATTCAGAGTACTGTGGTTTAACTCCTGGCTAGCAACTCCACTTTTAGTCTGCTAGCAATGAAAGGCCACTTGGGTTTAAGGTGCACATTAAGTTCTCCCTGATTGACATGGGAAAAACAGTTCAAATCCTAGTGTGCCAGGATGGATGACATTATTTTCCTGATCCCAGTTGCAGAGTATTCTCTTGGGATAGGTGGCATAGCATCTGACTCATCTGCTGGTAGGGAGTGCTGCTAAGTGACCACAAGTTAAATAAACTTGAATTCCTCAGTCATGACTGAGGGATAATGAGGAAAGTCCCCCCCCTGCTCTGCAAGTAGCTTCTGCAGGTGTTGGACATCTGGAACTCCCTCAGCTCCAAAGACCTATTAACTACAGAGGAGAGAACAGATTGAGTAGATTACCGTGTTTTTGGATGACACGAGAAATCAGAGACCTTTCTGATGAATAAACACTGTTTGTAAGTGCTAGCTACAATCCTTCCCATGTTAAATGGCTTTTCTCTAGTAGTTACCACGAAGTCTTTGGATTTCATGAAAAGTATATACAAGTTACCTCGTCAGGACAATCCACATAAAACCCCCAAATAAATTCTCAGGCGTGTGAGTCATTTATTTTATCGTATGTCAGGAAAACAGAATATATGTATAAGGCCACATAATTCTGTAAAGATAACTTGTGCTGAAATTCAACAAAGTGTGCTATTTTTAGTAGTGGCAGATCATAAGTGGACATTTTACAGAGAAACCTACAAAAGTTAGTTGTACTTTCTGGTAGTAATTACCTCCCACAAATATGACTCACTTCTGCAGTTTAAATGCACTGGTTTAGTGTCCCAAAATCAACAGTTTTATAAATAAAACTCTGAATCACAGACTGAATGCCTGAAGTGTTTGAATATTTCTGACTGGCCTGGGAAGTAGTTTGAATTTAAGGCTTTTACTTCATAAAAAACACCCGTTAAGCAGTGCTGATACGAAAAGGGAGTAAACAGAGGCAAAACAGGGAGGCTGCAGGGAGCTCTGTGTCAGGAGAGCAGAAACTAAGTTTTCTCAGCCTTTAGTGTTACCATGAAGCGGGATTGCCAAGTTAGATGTGAGCAGGACCCAAAATGGAATTAGTTTCTCTGTTTCACAGCAGCCTCTTCTGTGGAAAGCGTGCCCGGAGCCGAGGTGGCCTTGTGGCACGGCTTTTTTAGGGGGATCTGCTCAGCTCTGCCGGGAGGCAGCCAGATCACCTCCGGGAAGAAATGCCAGCTCCCTCGCTGAAGAACGGCAGCGAAAGGAGCCTCGCCTTCAAAAGCCCACTCACCACAGTTAAAGGCGTGAATAACTAATTCAGCTCATTGGATTTTATACTGCGAGAATTATAGTATTAATTTTTTGACATGACGTGAGGAGCCGGGGAGCTCTGTGCTTCTGGGGGGGCGGGTGGGCGCGTTGGGGGTCGCCTCCCGCCGCGACCACAGGCGCGGTCCTGCCGCCGCCGTGCGCGCACGGTCCGCTGGCCATCTGCGGGTGGGTGGAGGAAGGCCTCAAACCAAGCTGCCCTCAAGCGCTACCGGCACCAAAGGGTGCAGGACAAGTGCTGCTCTTCGGAGCAGAACTGCATCAGCCATCCCCCGTCCCCTCTGCTGCCGCTCAGTTCAGTTTCCAGCTTCTTTCTGGGTTCGCTTCCTGCTCTGCAGCTGTTCTCGCAGCCGGACTGTCTGCCTGGAGCTGGCAGGATGCGGGGAAACACATCGGCTCGGCTGCCGCCAAGGGCCGGCTCCTGCCAGCGAGCCAGGGCTGCTGCCGGAGGTCGCAGAGCCTGCCCAGGCTTGGAGGGCTGGCTCCCGCACTCCTCACCCCCAGCTGACCCACCGCTCCCAGCCTGGGCGGCGGTGGAAGGGCCCAGCTCATACCCAAAGTCCAGCCCATGGCAGCGCTGCACCAGAGAAGTGTCATCTCCGCTCCGACAGCAAGTTTGCTGACAGAGCCCCGCCGCCGCAGCCATGCTGGCAGCCGTGCTGCGCGCAGAACCAGCGCACGGCGCGTTGGAAAGCCGGGGCGGGCGGCAGTGAGGGTGCGAGGGGTGGGTGGGAAGACAAAGAAAAACAAAAAAGAAGAAAAAAAGACTATTCTTACCTGTAGAGCTTTCCCAAAGGGAAATAAGCTCTCCCAGAAAAAGCATGCATTTTTGTTAGGTCCTTGTGGGCGTGCTTCCAGTTTCACTGCACGTGAAACTCCCAGCCAGAAAGGAATTGTTCCCCTAGCTGGTACTGCTACCCCAGCGTGGCTTTCTTGACTAGAGGTGACCTAAATAAAACTAATCTCATCTGATATAAAGGCAGAAATATTTATACACATGCAGATGTAAAAAAGCAGGATTTATGCGCTGCTAAGTTTGCAAAAAACACCCAGAACACACACAAAAAATGCAGATACGCGGTTGTAACCTATAAACCTCTGACTTTCTTTAATTACAAGCTGACAATTAAATTCACTACTGAATCTGGTATTGCTGGTGAGAAGTTATATATTGCCAGTGACAGCACAGAACATGCAGTTCTTTTTATTTATATTTAATTAGGGGGAAAAAAAAGTTAAGAGAAAAAAAGAAAAGGCCAGAGAACAGAAAGTTAAAGAAACAGGAGCTGAATAAAAGAAAGAAGGGAAAGAACAAGGATATTTTAGGTGTCATCCTCTAGCAATTAATCAAAGATTTCTAAAAAGTTCAGGTGCAGACTCTGCAGCCTTATCTTGGTTTCATAGTCTTGGTGTGATCTAGAAAACAGCCCACTTCTGAGAAAATGCACTCACCTCTTGGCTGACTCATCAACAGACTTCTCTCCTGTATTTATATTTCAGCTACTGTAAAATTTCTACTGCTTTTCCCACCTTTTTCCTCACCTTTGTGGCACATGCAGATCACTGCTGCCTTTGCTGCCTGACCCCTCGGAGACCTGCTGTACCAGCCCCCTAAACCAGCAAATCCTCCACCCGCCAGCTTTTAAATGGGATGGGAAAATTATATTGGCTCTGCTTACCTTTGGCAATTAGAAAGTCTGATAACTTCTGTCAGGCTTGGTTAAATCCATATAAATTCATTTTATCTAGAAATAGATGTTCCTCTGATATTATGCAGGCAAAGATTAGAACAAAGCACATCATGACATATATTGTGAAGCTCCATTTTTGATGACTGTGCACAATAGCATTTAAACAATTGCATAATAACCCTACAGTGATTCCCTGTGAGCTGCAAATTCCGTGTGTATTGCCAGTACTGCAACACTCACTTTCCACAAGCTGTAAGCCCCAGCGCAGCAGGCAGGCACGTGCTGTCTAAGATTATCTGAATTGATGCAACTCAACCCCCCCCTCCAACAACCCAACGCCACAAACTTCCTGATTCTCCTACTTAGAGACGTACTTTATTATTTTTCATAAAATATCGATATCTTGAAGAAAATGAGTAGATAATAATGAGAATAAGGTGACATCATTGATATAGCATAGCTATTTTCAGAAAAAGTCAGAAAGGGGGAGTAAGGTAATAGAAGTGAGCTGGAACTTCAAAGCAGAAAGTGCCAAGAGCGTCACCTAACAAGAAGAATGAAACGGAAACAACCAAGGAGGGAGATAAGCATGAACGTGCTGGCTGATGACAGGATTACCGTAGCCTACCAGACAGTGTGATGCTGGGAAATGACAAACATGATCATAGGATGCAAAATATCATTATAGGATATGGAAGAGTGTCAGTAGTGCATGGGGAAATTCAGGCTCTTGTCAAAGGCATTGGTGACACCTCTCCAGCAATCTTTTCAGTGACTGGGTTCCTCACATTCAGAAAAAAAAAAAGTCAAACTGTGGTGGGTGCAGAGGAAGGCTACAAAGTTAAACAGCTTATTTTCTAAGTAAACTACCTTACAAGACTAAAAAAATTGCTAAATAAAGCCAGACAAGACCTCTCCTTTCAATTGCAAAAAGGAAAAAAGTTATTGGTGCTAAAGGAAAAAAAGGGGCATAGGTTTATAAATACCATAGCAATGAAACATATCTGTAGAACTCAGTGGGTTTGAAAACCCACCCTGCCTTTTCTGAACAATGCCAGAGGGCTGTGCAGGCACAGCAGCCATCTCTGAGCCAAGCCAGCGATCTCAGACTGGGCGCAGACAGGCCCAGTGCACTGGGTCCAGGAAGCAGAGCAGAGCATATAGCCAAAAGAGCTGGCAGATCACTGGGACCCTCTGTGCCCACACTGCCTGCTACCCCTCAGTCAGTCCTATAAATGGGAGCCCCAGCTCCCAGTGGGAGCACTGCAGTGGTATACAAATGCTGCCCTTCTACTGCAGAGTCCCTCTCCCAGGTGGAAGAAGCTTTCTATTAAACAGCCCTGGGAAAAGGACTATTTATACTTTCTCACATCATGGCTCCATGAGGTGGACTCATGCAAAGGGTGCCCAAAACATAAACACCCCAAGGCTTAGCCCTTCAGGGAGCGTAGCTCAGATACAGCCTCTCCTGCTGCTCTGCCGCCCCCTCTGAGGACAGATGAGGTCATGTTTCTCATTTCTGGTTGGGACCTGTGAGTTTCTGCACAGGTTGTGCCCTAGGCATGACCATCGCATGGCACCCTCCATCCTCACCCGCTCTCACCTCCCTGCAGAGAGGCCAGGCATAAATGGGTTCCTATTTTTGCTCCTGCTACAGAATGCCTGGAAAGAAAGAAAATTTTCTTCACAGCGAAGAGATTTGAAAGAGAAAAATATGCTCCCCGAGTTAACTGAGCTCGGTGACTCCTGGTATGGTCCCTCTATGTGTTTAAATGCTTAATGTAGATGCTCTAAGCCTTCCTTCTGGTATACGCGCTTCTCCAATGCTCTGTGTAGACATTGGTCTTCTGCTTGGGATCATAATCGTGAAATGCTTCAAGTGGTGAGTGTGCTGTCCTATCTCTAGCTGCAGTGACAGAGGGGACAGCTATGTAACCAACTGAGGTGGGAGCCTGGCACATCTCTATGAGAACGCAATTTGAAGCAGTGAAGAAAATGGAGTCTGATTAATGCATCCGCAGTGCAAAAAATGGACAGTGATTGTCCTTTGTTTCTCTGTTTGTGACTTTGCAATGTGGATTTGATTACAGCAGCCTGAACTCAGCAGATTTCCTCCCTGCGAACCGTGGAAAACATTGATGCTCTATTTACAAAGAATTTCTGGGAAGCCTGTTGCACGTATGTATCAACAACTACTTGCTTGGATGGTTTTTATTTAATAGGGGCTTGAAAAACATATGGAGAAAATTTTTGCTGTTGTGCATTTAGTTTAGAGATGTGCCATGCCTGGAGGAGTAAGCTCTTAGGAGTTACAGTGCTTTTGTACCTGTGTACAGCGTGCTGGTGCAGGGATGCGTATTTGGGCACTTGTCTTTATCTCTGGGGCCTGTGGCTGGATTGTATCTTGGTGGAGCGCTCAGCCTGTGTGCAAGCAAGGCTCTGTGTAGAACTTGTATTTGCTAGGATTTTTTGCTCAAGGCTTTGAGTTTTATAACATTTTCTGTGACGTTTGCTCTTTGAAACAATATCTACAATATGTTCATTTTCCTTTTCCTCCAAGCTCGAGCAATCACCCTAAAAAGGCATTACATAATGTAGCACATCTGGCCTGGAAAAGAACAGTTCAGATGTTCTATATTTGGGTTGCGATCATTATTTTAATGCAGGTCTAGTGAGGGGATTTAAAGATAGATAATGTCTCTAAAATTTGAAAAATTCGACCGTGTCCTTTTATGGTATTTGTTTTCACTGACCTTTATTTATTTACAGATGACAGGAGAAGCTCTTCAGAGCCAACACCGGGAGCAGGACAGTGTACAAGCAAGGTGCGTCAAGAGTCTGCAGGCACCCACTATATCCTGCACTCGCAGCTGAACAAGTGGGAATTGTAGCCCTGGGACCCCACAACATTCGGTTACACTTGTATTTCTGATGACTTGCTCCCTTCCAAATAGCTTCTGAATTTCCAAGCGTGCAGTAGCAAGCCTGAACACACGAACAGCAGGTTTTATTTGAAAATAACACAGTGTCTGATGCAATTCACTTTAAATAGTACATCCTCAAATTATTGTTTTAAAAGCTTCCTTAAAAAATGTTAAGGGACTTTTCTGTTTCCCTATTGAAATTTACAGCGGTCTTTTCAGCAAGGAAGAAACTAATCAGGGTCCCAAATCTGAAAAAGTCTTTACACAGACAGTTAACCAAAATAAAGTTAAATATACATGGTAAGTCTTTGCAGGAATTGGACTCCGTTAACCGTAAAAGAGAAGTTATAAAATCTGACTATGCCCTCCAAAGCACAGAGCAAACAAAAAATTGAGAACATTTAGCAACTTATCAATTCAATCAAGCTACAAGCACATGAAGTACTAACTTCTCAGCCAGCACTGTGATATTCAGGTGGGAGGCAAACCTTCAAGATAATTCCAAACAGGTCTCAAGTTATCTAAAAGTACATATCCATTATTTATAGCTGAAGTATTATTCTTGTTTCACTTTCAGTGAAACTCATGAGGCTTAAAAAGCATCATTCAGCCTGGTTAAAGAGCTTACTTTCACAGTGCAGGCTGAAAAAGTACAGCGCACTCATGACACGGCAGGTAGATATGAAGGACAAATGCACGCATGCTGTGTGTAAGGCAACAGCCCTTGCACTGGGAAACAAGAGGGGGAACTGAAAGAGAAAAGACTGGGAAGTCGGCAGAAGAGGAAAGGGGACAAGAATAAGCACTAACAACCTGAGTCAACATTAGCAAGAAAAGACTCCCTGAAGGGAAGAGGTCCCTTTCTCATGACTTCTCTGTTTATTGATTCAAATGGAAGAAGATAGATACCACATTGTGGGCCTGTTTTCTAATTAAAAAACAAACTAAAAACTATAATTAAAACATCTGATTTAAAGAATGCATGAAAAGCAACCTTACTGTTTTGACTGTGACCTGTTTAGTCTGCTTTTGAGCTTTTTAGAAGCTCAATATCAGAGGTTATGGAACAGATGGAAAAAAAATAATGCCAGCACATTTTTTCCCCTCAAGCTAAATAGGACATGCAGTAGGTAGATACCACAGAAGTGGTAGACAAAACCTTGATTTAGCTTCTGGAACTTGTAAGCACCATACACATTGCGATTTTTAAATTCTGAAAATCAGAATTACATCTTTAGTCTGAAAAAGCCCCCAAACAATACTTCCTAGTTATTTTAGGATGCAGCAATGTGTTAAACTTGCAAATCAAGTTCATCCCAGTTCATACTGGTTTTTTTTTTACATCTTATATAGGAGGGATGCTTTCAGCATGCTGTGAATCAGTTGCATATTCAAAGTCTTTAAGCTTAACATGGTGTTCAACAAGGTTCTGAAGCTCTGCGATGTCCCTGGTCACGCTCACAGCTTGCAGCAATCACAACTAAGTTGCATACCTCCTCCCACTGGATTTTATCGGTCCAACGAAGCCACAAGAACATATGTGTTTGCACTGATCCCACGGTTAAGCTCACTGCAGGAAAAGCTGCTCAGGCTTGCTCTAAGCCTGCAGTTAAGTGGAAGAAGACAGATAACCTCTAGGGCCTGACCCAATATCCACCAACATGTTGGGGAGTCTTGGCAATGACGGCATCAGCCCACCATCCAGGCCCTTGGTGCTCGGTGTACCATACACCCAGCCTGAAGAGCTGTTCCCAAACCAGGAGCAATAGGTCTCATTTAAACCTGTTGGTTTGTGAACTTATCTCCAAATGCCCCCATGGGAAAACAGTGAGGTGTCAAAAAAACAGTATCTTAAATTATTGACACATGGACTAACCTGCAAAGGGAAACAAACATGTTTGCTCTCTTATCATGAAAACAAAAGATTGGCACTGCTTCTGTAAACAATGGTAAGGCTGTTTCTTTACCAGTAGTAATGGAGGGTCTACGCCTGTTTATTTCTTAGAAGATTTGATTGAGGACAGAAAAAAACCTAATAGGGGGAGGAGACATGGACAATGAAAAGCAGAAGGGATTTTGACTTTGTCAGATCACTGAGGAAGCTTCAGAACCAGAGCCTCTGACTATAGAACGTCAATAATATCCCTGTTTGGTAGCAACAGGGTGGATATTAAAACCAGACTTAATGGAGAAAGGAGCTAATACGTAAACCTACATACAGATAATGTCGATTGATCTCCACTGACCAAGATCCCCAAATTATGCCATCTTTACACACCACAGACATTTTTATTGATACAGGTAAAAATGTCAGTTCCCAGAGAGTATTTGGTAATGCCTTCTTGAAAAACACCTAGGAAGAAGTCAGTGAGTCAGAGGGTCATATTTTTGTTTTTACAGTGACCTTAAATACAAAATTAATTTATAAGAGAGAGAATAAAGTCTACACTTCTGAAATTTTGTCTATATTAGGGAATTTTATTGGTAAAACAGGGAAGCAAAATAACTTTATACATTCCATCAGCTAAACCCCACTAAAGTTAAAATTGCTGGGAGGTTAAATATGTACATATTTCTGCTGCCTTTCAGCATTTTTACTGCTGGATCAATCAAGTGTTCCTCAGTGAGCTAATTCTGTCCCTGCTTTGGAGCAAACACAGAGTAGATGGATTTTTTAAAATTTTTTTTTTTACGTCCATGTGCAAAATCTGAATAAATTTCTAGTGCCTATGTATCAACTGAGGCTTTCCATGGAAAACAGGAGAGACATCCCAACAAGTGGATGATTTCTTTGCCAAATTTTAAGTAAGGAGTTTAGAGCTTTCCTATATGGTCCAAATAAGGTATTTTTGCTTAATTGCTTTATGGATTCCGATGAAAAAAATGACTGAATTTCTCGCTATTTCTCCGCTGCATCCTTCTCAAAAAAGTCAGATTGCAGGAGATACCCTGAAAAGGAAACTCCGGCCTAATCAGTTGAAATTGAAACCAACAAACTGCTGAAATTGTACCCAACTAAGCCCTGGCTCTTATAATGGAAATCTCAGACATCCTTAATTATAGGCAACCACCAGTTCTGGCTACAACAGAGCAATTTTATGTTCATCCATATAAATGAATGGAGTTTGGGGGGGGAAAAAACCACCCATTAAATCCAAAATCCAGGCTGCTCCTTCACTACGGCTCTGCTTCAGGCCAGCCAAGCAGCTACAGAATTCCCACCCCACTTGTTTGCTGTGGTTACGCAGTCCTGTGTTATTTCCACTATCTCACACACAGAGCCAGAAGAACTTGGAAGATGAAAAGACTTTTGCTTTCAAATATTTTCCTTTTAAAAGCAGAAAGCTAAGTGTAATTCTATTAATGCATTATTATTTTGGAGGGCCTGCTGAAGTCAGGAAATTCCAAGTCAATGCTATATTATATTCATTGTGCAGATGTACCGCTTTCTATTCCTCTTTTCCTCGTTAAATATAACCTGTTGTGGCGCAGTTTTTATTACTGAATGTGCAGTGGGATGGTTTCGGCAGCAGTGCTGGAGTCACCACCCAGGGGAGATTACTTACAGCTGAAAGTGGATGGACAAAAAACCAAAGCATAAGAAATGGCTGCAAGCAAGGCAGTTTGTGCCAGAAAAAGGAGATCGTACACCATCGGACATTCACTTCAACAGATTCAACACACTGCTGGTTTTCAGAGAATTTTCTGGGAGGTCTCCCTGGTGTCCCACCACAGGTAGCTTTGTTATTTTTTGTAACACTGTGTATCATAAGTTCATACTCAGAATTTTGGGGATGATTACTGGTTCAAATATTTGAAAATTCTGTTATTCTTTATCTGTGCTTCACTGTTTTGGAACACTTAATTCTAAAACCCTTAGGAATATAAATAAGGATAATGAAAATGAGAAAGCAAGCAAAATAAAACACACACACACAAAATCCCAAACCAAAAGGAAGCCAAAACAAAAAAACTCTCAACACTCAAAAAAACAAGCCTAAAGAAAATCTAACCCAAGAGTTCTCAAGCTACTGACACCAACTTAATGCCCAACCTTTCCTTCTCAGACACAGACGTCATCCCGCCTCAAGGGTCTCCCTAACCGAGGATCCCTAATTGCCTGCTGATGCCTTGGGACCTCTTCAACCTGATCTCACTTCTTTTCCACCAAACAGGGCACTGATGGATGCTTACCCAGGATGCAGGGAGGGTGACAGGGGTGTGTTTGGGCGTGCTGCCCAATAGCACTAGAGTCTGGTGGGGTGCCCCAGGCAGAGGCTGACCTAAACCCCTCCATGCCCTAGTCTGCTCTTGAAGTTGTTGGCTGCCAAATGCTAACCAGTTTTCAGAAACCTCTGGTTATGGCTTCTCCAACGAAGCAGGGATAAAACCTAGAAGTTAGTTTCTTTACTTGCCATTTCTAGCCTGTTTTCTACCAGCACTTTACCAAAACCATGCTTTGGCTGGACTTTCTCCCCAAAGCACGTTTTTATTTCTTGTTGCTTCTCTCTGCCTTTTCATGAGCAGCTTTGCAGGCTGTATGCCAGTGACACCTACTTCTGCCCATCCCTCCTTCCATCTGCACAGCTGACTCCAGACACTATTGCTGACCATTACCTTTTGGGTGATGGATTTATTTTAGCTGTATCGCTTCAAGGACTGTAACTGCTTTTTACTTTTTACTGCCCTTAGACAAATGAAGGGCAACTGCAGGGTGATTACTCTCAACAAGCTGCACTGAAGCACTCTCGTAATGACATAAATTGCTACAAAATACTAAATACACTAAAAAAGTAATCAGATGCCATGTACATCGATTTAAGCCAGGAGGAATGGACACTAGGCACCAGCACTGTACGCACAAAAGATCCAGCACTGGTGCCAGCAAATCTTACTGCAGACAGCTCTGTAGGGACTTGCTACCAATTAATCAATGACCCCAAAAATCCTTTTCAATAGGAGTCCTGTGGGTGAAATCAGTAGGGGTGAAGCTGGGTATAACCTGCTAGTGAAGTTTTCTGGTGCTGTGGGTCATGGGCCTCTCCCTGTATTCAAAAGAAGAGGGTATGAAAGCACTCCAGCTTTCCTGTTTCCTCCATAACTTCCTCGGATCCTCAACGGTAATTAAGACTCCCAAGGGAGAATTAGTATTCACTTAGAGCTGACTTGACTCAGCAGAATGTGGTGAGGCACCGGTCAAAACCTCCTTGTGCTTGTCTCAAAGAGTGCTGCTTTCTGGGGAACAACCTCTTCCATCTCATTTTTAAGAGCCACCTGTAGATTGCCACTCTGGGAACAGTTGGATAAGCAACGCTCTCAGGTGAGGAGGGAACACTCGCCGAGTGACGGATGCTCCGGCAGTGAGCAGACAGGCTGACAACTCATCAGATGGACTCTGTTTAGGAAACACGTGGTTAGAGCCTGACAGAGCAGCACCAAAATTTCATAATGGGAAATGATAACAAGGAGATTACCTTTAGCCTTGTGGAATGTGATCTAATCCCTAATGCCCTAATGGGAGAGGCACAGAGACAAACCTGACACACTCTTCAACATATGTCTTAACCCCTAAGATGTCTCAACATATATCACAATCAACATTATCTTAGTCTTTTCACGTATTATAATATTTAATTATGCCAAAATAATTATTAAATAAATGCCAAGCCAGTTATTTCTTAAACTCTTTGACTTTCTTTAGACAGGAAGGTCGTACTCACTTAGGATCTAACAGAGGAGTTTAGCTTTCATCTGATGCTGCTTTGCATCTTGCTTCAATGTGTTCTGATTAAATACGGCAAGCTGAAATATTCTTTCTAATACTGGAATGATGTTTTTCTTATAAAAGCATCCCAGATGGTCAGATAACAGAAGAGATGTCTCTTACACTGAAATGAATAGCAGCCTAAAAATTGGAGATTACTGTTTCCTAAAATCAAATGGCATCTTCTAATGAGAAAGATACAAAAAAATGACTTCATCATCATCCTGAAACTTATGTTCTCAGGCTCCAGATCAATGTCCTGATACTAATTAACCCCTATCTTTTCTTTTTGAGATCAGATCTGTAACCAGGAGGTAGGAAGGGCTCTACATGGATTGCGGTTCAAGGAGCATTGGATCCTCCTGAGGAAGCATGAGACATGACTTCAGGATCTGATGGAGTTCTGTAACGAAGCAGCATGTTACCTTTCATTAACTGGCTAGGAAGATACAGGGAAAGCCATATGGCATCTCCTAAAATTAGATATAACAACATAGTACCTAATTGTAAGGCCACAAAGCCTACATCTGTTGGAACTGGGCGTAGCATGAAATGTCAAATGCAGATTTAGATTGAAGTAGGACTGCAAAAGGGAAATTAAGTGGTTTTGACATTCTTTTAATTGAGGAAGAAGGAGCTTCCTGATGAATTTGTTGAGATTCTGATGGGGAAGAGCAAAAGGTTTGAAGAACTCTGAATCTTTTCCCAGCAGGAAAGTGGGATAAAAAGCACTTGGAGCTTTTCTGTTACCTACTTCCCCCATCCTCCTCCTCTGTAGACATGTATACCTCTAGTTGGCAGTTATCATTATAGTAAATGCTGTTGGAACATGAAAGTCCAAATGAATCCTCAAACACTCTTTGTGGATAAGGAATTTACCATGTTGTGATTTTGGCTAGTTTCTCAAAGCATTTGGGAAGCCAACTCTGATGAATGAAACATGTCTGAAATGATGCATGACCTTCTATATACTGCATGTCATGTAAGTCAAAAATCAAACCTAAACATCCGCCTAGAACTGTCTTCCATGGAGATTCCAAGATTGTCTTCAGAGTGGGGTTTGCATAACCTCCATGATTAGGATTGGGGAACTATTTTGAAAAAGGATGAAAAATATCTTAATACATTGCCATGTGACATCTTCTCAAGGCACAGGAAGAGAGGGGGTAATGTAGCTATTGAAATATGGCATAAAAATTAATGCTCTATGGCTGAAAAGGGAAGCAATCATATTTGTATTCTGTAATGTGTCCATCCATGTTGGATATAGCTAGAGCAGCTGAAATGGTGACCTCTTCAGCCACTTGAAATAAATGGGCGAAAGACTGAGTCTGCAGCTGCTGGTCCAGTGAAGTCCTTTAATCTGAACTAGCGCTGCTTTCAGTTTGCTAATACTCGGGGATTTGAACGGCAGCCCTGGCTGCGGTGGCAGTAATCTCTCGGGGAGGGATGGGGCAGGCGGATGCGGGTGTAACCAAGGGATCACAAATCTAGGCCAAGCCCGTGACTTTGTGACCTTCCTAATCTTTAAAAATAGCTTTATGCATGTGTATGCAAACAGATGCAATGTAGTAACGGATATGCATCACAAATGTTAGCTAAATTTGATGTGCATATTTTTTAATATTTTGAAAGGTAAAAAAACCTGTTGAAGAAAGGCCCCTGAGCTCTTGTGCAACAGGACATGAGAGACAGCACTGAGTAGCTAGCAAGATGAATTTACATAAAATATTTCTGTTCCAGTTTAACCATGGCTTTTGCTGTGGTACATTTAGTGATCCCTAGCTGGCTGGAGACTTATCTACTATCTTCTTCTATACACATCTGTTTGCTGAGTTTGGCATTTCAGTCTAAGTAATCACAGCAATGGGCAGGTCTGTCTGTTTGCTTTTTTTCTCCTTAGTCTTGCCCAAGTCAACAGAAAGGGTTAGCCATCACTGTACCACAGGAGGAATAGGCTGGGGAAACAGCACCAAAACCGTGTGCTCAAGATTCATATTACTACACATCAGTTCGAGAATGGAGACCCAAGCTGTGCACATGTCCTTAAAATGCAGTTTCAGAGGCTGTAAAGCTAACGCTACTATTCAAGAGAAAATGTGACTGTGCTTTAGTCTGACTCAGATTAAAACTAGACTGTAGTTAAAATGTCTTGAAATAGGCTCTGACAAATAGTTGTGCATAAGCTACCTTTCGTAGGGGAAATTAACCGTAGTTGCAAAGATAATTTTTCAGACCTTCTGGAATAAACATTTAAGCAAGCAACAATGTTAAGATAAAGCTATTATAGAACCTATAAATACTATTTAGGAGCAGAGCAGCCTTTATGAAGCAATCACCAGCTAAAGATAAAGCAGTCTAAGGTACAGCATGCACGTAAGTATAGTCCTGGATTCATGGTGAAGAATGCTCTTGTGAGGAGCTTTTCCATTTTGCAAATTAACCTTACTCCTAAAATTAGCAATGAATCCCATGAAGTTATTTAGAATAAATGGCATGGCACCAAAGTTCTATTATTAATAACAATTAAGCAAAATTTCTTCTGTCCTCTTCTTCAAGATGCTTCAATGATGAATTCAAATACAAGCATACCTGGCTGCGGGAACAAACTGAGCTTTTCAATTGTACATCTTTGCAGATTAAGGTTTTCAGTTATCCTCTCAACGCTTAGACTGCCCAAATGTTTTATGAACATTTGGCTGGATCCCAAATACTTAAAAAAGAAAAAAAACACAACATTTTGTTAATGCCATAACAAATGCATTTGTTGCCTTTGCAGCATGACAGCGAAGAGTATCTCCCTGCCTGGACTGGTATCAGGAGTAAGAGATGGGATGGGATTCACCTCACCTCACTTCAGCTGTCTACGGGGTATACCAGGCTCACTAAGTACAAAGGCAGTCTGAAGGGACTTGCCCAGAAGTAAATTCTACACAAGGCAGCTAAGTCCACGCATGATCACCTACTATGGTTACTAACCATGAATTAGCACTACCCGCAAGAAATCAACTGCTTCAATGAATGCCTACCAACAGTGACTGAAATAGGTAATGAATCTTATAAATAACAGTAAGATTACCTAAATGACATAAAATTTTAATTTTATTACTCCAGATAGCTTTTGCATTTGCAAACCAGTGGTCAGACAAGATCCTGCAGGCATCTCAACCGGAACAAAGATCTCCATTACCCCTTTCAGCTTCTTGCTAATCCTAGTTACTCAGGATTTTTCAGTTAAATTCTCTGAGCACATGAAGATCAGCTTCTGGTCATCCCTACAGATGCCTCTCTTCATCCGACCTAACCACCGGCAGATCTTCAAGCTCAGTTTTCTCCACCTGGCTGCTCTGCAGAAACTGGTTTGGGCCATTCAGAACATGCCCTACTTGCCTGAAATGTTGGATGTAATCTGAATCATCATCATTCACTGGTGATGCCAATTCACCTTCCAAAAGACAACAATAAAGGTGGTCTTCATCTGTATTGATGAACGTTTTTTGTTTCTAGAAAATACACAAGATAGTAATTGATCTAGAGGAAGAGTATAGCTTAATGGCCAGAACATTTATCTACGTGGTGAGAGGAGCAGAGCGTATTGCAAAGCACTTCTCTTAAGATGACATAGGACCTCTTGTCCTTCTTCCAGAACTTACAGTTAAGTCAGCATCAATAACAGAAAATGAGATCATAATCATCATCATCATGATAATCATGATGTTCAGAATATCTAAAGCCCAGTGATTTAGGGTACTGCCTACCATAGACATCTCTGTTGAAACCTGCCCAGTTAGAAGAGGGCACGGAATAAAGGGAATTTACAAGTCATTTGGTTCATCAAAACCCCATGACCACTTCTAACAATTGCTCTAATCCAAGGTTTTAACACTTGGCTAAAAAAGACATTTTCTATTTGATCCCACATAAAATCTTTTTAGGCTTTTATTTCCACAGAAAAGTTTATTGTTTGGATGGATCCAAACTAGACTTTCCTTGTTTGATTTTGCAACTAAAAACTCCTGATATATCCTTACATGAGATTTACAATCCCTTTCCAGTTCTTTATCAGCACATGATCCTTCTTGCTCCGAACTGCTGTTCCCTGCTCCAGTAAACTAAACGCAGCTAGAATTATGCTAAACCTTACACAGTTTTACAGTGCCAACAAACTTGGTCTGCACATCTGAGTTTCAAACATACTATTGTCCATTTTAATACCATATGTTTGTATCTATCAGACAGACCCTTACTTTGCCAAGAAGAATCAGAACTATGCAGAGTACACCAAAGCTTCAACTCACATCTCAGAAAAGAAGCACTACAATGTCTGTGTTACTCCTTTCAACATTGACTAATGATTTGTTGAGGTCTGTTAAGTAAAATTAGACTTTATGTGTATTTATTTGTTTGTTTTGGTACTCTCATATTCCTTTTTTTGTGGTTTTCTTCCTGAGTATTCAGAAAACACACTGCAAGCTCCAAAACCATAGCAGCTCCAAAACAATTCCTTTACATATTAACAAACATCTCCTGCAGAAGTGGTATGCACTTTGCAGTGAGAAAAAAACCCAGAAGACAAATGATAACAAGTGAATACCATCTAACATTGGAATGTGTTCCAGCAATTAAAAAAACAAAAAAGATAAAAAGATGCAATGAAATAATTATCAGTTTTAAGTTGGGATTTAAAGAACTGAGGGAGCCAGCTGTACAGATATTCTAACAAAGAGAGTTACTGCAAACGAGAGCTAAATGAGCAACTGCACAAAACTGAGACAGCAAGCAGCAAGAGGGCTGGGGAGCAGAACTAAATCAGAAACAGAGTATGAGGTACAGACAGAAACAAACGTGAACCATATGGGGAAATATTCACAATACATTAGTGTTTAATTAGATAATATAATGGATAAGGACACTTATGCAGAGTCATCACAGACAAGATGAATGGAAAATGTGCTACTAATAAACCCCAGTAATCTAACTGCACTACAACTGTAATTTGATCAGTCACAAGTTCAGATGCAATTTAAAACAAAAAATAATATTTTGAAACAGTACTTTGCTACTGCATCTAGTAGTAGAAAAGGAAGTATTTAAGTTGACATCCTCAACTGAAGTTCCAGGTACTTTGAAAACAAATTAAAAAAATCACAACTGTTCTCAATCCAACACTTGTACCCAAATTTGCCTTCCAATTCCATTTTGAACACGCAAGATTTGCCTTTTGGATGAAGAATGTGGAATGACCTTTTTTTCCTTTTCTGAAATATTTTTTTGCTTGTGTGAAGGCTCTGAAACAAAGATCACATCTAAAGTTAAAATTAGCATAAGAATGGAATTGTAGGTCCTGGTTATGTTTTTGTACTTTTATACATGCTACAAACCTGACACAGGTATCAGCAGAGGTTAATTGCTTTCAAGAAAAAAACAATAGGCAACAAGTAGGGCAAAAGGAAAGCAAGAGAAACAGAACAGTTTTGAGGGTCCTTGTGAGCTTCACAAACATTTTTTCTTAACAAGGGAGAGTTTTGAAAAGTCAGTTGCATATATGCAAGTTATTATAGCTACATAAAACTAGGCATATATTGATGCTTTATGGCACTTTACACCCTTGTATTTAAATCCTTCAAGGAGGTCCAGAGTTTTCAAGCCATGCAAGACACAAGAATTTATTAGGAATCACAGCTTCAGGCTTCAAATGAACAAATGAATTCATGGTCCAGTATAGAAAAAGAAAAAGGGCACTAAACCCATATGGTGATCTTTAAAATCCACATTTTATTCAACATTAGTTCCTCAGCTAGCTGCAGTCAAGCTGCATATTTCTGCGTCAGTTCTCCTAGTAAATATTTCAATTTCTACAGAGGACAAAAAAAAATAATCAATTAAAAAGTAAATTTTAGGAACTGACATTCCAAGAAAATACACAGAAGTGACAATAAAGTTTCACTAATGAAAATCAGAAAGATAAAAAAAATCTCCAGAAATTAGAAATGAAACAAGAAACAATTCACTGAGTCGTTTTCCACTGTAATACTAATTTCATTCAACTAAATGAACACCATTAAATCTAGAATACTCAAGATAGTATGTGAATCTTCATTTCACAAACATGAATAAGGAGTAGGCATATGAACAGAGGACTGATAGCTTTTATTTAATAATACATGCTCAAAAGATCATAAACCTTAACACAACACACATGACTTTTTAAAATGGCAAAAGCTGTCTGTAATAATCATTAGCTGGTTTTTGAGCATCCATACACCAGTGTGGTACTGAGATACTGAGGTACTGAGATACTGAGGTATTTACTGAGGTAAAGATACTGAGGTATCTTTAATTCCTGTCTTCAGACAATGAAAATAAATTTCAAGAAGTACAGCAGCTATGCTATTTGGCATTTCATCTGCATTATGCCTATTTAGGTGGCAAAAATTCCCACACAAATTATGGCACTAGAGACAAACTAATTTGTTATGGATGACCACTGTCTTAGAATCCCTCCTTTAAAAAACATGTTCTCAAATCTGCCACATTTCGGAGGATGCAGAAACTATACTGCTTTGCTGAGATTTTCCAAATTAGTACACTAATTAATCCCTGCACCCTTGACTGAAAAGTCAGATTGAAAGCTGTGCACCATAAAGAAAAATAGGATTTTTCATTCTTGTAGCACACACCAGATTAAATTACATATACAATGTGCTTATATCCTGTAGAACACTACAAAGATAGCAGGAATTTTAACTAGTGGGTTTGCATCCAGGACTAGAAGAATGTATTATGTCAAAACACCTTGACAGTGGCTGCATCCTTAATTGTAAAGCTTTTCAGCACAGTAAATAACGGGAACTTTGTATACAAAGATGTGAAATGCCCAGTTGCCTGGATTAAATACATTAAAGTTTAAAAACAAAAAAAATCAACTTTATCCACATATCTATTTCCAAGCTGTGAATGAGATGCTTTCCAGAATGAATAGTGATTGGGGTAATCAATAACCTGATGCAGAGCTCTATCCTGCTTTTTTTAGTTTCTTGACCTCCTTGGTATCAAAGATAACATATACAAAGATTGCTTTGGTTTTCTCTTCTCATTTATCAAAACTATAGCAGTGTAGAGCTGGTGATGCTCCTGCCAGTTTCAGTCCCGCTCTTCAGAAACTAATGGGCAGCAAGAGTTGTCACAAGCTTCTCCGAGCTGCTTGGAAATCTTAAGAGAGTAATGCTCCAAGAGACACTCTGGCTATTTGAAAAAGAGCAATAACAAACACTAGGAGACTATTTCTCTCCTCATTTTGTTAGGAAACATAAATTGCACAAAATGAAGAGACAAGAATTCTTATGCAGAGGTAAAAAGTGAGAAAACTCAATGAAAACAAGCTACCTGAAAGTCACTAAAAGAGGGGCCTGGAATTTGGTGTGGGTATGCAGGGGAATAAAAATCTACATACATATCTACAGATTTGGTTTTGGGTGTATTTTTATTTTTGCAACAGTCTTCTAAAACATGACAATTTTAAAGGAACTCAAAACTTAGCAGGAACACTCATACATGACACTGGGTTAAATTAATCCACAAAATGATAAAAACATCCAAGAATTCCAAAACACCTCAAGCCCTTGTCTGCAAGAGGTTTTGCAGCCATGGCTATCTTCTGTACAAAAGCTTGAGAAGTGAGGAGTTTGTACTACTGAAGCAGGACAGAAATGAGATTCTGCCTTAAAGCTGCAATTCACTCAAAATTCTGCTGATTAATTTAATTTTTATCTTGTAGTTGGTTTCACATTGTGGTTCTTAAATACCCTTGTATTTGGGGTTCTGTACTCCCAGCAAATACCAAATGTAATGCTTTTAAATGAATTCTATTAGTCCATCAAACACTTTGCAGTGTTCTTTAATTTGGCAGACAATTCACACTGGGTAAAGATACGTATGTAAAAACACTACACCTACATTTACCATTTTTTGAGAGATATTATACAAATGATTTATAACTGTAAAGGGCAACAACTGTTTTCATGCAAGTACCCAAATCTATGACTCATGTATATTTCTGAGAGCACAATGAATTTTAAAAAAATCCCTCTAGATCTTTAGGTAACTCTGCATCCATTTTAGCCCTATACCTCTTTTTTAAGCATGTTAAACATGTTTAAGATTGTTCTGACTTCTGAGAAAGGCTTATATGTGAGGTACTTCCACAAACCACCAATGTGCAATAGTTAATTTTCTAGAGACACATTATGCCACTTCCATGAGATGACTGATGTATTACAGCATGTGAACATTAAGCACATGGAGACAACGTAGGGTAAATAAGGGCCTCAAGTTCAGTACTGTATCAATTACTTATTAAAAGTATCCTGTTAACAGAAATGCTTTCACTGAAATCTAATTTGTTTGGATAAAACCATTCCCCAGAAGTACAGAACTATCAATTCTAGAGAATTATCTCAGGATGGGGGGGGGGGGTGTAGGAAGGGAATAAAAGGAAAAAGAAAACCTAGAAACAAATGGAAACTTAAAAAAAAATTGTCGCCTGAAAAGCAAAAGGCAAGAGTAAAAAAATTGTACAAGTGTTTGATGCTGATCTTTTCCTTGTTAATGCACTAAAAGTGTCTATTAAGCCCAAATGAAGTTGCTTATTAATCATCTGTAAAAAGTTGCTCCCTTCTATTTTTATTGTTTAGGGCATATAATGTTATACCTCCTCTCCTCTTCGTAAAAGCGGGAAGTATAATTAAGGAAAGCCCAAGAATGACAGATTTCACACGTGGTGGGAGCAGCATCACTTTGGTCCAGCTGTTTCCTTCTTGATCAGACCTGTAACGCAAGATTACCGTCACGGAGTGAATCAGCCCTCGCAAACACCCCTGCGGTGCCCTCCCCGCTCGACTCCTTCCCCGGCCGGGTTACGGTAAGGGAGCCCGCGGGGGGGACAGGCTGCAGAGGCGGGGGAAGCGAGGGGTGACAGCTCCACCGCCGCTCTAACACCGGAGGCAGGTGCCGGGCGCGGGGGCGAGGGGAAGCCGGGCCGGCACAGGCGCAGTCCGGCCAGGCCCGCCCGCCTCCTCCTGCTGTACCTGGGGGCGGCTGCCGGTGACTCGCACCGAGCAGGCCCCGCAGAGCGGCGAAGCGGGAGGCACCTGGCAGCGGGGCGGACCGCCCGCGCTGGGAGGCAGGCGGCGGGCCGGCCGCTCAACGCAGCGATGCGGGGTGGGCGGAACTCCCGGGCCGCGCTGCCGGCCAAGATCCCCCCTCACCGCCGCGGGGACCGGCGCCCACCGCCCCCTCACGCCCTCCCCCCCACCCGGGGCTCCCGCCCCCTCGGCCCGCCCCGTGGGGCGACCCCCCCCGCTACCGCCGGCGGAGGGCTGGGGGGCGGGGGAGCGCACCCCCCCGACGCGTCGGGGGTCCCCGGGCGGCGCCGTGGCCACCCCGGGAGCTCCGCGGCCGCTGCCGGTACCTGCAGCCGCAACTTTTCCCCCGCCGCCGTTCAAACGTCCTGCCGTAAAGCGCCCGTCTCCCCTGGCAACAAGGTTCCGGCCGAGCACTAGGTGTAGGAAGGTGATGTAAAAGTAAAACCACCCAGTGTCGTAAACCAGGTCCGGGGGGGGAGGGGAGGGGAGGGGGGAGGGCGGGGGAGGAGGTGACTGGAGCATTTAGACACAAGCGAGAGGATCATGGCGGATGGCCCCAGGTGTAAGCGCAGGAAGCAGGCGAACCCGAGGCGCAATAACGGTCAGTCAGTCCGCGGGGCAGCGGCCCGGCTGTGCTGGCGCGGCGGCGGGGCCGGGGCGGGGACCGGGCAGAGCCGTCCCGAGCGCGGAGGGGGGAGGTCGGGCGGGCGCGAAAGTAATTCCCCCGCCGCTCCTCGCCGGGAGCCCGGCTCCCTCCGCACCGTTATATCCGCTACCTGGAGCCTCCCTCGCCTCGCTGCTTGCCTCCCTCCTCCGCCTAGCGGTGCCTCCGCACTCCGCCGCCTGTCCGGGACCGTTACACGCTGCCTTCCCCCACACGCCCCGCCGCCGGCCCCGCGACCGCCCCGCCGCCGCTGCGGGGAGCGGGCTCGGGGGGCCCTCCCCGGCCGCGCCACCGCCCTCCGGCCCGGGCGGGGACGCCGAGCCCCGCGGGGAGCGGCGGGGGAGCCTCCGCCGCCCGGCCGGCCCCGTCAACCCTAACTCCGAAACTTGTTACCTGCGCGCCCCGGCAGAGCGGGGCCTCCCCGCCCGCCTCACACCCCCACCCCACGCCTCCGCGGCCCCGCAGGCGGGATCCCCCACAACCCGTAACGCCCGCCCGGGAGCGCCGCTCCGCCGCCCGCCGGAGTTCCCCTCGCTCGCCCGGCAGCGGGCCGGCTCCTCGCTCCCGGCCAGCGCCGCGGAGCGGACTGGCGTTCGCTTTTCGGGGGGCGGCGGTGGGGGACGCCAGCCGTCACCGGGGGGTGGGAGGGGGTGTGGGGGGGGGCACACCCGGGGAGCGCGGCCGCCGGCGGCGGGGGAGGCACCGTCGCCGCAGCGGGCAGCGATTCGCGCGGGGGCAGCGCGGCGCGGCCGCCCCGGGCCAGCGGGAGGGGGCCGGCGCCCCCGCCGCCCTTTCGCCGCTTTCGCCGCCTCCTCCCTGCCGAGAGTCGGTCCCCGGCGGCGCCCCGCGGCCGCGCTGCCTCCCCGCCCCGGGACCCGCCGGGGCGATGGGGAAGGGAGGGCCGGTCCCGGGCGGCGGGGGCGGGCGGCGAAGTTTCTTCCCTTCCCTCTGGCTTCGGAGGTACCTGTTTGTATAATAATGGGTGGTAACGGTTTGGCCGGGGGCCCCCGCTCCGCTCTCCGTGCGTGTGCGACCAACTGCTGCAGTCTATATAAGGAATTACATTTACATTTCAGGCTTAAGGGCTGCCGTGGGGTTGTTGGGCTGTGTTTTTTTCTTCTTCTCTTTCTCCTTCGGTACGTGTGTTACTTTAAGATGCGTTTGGAAGGTACACGGCGGGGTTGAATAAACGCTCCTAACACCCACTCTACTTATTTTCTGGAAAATGGAGAAGTAGTTCGGTTCTCGTAGCGAGACTTCGCAATGAGATGTGAAGCAGGAGGTTTTGTAACCTTCCTGGGCAATTTTAGGTTTTGTGTGGCATTTCCTGTGCGGGGTCACAGATAGGAAGGCTTTCGCCTGCTCTCCGAGGTGTTTTCTTACGCAGTGAACGGTCTCCGAAATAGATCAGAGTCACGATCGGTGTTTCTCTTCTCTGACTGTTTCGGTCGTAACGTGGTGATAAATAACGGCCTCCCCGGGGGCTAACGAGTTGATTTGATTGCTCTGAACTTAGGAGGCTTCTCTTATTTTTGCTGTGTACATTTGTTTGCACGCTCACGTTGTTAATTCCTTCTCCTAGTGTAAATATTTATATTTAACTCATGGTTTGGCTGTGCTAAAGGTAAGTTTGGAAAGTGCTTTTCTCTTTACCTTATTAAAAATGTTGATGATCAGAGAAAGGGGCTTTTCTTTTTGCTGACGACATGTGTGTGACATGTGAGTCTGAACCACCCAGCGTCTGTGCAGGAGCAGTAAACATGTTTACCTGAACAGGAAAGAAAATGGATTTTTCTCTTAAAGATCCAGCGATACGAATATTGTACTCTTAGAGCATATCAACAGATGACTCGAGAGAGAAATTTTCTGAAAACCTAGCTTTTGAAATCAACGGGGGAAAGAGATTCTTGATCACTGCAGCAAATGGCAACTTGTGCAGGTAGAAAAAAAGATGGTGTTTAGTTTTCTCCTGCATGCATGTCAGCCCCCTCCTGTCTGCTGCTTTCGTTCTCAAGGGAGGGATTTATTTACCAAGCTTGCTGTCGGTGTTTTTCCTTTGTGCTTAATATTAGAAAACCAGATTTGAGCCTGTTTAGCACAAAACGTTTTGTCTGCAGCATGTATCACTCGCGGAAAACAAAAGGTGTATAAGATGTAGTATCATTCCAGGTATCTTTCATCTCCATCACTTTTGGATCTCATTGCTGCGCCCACCTTATAAAAAGCCTCAGAGCCTTTATGAACTAGTTCTGCAAGGTAGAATTATATGCTTTGTTAAAGGATGGTTTTGGTTCCTTTTTTTTGAGGAATTAAAACCAACTCAAGTCATTGTGCATTGAAGCATCAGGATCAGTTAGATAATAGATTCTGGATAATAGAGATTTCTCAGCAGTGGTTTTATGTTTGACTTGCAAATGTTTACCAAAGAAAATGGCTAGAAAAATGTTAACCCTTTAACCTTTGCAATAAATAGGTATGAAATATTTTTCCTCTAAATCTCTAGATGCGCTTTGGTCTTATAGGTACCTTCTGTAATGAGAGATCAGCGTGCAGGAGATGCTTCAGTAACTGGCTTCTTCATAGTATAAACTAAACCAATTTTATGCTCTTCCAGTTGCTGTTTTTCTCCCCTTTCCCCCAGAATGGGAGTTCATTGGGGAAAGACTGCACCTGACATCCAGCATACCAGTTAATAATACTGAGTTATGGTATATAGTTACTATACTGTAAAGTTTCCTTTGTTTATCTGTTGATAAAACAGCTGTTCTTAAACTTTTGTTTCTCTTTTTTTTTTTTTTTTGTTTATTTGTTTCTTTTACTTCCCCTTTTCTCCCCCCTCGTTTGGGAGCCAGAACTTAAGGACTGCCATCCTGGTGCATTAACCGTAGCTGCAAAGGCAGTCTTATCTTAACTCTAGAGCTGGTTCTTTTTCTGCCTTGTTTATTGGTCCCTGCAGGAGATCAGCAAAAGAGCTGATTGGCGCTTCCATTAAAGCCTCCACTTAGAAGAAAATCTGGCACTTCATACCTGAAGAAAACTACCCTCTGTCCTTGTCCTTACTTCTGTCCAGTACATGAAAATGTCTGAAAGAGTTAGTGAAGTGCTGGGATGAAAGCACCATTCTGATAAAGCAGGGACATAGCCCTGTTTTTTTGGGAGCCTCTCTTCCTATCTACCTTTTCCTCTTTTCACTACCTTGATAGGGAAATGGGGAGGAGAAAACAGGGATGTGATTTTTGCCAGTCATCCGTGCCGCCACACTATGCGAATCCTGTGTGGACTTTAAATAGATTCCATATCAGCAGAGGTTCTTAAATTCTGAGTTGGTCAGGATCAGGATTAGTTGCTTGTTTAGCATCTCTCATATTTATATTATAGGATTGACTTAATTCTTATTAAACAGCAAAACTAAAAGTAGCACATCGTGTTCTTCAGCAATGCTGTAAAATCAGTAAGCCAATAAAAATATTTAAAACTTCCCTTAGTAGAGGGTTAAAAAGATACCAGCATTTCGTATTGATGTTCTGAAAATAAGCATGCCTTCTGTCCTTCAGATGTGTTTTTAATGGTAAAAAGAAGAGCGCATGAAACTGAGTAAGTTCTGCATGCTGTATGAGGAGGGGGTATGAGGCAGGCTTTTTTTTTAAGCCCCTGGTAACAGTGAGTTCATTACTAAAAGGTTATGTAGATTGACTTGTTAGAGTGCTGTTTCAGTTGCTTTACACTTTGATTTCCTCTCTTTTTATTTTTATTGGGGAATCATTTCATATAAAGTTTTATTACAATGCTAAGGACTGTAAGAAGATCATAAGTGCCTTTGAATAAGGCAGAAGCTCGGAGTATTTCTGTTAGCTCCAAGGTGTTAACTACTGGCAGGATGTCAGGTGTCAGTGACGCTTGGGAGACAACATTCCTTGTTGTGCCTTTCTTCTTCTCTTGCCCCCTTCCCTTTCTTTCTTCTTCACTAGGTATCATGTTTTCACTCCAGCATTAATTTAAATTTGCAATTTGGGAATTGAGGAATGTTGCCTGAGTTAAAATTCCAGGCACAGTGAACAGGTCTACATGGACAACTGAATTAACTGTTTGAGTCCAGGGAAATCTTCTCTCATATAAACAAGTAGTACTTCTGTTTTCATGTTAACTACTGAAATATAATGGGAATACACTTTAAAATGTAATTGTCTCTTCATTTTTTTCTCAGCAATCAGTGCTTGTTATCTTAACAGCTATAAAGCGGGGTGTTTGAAGCTACTTGTGGTAGAGTTTTCTAAGGTGATTAGTTGCCTGAAAGGGTTTTTCTTGCTTGTAGGACTCTGCTAAACAGGCTGCTGAAGCAGTTGTGAAAAGCAGCAGGCGGATGAAACTTTCCCTCTGACACGGGCTTCCCTATCATTGAAGTTACTCAGATTAAAGTTTATAGTTAAAAGTCTGAGGATTTGATTTCTGTGAGCTCAGCTCAAATTCTCTGTTGATCAGTTTCTGTTACATCAGCCATCCCTCCCCATCAAGTCTTTCTGTTGACTTCAGGCTTTATTACAGGTCCCATTAATAGCAGCGTTACGGGCTGTGGTTAGGCCCTTGCTCTCTAAGCCAGCTCCTCCATCGGCAGTGCAGGGGGAACAGGTTCTGCAGCCATCCTCTGCCACTTTCCCCAGTGGGACTCAGGTGGTGGTATTAACCTGTCATTTCTTCTTACAGAGTTTTTATGGTTGGGGGAGAGGCTGGAATGAACTAAAGTAAAAAATATCAGTGCAATGCCTTTCTTCGTGTTTTAATGGGGTTTAAAATGCCAGTGGGGGAATGACAGACGTTTTTAACATGCAGGGAACTTTTGCTATGTTAAAGAAATAAAACCAACTTCTGTGGAGCTTGAGTTGTGGGTTTTTCGGTTGTTTGGTTTTTAACTGAGTTCTGAGCAACTGCTCTCTTTTGCAGAGAAACTGCTGGAACTATCGTATCTAGCCAAGTGGCTCTTAAGAATCCCTACTTCTAAATTAAGTCATTATTATTTACCAAAAATATAAGCTCACTGCTTTCAAGTCATTAGCTGTTTGTAGTAATTTCAAGAACTCTAACTAATTGATATTGCAAGCTGATTAGAATACAGTGTGCTTCGTTGACTGTAAATCCAATATTTAACTGTATGTGCTGCATCTCTGGAGATCATAAAGATTCTACACATGATAGGCTTCCCACAAATACACAAAACATGAGCTTGAAAAATGGAAATAAATTGGATTTATGTAGGCTTTCATACCAAATTTCAAAGTGTGCTTCCAGATGAACTCTGAAGTGCTTAATATCACTATTACTGAAATTCTGGTCCTACTTACCTGCATTTTTCAGGCTTACCAGGTAGGGTATTTTCCATTCTGGGTAAAGAAGCAGGACATGGTGTCCAGCTAGGGTCTCAGAAACTTTGGTGCTTCATTCTGGCAGCTATAATAGGCTTGTTATTTTTGAGAACTAAATTCTCAAGTGACTTACCCAAGGTCACACAGGAAGTCCAGAGCAAGACTGAGTCTCAATCCATTTTTAATTGTTGAGACTATCCTTGCATTTGGTTTGATCTAGAGCCTTAAAGAGAAAGAACAGATGTATCATTTAGCTGTTGCTACTTCTTTCCATTTAAGTATCTAACCCCCTTCATATTTATTATTTTGAAATATTTGTACTTGCAGTAAACAAGTACCAAAGATTTTCTCTTTAATAATTTTTAGATGGTATTAAGATAGTGTCTTCACTAGTGATGTTGCCTGTCTGCATAGTCAATGCTGATGTAATGATGTGCTGGAGAAGTAGCATTTTGTCTTCAGATTTGGGAAATACAAAAAGTACCAGAAGTTCAGTGATGTGTAGTTAGCCAAATGTAAAACACAGCAAGAGGGAATTGGTGTAACACCTACACTGTTAACATTGTTTAGAAGACTCCTTCTTGGAGGGTAATGTCTGGGCAGAGGTGATTTAATCAGGTAGTGGCTTTGTTGGGACTGTAAAGACTACAGAAGAGTCTCAGTGTGTGACTAGTATTTCTGTTGTTTGAAAATGATTGAGAGGTAAATAAAAAAAGTGTAAGTCCTCAAAACAAAAATTCCCTAAAAATGCATAAATGAACATCAGGCCTGGAATGTGTACCTGACTGGGACAAATACGTGCCAAGTCTGGGTTTTACCACCAGTACTGTTTGTCACAGGGCTGCTGCTGCTAAGATGGAGCTGTGTGGGAAGTAGCTATGGGTGCAGGTGGGTGCTGCTCCTGCCAGGGGAGCCTGGGCAGTGGGAGGGGAAGTGGGTGTGGAGAGCAGTCTGGTATCTTCATCAGCAAAATGTGTGGTTAGTTCAGGTCACAAGGCCGCGTCATAGATCAGTTATGATAGGGACTCTCCCTTCTTGAGGGAGATGCTATTTGAAATCTTTAATAATAACTATTTTTTAAAAAGGCACTAAAAGCCCAAGCACACCATGGAGAGCAGGGGTGTATGGGTGAGGCAAAGAGTGTGTGTGGGAAGGAGAGAAGGTGGACAAAAGGAAGGGAGTAGTCTGCTTTTCACTGAAGGTCTGGTACCTTGGTGGCCTTCCAGGGAGCAATGAATCTGGTCCCCGGTTGGCTGCCTGAGGAGGTCATAGTAGGAAGTAACTTTTACCTCAGTTGACTAGGTGATGCCTTGAAACACTGCAATTGTTTGGGGACACTGTAGGGGGGTTTTATGTGTGTAGGTTTTTGTAATGCTTTCTCCTTCTTGTTATGTAATTCGTGTGTTACAGTCAAAGAAAATGGGAAGCCTGGTCAAGAATAGTGAGACTTGATGGATGAAATACTGACTGCAGTTAAATGCAGCATAGCTTTGTGAATCTATTTCAGTACTCCTGAGGAAAATACTACCCCCATCATCACAGTATGTAAGCACCTTTCAGGCAGTAAAAATATATGTACTGAGTCTTCTCTTCCTGTATCCAGGCCTATACATCTGACTTCTTGTGTAAGTGAGTGCCTGACAGCGTACATTCATATGTTAGGAGGATAGGTGGTGGTAGAGCAGAAAGAACAAACTTGTTAAGTTTGTATCTTTACATATGGAGCAGCCAGGCAGCGATTCTAATGCTTCAGTGGGTTACTGCTGAACCTATTAACCAGGGTTCTTAAGACTTGTATGTTTGTCCCCAAAGGAACCCCAAATAGGGAAGAAAAGAGGCTTTTCTACTTTGCCTCGCTCAGTGCTTGTTTCTGCTGCCATTACTATAATGTAACCATATCTTTTATTTTAACATGCTTTTTCTGAGCAACAGAAGTTAACTAAAAATATGCTTTCTCATCTTTGAGAAGTCAGTACTGTTTGAAAGCTGCCTGTTTCAGTTCTCCCCTGTTCAGCTGTCACGATTTCCTTGATGTGAGGAGTTTACCCCTGTTGCTGCGAAGTAGTTTGGTTAACAACTGCTGTCACCCAAAGGTTAAAACCTGAAAACTGGCATCCTTTGCTTCTCTTACATGTTTGCTTTCTGTTTGGTAGCATCTCCCTCCTTGCTCTGCCTTCAATGTGTTACATGCATTCTATTTTTGGAAAACTATGTAAAGCAAATGAACGTGTCTAATGATGAATGTATTCTTCTGGATGTATTGGTGGGGGTGGGGGGGGCTCAATTATGACTGAGGAGAAAGAATTTATCTTTTTCACTCTATCCTGTGCTGCTGACATTCCATCCTATCCAATTAGGATCTGTAGTAGAAGTAGCAGTCCTTGAGTGAAGGATATGTAAAATAACTTCTCTAAATGCTAAGAGCTCTATATGATATTGGAGTATATCAGAAGGAAAAGAAACAGCTCTTCCTTAGCTATCTCTTATGTATTTCTTTTAAATATATTTTTGGATTTGATTCAGATACCCTCTGTCTTTCTGCAGGCTCTTCTGTTTTTTAGCTTCTCATAAGCCAAGCGTTAGATCAGGATCATTGGAGGAGCTGGCAAGAGTGCTGGAGATAAATGGATTATAAACCTGACCTTTACCATGATCCTGACAGCAAATTTCATGGATAACACTTGAAATAAAGGGGTTAAAAGAGTCTGACGTGGTAGAGAGTATTTTTACCTATGAACTAGTATGCCTGTCGTTGTTAGGATCAAATGCTACTTGGGCTAGTGACGGTAAGGAGCAGCTTCAGATATTGTGATATGAAATATTTCATTATTTCAGCAAACATCCCTTTTCAAATTCTATCTGACAGACACTGAGGGCAGTTTTCTGTTCCATTTTGTAGAGACATCTGTCCACAGTGTATATGGGGGAAAGTGAAATGAAATTAGAAAACATCACAAACGTGGCATGATTGAAAAAGGCCTGTGGAAATCTATTCCATCAGGAAAAAGTGCAAACTGAAGGGCAGAAAAAACAGACCTTAATTGTAGGAATTGGGTTGCTTTTTGCAAAAACAATAGATTTAACCTAAACGAGCATGTTGGCTTTCTGTTTTGGTGGCTTTTTTTCCCTTAGACCTTCCTCCTCCCACAGTCTAGTGTAGCATTTTCCTTAATGCCCCATAACATGAGGGAGATAAGTTGTCCCTTTTTCCTAAACGTACTTGATTTTGGACAGTTTTTCTTAATGCCTTGAGGAATTTCTGCCTTGTGTCCTTTCAGGTGTGCATCAGATTTTCCTTACTCCACCTTGTATTCCATTTTATTTCTCTTAAGTTCCTGTATGCTGTTTACTGGTAAGTCATGTGGAATTCTAGACTGGAAAAGGAGGTACTACTCAGAATCCGTAACCCTCTTAGTCTTCCATCCTGTTTTGTTTATATCTTTCCATAGCCTTTCCTTTTCTTCCCTCTAGTATTTGTGTTACGGCTCTTGGGTAAATTCAGACAAAATAGAACTAGTCACATACTACTGGATTCATTCTTACATTATTGTTCACAGGAAGGACCTAGGTACTGTTGGCCCCACAGAGCGTAAGGTGGTGAATAAGGACTTTGAAGCAGATTTGGAGCTCTAATGACTGGCTTCCTTCCCTGCTGCTGTCCCTTCCCCTTCCTTGCAAAGCGTTTTCATTTGAAAAGCTAAGGTGTGGTCATCAGGCATATCTGTTCTCAACTTCCAGTAATTTTTTTGCTCTCTGCTGAGCTACACCATAATTGCATATGCAAATGTAGGTGGGTGGTTTTTTCCTCTCTTACCTTGCACATGTGGGAGAGAAAGATAAGGTTGTAGAGGACTGGCAGGATGATGCTGCAGTTGAGGAGGTGCTGCAGATGGCCACAGGAGAGAAGTACTCACCCTGCAGGGTTCAGACTTGGAGATTTCAGAGTGTCTGTAACTCAGAGACAACAATAAAACTGTTCTTCCCAACTTTAGATGGAAGTAGATTGTTGGAGAACTTGTTATAACAACCGATAACATTATAGCTGCTGAGTGCTGAGAGTGGATTTGCATTTACAACAGGAATTTGCTTTGTAGATATGCATATCTATAGTTATTATAGCCAATAATCTATTAAGATGGATTGAATGCTCTCTGTAGTAACGTGGGGTAAACTTCTGTCATTCATTACAGTGTTGTAATGATAGTAAAACCACAGAGACTAATTCTATGGAAAAGACCATTCTGACAAACTCTACTCTTTGTGGTTTTTCCAGATTTTAAATTGACTGGCATACAGTATTCCTGAAACCCCAAATATGTTTTACAGCAAGCGATGGAAGCAGGACAGGATCAATTCTATATTTCAGCCAAAATGATAGGGGACTCTTCACAGAAGTGGAATAATAAATAGAAGTAAGAAGCAACATTGAATGAGTAGTTGTAGCTTAGGAAAAGGGAAATGGTTCCAGTGACACATGATGCAGTACAACATGCCATGGTTCTCTGTATCTCACCACATGATTAATCGTGCCTTCAGGGATCAGCCTGCAGAGCTGATGTGGTAGTTACACGATGGAGAGGGGCTTCTTAAAAGGATGAGCCAGGTTTGTACCTCAGCATGTGAGTAATTAAAACTAGTGGCAGACTTTCTGTTTCTGTGCGCTAAGCCAGTTCACACAAGAGGGACAATTTTAGCTGCCCAGCTGCAAGGGATACAAATAGACTAAGCTGAATGAAAATCATGACGCGCAACAGAGGCTTATGATCTTGACAACATTCTTACAAGGCATTTGATGCAAACTGCTGCCTGTAGATCTGGTGCTCAAAAAGTATTTTTGCCAGTATTCACTGCTGAGATGCCTTCCTTCAGGAACAAAAGGTAGTTAAGAACTCCAGCAAACATGGACAGTTTCTTTATTTTGGTATGAAGTGGCAAGCCTTTTCCCTTTAATTACCCCAAACTTGTTAAAAACTCCTTGTTATGCAGCATGATATGCAAATCATTTCATGTTTGGTTTTGGATATGTATGGTGTTAAAATAGTTTGGGTTGGGGGAAAGAATACATAACTTTCAAGAAATCAGAGTTTTCTTCTGAGTAGGTGAGAAACAGAAGTGCTGAAATTGAAAACTTGCCGAATGTCTTGTTCTAACAGATTACAATTGCTTACACTCAGCCCTTATGTCATCTAACTCTTTCCATTTTTTTAAGCATTTTGAAGGTCTTGTATAGCAAATCCTCAGAAAAGAAAGACTTTTTGTGACTCTTTAAGTTTCAAGATGCTCAATTACTGAGTAAAACTTTCCAAATTTGTGCCTCACTGTATCTTAACAGGTATCCTATTCTAGCCTTTTTTTTTTAATGTCTCCCCAGCTCTACCTTTAAAGAACTCATGTGTCTTCAACCACAGAAGCACTAAGTAGGACTGCAATCAAATGTTTGTCTTGTTGGTTCTTGGGTCTACTGTCCAAACACTGTGTGGCTGAAGTGTGTGTGCATGCACAACCATGTATGCTGTTTTCCTGCCTTCGCCTTTTGTCTGTCAAGCTTCTGGCTGATAGCAGATTAGCCATCTGAATGTGGGCAGCAGAGAGTAATGGGCTGCACAAATGCCTAAGGCTTCTTGCATACAATAAAATGACTCCATTATAAAGCAAAAAATGACAAGCCTGCCGTGGAGGAGATCTGTACTGGGGAGATGGAGAGAGTAGTTTTTGGTTTATGATCATGTTAATGGGTGTAAAATAAACTTACTTTTTTTCTAACTGTCTAAAGTGTTTATAGGTGCTGTACAGACTAGTGCTCAAGATCCTTCTAGCAGGGAAATACCAGTGAGATAAATGGATGAACTACTATTTGCTATTCCTGATTGCTGTATGTGTGGGGGGAAGGAAAGGAGTAATAGCATGGTGCCTCCGTTTCATTTTCACCATGCAGGCGTATTGTTTTTTCTTTCTTTTAATTTTTTGTTTCTATTGTTGTGGTTAGTGTACAGGATTTCATAATCTGCACTGCAGAAGTGTGTTGTGTTTATTAAGTCTTTTGGAAGATGTGCTGATAGAGATTTAAGGAAATTGGGCCAGAAACATGGCTGAGACAGAGGGAATCCAGATGTTGGAGGAGGATATAAAATATAAAGCTGTAGTGAGTTGGATCAAACAGAGGCAGAAATCTGTGTGCAGAAGCACAGTAGCAGGAAAAATAACTAGAATTCCTATCAAGGTTTTTGACAGCTATACTTACTCTGTATAGGTATCTGGTGACTCAAAAAAACCCACCTTCTTAACCATCTGCAGTTTTCTGTGTGTGCCTAAGCAGCAGTGTCTGCTTTTGCCCTCCTAACTTCCACCAGTTACAGCTTTCAAGAATACTTGTTGTTGTTTCATGGCACATGAGTTCTAAAAGGTGCTTCCCCCTGCCATGAAAAGAGGTGCACTATGTTAATTTATGCTAATTGGAGTATCTTATTGGATTGCATCTGCTCAGGAAATTGAGAGTTTCTGCTAACTGTGGGCTTCCAAACTAACTAGCAAATCAGCATAAAAATAATTTGGTATATAGAATATGAAGGAATTGTTAAAGCATGCAAAACTTGTCTGAAAATGCTTTATTTTAAAGAAACCTCTTTGACTGGTATGTGGTTTAGCCTGTGTCTCTTGCTGGAATCTGTTCAGTATGTTGGTGTAGATACAATCTATGAGGACTCTGGAAATGTATGCTTTAGCAACAAAATGTACAAATTACAACTTGTAATAAATAAAATGAGACTACTGTTTAAGTAACCTTTGTGTTATTTTTTTCATTCTGTCAGCTGCTGCTGGGTCTCACTGTGACTGTTCTGGACGTATATTCCATCTGTTATGTGGAACATGTGCCTCAAAGATCTACTTTTAGCTGCTCTTTATACACCAACTCTTTCCCAGTCTCTTGAATTGATTTTCCTTAACGGAAAACCCTTCCTCAAAATGTATACTTCTCTCCCTTTTCCCAGAATAAAGTCTGTGTGTTGTCATCGTCTGTTCCCCTTGCACCCCACCCCCCAAAGAAGAAGGAAACAACTGAGAGTGATTTTGAGACCAGTTTACCACAGAGCTCCACAGATGCTGCTCCCTTGACAGCAGTATTAATTCACTTTACATGCATTTTTATTTTGCAGTTCAGAATTGTTTCTGTGATCATATGAGCTTGCATTTTTATGATGCTGAAGACTGGCTGCTTATGAAGGAAGGTGGTGATAAAACAAAAGCTTAGTTAACTTTCTGAAACAGTGGGTAGTCTGTAGGTGTCCCAGGCTAGTTTATTAGGAGAGGATCTGTGGGGCGCTCCTCCCCTTCTTTCCTTGCCCCATGTGACGCTGTGGTTTACAGTGAGAAGCCACTAGTTTCTGCAGTCACAGGTGGAAAAGGAGGTAGTCACTTGTAGGTGATGCACAGACGTTTTGAGTTAAAAATAAGAAAGTGAGCTGTCTTACAGGAAGAGGAGGTAGCTACATATTTTATAAACCTTTCAACTTCTGTGACTTAACTGGCGCTGCTGAAAGCGGTGTGTTGCACGTTAGTGCAGTTTAGGGAAGCTGCAGTTACGAATATGGATCAAATCTTGAACTAGTCTTGTCTTTAACGGGATTCTTACTTTTCTAAAATAACCACGCATCATACTGGGAAAGGTATTGCTGCCTTGGACCAACTTTGTCTGATACGGCTACAGTGTTGTGCCATGGCTGGTTTTCAGAACAGATTTGGGAAGCTGCAGAACACCAAAGACAGGGTGATAAAACAGTTGAAAGCTCAATCAGAAGGAAACATAGGAAACAAAGGTATTTAAGGAAAATTGTAAGTAGTAAAGAAAAAAATATTCTTCTGGGAGATAGCTTTATGTGCTGTTTTCTGTGGTATTGGGCAACACAGTGGAGTAGCTGGCTCAGATAGCACATGTGAGGAAAGTTTGCAGGTATGAAAGGATTTGCTAAATTATTCCAAATGTTCATAAAAGACATCTTGTGGTACATGGTATACTCTATGTGTGTGAACTTACTGCTCTTGCTTCCTAAAGTTTCACGATTGCTCTTAATCAGTCATAAGGGATGTGGTATGTCAGTCTGACCAAGCTATAGACCATTTCCAAATGTCCCTTTTGCGAGGGACATTGCAAGCAGGAATTTTTCAGAACTTTAACCAGGTCTTGTACCTGGTAGTTTGAAAATAAACATTTAGTTAACTACTGTGGTTGAAGCTCTGTATTTAAAAATAGGGGAATAAAATGCAGCCTTGTTACTAATAAATGGAATTGTCTTTCAATTTTAACAGCTTTTGGGTTGATACTTAAGATCTCTATGTCATTTCTCATTGGCAAGTACTAGTGTGGCAGAGTTGGAATCCTTAGTTTAGGACACAGTAATTATGGTCACAACCCACAGAGCTGGGGAGTGCCTGAGGTGGCATGGGGAAGAAATCTCAAACCTGGCAATTCATGTTTTCAGATTCAGTGTTAAATATTATGAATTGCCATCTTTTTCTCTGTGTTGTAGGTCCTATGTGAATCCTTTCTGGTGACTCCAGTTTTGTGGGATTTCTTTTCTGTGAATAGAAAGAAGAGCCTCTTAGATGTGCTTCTGAGACAAATGTTTAAAAGCCTCATGTTATTCCCTTATCCTAGAATTCAGCAGTTCTTAGGAGATGTTTAAGGCATCAGTATGATGTTGATCTCCCTCCTGGATGAGGTAGTGAACTGTCATGCTTTCTCATCTAGCTGTTCAAGAACTTCCATATTGTAAGGTGTGCAGAGCTACAGTTTATTTCCACCTTCTTTCTTCTCCCTCCTCTTCCAAGCAAGACCATTTTAGAGAAGGGGAAAAAATGCTACCAAAAAGCCAAATTGTTGTTTTTGAGCTTAAATAAGGCTTATGATTATCTCTGCTGTAATAATAGGTGGTTTAGGTTTCTTGGAGCAATTCATGCAGTTGGGCAAAACCATTGTGACTGTTGCCAAGTATTCCAGTGGACACTGTCTGTTACAGTTGGGAACTCTTTAATTTGGGTAACTTGTAAAGACTGAAATGTAATCCTCAGCAGATCAGTCTGTAGTGTATGAGAACAAGGAGGGAGTGATAAACTCTGTTTTGGAGGAAGTATGTGTTCAACAGATCTTTCATATTCATTTGCATGTGCCTGCATTTAGATTTCCTTTAGTTTTGTAAGGGCATTCTGGAAAACCACAGTGCCCCAGGCATAGTGGTATTACTGCCTTAGATGCTATTGATATCTAATCAATACTATTGATGTTTTATTGTTGGGGTTTTTTATTTGTTATTCTTCTACACCTCATAGATTTTTAAAACTATCTGGTAGCTGTCAGTCATCTACAAAACTCAGAATGTTCTAAACATAGTAATTAACTGCATCAATGTGACAAATGTGTTTGCTGATGCAGCATGGTAGAGTAGGAGGGGTTTCCACACCACCCTGAACAGAAACTGTCAGTCACTACGAAGGCGAGGTGCTTTGTTCCCACTGGGGGATGGAAGGGATCTGGAGAGAAGTGAGGCCTGTCTTGCCTTGTGATGTCTGTGTTGTCATCCTTGTAGTATCACGTGAGGAAGAACAAGGGGTTTTTTAGTCACCTCTCCTTTTCTAAACCCTTTAGAAGTATGTCTTTATTTTTTTATATTTTTCTCCTTTTTTGCAAGTGGGACATGGATGGAAAGCCTGTTACCTGTGGGTTTCCATTTAGGCATAAGGGCTATGGAGCAAATATTCAGTCTTTGCGATGACATCCATCTGTTATTTAAATTGCATTCTTAGTTATTTTTGGGGAAGGATGCAGATGAAGAAGTCGTATTGGGCATCTGGGGGTTTGAGAGGGCTATTTCCTTAGCTCTAAAGAACGAGTACATTTTGTGCTTCTTTGAGAGGTTTTTTCCCCATTTGTCAAAAGTATAAAGGCTGCCTTCTGCCCAAAGGTTATTTAAATTGATGTCTGAGTGTATGAGATGAGAGCATGAACTGCAACTAATTCCTGTCAGGTAATGGTGCACGTCCCACTAAACACAGGTCATCCTGAGAAGCAGCTGGTTGTGGGTCCAATGTGTGTTATCAAATTGTTTGCCTTTGGTGGCAGCCCTGAGGAACAGAGGCTGTTTTTGGAAGATGCACTCAAAATAGCTTGACATCAGAAGTAGGGGGGTTCAGGGGGTGGGAGGATGAGATGTTAATGCTCTACCATTCAACTTTGGGCAAGTCTGGGGTGCTAATAAAGTGGTTGAAACATGTCTGCTTGACAGGTATGGCAAAGCAGCATCCTTATGTGAAGCCACCTTCTGTAGTAAAGTAGAGGTTTGATATTTTCTCCAGTAAAGGAGTCTGTTGGTACTGGTAGCAAGCAACATGCTGTATGTTGGCATCTAACAACTGTAAAGGCATATAGATGTTCCTAGGAAAACATTGCCTCAGAAATGCAGCTTTTTAGCGAATAGACCTCTTCATTTGCAGTAAAAACAAATAACAACTTGTTTGCTGAACTGTGATCTGTTTTGGAGTGACAGTCTTGCAGCTTGCTGAATCGACAGCTGGGCTTACCACTGTGCTGCCTGTAGCTGAGAGCACGCTTCACAAAGGCTTTGGAAGAATACATTTGTTTTCCTGCTCTGTTGTTATTTCTCAGCAGGTTTTCAGTTGCTGCTCCCCCGTTTTTTGTAGCCCTGACGCTGCCCAGCCAGCTACTGTTTCAAGTTAGTTTCTAATGCACCTTCTTTAAACATCCTTAATGAAGGTTGGAAGACTTGAATGATATTTGATAAACTGAGAAAATCAATGAAAAGTTATTTAATAAAGCCTTTTGAGCTCTCTGGTTTAGCTAAGTGATTTAAATGTGACTTTTTCTGCTTCAATCAACTGATCAACCTTTAGGTTGGTAGAAAAAACAGTGGTGGTTTTGTTGGTTTGTGTTTTTTTTTAAAGGGAGAAAGCATATACATTCCTTGTTCAGACCTTCTTTCTAATAATTCAGTATTCTGCAGATGTATTATGTGAGTTGACATCAAGAATCTGGCAAAAAAGGAAGATTGTTCATCATTTGCAGATGAGACTGTGCCAGTTGTGACGATGAAATGTTTGTCCAGATATTATGTTATCTGTGAGCTAAATTTTGCTCAGCGTGCTCTGAAATATTCTTGGCTGGCACAAACTATACGTTGGTGTCTGTAGCAATGGGGCTTTAAACTGGTGCATTTTAAATCCTAGCAAGCAGCAGCTGAAACGCTGCTGAATGACCTTTGACATAGGGACCCATGAATGCCCCAAGTATGATTTCACTTTCACCACGTTCTTTGTGAATCTGAATGCTTGTCAAATCAGATGTGTGTTTAGGCCTTTTCACTGAATGTGCTTGGAGGGAAAGAACAAAGCCTGGGGTCAACTTGGCATAATCCCTGCGTTTATCTTTATTCTATTATAGTAGCTTGTGGGGGATGGAGTAACTATTCTCTATGAGGTGAAAGTGCAAGTTGTGTGTAGGTAGGCTATCCGTCTTTTCTTCCAGACTTTCCCAACAACCTAGCTGGTCTCCCATGATTTACTTGCGTTAATGTATGGGCTGAGTAGGCAGACTGCTCGTTGATCCATATGATCTGCTATTTGTTCTACCCATAGCTATTTTATAGCTGCTGCACCTAGCCGCTGGTGTAAACAAACACATACAGCTTGTCTTGGGTAGCACATGCAGAAATCGGGCTGTGTTACATGGTGCTTTGTTCTCCCCACTGAAGATGGGAAAGGAAATAACATGGATTTTTATACTACAACTACTTTTCCTCCAGTGCAAATCATCTTTTTATTTTAAGAGGTGAACAGCTTCATCTACTGTATGGTACATATGTATTTTTTGCTTTTGCAGGCTATTAGTCATAGTCAAGTAAGGAGTGACTAAGTCTGTTATTACCCATTCAAATTGGGAAAGCCTTTGTCTCTAAGGGAAGAACCATAGAGTTCTACTAAATGATTGTTATAGACTTCTCTTGCAGTATTTTTAGATTTTACTCCTGTGGTAGATTCACTTCACAATACAGGATTGTTTCTGTGTGGAGTTGGAGTGGTCTGAATCTGTAAACGAGCTATTGTACGGTAAAGTACAAGTGGGTGGAGGAACTATATGACAAAAGGCCTAGTTACCTTTACAGTTTGTTCGCTGTACCTCATACACTTTGTTTCAGAAGAAAAGCACTATTCAAAGGCTTGAGTATAAGGAGGCAGTCTTTCACACGAGGCTTGTGGGAAATTTCTCTCTGACTTGTGGGTTTTCAGCTTGTGTAGATTTACCCGGCGCCTTCTGGGGCTTTGCCCGAAACGGCTTAACACGTCTGCCTGAACCCCCCGCACGCCGTGGGGTGAGCACTTCCTAATCTGACACTTGGACCAGTATTTTCCGCCTTGCATGTGCGCTTGTTTGGGGCTTTTCTGTTGGGGTTTTTTAATCAAGCTTTGCAAAGTTTCTTTTTAAGAGGAGGGGGTTTGTTGGTTTATAAGGGCTTCCAAACTAGGAAAGAACTCCCTATCATTAGCTTCAGAGTTTAGGGAAGGAGATAGCTCTTTTTTTTTTTTTTTTAGCTAAACGTAATAAGAGTCATTCTGAAAGCATGAGTGTGCTTTTCTGGTTTTTTTAAACTAAACGTTGAAACTTGATGTTTGCTGTGTTAAATCCGCGGTTCCCTTCATCTTCTTACACGTTTCACTGTTTACTTTCTCTTTTCATAGCTTAGTGGATAAGTGCTTAAAAAAAACCTGATCCTTCTGCTTGGAAAACAAACATGCTTCACTCAGCACCCAATTTTCAGATTTAAAACACTTTCACACAGACTTGCTGATGAGCTGGGTGGTTTTGTTTCGTTTGTTTTGTTGGTTTTTTAAGGGAGAATTGAGTTACTTCAGTTCATCTAGGAGGAGGAGTGGAGTGCTCTGAGGAGAGCAGGACCCTGGTGCATTGCCTGACCCAGGTGAGCTGGCTGGAGTGGAGCAACAGCTCTGCTCCTCTGCCGTACATGAACACCCAGGGCAGGATCCTGCTTCCATTGTAGAAGCAACTGAAGAGCCCTCAGCCTCACAGGACACAGCCCAACACATAAGCTTGGAACTACAGCAGAGTAATTTTAAAAGGAAGTATGGAGTCCTGGACCTATGCCCACGTTAGCTGTCTATGCTATAGAGGCAGTGGACACAGTCAGGAGGGCAGAAGAGGTATTTGGGGTTAGGAAGCAGTCTGATAGGGTTTCAGCAATGGCTTTCATTCCTTGTTAGCCACATCCTTTCTAGTTTTCCATGTGTTGTGGAGACATTTTCAGCCTCCAGTCTGCTTAGTGCCACCAGTAACTGCTCTAGGAGAGTAATTCTGGGAATCCTATTGTCATCATCTCTTGCTGCTTTAAGGAATAATTTTAGTGCCTTTGTTCAACACTGCCAAGATAATTTTGCTTAGAATCTCAGATGGGCTGAGCAGCATGGTGTGGTTTTTCATGTGGGTTCCCCTCGGATTGTTTGCCCTCCCCCTTCCCATCACAACCTGCCATACTCTAGATCATGTGGATCCATCTTCGGATGTCACACTTTCCTACCTCAGTGTCACCAACCTGCATCCAGAAGCCTATGTATCCGACTGTAGTGTCGTTCTGTATGCTTCCTTTAATTGTATAACTGATTACAGTAAGAACTCACATCTTAAAACTCCTTTACTCTTCTAGTCTGTACACTGGAAAGATATATTTAGAATATCCACCTACAAATATATGCCACTATGTTTACTGTTTCACAGTATAGCAGAACTCTGAACAATTTCACTGTACTTGAGTGAAACTGGTATGTATTTTTCAGAGCTGTTTATGAACTCTTATCTACTAATCTTGGGTATTTGTAAACAATACCAGAAAATCCTTTGCTTGTATTAATCAGAACTAAAAGGCAACAGTCAAATGTTCGCTTTTGCAATTTCAAGGTTTTTTTAATTGGTAAATCACACCTCCCTTTTTTAAAATGCCACTTACACTGTTATATAATGGCAGCTTTTCTTCTGTTATTTCTGCCTCCCTTCTCTTCTGTCAGGCTATGAAACTACATGCTGTGTAAGAGTTTCTCTTTTCTTTATGTTCTCCTTTTCAAGATTGTTTCAGTCTTGAGATGTTAAGGGAGGCTTTCTAGTAACTAATGCTCCCATGGCTAGTCTATTGGCTGCCAAATCTGCTGTGTTTTTTTTAACTTCTAATGGTGTGAAGGTGGGATTTGGAGAAGCAGCTGTGCCAGCTGTGAAAAGAAAATGCTGAACTGGAGGAGCAATGCTGAAGGAAATAAACCTGCTGTTTTGTACCTACTTTCAAAGTAGTACATCCCTGGTTGCTCTTAGGGCCTTCTGAAAAGGCCAAAATAACTTCTCCTGCAAGCTCCCAAGTGTGAAGACATGGAATAGGGAGATGAAACTAGGGAGTAAATCAGTTGCAGAGCAGGAAAGAGCCAGTCAAACTTGCTATTAAATAGCCTTTCTTTAAGTGATACAAATACTAAGGAAGTAACAGCATTCTGTTAGAACGTATACAATGCTAAAAATCCATTAACAACCCAGCAAAGCAATCTAGCTGTGTGTTGCTGATCTAATTTCACAGTTGATCACGAATGCAGTTTAGATTAAAGAGGCAGCAATATAATTCAGCAATGCCAACAGTTGACAGTTCAGGAATGTAAACTTAACATGTCTGATCTTACATTTCTCTTTCTGTCCTAAATGCCTGTGGCAATAAATGAAATTCTTTTGTGCTTTAAAGGCTGTCTGATTTGGAGTATTCAGACCATAAAGGCACGGGCAGAAGTGTATTCAAAGCCCCAGTTCCTGGTGGACTAGCTGACCAGAAGCCTGCCGTGTAGGGGGTCCTTCAGCTCATCTGCCCCTGCAATTTGCCACACTGCAGTCATGTCGCTAATTTGGAAAGCCTGCCTGCCGAGGCCTGGAGCCCACTGGTGTAAAGCGTTCCTTCAAACTGTACCAAAATGTACATTCTTCTGTCCTGCCTTGCTATAGTTTTGAGCTCCTAAAGAATTTAGGTGTGTTGAACATGTGAAGGCCCTCATAAAATATGAAGGGCGTGGGTTTGGCCCCTGGTCTCCTTCTGCCTGAGGACAGGGGAGTTGAGTTCCCTGGTTATTGGCAGCCCCAAGGTTTTTGTTCTTTGAGCTTTAAGCTGAAAGTTATCATTTGTAGAACACTTCATTGCAAAAGAAAAACTAGTAGTTACCTCACCTGTTCATTTTAAACTGCTTTTGATCCTACCTAAGTAGCATCTACTAAAGACATAAAAGGAGTTGACAGCTCTGCGCTGCTACTATTGTGGAATTGTTTTCTGGGGGGGGTTATTTGTTGGTTGGTTTGTTCATTGTTTTTTTCTTGGAGCCAATCCTGTCCCAGTAGCTAACAGGGAATATAGGGCAATCAAAATAATTGCGAATTTATTTGCTCAGGTGAAATAACAGAAAGGTTGCTACTGGGAATGACTTAAGAAAGTATTAGATGCTGGAAATAAAATTCCATTAAGCAAAGGGTTAGGGAAAGCGTTAGCTCTGGTGGTCATGATGAAATCTTAGTAAAAGTGTGGAAGTGACAGCTTTAGTGAGACTTCCAAGAAGACAGAATAATGCAGAATCAATGTCACATTATTTACGGCAATATTTCACTCAAATCTTCCTGTAACTGCTGCTTGAATCTATGCCTTTGCATCCTGGTCCTTGACTGAGAATCGTTCCTAGTCAAGCTGGCAGGCAACCCAAAGGACAAAGAACTAATCAGTTATAGAGTGAAGTGTCAGTTATCCCTTACCTTGGAGAATCCTGGTCACCAAGAAAGCTGGGTGCACATGAAGGCTTCAGTAGGACAGCTGTTGACATTTCAAGGGTGAATAATGTAGCCTGTGCTTTTGCTCTTACGTCATTTTCTGTGGCTGTGTGATACTGAGGTACAGGGGGATAGAAGGATGTTAGCCTGTGTAACTGCTGAACACAAGGTCTCAGGGGTATTCTATGGGCAAGCAACTGATGTGGTCCTTGGCTCTGTCAACAGGTAGATCTATGGGAGGCACAGGATGCAGAGATTATCCTCTTATTTTATCTCAAAATTGGGACAGGTTATGAATGCATGGTCAATTTACAGCAATTCAGCGAAGTGGTACTTTGTTGTGATATTGTAGTGCCTGAGCATGCCCCAACTCAAGTTCTCTTGGCTTTTGTGGTGTAAGGCTCCCCCCGCTCACCACCCCCACCCCCACCCCCCCCCGCCTTTTTCTTCTTTTATTTTTAAGAACAGATTAATTTCTTTTGCCCAAACTTTAGTTAGCTTTTCAGTTTTTAAGTCCAGTCCTATGTATTTACATAGAGCAGCTAGAGAAAAATGTGGCACAGCTATAATGCTTACTTAGCAAAAAGAAATCCTTGTCAGCCCTTCCCTGCTCACACAGCTCATGAATGAGGGATATTTTCTGTGATCAGTTGTGTGCTGGAAATCACTTGGATGTGTTGCTATTTTTGAAGACAACTTTTGCAGGGCAGAATCTCTTCCTCCTTAGGTTTATCTAGAAACCATTTGCTTTTTGTGCAGACTGAAACTTGTATGTAGTGTAGCTCAGGAATTCAACTTGTGCTCTATTAACTGACTTTTTTATTATACTGACTCGCGTTTTCTCATGAGGGTCCTTGTTCGGAAAAGGGTTTTTTAAAGGACTGTTCTCCCAGCAGTTGCTTACAGCATGTGTATGTTTGGCCTATCAGCATGCCTATGTACTTTGGCTGTATAAACTGTAGGGTTGGCTCACAGACTACAGCACCTAAATTTAGATGCCAGGGTGTGAGCTCATTGCCTGCGCTCCCATTATAGTCTGCAGAGACCTAGTCAGTGGACCTGAAAAGCTGTTAGCTGACTGAACATAGGTATCTGCTTTAGGATGAGCAGAATACCTCTTTAGATACCATTATTTACAGTACAAATTTAGGCAGATAGTTAATGTATAAATTCCTAAATTTAGGTTTTATGTCAGCTGAGTCTCACCCTGTTTTTATCTCTAATTGTTGAAAAGCCATTTGATGTTATTTTTGCTATTAAAATACCCCTTACCCATTTTGAGTTCTCTCGTGTGTTACTTTCTTTTGAAAATTATAATCGTGGTTGAAATTAATGACTGCTGAAAGCTACATCTTGAAGATGATGCCTGTTTCAATGCTTTCTTTAACAGGCTGATCTAAAGTATCTTTCAGTTCTCTGGTACTGAAGGCTGGTACCTTGGTTCAGCCGGGAAGCAAGCATCCTGCCTTCCCCCTGCCCCATGCACCTCCCTTCAGAACATCTTGGTGTTGAGCCGTCGCTGGCCTCGTCTGACTCAAGTGATGTTTCTGCTATCTCATAACGGGAAACGAATGAGTTTCTTGCAATCAGTATGCTATTGGAGGCCTTAGTAAAATCGTTCAGTTTGCTCTTAGTTGCATGTGCTATCAGAGCTGGTCACAACTAGTTTTTAGCATAATGTTAGTTTCTGTTTATTATTTAAACAGAGCTTTTGTGCTGAATCGATGATCACAAATGAAACTGATGTGTGGGGTATTGGAATGGTGAGGCTTGGTAATGGGAAAAGATCCTTTGAGGTGAGATGTCATTATAAAGAATGAAGATTTTTAGTAGCAGTGAATTTTTCAGCAATAGCCTTGAGTTCAGTGTGGTTAGAGTAATTGCAATTTGTTTTGCATCAAGGAAAAGTCAATCCTGTGGCTGAGAAAATTCAACTCAAAGTATCTTTTCTTACTCCACAGTTCTTAATTATTATATACTTTGTTTTTAAAGCTTCGTTGTTAGCCAGGGAGTGTATCTGAATTTTACTAGGTCCTCAATATTGAGAGTGCCAGCTAACCACAGGATACATTCTGTACTTCATTAGTGTAATGACCAGGCATGGGGACACACTCAGAGACATACCCAAGAAATGGTGCTTAAATAAATGGCTTTAAGTTTCCCACACTGTGCAGAGATCTGGCTGAAACTCTTCTGACATTTAATGTTCATATTGTACAGTGGTAGTTTTTGTACAGTGTTTTTATACTTTATGGAGATGAGACTTATTGTTAGAGCAGGAGTAGGTTTGCACAATTGCAATAAATATGGGCCACGGAGATGCACAGGAGGAGTTTCCTGTAGGAATTAAATTTGTAACTGTCTCTTGTAAAATCTCACATTTTGAGGTCGAGATGGGATTGTTTGAGCCATCCCTTCAGGTGCAGATTTCTCAGGAGACTGTAACTCCCTTCTCTCTCAAACTTCATACTGTTTTGTTTCTGTATCTCATTCATGCAACCTTAGAAGTATCTTTGTGTTTTCTACTCTTCCTTCTCATGAGTGTATCAGAGTAGTATCTATCTACATTGAAACCTCAGTTTGTATATGTTTTTGTTATGGTCTTTACTTGAGAATTGTCAGTTGATTTAAAATTACAAGGGAGCCAACTCTACATGCACAACTATATTAGACGTTTTACATTCGTTTCTCCAAATTACCACTGAGAACTAGTGTAACTTCATAGACTAAATGTTCTATTAATCTATGACTGTAGAAATAAAAATCTTTTAAAGTTACACAAGAATATTTATTAAAAGTTACCACATTCCTTCAACAGTTGGAAAATGTGATGTCTGAGTGGCAATGATCTATGCAAAGTTCTTTTCTGATCCCTTTATGTTACTGTAAATTTTAAGAAGTCTTTAGGAAATCCCTTATTTTTTGTCAAAAACATTTTTAGCTGTTCCAGATACCCTTCTGAAAAATTCAGACCCACATGTTTGATAGCTAAACTTACGATATGTAATGTAAAAGAAGCCCGTGGCCTGAAAGTAACTTGTCCAATATGTAGCAGTAAATGAAATTATCTACCTAGAAGGTATCACTTGCTGACTTTTCATTTTGACCTTTTGGGGATTTCAGCCTTGAATAGTTTGCTTGAGCTAGAGTGTAGCTACAGCAAATACTAAATAGCTCTTCGAATGGTAGTTGCTCGCTGGTGTTAATGTGTGCATGCTTTAAAAAGGGTGATCCTGAAAGATGTTGAGGTTTGTGGTGGCTAGCTGATTGTGATCTTCCAGGACTCTCAAAAATGGCTCCTTATTTGCAAGAAAAAGCTAACAAAGTTATGTATGCAGTTGTATATGTCGCTAGTAAAGACCAGAGCTAGAATATCATCCTTGTTTCTTGTGCCATCCCTGCATAATACTTGCCAGTATAGCATGGTGTGCAGGAAAGATTGTGTCTGTGTTTGTAATAAAAACAAAACTAACCAAACAACAAAAAACCCCAAAACCACCACAGACAAAAAACCCCAAACAACCTTATGTAAAAATCGCAGTAAAGCTAATAGCACTGAGACTAAAGAAGCATAGTTTGAGTTTACCCGAAAGAAGGGTAGGAAGTGTTGTGGTAAGTCTCATAGCTCAAAGGAAGGAAGATGTGAAAGCTGAAGTGGTGTAGTTGTACAGTAAAGGTGCATGTATATTGTTTCTCAGTAGCTACTTTTAGCATAGCTTCTGCTTCTGTGTGCCAGATCTTAAGACAGTTGAAATTGAGGAATTTGCTGCAAGTTGGATTATGATGTCTGTAAATGAATTCCTTAAATGGGTTTAAAAAGCTTTTCTACATAATAGGTTCCAGATGAGCCAGAAACTGTGGACTTCTAAAGTTGGTGAGTGAAACTTTTGTGATCTGTGCTACTGAAGATAGCAGACCAGATCATCATGTTGGTATCTGTTTTATAACCAGGGATGGGTGGGAACACAATTCTTTACACATTTGTGAAATGAATTGCAGTCTAGAAACAAAACTTCCAGTATTTGTGTTCTGAAAAATTTTTGCAATTAATGGTTACTTAAGAAAAACTTAATCAGGCGCAGTTTAGTCCGGCTAACGTGCATGCAGTGCATTTTTAAGTTTGGAGAATATATGCAGCCTTATTAAATACTTTCAGATTACATCTTGACTGTATATCTCATGCATTATTTGTTTAAAATGAGTTTGCCTGCACCCCTCTCCCATAAGAAAAGTACATTGCCATGAGAGAGTGGGTGGGTAGCGTTAGTCTCTGTGATGACTTTCCACAGATAGCACTGAGGGCTGTTAGGGGGTTGGTATTTATCCCAACAGGCAAATTGCAAAGTGAGTTCATAGCTGATTCTTACACTAGTTCCACTGTTGAGTTGTGTGTGATGGCTAAGCAGTTGTAGGAGGATGTCTAGTTTCTTTGGGTTATATCAGAACAGCAAGTACAACTTCTACTCAGGTAGAACTGTAAAATTGTTTGCATTGCTCATCTGTTTAAATATCAGGCCTCTGAGGTTTTGAATAATGCACCTGGCCACACACTCTCTGGGGGCCAGATGCTGCCAGATTCACTTTCTCAGTAAGCTGGAAATGCTCTTAATCTACACCAGGTATCCCAGATTTCTATCAACCAGGTGGTTGTGTTAGGAAGAAAAATGGATAGTCCCACTGTACTATGCATTAGTTGCTGTTGGCTGCTAAAAACTCATCAAGGGAGTAAGTTTTCTGTTACACCTCTCTGTTACAATGTGTTTTGTTGTTTGGGGTTTTTCCCCAGATGTTTGAGTATTTTTTTTAATCCAGCTTTAAACATAACATGCTGTTGACGAGGAAAGCATACTTTGCTAATACCTCAGATCTCTTCTGCTTGTCATTGAGTGGAATAACTGATGAAGGTGACTGATCCTTCCTCATGTGCCAGTGCACCTTAAACCTCAGCCATTACCAAGAGAGGTTGCAATTTCACTTTTTATAGCACGGAGCAGATCTAGTACTTTTGACTGTAAAGCAAACACCACCACCATGCCCTCCCCCTGTATCAGTTAGAGAGTGTCTTCCAGAGGGGAAGAAAAGCAATTGCGGTGCTTCACATCAATTAGTGAGGAGAAGGGAAGTGTGCTGGTGGCCAGTTTCCCTGCAGCTCTGTATTTGCTAGCTATTTTGCAAAGTGAGGTTGATGTGAAATTGTCATCTTTTTCCCCTTCCCCTCTTGACTGCAGTCTCTTATAGGCACTTGCTAGTGCAGTTGGTGGCCAGTATATAATGTCTATGACTAGGGATGTCAGCTTCTGCAGGGCAGCACCTCCAGCAAGTTTGTTTTTCCTCTGAGCAGGTTTTCTGCTGAACATGCATGCTCTTCAGTTTTATACCATGTGCTTCAGCATACCAGAGGCGCCTGGCCTTCTGGAAACACAGCTCAATCTAACCCTTAACTTCCCAGCTGGCAGACGGCACTTGTGTTGGCCAGGATCAGCTGGGAACTGCTGCCAGCCATAGGAGCTTGTCTGCTTTCTGTGTTGTGCAGGAGGTGTCAGGGGGATTCTCCTTGGTGACAGTAATACTGTATGAGACTACTCCCTGTGGACCAACCAACGTCTGCTTTACGGGATATGAGCAAGTAACGTTTTATAACTTTACTTAATAACATCTTCCTGAAAATGAAACAGAGCAGAGGTTTTGGAGGACGAGTCAGCTGGTGAGGGATACCCACATGCTGTACAGTTCTGTTCAGTGTAGAGTGGACGTCTTTGCAGAGGTCAGTGAAGAGTTACAATCTCAATTGTTTGTTCCACCTCCACAAATCACTTTGCCACAAGTAACAGAGTTATAGTTATTTTGGTTCAGTACTCACATAAAGAGTATTTCTACAACTTTAAGCTCAAAAAAGAGAAAACCAACCCCCCCAAAACCCAACTAACTTAATGTGGTTGGGACAGATCAAACAAACCAAGAAGCAAACTAATGCAAAGATGTCTGATAGTATGTTTTGCAGCTCATTTCCAGGCAAAATGGGTGGTATTTAGCTGGCGGTAAGAAGCTGTTCAGACTCCAATTCAGTAATTCAGGGTTTCAGAATCCAGGTATTTACATTTAGAAATAAATGTCACTGGTATTAGTTTTACTATTTCTGCTTCCAGGTCGCCACATGCTATTGTTATATTAATAAACAGCGCAGCCAACAAAACATATTAGGTATGGCAAGGGGCACTGTTAAAGGCTTCTGCTGTTCTCCGTGGAGGTGAGTTGTACATGAAGAGCTCCACTTGTGTTTTGAACTGGAGAACACAACTTTGCTGCTGCACTTCCAGTGACCCAAACCTGAATGCTGTTACCTTACTGAGTTAGGAGCTTTTTGATGTCTGTAGTGCCTTCTGTGATACTGTGCCATCAATAGTCTTGGTAGTGAGGATTGCTGCAGTCTTGAGAAGTTAATCTGGTTATGTTCTGGCACTTATGTGGTATCTGTATGATTGTCTCTTTAGTATACACAAAAGGCAATGGAGCACTGTATTTTCCAAACAATACATATCTGGACATGGGTGGCCTCTTAGGTGTTTTCCACTCTTCCCCAACTTAAACCACTGTTATGAATGTCAGTGGAGCAGGGGAGAGGGGACTGGGGGGAAGTGAAATTACACCTGCTTTAGCTGTTGAACTTTTAACTTCTTGAGGTGATGGAATGATACTTGGCCTTATCTTGAGTGGGCATTCCTGTGGTTCTTTTTTTGTTATCAAAGTGCTTTTCATGACATAGAATCAGAGAATGGCATGGGTTGGAAGGGACCCCAAGGATCATCGAGCTCCAACCAGGGCCATCAACCTCAGGCGTGGATCTACACAAGGTTGCCCAGGGCCCCATTCAACCTGGCCTTGAACACTTCCAGGGACGGGGCATCCACTACTTCTCTGGGCAGCCTGTTCCAGCACCTCACCACTCTTTTTGTAAAAAACTTCCCCCTAATATCCTATCTAAACCTTCCCTCCTTCAGCTTTAAACCATTCCCCCTTGTTCTGCCATTCTCTGCCCTTTTAAAAAGTTGATTCCCCTCCTGTTTGTATGCTCCCTTCAGGTACTGGAAGGCTGCAATGAGGTCCCTCCGCAGCCATCTCTTCTCCAGGCTGAACAAGCCCAGCTCCCTCAGCCTCTCTTTGTAGGGCAGGTGCTCCAGCCCTCTAATCATCTTCGTGGCCCTCCTCTGAACCCTCTCCAACAGTTCTACATCTTTCTTGTATTGGGGCCCCCAGATCTGGACACAGTACTCCAGGTGGGGCCTCACGAGGGCAGAGTAGAGAGGGACAATCACCTCCCTGTCCTTGCTGGTCACCCTTCTTCTGATGGAGCCCAGGATCCCATTGGTCTTGCGACCTGCAAGAGCACACTGCTGGCTCATGTTAAGATTCTCATCCACTATGACACCCAGGTCCTTCTCAGGAGAGCTACTCTCAAGAAGCTCTTCTCCCAGTCTGTATCTATGTCTGGGATTCTTCCGACCCAAACTTAACAATTTGTGACAAACCTTTTGCACTGAAATATCTTCAGAAACCAAGTTTTGTAATTTGCTTCTGTTCCTTAAGCTCAAACCTTTCCATTAGTAATAGGGTAAGCAATTGCAAGAGTAGCATTTCCCATGGTGAGATTATTTTCTGTTGATAATTGCTTGGTCTTGTGTCAGGCAAAGGACCTCCCTCATTTAGGGTATCTCCTTGTCCAAGTAGTGTTATTTCGTCATTTGGAATAAGAAGGACAGGGTTGGTAGAATAGGCTATAAATCCAGAATCTGTTGCTGTATGCTGGTATGTCTCATTGTTCAGCATGTATATGGCCATATGCTGTATGATCTCAAATGGCTGTGTGTTCTTCTGTTTTGAAACCCTTCAGGTTTTTTGCTGTTTCTCAAGCATTAGGCCATTGCTGTATTTGTACCAAAACCTTTGAAACACAGCCATCTGTTCACACGTTGCTTTATTAAATCAGTTATTTCATATTTACCCATGCAGATATGTAAGCAGATTTATACAGCATATTTTTGCAGTGTAGTACCTCATCATCATGAATAACTTGGATTCAGCTAGCGTTCTTACAGGTCATCAAGGAATGATCAAATACAGAGGCATTAAGTAAACAAGATAGATTTCCTCATTCCTGTAGTGTTGCAATGCCTGTAGATTTCAAGTTCTGAAATATATTGGCCTTTCCCAAGCATGGAAGCATCCACAGACTTTTGTCAACCATTATTATATACCATTAAATATACCAAGAAGTATTTTACTTCTTTTCTCCAAACGTATCTGGTCTAGAGGTCGAAAAAGTCCTCCTAATACTGAAATACTTATTATAAAGTACCTGATCTCTCATGATTGTCATCCTTGTTCTGTCAATATAAAGATTTATTGTGTTTATTTTGAATAAGAAAAGAGGTTTCTACTGTTATATGCAATTAACTCACTTCAAATGTACTATTTAGAAGAGAAAAAGTTTGTCTTAGTGTATGGATATATTACTGAAGTACAGAAAACTTGTCTATGAAGCTCTGGATGGGGGAATTGAAGTTGATGTTCCAGCCATCCGTTTAATACCTTGTCCCAAAGCACTGCTGTGCTTCAGAGAAAGTAGGACACCAAAGCCAAGGTAGTAGTACACTGGAAACTTGTCCTGCTTGCAGTGGTTTTGGTGTGTCAGTGCACCTTGTGAGTGATACAGCCGTGGCTGGAGAAGTTCCCTGCATCACATAGGAGTTTATATTGACATTACCTGATTTTCCTGCAACATGTTTGGAGATGCTATGATAAGCAAGTAAATGTTACTGGAACTGTCCTTTCCTTAAGCAGACTGTGTGGGGCATCACTTGGCTGGTTGTATTCTACTGATGGAGCCTTTCAATTACAAATCTCGTGCCGCACAAAGCAGAACAGGATTCTCGAGCATGTAGAGTGTGGGCTTCCTTGCCTGTGAGCCTGAAGGATGGCGTAGTGCAGCCTCCTTTTTGTGCTGGTGCACGGCAGCTCCAGCAGTTTTCTCTAAACACAGGAACTGAGGGCTGTACCCCAATAATAACTGCAATTTTAGAGAACAGGCTTTGCTTCTCAAGCCTGATTAACTGTTAATTTCTTATCAATTTAACTTCCCCCGTGTCATGCCCTTTATTTTAAGAGCTGTGATTCACTATGTGCGCACCAGGATATTTTGCTGGGTTCAAGTAATAGCCTGCACTCGGTCATGGCCACGCTTCTGCATCTAGTTGTAGCTGTGAGCGGCGTTGAGTTACTCACGGGAGGAAGGGCGTGGAGGAAATGTGATACGGCTTGACAAATGGCCTGTAACCCTTTTAGCCTGAACCTGCCAGAACATACACACATAGTGAAGGCCGTATGCTGCTTAAAGATTATATTATATATGAAAAGAGAAGAGCAGCTGGCAGACATAGCTAATAAAAGGAGTTTGTGGAGTTGAGGCGTCTTCAGGTTTCCAGGAACCAGCCGCATTGCAGGAGAGCAGATGTGACTTAAGGCTGTACTTTAATTCAAGGGGAGAAAATCCATTCTAAGGTGTGTGGTTTGTTTGGGGTTTTTTTAAGGAGCTTAAGAAAAACAGGAAGAATGATCAGAAATCATACTTTAAGTACAGGCGGTTGGTGTGGTGCTTTTTCTGAGAGAATAGTAGGTGGGAAAGGCAGAATGAAAACACTTCAGTACAAATGGAGGGACTCATAATGTATCTGAACATATGCTGTAAAGCCTGAATGTGGAACAACAATCCTGAGTGAGAATTGAAAGCAATGGAATAAAATGCTTTTCTACTGCTTGGCCCACCTTGCTTTTGCAGTTTTTCCTAGTAGATCTCACAGTTTAATAATTGAATACTGTCATTTGTTTTCTGTTAATATTAACACAAACTGAAGCCAAGCAGATTCATGCTTTTAACTCTTGTAAAGTCTTCCTGCCTCCACAATGCACTGAAGAAACAATCTCAGGTATTATGGCAACATAAAAACTCTAAAGGAAAGTATGTATGTAACTGTCAATGAACAGTCTTGAGAGGCTGTAGGCTTTTTTTGAAGTCTCAGTGTTCCTCTGTCAGCCTTGTTTGCCATCATGGTACTCAAAGAGCAGCAAAGGGGCTGAGTATATTTACTAGGGTGTGACCAGAAAAGCACTGGACGAAGGAACCATGTGCTCAAAACAGCTTATTGTGTGTGTTTTACAACCATTTCCCTTGCACTTACACAGGCTGAAGATGTTGCTGTGTAACTATTGGTTTGTTTGAACATCCACTACCTACCATGTACTGTGGGACTTCTCTTCAGCACTGTAGCTCCTTCCATATCATACTGCAGATGAAGAAGAAAAGTAGAAATATTTTCCAGTGTTTGGGGTAAATTCAGCCAGGAGTGATCTTGGGCTGTGTTTCAGAGCTGCTGCACTCGTTTTGGGAAGGTGGACTGCAGTGACAGAGGTGCACAGGGAAGCCAGCTCAGAAGGAGACATGTCATACTGTCCTGTTGGATAAGGGAGGAGATGCACTGGTTTCATATTAATTTAATGTGAAATGTGGGGGAAGGTTGTGATGGGGGATTTTAAGCTCTGTGTTACGTAAAGGTATAAGATTCTGGAACTTAGCTTTGTACAAAGGAAGTGTTATGTAACAGAATAAAATATTAATATGAGATTTTCAGCAAGCAGACAAATTCAAAATTTAAGACAACTAGCATTTATCATAGCTGTATTAAAGCAACTGGATTTGTATGATTTAAAAATCTCAGAACTGGCTATTATGTTTAAGGGAGTCTCTCTGTGTCTTCTGTACTCATCCTTTCATCTTCCATACATCTGATTCCCCTCTTTTGGGGGAGGGAGATGGTACATGACTTTTATGGGTTTGAGACTGGGTTATTATGCATAGATTTGCAGTAACTTTTTGTAAATGTTAACTGTTAATAATGGCTTTTTCCTTCTCCTGAAAATACATTTTATGGTTGGGCAAGTTGTGGAAAAATTCACTTAAGTTTTCTGACAGTGATTTTTTAATTTTTTTTTTTAATGCTCCATTAGCTGGGGGGGGTGGGGCAGCCAAAGGGGGGAAATCAGTTTGGCTGCGAGTTCCTTGTTGGATGTGTTTTGCTAACCAAGGTCAACCTGTAGATTTTTACTTCAGGAGTGTTTGGAACTTGTCTTTGCTAGACCTCTGGAAGAAACAGTTTGTTAAGCTTCATTGCCTATTGAATAGGGTTTTAGTGAATGGTTAAATTGCTTTGGATGTGAACTATGACTCTTTTATGACCTGTTTAAAACTAATTAAAGTGCCATTTTTACTGTAAGCAACTTGTGAGTTTTGACTTTGAACAGAAAAAACTTCAACAAGGACTAAACTTCAGGTTGACTTCAGTCCATTTTATAAAAAAAAAATTAAATTCCTCTGCATCAGAAGCATGAAACCAACACCACCTACTTCTCTGTCTCTATTTTATTCACCCTTTTTTCTCAGTTGCAGTCAGTTACAATAAAATTCTTCAGGTTCTACCATGGAAGGGATGGCAATAGCAGCATAAGGGGAAGTTTCAGGACAGAAGTATGTATGGTGCTACTTTGTAATTCACATCCAAATAAAATTCTCATTCATATTCTTAAAGTCAGAAGGTGTGAACTTGTAAACAAGTTGATGTTACCTAGACTTACCATCCTTCTGCATTAATAACCTGATTTCTATGAATAGGGTTTAGTTACCCATACTTGTTCCAAGGTTGTGGCTCAGAAAAAGTTGCACTTGACTGATTTAAATGTATGATTAGAAATTACCCATTTAACTGTTGAGTAGCTCTTCTAGGAAGGTTAAGTCTTTTAAAGATTTTTATGAACTTCTAAATTACTTGGTAGGTGGATCCTACCAGAGTGTTGCCCCTAAAAGAAACCCCCTGACCCTGCCGTTAAGAAGCTAAGTTAGAAGGAGGAAAAAGTATGAAGTCCTTTAAATCATGCTGCTGTTTGGGGTATGCTGCTCTTCAGTTGAAGAAAGATTTTCATCACATTTGGTCATATAAAGAAGTTTAATTTCAGCAAAAAGTAAAAGAAGCATTGCTACCAAACTTGAAATCACAGTTGACAAGGTTGTATTTATTTGTTTTGGTGGTTTGTGGGTTTTTTAAGGTGTATGCTGGCTTTTTATTTCTTACGCTGATCAATTTTACAAGTAATATGTAACATTTCAAAATAAAGTCCTTCAGTTTCTTTACCTAAAATTTTCATTCTTTACTTTTGGGCAATCCTCCTTCTATATGAATGCCTGAAATTGCTTTTAGCATCAACATCAAGGATGTTTTGAGTCCTCTTTCTTCTGTCTCAATGTCTTTTTAGAACACAAAATTTGAGAGCTGCGTATGAGGCTTTCCTGAGCCATCTGTTTATTCTAAATATTGTAGAGTCAGTTCTAATCATTAGTATAGTGGTCAATCTTACATCACCTCATGTATTAGAACATGCAGTTGTGGCACATGCTGTCAAGAAGAACTCTTGTTTCCAGTAGCTGGGTAGCAAAGAAAGAAGTCTGAAGCCACTACAGCTAAAAAATACGGAACATGAGGGGATGAAGAAAACAGACTGAGTTATATCTTGGTGTTCCCTTTTTAAATGCTCTTCTGCCAAGATCTGAACATAAGTTTGGAAAAAATAAAGCTTGAAACATGATTCCAGCTCCATTAACATGCAGCACTCTGGATTACTCTTCTATTTCCATCTTAATTTAAAATAAAATCAACAAAAAAAAAAAACCCCACAAAAAACCCCAGAAGAAACGAAAACACAAATCACAATATGAATTTTTTTATGGAAGATATAATACTTATTTTAAAGCAAAGCATGTATGTTAAGTTTGAGATCAAAGTGTAGCAGTTGCATTAAATGCTGAAGGGTCACAATTTGTGCTTCTCTGGTCTGAAAACATACATGAAAAGTACTTGGAATAGAGCAGGAATATATATATCTGCAAAGATTTCGGAGCCCCCCAGTGGCTAAGTATATTGTTCATTTATGCTGATGAAAAAAGTGTGGATTAATAGGTTTTGTAGATATAGAACTAAATATATTTAAAAGGTGTTTTTACATTTATTCTGTTGAATGCCCTGTGGCATTGCAAAAGGAAAAGGTGGCAGTAGTGTTTTTGTTGTGGGCATTGCCCCCCTCCCCACCCCGTGCTGGGTTTTGTTTCATTGGTTCAGGGTTTGCTGATGGAGTAGCAGCATTTACCAAAAGCCCATGAGATAATTGCTTTTTAACACAGTGGCTTGCACGTATTTTCCTAATGTCATGCCAGAGTTATGCTGAATCTTGTCAACTGTAAGAGTACTGCCACTACTAGTCAAACACTGAGTTGCTGCTGTACCATGATGTAAGACTCCCTCATCCTCGTTAACCAAACAAACAAACTGCCCGGAATTCCTTGCAGTCTTCCTCTTGACTCTTCTGTCTTCCAGTCTCTTCTGGACAACAGCACTGCGTTTTCTTTGTTGTGGTTTTGAGTGAGGGTAGGGGTTTGGGGACTTTTGTGTGTCTTACAGAAGTTCCTGAATATTAGAGATCAACAGTAGAGACAGCTGGCTGATTGCTCGTGTGGTCTTTAGCAGGCAGATGGAGCAAAAAGCATGTCAGTCGTCTTGGCACTATTTCAGCTACACTTGTCTTCTGCACAAAGGTCTTTTGTATTTTCTGTTACACTGAGGATCCTTGTTTGGCAAAACAAATCATGATGGGAAAATTAAGTATATGGGATATTTGTACCCCTTGTGACTGTTCACTATTGTAATCCTTCTGTTCAGCTTGTGATAGACTTAGTGTTGAAGCCTTTGTTCTCTCCCAGCTAATAGTGCAAGGCCTCACTTTGCATCTTAGAGCAAAGCACACAAGGTCTAGAAGCGTAGAGGTCTGCACTCCAGAAGGGCATCCTCCTTCCTCTTGTATGCTGGGAAGTAACATCCTTTTCATACGTCTGTAACAAAGCCATGCAAAGCATCTAAGAATTTGTGAAGAGTAAGAAGTGGTACCAGAGGAAACTATTTGAGAATGAATATCATTACAGGGAGGTAGTTTCTGTTAAATATCAGCCTGTTATTTTGGTTACCTCGAGAGAGTAGTAGGAAAAATTTTTAAAGTGTTTTTTCCTTGTCCTCCCTCTGTTTTTTATAACCTCAGACTAAAAAGGTAAACTTAAGATAACATCACACCTTGAGGAAGTTGAGTTGTTCCTTTTAGTTTACAGTATTTAGTATATGGTTCTGTCACTTAAAATCTAGAAGTTATGACACAGACTTAAGAAGTGCAGAGTGTTCTCTGACTATCAGAGGGGGAAAAAAAACACATCAGAGAGGTAGTAAAGTCCCAGAGTGTTTCTGACTTTGCATAGAAATGAGATTTGTGAGTCTATTTGTTAGGCTTTTTTGGCTGCCACTGCTGAATCCATTTTCTGTTAGAAACCTTTAGTGGGATCATTGATTATTTACATCTTGCTGGAAGCTGCTTGCTTTAGAACAGCAATGCCTCTGAGGAGGATGGGAAGTATTCAGAACAACTTTTGCACGTGTTGAGCTGTTGCACCACTTCCTGGAGAAATGGCCTTGTTTAAAGTTCCACAGGAGGTCATGAACAGGGAATCCGGAAACAATTAAACTTTTGTATCTTTGCATGTTAACTACATCTTCATCTCTCAATTATTTTTCAATGGTCTTGGGAATCTGGAAAGGTCCCAGTTGACTGGAAGCTGGCAAAAGTTGTCCCAATTTTCAAGAAGGGTAAGAGAGAAGACCCTGGTAATTACAGGCCTGTCAGTGTCACCACAGTATCTGGTAAATTTATGGGGGAAATCATACTGGGAGTTACTGAAAAGCACCTAAAGGACAGCACAGTCATTGGTCACAGCCAACACAGGTTCAGAAGAGGAAGGTCCTGTCTGTGCAATCTGATTTCCTTTTACGACAAGGTCACCCAGCTGGTTGACCAAGGGAAACCGGTTGATGTTATGGTTTTGTATTTCAGTAAGGGTTAAGATACTGTGTCTCACAGTATCTTGCTGGACAAAATGTCCTGCATACCACTAGACAAAGCCATATTGTGTTGGGTGGGCAATTGACTGAAGGGTTGGGTCCAAAGGGTGATAGTAAATGGGGTAACATTGGACTGGCAGCCAGTAATTAGTGGGGTTCCCCAGGGTTCCATCATAGGTCCAGTTCTTTCTAGTATTTTCATAAGCAGCCTTGAACACAGGACTAGAAAGTGTTTTAAGTAAATTTGGAGATAACACCAAATTGTGGGGAGCTGTTGATTCTGTTAAGGGTGGAGAAGCCTTGCAAAGAGACATGGACAGATGAAAGAGCTGGGCAGTCACCAACCGCATGAAGTTTATAAAGTGCAAGTGCCAGATTCTGCATCTGGGAAGGGACAACCCTGGCTACACATACAGACTGGGGGATTAGGCGCTGGAAGCCTGCCATGCTGAGAACAATCTGGGGGTCTTGGTTGACAGCAAGTTAAACTGTGTACAGTTTTGGGTGCCACAGTATGAGGGACACAAAAATATTGGAGAGCGTTTAGAGGAGGGCAGTGAGGATGGTGAAGGGTCTGGAGATGAAGAATCATGAGGAGAGACTGAAGTTCCTTGGTTTTTACAGCCTGGAGGAGAGGAGGCTGAGGGGAGACCTCTCCGTGGTCTATGACTTCCTGATGAGGAGGAGCAAAGGGACAGGTGCCAATCTCCTCTCTGGTGACCAGTGATAGAGCCCAAGGGAATGGTTTGAAGCTGAGACGGGAGTTTTAGGTGGGATGATTATGTTTTCTTCTGAATCTAAAACCTAATCTGTATTTAAATTCTATTTGTCAATACAATATACATGGTGATTTATCTAGACACTTAATTATGTGCCAACTACAGCATTTTACCTGGCATTTGTTTCTGACTTCCCTTAATTTTGAACTTGGGATTCTGGAGCTTTAGGCTTGAATTCAGAAAACTAGAACCAGGGTTGTTTCCTTTGTTTTCTGTACAGAGTGGGGTAGCAAGTGCAGATGCACTACTGTGTATTGGGAATGAGAATAACCTGTGCAGTGTAGGTATATATATTGAATGGACTCTGCTGCAGAATTAAGAGGGCACAGGAGTCTTGTTTCCATCAGTGCAGAACTTCTGCATAACTCTGGGAGGTCTAAAACATTTTAAGCAATCAGGCAAAGCTGCTCGTGCAGTCTGGTTTAGCTGAGTCTTTGGATTGGACAGATGTTTTCAGAAAATCATTGAAACACACATTCTGTTTATCACTTTGATTGTACAAGTTGTAAGATCTGTAGAATGTGCAATGCTTGAAGAAGTGTTAAAGTAGCTTTCAGCTTCTTTAGAAAAGTTGGTTCCACGTGCATAGAAGAACTTGGTCTATGACAGACTAAAGTGAGACTTAGTGTTTTTTTCCCTGCAGTTCTTGGTGGTGTTCCTCACATACTCTGTTGTCCATCAGGTACTCCTAGGATTGTATAATTGCAGCCTGAGGGGGTTTTATGCTCTCTATCTTAATGTATAGGCCTGCAAGGGGTGGGGTTTTATGTGAATATTTGTGTGTGTGTGTGTGTGTGTTTAGGACAGGATGATACTGCTTTCATCTGTGTGCTCCTCTACCAGCTACCTGTAGTCATAGCAGTTTTTGAGGTGGTTGCTGCACCTCAGTAGGCTCCTGATGATGGAAGATAACACTTTTACTGCTTGTCACCCTCTTCTTCATTTGAAAGCCTATCTCAGTTCGGCAGGACAGCCATTTACACCTGAGTTCAAGTTCACAGTGGCTTAAAACACTTGTTCAAATGCATTAAGCAGAGAAGCTTTTGCATCTTGAGCAAGGATGTATGAAATCAATGTCCTTGCCTTGGGAAGTCTTCCATTGAGTTACCTGTGTTCTTAAGTTGAAAGAAATAAGACAGTGATGTAGTTCATGGCTTACCTAAAATTGAGCAGTGAAAACTGTTAAATTGAAGAATGAAGTGTGCCACAGCCAAAGCTTTGGAAAGCATCAAATGTAATGGATAGTCAAGTCATGAGGAGGACTTAAAATACAGGGAGTTTCTTTGCTTGTATAATCCTGACTCAGGGAATCGAAGGGTAAGCATTCTTTTAAAATTATCGTAGCCAACCCATCTTTAATAATTAATGCCTGCCTTGTATCACACTCTGAAAGAAATTTCACAAGGTGCAGAAGTTGAACTCAACTTAGCGAGCTATAAAGAAGCCTGGGGTTTTTTCTGGCTAACCACTTCAATATTTCCACACTGAATCTCACTACTGGTTTTGTTAGTCACTTTTCCACTTCTTTTTCTTTCTCTGCTGGTGGGTAAAGAACTTGCCGACAAAGTCAAACAGGTGACTACTTTTAACCTTGTCTTATTTGAAGGAGTTGGTGGTTTGGTGTGTGTCCTTTTAATGCTTGCTGTTTCCTCACAAATTGCACACTTGCTCTTTGCTACCCTGAAAGAGCAGTAATGAGGAAGAACCTATGGAGCAAAAATAAATTCTGTCTTCATTTTTCCTAGTGTCTTTGACTCCTGTGCTGTCACCAGCTACAAATGGAGTAGCTGTGTTTGGGTTGTGATGCTATCAATCTCTGATAATCAATGACAGGAGTTGTCTTCTGAATGAATTATTTTCCAGGATAATGGTAGGCACTGGCTTTAAGGTTGCTTGGTGGTGAATGAAGAGGAGAGAGTTGTTGGGGTTCTTTGTTTCTTGGTTTTGTTGTTGTTTTGTTGTGGCTTTTCTATTTGACCAACACTTCATCTCCCATTTACTGTGCCTTTGGATGTAATTCTGACCTAGGACTATTTAGGTAATTTTCAGCCCCTGAGTATTGCCAGCACCTTACAGGAGATGGCCATGAAGCATCATGTTACTATGGACAGTTCTGTATGCTAATGATAATGTACTTTCTCTACTTATCAATAACATACCTGTCTAATGTTTGGGCTATCAATAACATACCTGTCTAATGTTTGGGCTATTACTTGCTGCTTGAACTGTCATTTTTATATAATCTTTAAAAGCACCTCATGGGTTACTGTGAAATCACTTCTTTGGTGTGTTGGTAAACAAAAATAGTCACCAGCTTCCTGCAGTAGAGTAAATGAATGAGGATGTTGCATGTGTGTAAGGCCAAAGACTTTCCCCAGAATTACACAGAGGGTTCTTCTAAGGCTTGATCCAAAGGTGTTTCATGTGTTGTTAGAGTTTCCTTGTATTGACTTGCATTTCAGTTAGTATCCTCGTGAACAGCTCACTGCTTTGGCTATACTACTTGTTCCCTGGGTTATAGTAATAAATTTTACAATTGCCTTTGTAAGTAGCATGGACCATATAACTTTCTATCAAGAGTCTCTGAAATCATTAAAAACCTCTTAGCTCTGTTTTGCTCCTGATGTCTTCTTTCACTTCTGACTTCAGGTTCCTTTTAGGTTAATACAGAATCTGAAGTTAAAACGTGGGTTTGGTGCACTGCATTTTCTAGGCTACCCCAGTTCTTCCTCAGTGTATCGTTATCCCTGTTGAAGGTTCAGAGCAAAGTTGCAGGATGTGTTATAACTTTAATCTACACAAGGAAGTATATTCAAGAGATCGTGGAATCCTCCCAGGCTGTAAAGGAAATGCTCGCTGCATACAGTGGATGTGCTGGTAACTTCAAGGTGACATGAAGTGATGGGGAAATTAAACTGCTGTTTATTTGGTGGACTGGAGCTGTTGAGAGCAATCCTTCAAGCAGAGCTGTTTTGAAAACGGATTGTAATTTCTCTAAGCTTTTTGCCAAGGCTTTTCTTAGTTTATCTTGTTTACCTCGAAACTAAAGTTAAAGCACTTGAACTGGGTTTTTTACCAAATGAAGCAAAAAATAAGAATTTAAATTATAGTTTTTCCTAGTGTTAAATCTAAATATGACACTCTAGAGGTGCCTGATACAACAAGGACACAAGATACCAGAACACATACCGCTATATGAGTGTGGTTTCTGAAGAGAAGTCAAAACAACTGATGTTTGTTGTTTGAGTAAATACCAAGCTTGAGCAAGTTCCTCTGATGTTTGCAGAAGTTCTGTGAAGTACCATGTAACCTGGAGTAATGCTTTTGATGGACAACAACTGTACACTGTGGGAATAACTAGAAGTGTTGTTATTAATAACTCCAGATGCTTCTAAATTAAATTCAGCTTATATTAGCAAATAATTTTTGATAGTACATGTTATAGTATTTTCTGTACAAAGTTAATTTGAAAGGCAGATTTTTCAATATAATTAATGCTTTTATGGTATTCTTTTATGTGAACTGTACCTGTCGAGATTTTAAATCTAGACCTTTGTAGTGAGACCACATCCAGAAATGCCCTGGCTTGAGCAGTGTGAAAATAGGCACATGCAGAAATGTGTGAAACCTTGTGTCTGTTTTTATTAATAACCTCTTCTCACACTGTGCAGAATGACAAATAATGACAGCATACCCAAGCAGACAAATTATTGAAATAATAATGATGAATAACTTCAGATACGTGTGCTATCAGGTCTGGCAGCTTTAAAGCTTTTAGTACATGTAAAGGTCATTAAAAGCTAGGCAGTGTAGTTGTTCAGAAAGTTAAATACTTGGCTTATCAAAGTTTGTCAAGCTTTCAAGTACCATACTAAGGGACTTCAATACATGATAGAAAAATGCTTCTGCAGGGGACTGTGAAGTCTCTTGCAGTAGAGCCATGCTCTCTTGATGTACTGCTAGCAACCATGCCTGTGGAGATTCTCTGGGCCTTCATGTCCGCCAGATCCTGCTTGTCCTTAAGACTCCAGTTCATGAATTAAGCTAGTGGTAGCAGTCGTCAAGGAAGGTTTGAAACTGTAATTGAACCAGGGGATCAGGCCCAGCCAGCATGGGTTCGTGAAGGGCAAGTCCTGCCTGACCAACCTCATCTCCTTGTATGACCAGGTGACCTGCCTGGTGGATGAGGGAAAGGCTGTTGATGTAGTTTACCTTGACTTCATCAAAGCCTCTCACACAGTCTCCCGCAGTGTGCTCCTGGAGAAGCTGACATCCCATGGCTTAGACAGGAGCACTCTTCACTGGGCTAAAAACTGGCTGGATAGCCAGGACTAGAGAGTGATGGTGAATGGAGTTAAATCCAACTGGTACCTAGTCAAAAGTGGTGTTCCCCAGGGGTTGGTATTGAGGACCATCCTCTTTAATATCTTTATTGATGACTTGGATGAGGGAACTGAGCGCACCCTCAGTAAGTTTGCAGATGACACCAAGTTGAGGGGAAGTGTCTGCCCCCCAGAGGGACCTGGACAAGTTGAATAGATGGGCAGAGACCAGTGGGATGCAGTTCAACATGGCAAAGTGCCGGGTCCTGTATTTTGGTCATAACTACCCCAGGCAACGCTACAGGCTTGGGGCAGGGTGGCTGGAAAGCTGTACAGAGAAAAAGGATCTGGGAGTGTTGGTTGATACTCGCCTGAACATGAGCCAGCAGTGTGCTTGGGTGGCCAAGAAGGCCAATGGCATTCTTACTTGTATCAGGAATAGTGTAGTCAGCAGGACCAGGGAGATGATCATGCCCCTGTACTCAGCTCTGGTGAGGCTGCACGTGGAATACTGAGTTCAGTTTTGGGCCCCTCGCTACAAAAAAGACATCGTGGCCATTGGAGCATGTCCAGAGCAGGGCAAAACTGGGGAAGGATCTGGAACACAGGTCTTACGAGGAGCAGCTGAGGGAACTGGGACTGGACTGATTAGTCTGGAGAAGAGGATGCTCGGGAGAGACCTTATTGCTCTCTACAACTACCTGAAAAGAGGTTGTGATGAGCTGGGGGTCAGCCTCTTCTCACAGATAACTAGCAATAGGACAAGAGGGAATTGCTGCAAGCTGTGCTGGGGGAGGTTCAGGTTAGAAATGTGAAGAAATTTCTTCTCAGAAAGAGTGGTTAGGCATTGGAACAGGTTGCCCAGGGAGGTGGTGGTGTCACCATCCCTCAGGGTGTTCAAGGAAAGGTTAGATGAACTACTTAGGGATATGGTTTAGTTAGTAACATAGGTGGTAGGGGGATGTTTGGACTATAGATGATCTTGGAGGTCTTTTCCAACCTTAATGATCCTGTGATGGTTTTCCTACCGCTTGGTCTTCTGTTCACTGAAGTTGCAGTTGTGCTTGTGTGCCTGCTTTTGAACTCTCAGGTAAAAAGCAGCCAGAGCAGTAGGTTCTGCAGTGTAAGGGGTCATCTTAGTAATGGAAGAGGCAGAAAGAATTATCTAAGTGATTTATCAATCTAGGATGGGAATGGAGCTGGGAAGCAGGACAAGTTGGGCATTTCCCCTATTCTGAGAGGGCATGGAGGCTGCTGAACTTAGTTGCTCATCTGTGTCTTAACATATCAGAGGATGTTCTGGGAAGATAGGCCCCTATTAAAACTAAGATAGTATTCCCTGTGTCTTGTGATGATCCTTAAGGAAAGTTTGAAGTGAGTAAGGGCCTGACTTTAATCCGTGTTGCAGGGATTCTGTTAAGGAAAAAGCCTCCCAAGCAAGACTAATGCCACTTCCCATTAGGCTGCCTCATCCTTTTGGTGGTCCGAGGGCATCAATAACAGCCTCTTGCTGGAAATGTTTTGTTTGTAATGGCCCTAAGCCCTTCCTGGCAGAGTGTGGTGTGTTTACACCACACTGAAAATGAGAGAAGTTTCAGATGTGAGATGCAGAAGTGCAGTGGTGTTGGACTACTGTTGTGGTTGTGTGTGGAGATGGCCTTGATCTGTAACTGTGTGGTCCTGGGTGCTCAGCTGAGAGGTCTGGGACTGATATGGTTGTGTGTTAAGTGCCAGAAGAAGAGTCCTTATGGTATTTAGTTAGCACAGAAGAGCATATGTTTTGCAGTCTGAAATAATTAACTTGTTTGGGACTTGGTAGCTCCCTTTTAAATAGTGATGATCTGTGTCTCCTTATTTAGATGAGATACAGGAATGAGAGGGTAGAATGAAGGTTAATACTTAAATTTAGATACTGAAATTCAGGCTGATATTTGACCACTGCTTTTTTTTTCTTTCTTTCTTTTTTTAAACTGCAGCCTTCTATTTGTCTGTCTTCAAAGTTGAAATATATTGATCTCAATTTTAAGGTTAGCTTTATAGTGGTGTTTTAGGTGTGAGGTTTTTGGTGGATTAGGTTTTTTTTCTAAGTTGGAAAGGGAGACCTGTTCCATGAAAATGATGCTGGAGTCTCTGTAAAAAATCTCCCAGCAGTTAATATTTGTCAAACACTGGCTGGGATACTTCTGTTTGCATGCAAGGGCATTAGTGTTTAACCTGGTATCCTCATCTGTATTTGGAAAGACTCATCTAGATGTTAACTGAGTTGCATTGTTCATGGGAAGTTGGGAATCAGCAGGATAAAAGTTAATCCTACCAACATCTAATCAATTCAGAATGGAATTTTGATCCTCAAGTAGTGGTATTTATTGGCAGCCAGTGTCTAAATTTCTAGTTTAACTGAATAAAGCTAAATAGAGTCTGTTTGGGAGACCATTCTTGTGTCGGCAGGAGGGGACAAGAGAGGTGTTTTACTACAGACCTGTATATGTATTGCCCTGCTGAGAAGGACTTGGGGATTCTGGTGGATGAGAAACTTATCAGGAGCCAGCAGTGTGCTCTTGCAGGTCGCAAGGCCAATGGGATCCTGGGCTCCATCAGAAGAGGGGTGACCAGCAGGGACAGGGAGGGGATTGTCCCTCTCTACTCTGCCCTCGTGAGGCCCCACCTGGAGTACTGTGTCCAGATCTGGGGGCCCCAATACAAGAAAGATGTAGAACTGTTGGAGAGGGTTCAGAGGTGCCATGAAGATGATTAGAGGGCTGGAGCACCTGCCCTACAAAGAGAGGCTGGTGGAGCTGGTGCTTGTTCAGCCTGGAGAAGAGAAGGCTGGGGGGGGACCTCATTGCAGCCTTCCAGTACCTGAAGGGAGCATACAAACAGGAGGGGAATCAACCTTTTTAAAGGATAGACAATGGCAGGACAAGGGGGAATGGTTTAAAGCTGAAGGAGGGAAGGTTTAGATAGGATATTAGGGGGAAGTTTTTTACAGAAAGAGTGGTGAGGTGCTGGAACAGGCTGCCCAGAGAAGTAGTGGATGCCCCGTCCCTGGAAGTGTTCAAGGCCAAGTTGGATGGGGCTCTGGGCAACCTTGTGTAGATCCAGGCCTGAGGTTGGTGGCCCTGCCTGTGGCAGGGGGGTTGGAGCTCTATGATCCTTGGGGTCCCTTCCAACCCATGCCATTCTATGATTCTATGTAATGCACATTGCCTTTCTTCATTTACCTGGGCATCTTCTTGATTTAGGTATCCCACACTTGTATCTCTGACTAGCTTTTTCCATTTTATCCTCTTGAAAAGTGGTACTTTTAAGTATCTCTTTTTTCAGTCATTCATAGTTAAGAGGACCATGATGAGAACAGTGTGTCTCCTGTAGCCTCCCGCAGGAATTTCATCTCTTAAAAAGGTAGTTGCCCTTGCAGAGAGACATGCAGAACTGCATATTCATCTCAGATAACAGTTGCATGAAGAATGAAAGTATCCTGAGCTACGAAATGGGGGAACAGAACTCAAAAAGCTGTGCAGGACAGAGGTTTTGCCATCCTTCCCGAGCTGTTGCACTTGCTGCTCACAAGCGAATGGTGTTGCACTTCTCTTACTGAAAGGAGAGCAAGTTGAAAGTATTCAAAGCTATTTGTAAAAAAGCATGACTAGCTGCCACCAACAGAAAAACAGGAACAGTTGCAGCCTGGCCAAATCTTAAATTTTACATGGTTTCTTACCAGTGTCACAGATCAATGGATGACAAAGCGCAGCATGAAGTAGATATTTAAATTTTACAAGCATTTCATATTGGTTTAATACCTTGTGAAGGTGCTCCTGTGGTAAGATACATGGGATATGTTTTCAGTGGTGTTTTTCTGCTCTTACAAACTTTAAATCATTCTCCGTCTTTACTTGTCCCCTGTCTCTATTGCACTTTCCTCTTCCATGTGTTTGGGCTTCTTTCAACTAAGCTCCTGCCCACCTGCAGTATTTCCAGGTACTGTCTAGTTATTAATTATCAGCTTCACTAAGCAAAACCGATTTTTAGAACACATAAAAGGTAAGCTTGAATAAGAAAAAATTCTTACCATAAAATAGCTTAACACCCCCCCTCCCAACTCCCAAAAACCCCCCCACAAAACCAAGAAAGGATTTGTTTAAGAATGAGGAAGAGATTGAAAGAAAACTGGAGAAATAGCACTTGTCCTGCTTGTATATAACTTCCTGTGCTTCATTTTAAGGGACACAAACAGTTAATCTAATGTAGCAGTCTAATGTAGGTTTACATGTGGACTGGTTTTTTTCCTCTTCAGTTTATTACTAGTAGGAATGCATAGTGTGTAAAGTGGAAGGCTACTGGGCCAAAATAAAGCATTGTTCTTTGACTTCCATAAACATCCTCCCTCCTTATAGAGCACAGTTGAAAACTACAGCTGAAGAGTGCTCTGAATTACAGATATGAGTCTGCACTATGTATATTCACTGTCAGTTTGGTACTCTGAGGGTTGTTAAAAAAAAAACCCTTTCCAACTATGAACTGTATTTCTCAGTGTAAACTACCATTCCTTCTACTAGCATCCTTTTTTTTTTTTTGCTTACATCTCCCTCAACATGTAGAAGAGCAGCAGGGAAGAGGAGGAAGGGAAGCTGGACATACCTCAGTTGCTGAACAAGTTACAGAACATCCTTGTAAACTATTTAAAGAGGCTCTGCTCTTGTAAGATGTGTGCTAGCGTTGGTACTTGTGGAAACTGCTGCATTGTGCTTTCTACCCTGCACAACCCAGAGCAGCAGCTCAAAGGTTTTGCTTTGTAATCTGCCTGTTGCTGCAGGAGGACTTCCACAGAAGGCTGATGCATTTCTGCTTGTGGAATTTTATTAGTTCTCAGTTGGTTGTTGTTGTCAGGGATGTACAACTTAAACAGGTTACTCTTCATGATTACAAGTTACTCTACAAGTTCAGACTGTCACCAACATAGTGAGTTTTTCAAACCTATGTATTTTTTAATTGAACTTGGAACACTTGTAGCAAACGCTTCATTCTGTGGAACAGGCTTGGATGCAGTTTTGCACTCGTGTTTGGCATGTAGAAGTATTCAAAATGCATAACATTGTATAAAGTAAGTTCTACATTCACAGTTAACAGAGACACAGAAGTTTATATTGTGTATCTGTGGCTTTAATGGCTCATAGTTGAAAATAACTGATGGTAATAAATAAGAATATTTGGCTAATGTTTTGCATGCTACGTAAAGAGACTCTGCAATGCTGTTGTCAAAATGATGTTAAAAACTGTGTTGAAATAAAGTTGTTCCAAGTCCAGTGCAATGATGGCATTAATTCCTATTACTCTACTGTGCAGAGCAACAATAAACCCTGCCAATCTCCTCTGTTTGGGAGGGACAAAAGGGTGGGGAAAAATGTCAGGCTGTTAGCATAGCTTTCCAGTCCCGTTTCAAATATTTATTGAGCCTGCTAATAAATACGAAATGAGCCAGAGTCCTTGTCAAAGAGAGGAGTTGGCTCCTTTTGTTGACCATGTGCCATTATGTAATGCAGAATTACAGAGAAGTGGTTCAGAAAGATAACTTCTGTGCTTTGGGATCCTGATGGCTCTTCATATTGTGCGTTGAACACTTTAAGCCAAACAGTAAACCAAGCAGGCTACATTTAAAACCAGAATTCCATGTCTGTTTCTCATATTAGCTTTGTTGTTGAGGGCTTCCCCCCAACCCAGGCCCTGGCATCCTTAATTGGTAATTTTATGGGTTTATGAAAGGCAGGGAACCAGAATAATTTCAGATTAAAATTCTGGATGATTTGACCAGAGACAATAATGAGGAGAAAGATCAGGATCATTGTTAGATGATACAGGTCCTGAACTTTTTTTCTCCTTTTTCCTCTTATTTATGGTGTTTGAAACTACATCTTTCACCTCTAAATAAATTTTTCTGGGCTAGGGTCAGCATGTCAGTGACAGCCATGCACTAGTTAGTGAGGATAAACTTTTTCTTACCGTATGCTATTAAGCCATGCAGCCTTCCTTAAGAACATTAAACGTTCAATGGATTCTGACTGTGCTAGCTGGAAATAATGACTAAAAACAAAGGAGGAGAGGTGATATATACCTGCTTCACCATGAGGTTTTCTAATGCTACACTGAAGAAGTAAAAAAACCCCAGATAAGCATCCAGCTAAATCTGCAATTTTGGATCATAGTGCAAAGTGTGTGCAGAAAGTTAATTCACTCTCCTCGCAGAATAACTTGCATCCTAAACAAGAGCTCCATGCCCTGGTTTAAAAATACATCTATGTATGTGTAGATATGCTGTTATAAATGCTAATGTCTTCCTAAGTGAACTTTAGATTAAGCTGTTGCTTAAAGAAATTTCTTACGGATTTAGAGGCTGGGAGGTGGGCTTACCCTCTGTAGGGAGAAAACAAATTAGACAAGTGCATGGATAGAGTGATCGTACTGAACATGAGAAGATTTAATATTTATAAAGATCATCTGCAAATATAATAAACAGAATTGCCAGAAGGCTGCATGTGTCAATTAAGCTAGAAGATGGGGGATGGACGGATGGACACAGGATGGGATAGGACTGTGAGCAACCAGTGTTAAATCACCTCTTTCCTGATTTGCTGATTGAGAGCTCTGGTTTTGCCTGGCTTGGCTTCCCAGCAGCCATAAGCTAGTCAGAGAATCAGGGGAGGTATTTCTGCTCCAAATTGTCAATGTAAATTATTTTTTTTAATTCTTGTTTTTCCCTTTTGGTCACTTGATCTGTAATGTTTTGCAAGGGAATATCAATCTTCCCTAAATACCATTTCATAGTACTTGGCTGTCCGAAAAGGAGCTGTAAACCTTTAGTTTTCTGCCATCGCTTTCTGGATGCAACTTTCCTTGTGTAGGAATTCTGTGTGTACTTTGTGGGGGTGGTTTTAATATTCAAGTTACCAGCTCTCTGAGTCTGTGGGCATCTTGTTGGCATAAGCTGAAAATGAGATACTCTGCTTTCAGACTGTCCCCACAGCTGTTGTCTGTCTCTGAGATGGAGGCCTCTAAGAACCAAAGTAAACTGAGAAGTCTGTACTGAAACCAAATAAAATATAAGTCTTGAATTTTTATATTCAGTATCTACATACTACAAACTGAAAACGCTTAAAATGGGAAATCTTAGCAATTTCAGCTAAATAGCATAAAACTAATTATTTGCAAAACTTTTAATTTTCTTATGATTTCTAGACGAAGTGTCATAAATCAATGTGATCTCACCTGGCATGTTATAGTAGAAATATGAGGGAGGCTTTCAGCGAGGTTTGAACAAACAGGTACAGGCAGAATCACTTTGTGAAGTCTCCTCCCTGCCATCCATCTCTCAGGAGGAAGACTACTGACAATATGCTTCTTGGAGGGTGTGTTAGGAGACACAGAAACAATGATTTACCTTTTGCACCGATGCAGGTTGCTCTACATGGATCTATTTCTTTAATCACACACATCTAACTATTAAAAAATAAAGGGGGGTTGCTGCTCTTTTTTTTTTTTCTTTTTAATGAAAGACATGTCTAAGCTTGAGTAAGTAAATTAAAACTCAGGAAACTTACCATTTTAGCATGTCCTACATATCTACTGGCCAAATTTTCAGCAGTCAGTAGGTGGTGTAAGACGGTGATAGCTTTGGCATTCAGTGCAGAGCTAAGCTGTTGGTGACTGTGAACCAGTTTCTCCTAGAACTGTACAGAGAGCAGATTTCTTCATGTTCTCTGTGCTCCCCAATGTAAGAAAATTACCGAGCGATAAAATTGGATGAAGGAGTAATGTTTTGGGATGCAATTTAAATGGAGATGTAGTGCTTTGGCAGTCTTAACTTTGTGCAGTGAACATCTTTGTTTTCAAGTAACAGAAAGATTCTGCAACAAGAACCCATCCTTTACTCAGATTAAGTTCATTACTGCTTGTCCCCTTCTACCCCCCATTATTTGTTGTGGTATATGGTGTTTAAAAACTTTTTATCTGTGAGAAATCCTAGTTTATTTTTATTTCACTGTATATATAAAAGCCTTCAGGATCCATTTTCCTACAAGAGTTAATTGATGGAAACAAGCTTGTTCCAGGCAATAACCCCTTACGCAGGGCTTGGGAAGAATAATCGAAGCTGGAATAAACACCAGGTGGAGTCCCTTGCAACCAAAGACCTTGTGAAGTATAACACTGGTTCTCTACTTCATCGATTTTAAGGGAATGCTGCTGTTCTTTGTAATAATGTTTAGGCAATTTTGAGTGATTCAAGTTTAATACAGCATCCTCCAAATTGACACCTCTTTATGTTTCCCTCCTCCCCAGTCTGCCCTGCTCCCCCAAAGACACATACACTCATAGACAAACTTGTAGCTCTCCATTTTTGCATGTTGATTTATCCACATGGGTTGTGCTTTGGGGGGCTTAGAGAGGTGTAAGAAAAATTGTTTTTAAAGACAAATTTAAATCTTGTACAACTAAATGCCTCAGCCGTTTCTGCAAGGATGACAGCTTCATCCCTGCAAGCATTTCTGACATACTGCTTATATCAGTTCTTAGGTGGAGGGTTGTTTTCTTTTTGGAAACAGTATTTTTAACCTTCAAATGCTATAATTTTTCCATTTATCTTTACAGTAAGTAAAATACAGGCTGCAGGGTGGGAGGAGAGAGAATGTACCTGTTTTGATCAGATTCAGAGCTGTAGAGCTGTTGAGGTGCTGATCTTACACTGAAGAAGTAGTTCTGGTGCTTGTGTGGCTTTTGGGAATCTGTTAGTTGCATACAAGGAAGCCTTTGACTGTCAAACATTTTATAGCTTACTTTCACATTTCTGGTTTGTTGGGGTTTTTTATTAAATTGGTTTGGATGCAAATTGTGTTCATTGTTTTAAGATGCTTAAAAATTCCATTCTGGTTCTTAGGAAGTTTCAAGCCGTTTCAAAGAGTAATTGTACATAACTGTACTGTCTTGACCTACTTAGAGAGTTGTATGGAAATATTTTATGCAAGACTTTCCTCAGCCTGTGCAGACATACAACAAGCTTTACTGTTCCATGTGTTTGTATCAGGGTGCTGCTTTCTGGAACCCTGGGGTCTCCCTTGAGCAGGTCTCTTTCTGAGGTTGTTCCTTTGAATTGCATGCTGAGCAAATTCTTTTTTCAGATTTGTTGGGTTTTTTCTCTAAAAGTTGTATGTGTTACAAAGGTAAATGTTTTTCTTATCTGTTACCTTAAACTAGTAGTCTGGACCCTTTATGCTGGTAATTACTTTGAGAACTTCATTGAGGGGACTGTTCTACAGTTTTGAATATGTGAGCAGTGTGAAATTCTTAAGAACTGGGAATTATAAACTTAAGCAGTGGTGGTATTTATTAAGTACAAGTAAGGCATTTCTTTTAGCAGATGTTGTTTATCCTAGGTAATTAAGCAACCTGTAATAGTCACATTGGAGAAGTGTTCCAGCTGATCAAGCCCTGGCTGAGCTTTTAAATATTAAAATATTAAAATTGAAAAAACCTTCTTTCAGGAGTTCAGCCTCCTGGAAATGCACATGACATTGTATAATAGTTTCAAGAGCTAAGCTATTGAGGCCAATACCTGATGTAAATGCACTTTATGGAGGTGGCATGCAGGCATTCCTCTGCTGTGAGTAGTAATTGCCATGTTGTAACTACAAAGTCACAGGTGATATCTGTTGGCTTTCTCTGAATTTCTATAAAACTTATAAATATTGTAGGTTTTGATTGTGCATTTGGACTTTGTAGAAACTTTGCTTTCAAATATGCTGTGTATTCTGTTTTTCCTATGAATTCTTGCTTGGTTTGTCTTGCAGATACCAAAAAAATGGTCTTTTAATACAAAAAGCTGTCTGTTCATAGCACTCATATTTTAATTGTTGTTCTCCATGTGTAGTATTAACATGAACAGATCTTATTCTAATTAAGTATTGTCCTACGTTTTTATTACTAAAGGCAGGAAAAAAATTAATAGTTCAAAGGAACTTGAGTACTTCAGTATTGAAGTTACACATCTGTGTTTCTGTGACCTACATACAACTTCTGCATGCACATTTGAGCAGAGGCCATAGAAAGTTAAATAAGGCAATTCAAAGGCAATTAGAAGAGTCAGATAGAAGGAAGAACTTGCCAGATTTTATAGGGAAAGAACGCTCATCCCTCAGAAGTCTTGTTACTCGCTTCTGAAGGTGCGGATGCTGCTGTAGCCTTTAGATGTTTTTTTGGTGCCCTTAGTCAAATGGATTTTTTAAATAGCATTTCTTACTTTATTTCCTTCCCTCCCTCCCGTGCCCTTTATGGAACTGCTCATCATTTCTGGTTGTAAAACACTTTTCTATTATTGACTTGCTTTTAAATCTTCATAAAGCAGTTTTGTAAAATGTTCTGTTACTACTTGTGGTACTGCAAAGATCTCCGTACTCCTGTCATTCAGGTTGAAAGGAGAAAACCCAACCCTGTGAAAAAAGGATCATTATTTCTTGTCCTCCTGAATTAATCCAGAGAAGATCCAGAGAAGTAACAATTTTGAGTATAACCCCCGTGGTTTTCTTTCCTTCTTTCTTTCAGATCAAAGATGAAAAGTTATTTTGCACAGCTATGTCATGTTGATGCTATCCAGATGTTTAGATAGGACCCAACAGCATTCAGTAAATAATTATCAAGAGATTAGATGTTCATGGTAGAAGTATTACTAAATGTGTCTAACTATTCAAATAGTTAGATACAGTTATCAAAACATGTGCTGTAGTGAATAGTAAAACCAGGTGTAATACAGATGAATTTTCCATTGCTTTGACCATGCAATTATGTAGCTAGTCAATGAAGAAAAGATGTAAATTGGAAGGAAGAATAGATAACAAAGTCAAAATTAAGGTTTTTTTAAAAATTTTTTTTAAAAACTGACCTTTTACTTTGAAGTTGGAGAGAAAGGTTTCAAAGAGGGTTTTGAAACATCTAGGAGTGAAGCCTCTGGATGAGCAAAGGTTCAGTGCCAAACTATTTATCATATATATATTTAGGATATCATATATGAAAAAAAGCAAGGGAATAGAGTATGATCATACTATCATAATCAGGTGGAATTATTATAAGGTACAATACGTATTCATTGCCTGTTTGTGAGGAAGAGGAGTTCTTTGTCAACAGAACATCTCAACTTTTGTCCTGTGTCTCCACTGTCTCCTAGCTACTTGTCCCCTGAAACACAGTGGAGTTAACGTAAGCTGCCAGTAATGTTTACCCTGTATACTAAATTTCAGCTCATATTGTCTATTTCTATGTTTTAATAGTTCTAATTTCTGTCCTTAAGCCTATCAGAAATTAACAACAGGCTTTTAGTCTTCTGTCCTGAACTACAAGCTCTAACTAACCCTCTTGTGTGCATTAGTCACATATAGTCGTATAGTTTTGGGGGTTTGGGTGTTTTGATGTTTGGTTTTGCAGGGAGTGTGTATAATAAATAATTTTACATATTCTTAGTAATGTCCCATGGCCTGCAATCAAAACCTGAGATGTGAGATTTTATGATTACTTGTGCAGAAAGACCACTGGATGGTTTGGTTATAGGTCTTGTGGCAAAGACCTTGGACCTGGCCCAATGTTTCTGCTACCTTCTTGTTCTGGTATTGCTTTGCTGTGTCGGAACAGTGCACCCATTGGTCTGTGCTCTGCAGTGACTTCCCCTCTACTAAAGAGCCACTGAGACCTTTCCCCCTTCACAGCTGGATCTCCCTTCTATCCTTCACATCCCTCTATCCGCTCCCCTGCCCGATGCTTTGTCACTTCCACTGAACCAGCCTTTGGCAGCCTTTCTGTTTCCTCGCTGCAGTAGTTGGTAAACTCTTGTATGTCATGTGGGAAGAATGGATGGGAAACTCAGATTAAAACAGTAGTCTTTATCCTGATAGGAAAAGAAAAAATGTTAGTGTCGAGATCCTTCCACATCAAATAAAAACATAAAGCAGAATAGATGAACTTTGCTCAACTTCCAAACCTTTTTTTAAACCTTTTTTTTGTCTCCAAAGCTGCTTTCTGATTTTAATGGTTTGAGAGCATCTGTAATTTCCATTGAAGCTGATAAAACTGCCAGTGTTTATCATCAAGCAGAATCAGCTTCCTTATTTAGTCACTTAGCTGTAAATCTAACAGAATTTTCTTTTCATCTATATGAAACTTATAAATGCCCTAAATGAAAATACAAACTTCATAAGTGGGAGAAAAAACCACCAGTACAACCTGGTATTATCAAGGCAACTTGAAAATCATCTAATAGAATAATGTTCTCCTAAATTGTTTACTTAGTTAATCAAGAAAATATTTTTCTTCATTTGGAAATCATATCAGAGTTTTCTGTACAGTAAACACTTCCTGCTGCTAATAGGGGTTTGATGAATAGTAGTTCTGATAAGGATTATGTGGTTTAATGAATACTTTATAATCTTCATATTTATATATTCATACAGCTACTGAAAATATTTACCTGTCTCTGAGAGTTCAGTACAGTATTCAAGCCTTGACAACTCAGGTATTTGAAAATATGAAATTGAGTGTTTCTGAAGCTTCAAGATACCCTAGCAAAATGGGTATGAAATGCTGCCTATGGTTTATAACAAACTTCAAGATTTGACTGTGAATAGACCTAATTTTAGTGTCAAGTTGCCTTAAGATTGCTTTGATTTGAGTGAGGGTTTTTGTTGGGTTTGGGTTTTGGATGCAAATAATCCCTTCAAGTTTTACCTCATAGCTTGAAGAAACCAAAGGAAATAAATATGTATGAATAGCAAAGTCTGAGAATGAAGCTCTGTAAAAATTACAGTAGATAATTTTTTTCACTTTTTAAACTATTGGTAAGAAAAGCTGGCAGGCTATTCTAGTTACAGTTTAATCTCAGTGAGCGCTATTGAGATACATAAAAGTAGCTACTGGTTTATCAATCTGGCTATTGGTAAGAATTTTTGTCCTCTACAGCTGTCCCAGATTAATGTTTCGTGTGTACATGGAGACTTGTATATCCTCTCTACTGGGTGACATTACCTTATACTTGTTTTGACAGTGCAGCCTGACACTTGCAGGGTCCAGGTTAAACGTGTTTGGGGTGTATTGGTCTTGAAACCACTTAGTTATGTGCGTGGTAATACAAACGTGGTTTGTATAAAGAGCTGGCTGCTTCCAAACCTTTTGTTTCAATCATGGTGACTTCCTGTCAGTCAGTACTGACCTGGGTAACACTGGATGCAGATGGACCTCCCCATAGATATTTCTCATATGAAAGCTAATTCTAGTTGCATATCTCAAAAGGAAACATGATTTTTAAAAAAGAAAAGAAAGAAAATGCAACATTAAGACATTTTATTCATGCATTTCTTTGCTTTATTGAATAAAAGACTGAATTAATGTTATTAATGCCCAAATTTAACCCAAACCAATTTGTTTTGAGAAGGAATGTTTAACTTTATCGTATACATTACTGAGCTCTCACAAACTGAGAGTATACAGTGGGGAAAAATTACTACGTTTTTAATTAGGTACTTACACTGAAGAATGCTGCACACAATTGAGCTGCCAAAGTGTAAAATAAAAGCTGTGATTGCTGAAGGGGGGTGATAAAACTTTCAGTTCAGGCTGCTGCCTTGCTCTGGTATTAATATGTAAATATATGCATATATAGACAATAATATCGTCCCCAGTTGAACTTTGTGGTTCCCTCAAGGTCACAATAAAATCATTGCCCACAGTGATTTTATTCATAGATAACAGAATTTGAAAGATCTGGAACTGCTTTATAAATTACATTGTAAAACTATCACAGAATCACAGAATTGTAGGGGTTGGAAGGGACCTCAAGAGATCATCGGGTCCAACCCCCCTGCCAAAGCAGCTCCCTAGCTCATACTACACAGATAGGCGTCCAGACGAGTCTTGAATATCTCCAGAGGAGAATCCACCACCCCCCTGGGCAGCCTGTCCCAGGGCTCTGTCACCCTCACTGTGAAAAAGCTTTTCCGCATGTTGGTGTGGAACTTCCTGTGCTCCAATTTGCAGCCATTGCCCCTAGTCCTGTCTCCACTGACCAAAGAAAAGGGGCTGGCCAATTCCCTCTGCACCCCATGCTTAAGATATTTATAAACATTGATTAGTTCCCCCCTCAGTCTTCTTTTCTCCATGCTGAACAGCCCCTGCTCTCTCAGCCTTTCCTCACAGGGTAGATGTTCCAGGCCCTTAATCATCTTCGTAGCCCTTCTCTGCATTCTCTCAAGGAGATCCCTGCCCTTTTTATACCACGGAGCCCAGCACTGGACACAATACTCCAGGTGGGGCCTGACCAGGGCAGTGTAGAGGGGGCGAATCACCTCCTTAGACCGGCTGGCCACACTCCTCCTGATGCCCCCCAGGATCCCATTGGCTCTCTTAGCCACCAGGGCACACTGCTGATGCTTGGTGCCCAGTTAGAGAGCAATACCTGTGTACAAGAAGTTGTCAGTATCCCAGTACACAATTTGACACGTTCATCATACAGCAGATTGTTGGGGACCTTGTGAGGAAAACTAGTTTTGACTTCTGTCCTAAACTATGTGCTGAACCCAAGTTAAGATACTGGGTATGCTTTTATTGAGGAATTGTTCTAATATTGATCAGACTGATCTTCATTCCTGCAGGAATGTTGCAACTGTTCAAAATGAGTCCTTTGTAGTTGTGTTGAGTCCCCCTGACTGGGAAGTCTAAGAATATTCCTTAACCCTATAAAGAAATGAAAAGGGGCAGCTAAAAGTGGTGTGATTTTTCCTGAAGCCTTGAAATTGCCATGTAACCTGCAAGTGATTGACTTTTGTGAAAGATCAAAAGAGTTTGTATGATTAGATGGTGCAATAAATGGAACTACAGAAGGAGGAAGATAACCTTCTCATAAAGCTGAAATGGTGCCCAGCATAGGGAATACAAAGTATGTTAGGTTCTGGTAAGCTTAATCGAAAAACACTGAAGAGGAGGCCAAAACAAGTGTCTGGGGAACCATTTACAAGGTGCCTGAAAACTAATAAAGCCTGTTTTTCAAGCGTCAGAAACAAGAAGCTTACTGTAATACCAGAACCTGATTAATGTATAGAAGTGGGACTTTAAGAAAATAAGGTCACGGAACAAAAAAGCAATACTTGTAGTTAACTGTTCATGGTGTAGGAGGTCAGGCAAGTTCACTTGCAAAAGAAATCTTAAAAAAAGCCTTAAAACAGGTTGCTGAGAGTTTGGAGGTGGGGGGAATGAGCAAAATGAAGACCAAACCCCCAAATCAAATGTAGTCTTCCTCATAATAAGGTTTAGGGACATGGTTTTGTTAGTAATATACATGGTAAGGGGAACAGTTGGACTAGATGATCTTGGAGATCTTTTTCAACCTTAATGATTCTATGAATAACATTAGAATGAAATAGCAGTGTAGCCTATTGCCCAGAACTGCTTCAGTATGAGACAGTTGGGAAGGAGGGTACAACTCCAAGGAGAGTCCAGAGAGCTTCAAACCAGCAAGCTTGATTGCATATTCCAGCTCTGTCCAAAGGAGTCCCAGACCAGTTGGGCAAGGGGGATGCAGTTGACATGGTTAACCAAACCCTTTGTTAAAGGTTCTCAAATCCTAGACTGCAGCAAGATAAGGAACTTCTTTGGGTAGAGAAATTAATTTAAAATTGAGAAGGAAAAAAAGAAGAAGAAATAATGCCTTCCCCACCCCCACCAAAAAAAAAAACAAAACCCCACAAAAAAACCCCAGACCCAACAAACAGAAAAAAGGAATTGTGATTAAATAGTTTCCTGCATTTGTGTGAATCTTGTGGAATCTGTGCTTTTCACTGCTAATGTTAGAAAAGATCTGGTAAAGGGCATGGATACTAAAAGGAGTAACTTTTGCTAATGATGCAGAGTAATTCAGGGTCATAGAAACAAGGGTGATGTGGAGTTGCAGAAAGACTTCATGCTAGAAAATCAAAAAGGGCAAGTGAAATTCAATGTATTTAAAAGCTCTCAAAATATTTGTCCTACTGTAAAGGACAGGTGGCTCATCTGTGATTCCAAATGCATTCATCAAAAGAACCGGTGGTCATCTTTCAGAGACACTAGAATTTAACATGACAAATACTGCATTTCTCAACAGAAATTCATGCAATGAGTCAAGTGCTGTAGCAGCAGCATCGAGAAAGTAAATATTAAATGTAGTACTACTGGGGGGGAGGGCTGTCTTCTTACAAATTGGGCACTGTTATGAGCAGCAGGTTTGTGAGAAGTAGTATCGTAGTTCAGAAGAGATGGAATGACAATCTGAAAGTTCAGAACAGCAAAAGTAGAAATACAGATACAGACAAAAGTAGAAATCAGAATTGGTAAACAGTTAAACTTGGCCCCAAGCAAAATTGCAGTTTCATCAAAGTTGGGTTTTGCTCTAAATTCTGGATCAAAATTTTACTGTGTTCTAGCAGCTGATTGTGAGGTAAATTATGTAAAATCCATTTTTCAGAAGTACCAAATCAGCTGATGGAAACTGATGAGCTGTTGCCAGTGTTAAGAAAAATTTCATAATTATGGAAGGTGAGAATTGAAGAGAGGAATCTGGAGTGTATCATGATAGAAGTTCTTGTGGGGAAACTCCTGTCTTTTCTTACAGTCATAGTTGGTGTTTGTAGCATTTATTTGAGGTAAATGGGCCTGATTACTATAGTTGTGATTAGTCTCCATCTCCAAGGATGTGGATACTCCTAACACACCATGAAACTAACCCAGAATTGTGATACTGGCACATTGAAAAGGTTTTTATCATTCATTGTATAACAGATACCGTATTTACCAAATTACATAAATGGAAAAGATCAACAGCATTTCATCAAGTCTGTAGCCAGGATAATCTAATTTAAAAGAAGTCTGATACAAGAACCACTGCAGAACAGGAAAGAACAATAAAAAGATAAATTATGATCTACGACACAAGTGGAGGAACAAAAATCCTGCAATATAGTTGCTTTACACAGTTGCTGCTACCACGGAATTAGTTCTCTTGTAAGGAGAACCAAAAGCACAGATTAATTCACTGTCAAATCAAATTTTCCTCTTGAGACTACATATAACATTAAAGATGGGAACAGTAGATTTTTAGTGGCTCTTCAGCTAATCCAAAGAGTGCTGCAGACTCCAGAGAGTCCATCTAGTTGCCATAAATTCTTTGTTTTTCAAGACCAGTACGAGGCATATCGTTCTTCAACGTTCCTTCCTCTGTTACCTCTTATATGAGAAGACTACTTTTAAAATACAGTCTCTGTTCAGTCTTCCGCTGCAGGGATGGAAATTTTTGTTTCAGATGAAGCACACCCACTCTAAATATGCACTACATCGTGGATTCCAATCTTTCTCTGGCTTTTTTTTATTCTAGTTCAAACCTTTAAGACCAGGCTTTTCCAATATAACTCAAGAGAATGTGTATAGCAAAGGAGAGAATGTGTCAGTGATTCTGCTAATTTATATTTATTCTCTAGAATGATTGACAGGTGTTGGAAGTTTCTTTTGGACAAAGGGTTACTATATTTTGTGGGGGGATTCAGCCTTAGTCAGGCCTTTGATATGCATATAAAGTGAGTCACCATCACCCTTCTTTATTCCCAGAGTAGAGGTAGAGGACATGACCTGTTCCCTGCGTAGCATTAGTTCTTCTCATCCTTTGCCAGATCTGTGGAAATTCTAACCAAGAAACAAATGTTTGCATCTGACCAGAAAAGGATTTCTTTTCCAAATCAACATCTTTTTCCTGGTAATTTTACTTACTAAACTTCAGCAGCAAAAGAAGCTTTTAATGTTTTAAGTGGGCTGTGAATGTAATTTACCACTTTGTGTTTAATTAATTGTTGGTATGAAAATTTTGTTGAATGTAATTTGCTTTGAAAGAAGCATGGCACCAATTGGAGTACCTGGAGACTGTATTCTAGGACATGGGAGCCATGTGCTATTGAAAAGGAAAAAGAACCCATGAAGCGAGACCCCTCTAAATTCCTGTGTTGATCCACATGCTCTTACATCTTAAATGCCTTTTGGCTTTACATGAGTGTTCAGAGGTTAACAAATGGCAAAGAGTAGTTAATGTGTATCTCACTACTTTTCCCTGTTCTTTCTCCAAAGATAGCGCCTATTCCTCAGTGAATGTGCGTGCATGTATGTGTGTGGATTACTGCAGGTAATTCCCTGATCAAATGCAGTTTTTTCTGTGGAACTCCACTCTCAATGCAGATCTGAGATATATATTTATTAGGAAGCTATACACAACAATTTCCCACCTTATTGTTGCTTTGTGGTTTACAATATAATGTTCAATGCTATTTTGAAATAAAAATTATTTCTAAATGAATGGTTTGCAATTGTTGTCTCTTTTCACAGTGTTTCACAGTAGGGTTGTAAAAGGAAGGTTTTCCATTATTTTTTTGAGAGAATTTTTACATTCTTAAATACTTCAATGCTTAAACCTGCTTGACTTGTGGCATAAGCACAGAAGTACTGTGTAATACCAAGAACAGCTCCCGGTGGCTGTAGCTGCAGCTACTTATTTAGTAGTTGCTTGCTTTAGAAGCAAATGAAGTTGAGTATCTGAAAATCAGAGAAAGTAACATAAATATTAAGATCCAAAAAGTCAGATCTGAATGTCCTGCTTGGTGATAACAGAGACACTGTGGCAAAGACAGGACTAGCATGTGGTTCTGTGAGCTAAGAGACTGTCCTACTGCAATGCTGGTGTCATTGACAACTTGGTAAGTGCTGCAGTAGATGACCCAGAGATGCTAATATCATGTGCAGATCTTTGTTCTTTCCCAGTGGAGCTGTATCCTCTACACTAGTTATTAGAGTTTTGGTGGGAAGGGTCACATTAGTTTCATGTGGTGTCGGAGAAGCGGAGTTTACAAGCCTGAACTGATACCTTTTCACTTCGGAGAGCCTGAGTACATTTTATCAGCAGGTTGCAAACCCTTAAATTCTACAGGAAACAATACCAGGTGGGCTGTTGCTACTACTCACATTGATCACCCTAGAACAGGAGAAGGCATGTTTTGTTAGCAAGCTCCATAGTGTTTGCTAAGAGAGAAGAAAGAATGTGTTCCCGTAGAAACTTCAAACAAGTCTTCTAGAAAGCATAGATGCTTCTGCCTTTTTTTCCTGCAGCTCTGAGCATGAAAATTTCTCCTGTCTTTGAATCATAGAATGTGTAAGGTTGGAAGGGACCTTTAGAGGTCATCTAGTCCAACCCTCCTTCAGTAAGCAAGGGGGTTGCTTTATCTTCTCCCCCCCCCACCATCTTTGTGTGCTTTTCTTAATCTTGTTCATGATACCCAACTGCATGGGGAGTTCCTGTGTTGGTCACACTCTAGATACTATACCTTTATCTTCATAGAAGTTTACTTTCTTTCTCCCTTCCCCCTTTTCCCTTTTTCTGACTACCATTCTTTATTTCCTTCCTTGGACCTCTTTTGTTTTTCTTTTTTTAAAAAGTTACTCCCTTTTGATCTTTTCCTTCTCACCCATGTCTATGAGGAAAACTGGCAAAGATCTAGATGAATCTGTCCTCTTCTTGCTGCCTTTCAGCACCAGTCATGTTCCTCCCTCTCCTAGAGTATCCTGGTTCTGGTGATAGCCCCTGCTTGTGCCTTTCCTTCTGTTCCCAGAGTTTTCCCACCTTCTCAGTGTCCCCATAATCACTCTTCAAACAACAGCTTGTTAGTCCTCTATCTACCATTTTTCTTCCAGACTTTGAGTCAATCTCCCAGTCTGTCTTCCATCCTCTTTGCCCAAATGATGTGGCTTTCCACTGACCTTCCCTCCAGTCCCCACTGGCCTTGCCAAGTAGGCTCAAATCCTCCTTTGCCAGCTTCCTGCAGCTTCCCACTCACCAGATCTGGTACAATCTACTTTCTTCTTTTTCCTCACTTCGTTCATGCCCTTTGCATTCCAGTCACATTTTCCTCCCCATGTTGCCGAGGTGTCAGCACAGAGTAGTTGAAAGCACAGGAGAAACCTTCTGTTTTCCGGATTGTATTTTTAGTGCTTACCTAACCAAAGAGCTAAAACTGTGAGGAAAATCCCTTTTTAAAGAGACCAGCTTTTTCCTTGAAGTCGTGTTTGTTATATTGTAAGACTGTCTTCTTAAAGTTCCATAACTTTTTGGAGTGCCACTGTGGCAGTGCTCTTCCAGATAATGTCAGTGCACCAAAGATCCTCGGTTGTTGAGGCTGTGTCTGTGTACTGTATAAAACCTCTTGGGTACTCAGAAACTTTTCCTCTGGGAAAAATGAAGCATAGAGACCCCTGATAATATTGGGAGGTGTCCACAGCTTTTAGAAATCTTAGCAGATAGAATTGCAACAACCTAATGAGACTTTATATGGAGTGTTGTGGATCTTACTGTTATTAGTACAAACAAATTTCCTGTTCTCACAGTGCCATGAAGATATATTTTGGCAAACTCTGGGGGACAAAGACAGCAAAAGGCAAATTCCTACCATGTAAACTGCCTGCTGTTAAATGTGTGAGGTTCCTGCTACTAAATGCAGAGGTGCAGCCACACCCAAAGATGCGGTTTGTCTGTGTGTGCACATGCATCTTGCTGAAGTTTTAAAATGTCCCCTTTATCCAGGTTTCTTGCAATGGTTGGAGCTGGTCTATGACACAGAATCCTCATGTTGGGTATTTGCCTCTGTTTATATGTGAAAACTAACAAAGTCGGTTGATGTTATTTTTATAAGCAAGTGAAGATGTGGTATTCTAGTAACAACATGAGTATTGAACAATCTTTAAATTTAGTTCTGTCCTGCATGATTTTAAACAGTTCTCTTGGAATAACAACAAATACCTTGGTTCCCTGCAGGTCCATTAGAAGAGGGAGCTATTCTTCAACCATGATGACAAGATAATGAAAGCCTCTCTTCTGCCTCTTGACCTCAGCTGTCCCTTTGTTCTTGCATCCTTAGCAGCAAGAGAGCAATTCAACCAGAGCCAAACTAGTAAAGTCTGGCCTAGGACTCAGATTTTTAGTGCCTCCTAAGATTAAAATTACTCATCAAATCTGTTGCCTCTTTTTCTGCAACTCAGTCATCAAATCTGATTACAATGCCTGTCTGCACTGAGTCAGTGTAAGGATCTAGCTAGTGAGTGTCCTTCACTGGTTGTCTGTATGGTTTTTGAGACACCCCCCTTCCTGAGTAGAGGGTGGGAACAGGACCTGGTCTGCCTCAGTGTTGAGGTTCAGGCTCCACAGCCATTCCTTTGTGGTGGAGGCTTTCCTGTGTGCACCATTCTGGTGTGGGCTTTCCTCTGTCATCTCTGAGGGCTCAAATATGACCAGCAGCTTTTTGCTTTTAATTTATTATTCCTGTATGACAGCTGGGCTGTGTGATTTTGCTAGAGTGAGGCTAATACCCAACCATAAATGGAGAAGAACGTGAAAGATGGTGACTAATAGCAAATGCTAAGGGAACAGCATGAAAAAAGGAGAACAGCAAACCATCCAAATTCAGCAGTGTGTAGCTCTGGTAACTTCCTGAATCAAAATCTCTGCATACATTAAAAATCAGGCTAGAAGGATGGAGATGCAGATATATATATATATATATATATATATATATAGACATATATGCTGTATGGAATGTCTTCTGTATGATGTAGTATGTGCTATTATGTCACACTACAAAGTATTATCATAATCCCTGGGTAGACATGTTGCCTTTCTATTTAGGTCTGGTTTTCTCTCTGCATTTCACTCTGCTTTTTCTAAATTGTAGGGTTTTGCTGATAGGGAGAGATTTTGCAGTGGCAAACTAACAATAATAACAGCTATTTTGTATAGTAGTAAATTACCTGAAATGCCACTTACTTTGTTTTTAATGGATAACAACCAGTATTTCTACCTGAACTGTCACACACTTCATAATTGTTTTGTTTAGTGTGTTAAAATAAGCAGTGATTTTTACATCTGTTTTCAGTTAGAGCTCTGTAAACATGAAACAGCTATTATGAAATGCACTGAAAACATTCTTGATGAATTAAGCACTGAATATGTGGATGCTTGCAAAGATTTTCATTTTCTGTACTGATGTGGGTGTATGAAAGTTGATTTCCATGTTTAACCTTTTGTTTTAGAAACTTCATTATCGTAGTTTTGCTTTTTGCCAACAACCCATAGCAGTACTTGAAGGCATTTGATGTGGTTGTTTCTATATACCTTTATTGGAATTACACTTGCTTTTACCTAGGTTTCACTATGTGTAAAACTAGTTTAGCATTTCAGTGCACTGTTTTTTAGTTTTATCCCCATAAATGCGCAGATGCACAGGTACATGCATATTTTTTATTGTGGTTTTTTAAATACCTAATTTTGATAAGTAAAAACACCCTCCTGTGACACAGAGGAAAAAATACTTTGGCAGAATTTTGTATCTTCTGCCTTTGACATGCAAGAACGGTTTCTTTTCTGCATTTCTCTGCCTCTTTAGTCTTAAGGTTATAAAAAAAAATACATCTCTCTTTCTGGTTTCAATGAATCTGGAAGAAAAAAAACCCACCCTTGTCTTGATGGTAGTAGTCTAGGATTTCCTAGCGTGACACATGAGCTGGAATTAGATGTGACAACTGGAGTAACAGTCTTGAGGAAATGGATTATTTGATTTTTGCCTATTTATCAGTTTCATGCTGTTTTAAATGAGGTACACCTGTAAAACTGAAATGGAATATATTTTAGTGCACTTCCATAGACAAAATACAGAGTATTTTTAACTAGTGTAGTGACTAGACAACTTAATCTGTTCTGCTTGGAACCTTTGCTGATTTTTTTTTTTTTAACACTGCTTGTTTCTTCCTTTTTGTTTGCTCCTCTTTAACCTGTAGGAATTGATACTCCCTTTCCTTGTCTTTAAGGGTTTAGTTTTACATTACAGCAGTAAAAACATGACGCTTTGAGATACTTCCTGGCTAAATCAAGGTGGTACAGCACAGGTCACTTCAGGCAAGAGGGGTTAGAAGGATTCTGCTTGGGCACTCTTTTTTCTTTCTTTTCTTTTTTCCTTTTTTTTTTTTTCCTCTTCTTTTTCTGCTTTTCTTGGAACAGCATCAGCTTGTGAAAGTTGTAATAGTTGCAGCATTACCCTGCTGCAAGTGGCACTTTGATTTAAACTTTGTAAGTCTGGAAAACAGCAGGAAGCAGTGGCTAAAAATAACTGTAAATGTTTCCTTATCTTCTAAATATTAATTGACAAAAATCTATACTGCCCTCATCTGTCCTTTTCCTTTCAATTCTTAAACATCTGCCTCATAACAACAGTTCCAGGCGCTTGAGATTTAATCTTAAAACTAACATCTGACTAACAGTTTAAAATATGTGTTAAATATATGCAGCATCTGGGTAATACATCACCTTGTAAAAGTAAGATTTTTTTTTTCTAAATTTTTTCTTTTGGCTGCTTATGTTTTGCAAAAACCTCAGTATTCACACAGGAGTTTGTGCTGCTTTTCAACCTTCATGTGCATGTCTCTTAAAAATTCCTTTTTGCTGTGGAATGATTTTGCAAAGTTGGATGCAGTGAAATTTGACAAGTTATTTGTCCTAAGCTCTGAATGATTAAGGATTGTCAGTTGCTTTTTAACTGAAAAAGGTGTCTAAATATATGTTATAAAAGGATAGCAGAATCTTGGTCAGGAAAGAGGTCCTAATATGGCTAGTGATGTCCTCTTGATGCAGCTGTATTTGAAATTCAGGGTCTTCAAGTGCAGTTTGTAAACAGGTACTGTTGTCAAGATTTAGTTATCGGATTTGTTAAAGTGTGTTCCATCTTAAATAGTTAAATGATGATAGAAAATTTCTACTACTAACCATAATAGCTCTTATAATTACAGGACTCCTCAAAATTGCAATTTTTAGGTGTCCTTAGTATATCCGAAATCTGTAGCTGAAAAGCTACTCTACTCAGGAAGATTTTGCTGCTGCCCCTCAGCGATGTGTGGTTCCATTCACTGTAAATTCATTAACTGCTTATCATGTTGGGATATTGTCTACAAAGGAAAATAGTAAAACAAAAAGGGTTTGAAAAATGGGGTGGGGGAATTGTCTGCAAAATCTTAATTCAGCCCAATGATACATGCACTTGAGAAAAGGTTTGGCATAGATTTTTTTTTAAGTGAGTATTAAATTCTGTGTGCCTCTCACTTTGCTTTTGTAACTCTGATGTTACATTTACCTGTTTGAATTCTCTGGGTTAAAATGAAATGGAACTGTGAAGAGGGAACCTGCAAACTCTGAGGAAACAACCACAAAGCAGGCTGTGCCTCCTTGCCAGGGCTGGTGTCAGCCAAGCCTGGGTGGACAGGAGGAGCATAAATGTTAGGAGAGGATTTGAAAGTACTGGACAGTCCTATATGGGTAAAGCTTTGTGCTTTGTCTTCCAGACTTTTTCTTTCATTCATTTATCTCCTGAGAAGTTAGTGGTGACATCTTTTGAAGATGTCAGTGCAAGATTATTTCTGGTCTCTGATTGGAAACTCTTGAGAGCCAAAATAAATTCTCCAGCATTACCCACAGATTGAGAAAAAAGGAAAGGCACAACTCAGAGATCCAGTCTGAGCGCTGAGTTCCTGCGGTCCGTAGCCAGAGCAGCCAAGATCTGAGAGTCACCAGCTGAAGGAGGAAAGCGTATATAGAATGGGAAGTGTGGCCACTCCGTGCTTGGGACAGTAGTGGTTACGATGGTCTTTAATTATAGCCGTGTACTTTCCATCACATCTGTTCCTCATTCAGTGGTCAGTGAATGGAGGTTGCTCAGGCTGTGTGGCTGCTGCTTAGGTCACTTCAGTGGAAGCACGTGGTGGTCACAGGAGTAGCTGCACTCTTGAAATTCTCATCTGCAAATATACATGGCTGTCAAAGTGACAAATACTTTTAAGAAATTGGACTTGAGTGCTTCAAATTGAACTTAGAAATTTTTCAGCACTTGGTGGGTTTTTGTGTGATTCCTTTGTTTGGGTGTGGGTATGGGTTTGGCTGTTGGTTTGTTTTGCTTTAAATCTCTGTCAAGTGGAGCCAATTCTTCCTATTGTCAGAGGGGTGTTGTGACAATGTCTAAGTACATGGATACAAAGAAAGAATGTAGGAAATTTTGGATTGAGTGATTGCTCAGCAATACCTGTGCAAATGAAAACTTGACTGAGTGCCTAGTGAGAGCACATGGCCCATCCTGTGCTGAATGAGGCTCGAGTCACATAGAGAAATGGCACGTGGTCATGCAAGTGAAACCTCTGTAGTAAACTGCCTGTCTTAGGAGCAGCTTGAAGATGCGAGAAGGAGACTTTATTCCCCACCCCAGCTGACTCAACCGTGCAGTCTTCTACGCTTAAAATGTATTATTGTTTCTTATGTAATCTATGCTGAGTTATTTTTATATGCTGAGTCTGCTTTTATCTCTTCTACAAGTCTCAGATTAATCCCTACAACTGTGCATTAGTCAGAGCATTGATGTATCACATGCTGTGCAGATTGTATATGCCAGTGGCTTTCAATGTTCATGTTGTAGATCCTAAAACTTTTCCAGGGCAGATGCCTGTATTATGAATTCAAGTTCATGAATATATTTTCCTAGATGCTGTTAGCAGAATTCTTGAAAATATGTTATTTATCTGTGAAATAAAAGCTAATGGCTTTGCTTCTTCTAATCATCCTGCGTCCTCCCTATACACCCCAGAAATTGTGCACTTGTAGCAATATAGTTTTGTTTTATTGAAATCAGTAGTTTAATCTGGCCTGCAGAAAAGCTAAAAAAAAAACCAACCCCAATCCTGAAAGACAACTAAAGCAGGGAAATGGCACGCTAACCAAAAGAAAATTTATTTAAAGTAGATTTCAAGTCTTAAAAAAACCAACAACCCAAAACCAAAACTTAGACCTGCTTTAACTTTCTTTTCCTTTCACATGCATGATTTTCTGGTTTTCATCTCAAAACTAGTGGTTATGCCTGGTCACACATCTTTCAAACTTCAGATTTTAGTTCAGTATCAAAACTAGAAGATTTTTCCAGATATGACAACTTTTTTCTTCACACACTAAAAATTCTTTTAATACCATTAATTTTAGTCTTGCTTTAAGCTGCCAACTATTTTTAGCTTCTGAAATTTCAGACTGCTTCACGCTCTTCTGAGGTACAGCTTGGTTTCCTAATGGCTACAGCATAGCAAGTGGTTATAGGATTTTACTTTTCATGAGCATCTAGAACATTACTGTGTTGCTGTAATAAACCAGAGAGTATTAAAATAGCTTTGTACATGAAAAGGACCACCATAAGAATTATGTTTTGCAGTTTTGAAAACAGAAGATCAATAACGTTGAAAACTCCAGGAGCACTTAGGTCAGCAGCTCTCTGGAGCTGGCCTGCAGTTTCTTCTTCCTTCTGATGTGGCATTCTCCATGCCAAAGATGAATTTTGTTGGCTCAGCAAGGCTGTTGAGCATATTTTTAAAAATATAATAGATTATGAAAATATGCTTTAATTGAAAATGTAGAAATTGGACAGAATGTCAATGGGCAGGGCAGCATAGATTGCATTGGTTGTATAACAAAAAGCTGCTTGCATTTGAAGTTGGTACCAGTCTTGCTCCTGAGAACCACTTAGTATCTTGGAAAAGATACTCAATTAGCCAGAGACCCAGAAGAAGCAAAATAAAAGAGCATTTTACTTCATTCATCCTAGCATACTGCCTGCTCCATGATCAGAGGACTTTGTCCAGCTACTTCTTCACCCGTAGTCTCGATTTTCTTCTGCTTTAAAGGAGAGTAACATGTCTCAGACTTCACTGAGGCTGTAGTGACTTCTTGTGCTCATTGCAAAATCAAGGAATAAATAAGACCCTAAATTTTTTAAAGATTGGAAATTATAAGAGTCTTTTGCTGTCAAGGGTGGGATGGTGGCACACCTGTGGAACTGGCAGAATGGTGCCACAAAGAACCCCTGCTGTTCTTGCAGTCGGGTGAATGCCCACCCCTCACACCAACGTACTCAGTCTTTTGATGCTTTCCAGTATGATCAGCTGGATCACATTAGGTCACAAGTACCTACCACAACATTGTTTTTCAAGTGTATCTTGTGGTGCTGTAACTTTGCCTTCCAAGATACTAAACATAAGAGGTAGAACAAACTATTGGTGAGGTGCTGGAACAGGCTGCGCAGAGAGGTGGTGGATGCCCCGTCCCTGGAGGTGTTCAGAGCCAGGTTGGATGGGGCCCTGATCCGGGCCTGGAGGTTGGTGGCCCTGCCTGTGGCAGGGGGGTTGGAACTCTGTGATCCTTGAGGTCCCTTCCAACCTATACCATTCTATGATCCTATGATTGGTTTAAGAGGGTTTTTCAGGTCTAGTGTGGTTTGCTGGTGGTGGGCATATAGAGGGTAGGACCTGCCATCAGCCAGCAGGTTTTTTTACTGTTTAACTTCATTAGATCAAATTTAATTATCAGTGAAATTCTTAATGGGTGACAGTTCTAGCTTTTGGGCCTGTCACTTGGATCTTTTTGTGGGAATCAAAAGTTATGGTTGAAAACTTAAATTTTTCCCAGATATGCTGATGGGGGGTTTTACTGTCACATCAAGCTCCCCACACAATTTCACTGTACTCTTATCAGATGTTTCAGTGGACAGTCAGTGAGCCATGTCTCAGGCTGTTTCCTTTTTCCTCCTACCTTTTGTCAAATCATGTCAAGAAATCATTTTAAGGATACTGCATTCAAATGTGGTGAGACAATGGAATTTATACATTAACAAAATGTCTGGCACGATTTAACGTTGGAACAGCCAGAGTAAGATTTCTGTAACATTAAGTTCTTTGGCGCTCATGAAGGTGTTTTCTAATGTAAAAAAACCAAGTGAACACTGGAAGACTTTGATACAAATGCTGCGTTTTTGAAGATACACGTAGGTGAAAATACCTGGTCACTATCCTGTTCTGCTTGAAGCAAAAAGATGTCCTTGACAAAATGTTAATTTTTTTTTAAATTCAGCCACACAGATGCTAATATTTTACTATTTGTGTTTCTTCTTTACTTGTTGCAGAAAACCTTTTTAGTGTTGAAATGACTTGTGTGTTACTGAAGGCACAGTTGCCTCTCGCAAGTGCTGTAAAGACTGTAGCTGTAGCTGTCAAAGTGACAGTTGTTATTTTCTTTTTGCTTTGAAATGGCCATCACACCTAAAGAGAAATATCGTGGAGTGTTTTGTTTCTCTTGCCATCAAAAATTTGAGGGTTTTTTGCAGTCTGTTGCCACCAATTTCAAAATTGTAAGTGCTGTCATGATTTTTTTTCCTAAATTTAAGGGCACACGTATGCACACATGTTGTGTTTTCAGTAGTTGGACCGCACAGCAAGGAGGGGCTGTGCCATGTACAACGAGCATTCAGCCACTCCTGCAGAGATGCTCTGATTCGTGGCAATGCTGCTGATCCGTGTCTATAATGTGTTATTGAGATACTATTCAAAGTTGGATGAAATCAGAAAGATGTAATGATTGGGGGATAAAGGGTATTACTTTACTCAAAATAATCTAATTGGCTGAGCTTGCAGATGCCACATTTCTGGCTGTTGATCTATTAACTGCTTGTCTGATTCTGGAGGAAGAATGAATGTGGTGGCATTTCTTAACCATTTTCAGAAAATTTCTGAAGTTGATAGAAAATAAATGTTTTTCAAGATAAGTTAATACATAAGCATTTCTTAAATGAAACCTTTAATTTCACATGGTACCATGCAAAAATAACTTTCCCTTTACTTTTCCACTTCCTCTTTTCTAATCTCTAAGATCAGTTCTTCATTTCAAAAGTTGACTTTGTGTTATGATGATTATTTTTCTCACTTTCAAATAATTTCTATTTGTCATTTGCTTAAATGTGACTCTCTCGAATTTGCTTTTAGAGAACATTTTAAATGAGGTTTTTCTGTACACAGATGTCAGTTAACTAACCTGGGGGAGGAGGAGTTGCCATGTAACTACTTCCTGAAAAAATTCAACCAGAGGAAGTAAAAGGATAGTCATAAAAACAATCTTTAGTCTGAGTAGACAAGGCTACCAAATGTGTGAAAAAAACCCCTTCGGAACTGCCAGTTAATAAATTAAATATAAATATGCATCTGCAAGCATGGCTTCCAGATTTTTTTTTCTCCAGTAAGCCTGTCAGACTCTGCCATCTCCACCTCTTCTGAGATTTCTGAAGCTCTTCACTAAATGGGAAAACTTTGCCCTTCCCACTCTCACTTCTTGTTCTCGTATGGTCGGCAGAAGGCCAGGAGCTCCGGGAAGCTGCAGCCCCAGGCTCTGACCTTTCATACAGCTGACAGAGGTCTGGGGAACTTCGTGTTCTGCCTTGGCACTCCTCACCTCCCTGTGCGGTGTGAGGTTCTCCCTTACCAGCTGGGAAGAGGGGCTAAAAACTCATTACCAGTTATCAATTAAAGGTACACTTTTCTTTGTCATCAGAGAAGACCACTTACATTTGTTAGAATAATTCCAAAAAGAAAAAAAAAACCCAACCTAACCAAAGAGGGGAAAAGTTTTGGTCTTTTAAACTCACTTTTCTATCATCTGAAAAATAAATGCAGCTTTGTCTTGCAAGCACGGTAGCTGGTTATTTGAAAGTTGTGATCAGGTATACTGTCTGATTTTATTAGGTTTAAGGAAAAGAAATAGTTTTTGGATAGTTTAGCTGAAGATCTGGCATTGGTGTAGAGATGAGCCATCATTTAAAGGAACTGCTTTTAATACAGTAGTGCTTTCTTAATTCGTAACAGTGGAATGTTTTATGTTCCTCATGCAGTCACATTGTGCAGATCCTAAAGCACTGGCTGGTGTTGTTCAGTTTTTCTCCAGAAAGCAGTATATTAAATTCAAGAGTATTTTGTTAATTCGCTGACATTTTCCTACTAATAATAAGCTTTTTATAGTCTGTCTTCAGTATATCAGCTAATAATGAGTTTAAAAAATTAGTATAGAAATCACCCTTTGATGTATTTTCAGTTTAGACATTGAGGAAGATTGAGATGTGGACCCAGGTATAACATACAAGATACAGAGGAGGAAAAAATTTTCCTGTCATATTCCTTCTCGACACACCTACCAACTGCACCAGCGTGTAGCTAATTCCGAATGACTTTAGAAAGCAAAATGGACCTTCCCATAGATACTTTCTGACAACTGGCTCATCTTTTCAGATTATTGGCAAGAACCACATTAAGCCATTCTGTCACTGATCCTTTTTTCATCGTTCTCATTCCTTTGCTCAGCAGGGTAAACTACAAATTCTCTTGGAAATTCCCCGCTGGTAAGCTGAGCGAAGACATTCTCTGTGTGACAGGACAGCTGAACGTGGGCTGACATGTACAGAGTGGCTGGTCGAGCAGGATGGCTTCAGAGTAGCCCAGATTAGCCTGTGGTCAGAGTGGAAGAGCAAAGTTCGGAACTGAAGATGAGGTGCCTGCCACCTTTTTGTTTTGTTGTACCTAGCAGCAAGTTAAAGTCATCATAAAATAGCTCTATCTAGCATTTGGTTACCCTGATTTGTTTCTCCAGGGATTGGAAACAGCATGTGTTGTACCTTATGCATCATTTGACATCAGCAGTGTAGACATAGACTCAAAGCAAAGGAAGCAGCATACTCTAAATCCAGAAGGGATTTAAGCACTTCTTAGTTACTTGAGGTAGGGAACACTGAAAGCAAGCAAATTAAACTTTAGAAAACAAGAAATTGTGATTAAGGTGGTATTTTCACCTTGAGAAGGTCACATTTCCTTTGGTCCTGAACTAGTTAGTTCTTAGCTATACTGCACCATGTATTTCTGTTTGGGCACATCAGCAGCTGTCACTATATGCCAGTACTCCTGGGGTCACTCATGCAAAATGTAGTAACAGAGCACTCCAGGATGAAGAAAACTTTTTATGTGTGTGGGAAAATCCAGTTTATGGTCACAGGTCTGTACACCTATTTTCTGCTTTTACTCCAGCTAGAAATTAAAAACAAGGCCTGTATGCTGAAGAACAGGTTTACAGTTTGAGTGGGAATAATATCAGTGTGATCTCGTCAAACTGAGGAAAATGGTTTTATGAACTATTATTTTTATATGTGCCATAATTTTTAAGTAAAAATTATCTTCTAAAATCTTCATTCCTAGATCCACAGCAGCAGCAAAGAAACATGATAAAAATGGTGTCCTGTATTTGCATTAGGATGCTCAAACATTCTATCAGTTTTAAGTATGTTTCAGATTTTTTGTTGCTTCTCCCATTGTTGTTTTCTACCAGTTCATGACTGCATTAGGGACCCGAGCATTAGTATACTTATGAGGGATGATAGAGGTAGAGGCACTAGACAAAATTAAGGTTCCTCTGACAATAACAATTATTTTTTGAAAGAAATAAGACTGAACATTCCCTTGGCACTGGTTTCATCTCTTTCAGCTGTGAATTTGTCTGAAGAGGGTTTGGAGTGGCAAATCTTGGCTTAGCAAGAGAGCTCTCTTCCCAGAGTATGGCACCTGCAGCAGAAGAGTGGCTGCTGTTTGCAAGCTTTAGGGCTCCTAGCTAATCTTGTCATTTGTTGGGCTTTTTTTTTCCTCCTTCAGCTTATTCTTAATTACATATTATTCTTTGGATTCCAGTTTGCCTGCACCACTGCTTTGCATGAATTTGACATAGGTGGTGTGTCTCTCTTGGGCAGCACACCTGAGCTCACAAGCCAGGCTAAACAGCAGGACAGGTTTGCCTGGGCTCGGCACAGTGCTACATACCTGTGAGGGCTGGTTTAACATTGGCTTGTATCAGGCCATGGCCATAAGCCTCTCTGTGCAGTACACAGCATGTCTTGATTTTCTGCAAGGCTAGTTCAGCAATGGTAACCCCGTCAGCCTTTCATAGTAGCTCCTACTGAGTTAAGCTTGGCCAGGGTTACTCTCCTGTGATGCTGTCCCCTCTCATACTTTCTTCAAGGGACAGTCATAATTTCTGCACATTTAGGGGAATTCCAATATCTCTTCCCAAATATACCTAAATCAGAATGTTAGAGGAAACCAGGGGTCCGACTCAAAGCTGGATGGATTTTGTGCAGGGAAGTCCATTTACTGATACACGTTGTTTACCTGCTAGCTCCTGGGTGGACGTTCAAGTATACATTAACCCTGAAAGTGTCTGTTTCCTTTCAGGTGATTGACAGGTATCTTCTCCCAGGTACATTCTGCCTCAGGTACCTTGTCATACTGGCCAAGAGTCACCTATGCTAATTAATCGTCAGCATTTCAGGTGCTGAAATCTGGGCTAATCCTGCTATGTTCATTCCACATAGTCTTTGAAAAAAGTAAGCACTTCTACAGGACAGCCCACCTCTCCTGAGGTAGATACCTGTCAGACTGCACTAGGGATCCATTGGATGCACCAAATATATTCTATAGAGAAAAAAAGTGTGAAAATCTTTGTTTGTGTTGGCACCAAGAAGAAAAATAAAACACCGAAACATAATTTTAGATGTTTATTACTGATTCTTGTGATGCAATATCTACTGGATAATGAACATGTTCAGATTTAACTGGTAACATACTGTATCTCAATCCAGATGCTGCATCGTGACCAGGAGACATATACCTGTCCCTAAACTATTTAATTCCATGTGATTGACATTAGTTTATCTATTAAACTGTACCAAATTAGTTATAATAATGGGGATAGGCATTTAGCAGGGTATATGTTACTGATAATAACAGCTTGAATTGAAATGCAGGTGAGATTACTGGGAAGTGCTGGGAGAAAGGAGACTCAGAAGTAGGAAATGAAGCTTTTCACAAGCAGTTCAGCAGACCAGCGCACCAGCTTGGTTTTTTTTCTTTTACAAAAAAGGAAATTTTTTTAAATTTATCTTGAATAGGTTAAGGTAATTTAGTAGCATTGATTTATATGGTTTAGAATAATTTTATTACAGTATGACAAAAAGGCGGCTGTGCTTTGGTCAGTGTTCCTGTTGCAGTGAACTCAGGTTCATGTGCATAGTCCTGGTTGCGTGTGCCCCAAGTTCCTCTTTGGAGTATTAGCTCTCAACTTGAATTGAGCTAGATGAGTTTTCACCCCATGTGGGCTGCCCACATGGTAGTTTTTAAGTTTTTACTGTGTAAGTATTGGTTTTCACTCTCCTTTACAGTTCAAACAGGCGCAGCCTGTGTGCTGCTTTCATCTGTGCGTGTGTATCACATTCTTCTCCACTTACTGTGTCGTGTTCCTTCTACCTTGCGAGAGTTGGGTTTCTTTTTAACTCTTTTGGGTCTTAGCTGAGGTGTACCTGTTCCGCTTCATTGTTCCCTTTTCCACTGCTGTTTCTGTTCTCAGCTTCGATGGCTACAGTACAAGCCCAGCGAGGAGAGGAGGGTCCCCTTGCAGGATTTACAATAATATTGTGCTCCCTGTAGAGTTAGTTCACTGTCAAATAGGTTGCAATGCTTTTCAAAGATGTTAGGCACTTCATAAATAACTGCAGTTATTTGTATATACGTGTGTGTGTGTGTAAATATATACGTGTATGTGTATTTTTCATATATTTTATAAAACTCAAACTATATTTTTCTTTTTTACTCTTCATAGAGGTCACCTCTGATACTAATGAATACAAATAACAGGTATAGTTTTATTATGTTTTATGTCTTTACTGCTTTCCATTGGTTTTGGGACTCATCTTGCTTTAGCCCTTTTGTACTTCTGGGTGCACTTGCTTTTTTTGGTATTGGGAGTATGTGGCATTGTTACTGGTATCCAAGGGTCGTGGGACTTGATGAGTTTCATTTGCATGATCCTTTCATACTTTCTTGTGGAGTGCCGCTATGGGACTGCAACTTTCTTGGTCTGATGGTAGTGCTGAGTAGCTTTGTCCTGAAACATCTTCACGGTTCAGACTTGTCACCTCTCCAGTTCGTTGTGCTTTGTGGATCCAAGCTATGCTCTTCTCTCTGCCCCGGGAAACGTGTTACAACTCTTTTTTGTTTATCAGAACTTAATATTCCTCTGTGGCTTCTGCAAGGTTGTGGAGCAGCTGAAAGCAAACAGTCGTGAGACTTGCAGTTCAATGAAGATATCCTCTCAATATTAAGAAGAGCTTGAACCCCTCCCCTCACAAAATGCTCCTTCAAGTAAGAAATCACATATAGTTGACTCCGTGTTTCTTCCAGAAAATTCTGGTTGTGAACATACTGTAAACACCATGTAAGAGGCGTTGTCATTACCAAAAGTTGTTAGGATGGGGGTACAGAACAATTGTCTTTTACAGAATGAATGGAAAAATCAGGGGTGGTTTAGCAATGAATGTAGAAGAACAACAGAAGATGATGCACTTAAAGTGTGTAAGATCATGGTTATTTTTTGGAGGAAAAAAGTGAGTTTCTATTCAGACATTCATCTCTTTCCCCAACATAGATAAAAAAAAGGGCAAGTAATACAACTTTGAGCTATCAGGAATATTTTCCTAGCTATTAGAAAGAAATTATGAAACGTAAGGTAGATGAAGAGCATACATCTAAGAAAATAAAATTTTCGAGCTTTGGGGCATGAACCAGACTTTGGGGGTATTAAGAGTGAGAAGGCATTTTTGTGTAAGCTATTTACTAGTTCCTTGTTGGAGTCTTTCCTGTTCTAAGCATTCGCTAAGGGCTGCAGTGAGGGAGGTGACACTGAAGTAAATGAAACAGTAACATGCCTAAGGTGCAAATGAGCATGTTCTGAGATGCCTGTTGGCATCTGCACTTGTTCTACTTTTGTATTATCTGGGAACTGAAATAGCAAAGTTACACTCCTTGCAGGCGTGTCTTGCCTTTGTGTGGACATTGGTGTGGTCAGCTGCAACTTTGTCATTTGGCCGCATAAGCTGCTGTAATACGCTTTTTTTAGGATGGGGATCCACTCACAAGGTATGGCTGGTGGAATAGCAATACTGCCTATACTGTGGGAAAAGGCTGAGAACAACCAGAACCTTCTCACTCATTTCTAGGGCATTTATGGGTATAGGTAAAGGTTTTAATAATTATGAAGCTTTTAATTATTCTGAATGCCCAAGAGTAATTACTTTATGGTGAGAATATGAAAAGGCAAGAAGACACAGTGAGGCTTCTGGGCATGGTCGACTTGGAGTATAAGCAGAATGAACTCAAGCATCCTGTATCTGTCCAGATGCATAAATACTTAAACATGCCATTGTACTGTTACAATCTGTTTCTAGCCAAGAAGATTTAGGTATGTTTGCTGCTCTTGTGAAATACTTGGTTTTTTAAGAATCAGGTGCACAGCAGCTTGTGAACTAATTAAACTCCACCTCACACTCACAATGCCTTTGAGATAAATCTAAGAAAGAAGTGAGGCTTAAATTGTAATTGGGTTAAATACCTCCGAAGCTGTGGGAGGTAATGGGGAAGAAGGTACTGGGGTCCCTTAGTCATAGAACCCATTCTCTGGAATGGACTGTCCTCAGTGGAGCAACAAGGGCTATCAATACTTGGGCGGATACACAATCTATCAGTAGGCATTTCTTTTGTGATTATGAAAAACCGCAATTAAGTGTCTGTCTACAAAGATGAATGTCAAGTTAGAAAAACAAAACCAGTCTAGAAATTCCAGTGCTTAAAACAATAATGACTCCTCGGGGGTCAGTAATATGGGACCTCTCTGCTTATATTTTCTTCTTTCTTTCTCTGGTAGTGCTAAATTAGCTTCTCTCACAACTTAACATCTGTGATTATAACAATGTTTCCTACAAAAATTCTGCATAATTATAAATATTTCTGATTTTTTTCCCTAAATTAATTTGTTAAAATATGTTAGCATTATTTTGTCATAGCCTTTTCTCAAGTAAACTTGAGAAAAAACAGAGAAGATTAAAAAAAGAACTTGCTTCTACTGGTGCAGTTCTTTTCTTGTTTTTCATTATGTATTCATGTCTAATTATTTAAAATCTCAAGAAAAGCAGAAAACAGGGTCTCGTGAATTGGAGTTCTACATAAGATGTTTATTTGTCTTCTGGAAAAGCACAGAGGAGCTCTTTCATATTCATGTAAAATCTTTGTGTAATAGATTTACTCATGTAATGCATGTATTATATTAACTTAATTTGTATTACTGTATATTTGTAAATAATGCTGTTGGAGCTGTATTTTATAGCAAGTCTTAATAGTTTCATTTCATTCAGATCTGTTTGCAAACTATCACATAATTGGGCTGGTTTATTGATCTCACAGAGATTACACATCTGACACTGCACCAGTTAATAAACGGTTTTGTTGGCTTTCTTTAAACTGAATATTTGAGAACGCACAGTTCTGTTATGCTCTAGAATTTAAATTGCTTATGTACTGGAATATTTACTACCCTCTTTGTTGTTTCATTTCAGAATGACCTTATTTAAAAATGTATGAGGCTATTTATAATCGACTCTGTGGCAGTGATTAAAGAGGTGTGAATAATAGCTTATTGGAAGTTGACAGCTCCTTGTTTGCTAAACCGCTGTTAGAACGTTTATGCTGCTCAGTTGTACCTCATTTTTCTGAGGGGAAGCTGCATTTTGACAAGTGCATAGAACAGGTATATGTGGCTGACATTTTTATTATTTTAAAAAATAAAAATTCTTTAGCTGCATAAGGTTAATTAATTGCTTACCATGTGTCAAATGATCTGCCCATATCAGATTATTAAAATAAGAGTGAAAAAAATTCATTTTTACTTGGAAAAATCAGATATTTTTCTTCTCACATAGAAAGAGTAGCTCCAAACGGATTTGATCAAGCAGTCAGACTTATGTCTTTCTGATGAGAGCAAGACTGGTCTCTGATGTTTTGATCTTCAATTAGGATTCTAAATATCTTTAACTCAAGGAAAGAGATGCGTTTTTTTTTTATTGCTGTTCAAAAATAAGAATCAAGGAAAAAAGAGCAGTTGACTTGCTTTGTTGCAAATCATGTTGAAGTAATTCAGCTTCTTTAACAATGTATACCAATGAGCTTGTAGATCAGATTGATAATCAGATAATACTCTGTGTTTATCCACACAGCTGATAAGCACAAAATCTTTAGGGCTTATGCTCTGCTGTTACTAGTATCTCATTTGACTTACTGGACCTATTTGAAAGGCAAGTGGTAATTAAAGCCCCTGTTCACTCTTGTCTTGGCTTACGGAAACAAGTAGGTCTGTTTAGATCTGTAAACCCCATGGTGACAGTGTGAAACATAAGACATTTAAAATTATTTTGGAGTGGTTATGTCAGAACTTTGCAAGGATTTTCATGTGCGTTTTGACTTTCTCGCAGCCAAAAAGTGGTATCACTTCAGTGTTTCCTTTTATCAGTAACCTGAACATTCTTTAAATCTTAGTGTGCACAGCAGAACTGTTTCTTCAAAGTGTTTAATAAGTGGTGCAGAAACCTGATGTTTCATATTTTCATATTGCCTCATTACTAAGAACATGTTACTGATATAACTACACTGCCATGCTTAGTGGTAGAATATCAAAGTAGAATTATGGAAAGAATTCATTATTTTGCTGGATCATGTAAAACTTTTAAAAGGAGTAAGTGGCTACTAAAAGAATCCTATAATACAAGATATCTCTCCATGAGCTTTAGCTCATAATTTCACAGGTTTTACCTCACAAGTTTTACCTCATAAGGCACTAAAATGAGAGAGCGTAGAATTAGTATTCTGAATACACTGAGTTAGTGGACTACTATAAGATAGAAATATTGTTTAAATAAATATATTGTAAAATTAATCTGCATTGCTTCTGTTTTTAAGAACTAGACCATGCTCTTGCAGAGCAGGGATGCTGTTTCCTAGGTGTATTCAAGCTATGACTACATACTCTTCCAGCCATTCTAGTTGATAACAACACTCTGCACTCAATTTCCTCAGAACACTGCTCTGCTTTAGCTGCCTCTAAGCGAACGTGATGTTCCACTTGGGAGTTGGCTGGTTTGTACCATTGAGTGTTTCTATTGTAGGTAGTCAGTCAAAATGCCCAGGAATTCTGCTGGAGAAAGGAATCTGATTATTATATGGCTTGAAGAAAAGTGTATATTTGGAGTTAAATCATTTAAATATGATTCTTAATAGGATTTCTTTTTAATATTTGGAGTTAATTATTCAACTATGTCTGAGTACTTAAAAGAATTTTTCTTGCATCTATCTTGTTTTGTTTATGGCTTTTTCTCATAAAAATGCTCAAAGGTTGTACTTTCTCATCTAAAAAAATACTACCTGCACTTGCTGTTGAGCTGAACATCATAGGAGAAGCATGAACATATACTCTCATATCTTATTTTTTTATTTCTTTAAGGTTCCTAACTTTGCTGACCTCCTTTTGTATGTGTTAACTTCACTTCTGTGTTACATAGGAATGTTCACATGTGTTCCTCTAAGGTTGGAAAAGCATAATTACCCACTTTACTCCCTCCACACACACCCCTTTCTTTTTTTTTCTTTCCTTACTGAATACTTGTGTGGCCTTGAGTTTGTTAGTCAACAGACCTCGTAAGAGAGCCAGATGATGTATTTTTACAGTACCTTTTACAGCTGCTGGCTTCCAGATCACAGTGATTACCTGCAGTGGCAGTGATTGCTAATTGATCTAAATTTAACTGGTAAAACAAATTTGATTTTCACTTTTACACCAAAGAGTTTTTTAAGTCATATAGTAAAGCCTTGTGAGTCTATTCTTAATTTGTCTTAAAATTTTCATTCTCTCTATCTTTCTAGTTTCCTTGTCCTCCAAAAAGACTGATAGGTCATTTATATCAGCTTCTAAAAAAAAAGGGTGTTTTGAGGGCAAGGGTAAATTTACAGATATTTTCAGAGTAGAGTATTTATTTCACGTCACATATCTCATGTTGGGCTTTAAAAAAATGTGGGAAGAGATTTCATAGTTGTTTCTCTCTTTTTACCACTCCAAAGCAGACATCTCAAGCTTCTACACAGTGTCTTTAACCAACAAAGGTTCATCCCCATACTTCTCTTTCCTCACAGTCTGGGAGTTGAGAATTGTTTGTCTGACTTTAGATCCCAAGAGCAGTATGAATGTATTTGTCGATTACTGGTATATACCATAATCCTTTCACTTATTTCATTAGGCAGGGCTTCATACTGGTGGGGAAGAAAAGTCAGGACAACTGTTAGATGCGGAATCTTTCCATACAATCCTCAGCACAGTGTAAAAGGATCTTTTTTCCTATGCTCCTGCCTTTCCCAGAAGTGGGTTTTTTTCTTTTTAAACACTGCTCATTCTCATCCTTCCACCTTCATTTTGGCCGTTTCTCTCTTGTGGGCATATTGATTTCCTATTCAGTGACAACTTCTCAGTAGCCTTCTGCTCACTGACTGTGCTTGTGCCATAACGCTCAATATTCCCCTACATCTCCTTTCCTCTAACAGCATCACGGCTTTCAGAAAACTGAATTCCCCTGCAGAAGTAGTCAGGGGACTTAGCCCCTTTCCTGATCCTTACCCTTCTAGGAGAATGTGATCATTTTAGTTAGATTTGTAACCATAAGGATCATAGAATCATAGAATCATAGAATGGCAAGGGTTGGAAGGGACCCCGAGGATCATAAAGCTCCAACCCCCCTGCCACAGGCAGGGCCACCAACCTCAGGCCTGGATCTACACAAGGTTGCCCAGGGCCCCATCCAACCTGGCCTTTGAACACTTCCAGGGATGGGGCATCCACCACCTCTCTGGGCAGCCTGTTCCAGGACCTCACCACTCTTTCTGTAAAAAACTTCCCCCTAATATTCAATCTAAACCTTCCCTCCTTCAGCTTTAAATCATTCCCCCTTGTCCTGCCATTATCTGCCCTTTTAAAAAGTTGATTCCCCTCCTGTTTGTATGCTCCCTTCAGGTACTGGAAGGCTGCAATGAGGTCCCCCCGCAGCCTTCTCTTCTCCAGGCTGAACAAGCCCAGCTCCCTCAACCTCTCCTTGTAGGGCAGGTGCTCCAGCCCTCTAATCATCTTTGTGGCCCTCCTCTGAACCCTCTCCAACAGTTCTACATCTTTCTTGTATTGGGATGTTTCAGCTATATTTAGGAGAAACACAAGATTAGATAGATGTTAAAAATGTGCCTGAGTATCTTCTTGGAAAAAATAATCAGATTGGAAAACAGATTTCTCATTTCAAAAGATCCAAAAGTCCAATCTGATTGCACTTTAATGCTTCATTCTTCTTAAAATGCCTTGTTTCCTTGTACTTTTTCCCTTAGGAAATAAAGGTTTGTAAGCATAGAGATGCTTAATATCTGAGATATTAACAACCAACTACCTGTTACTAAGACTTACTACACTGAGTAACTAGGTTAAAATGTTTTGGTTTTATTAGCATAATTGCTGTTACTCCTTTTTGTAGCATGTCAGTGACTTGCAGCTGGACTGATCTCAGAGAGTCTTAAAATCTGCTATAGAAATACTGTATATAAAATTAAAGAATTACATATGTTAAATAGCTACAGGTAACATTATGCCTTTGCTACCTTCAGTATCTGTCTGTCTTACAATTTTAACCAGGTAGCTTTTAAGACATTTCTAAGAGACTGGCTGTTAAACAGTGGGGAAAAAAATCATCACTGAGGATTTGAAAGATTTTCTCCATTTTTAGAAGTTTTGTCTCCTCATAAGAGACCAGATACAGTAAGTTTGAAAATCTCCTAAACAAAAGATATTTTTCTTTTAAGCCAAACGCTCCCATTGTTGTTTGTTACAAAGGTAAAGTCTTGGAGTGATTGATACATGTTTCTTACTGTCCTCCTCAGTATTAATCAGGCATTTCTTTGTTACTTTCTTACTGTCTTTTTCTGTTCATTTACAAAAGGCTGGCAAAATTAAATTTAAGAAAGCATGTCAGGTGATTTACATGAATAAATATGGGGTTGGATATTTTCTCCTTTTTTTTTAAACTGGTCTTTTTAAGCTGTCCTGTGGTTGATCCTCTGTTACATTCTTCTTTATTGCTGTTCTTTCACCTTACATAAGAATTTCAATGTCAAATGGAACAGATAAGCTCTTTTAAATTAAAATCTCAAAATGTTTAACTTCATCCTTGTGTAGACACTAAGAATTTGGAGGTGTTGGACTAAACTGAATAAAGTTATTCATCACCATTACAAATCTTGGAACATACCTGATATACAGTAATTTCCTCTGTCAAAATCTCACAGTTGTCTTTCTTGGATTCATTCTTTGAATCATCTTCTGGAGCTCTTTTAAAGTATTCATATGTTGGGAACCTTTTACAGGCTTATTGTGTCTTGTGTTGATGCTGTATAAACACGAGTGCATGCTTTTTTGGACATTCAGTGTAGCGTGCAGCTGCATACTATAAAAAGTAATTACAAATATTTAAGAAAGCTTTTAGCATTAGCTTATTAGCAACTATTCATTCAGTTCATGTTACAGTAATGTTACACTGACTGAAGAATGTCAAAAAGCTCGTTTCTCATTTCTGCTGTGTGTTGTGCCAACACCTCATTTGCCACTCCAAATAATCATAATTATAGCTAATGTGCAGTCTTTTTTTCATATCTATGTATTTTTAAAAACTAATGAAAGATTAGACATATTTTTGCCAGTGTTGGTTTCTTTGTGACAGGACAATCTGAAGCAGTTTAAGGAACAATTCTGTTTGGAGTTTGTAAAGAAACAGATGTGAGGCTGAATGCAGCACAACAGCTGAGGGAGCTTCTCCAGAGGCCCAGCAAAGAACAACGGACGGAACTGCCTTCAGAAACAACTACTGTAGTTTGTTCAGTGAGGAAAGCTACTTCTCTTCTGATTAGAAAAATGCTTTCTTGTCTGTTGCTTCTTTAAACTAGGTAAATTAGATACAAATGTTGGAAAACCTTGCCCTTGTGCCAGTTATAATCCCTCCTCTCAGTGCGGGCTTTATGAAGTCCACTCCTCTCTTGAGGGTGACTGAGATTTTTTTTCTTAACTTGTCTAATATACAAATTTTCAGAGATTGATAGGAGTGGCAGTGGTAGGATTCAGAAATATGAGAGTGAACTTGAATGAATTTAGTATCAGGCTTAAATGGAAGGGTTGCCATTCAGAAAGTGACTTCATGCTCTGGAAGGGAATCAGGGAAGAGTGGGAGCCATACCTGTCTGTGCTACTGGCCTTCAGGACCTTCTGGGCCATCTCCGTGTCTTCTTCAGTTTTCTCACATAGTGCTTAGGCACAGTTCAACTTGACAGATTTCAGGCTCATATTCATTGACAAATCATCCAAGTCTATGTGAGAATATGCTTGATTTGGCCACAGGAAGCATTGGAGAGGAGTCCAGGTAGGACTAAAGCATTATCAATATTTAAGTAGAACTGTGTGTTCTTCTGTGGCATGCTTTTTTCAGTATCTACATATTGCATGGAGTGGTTAAAAAAACACTTCAGTAGGAGTCTTGTATACTCTCAATATTGTCACAGCTCAAATAGTTTTAAGATAGTAAGATCTTTTTTCATTAATAATATTTTCTGCGACATAAGTAGTTCAGACAGATAATATCATATCATCATGTTACGTCTGCTCTGAAGTTTTATCTGGCCTTGCAAGATATTTTCTTATTCATTGTGACTGTTTTGGAGGGAGGGACTATCATTCTTTACATCCAAAAGTGCTGCTTGCACAGGATGCTTTTCCACTTCTTAAGGAAAATAGTCAGAAAGTTTGCCATTACATCTCCAGTCTGCTAGTTCATCTTGATAGTTCTATTGAGAAGGAAATGAGGGGTTTTAAAATTTAGGGTAGTGCCTAAATGTAGTATTTCTTTGTGTTAAGAGTATTTGTGAGTCAGTATTCCAACAAGATAGTCTTGTATGTTCTCTTCATTCTTGCAGCAGTTTGTCAATGCTGGTTTAAATCTTCATCTTTCTCTGATGGGGAGCAGATGTCATGTCAGGGAGTCATCACAGCTGTGCGATCCTGAGCTCGTGGCATTCTCTTATCATACCTTCTTCTTTTGAAGCGCAGGCTGTGTCTGTGAAACACTGCGATGGCTTGATGAGGATTATTCTTCAACATGGGGGCTCAAGAGCTGGTTTGTCCAAAAATCTTTGTGTAATTGCCTTTGCAAAGAGGTTCAGTAGTTATTTATGATCAAATTGTCTACAGGAATGGAACAGTGCAAATCCAGATTACAGTTTCAAAGCTGTAAACAAGTCTGTCTTTGGAAGCATCTATCATTGATTACTTGATTTTCAGAGAAAAGGAAGATGTTGCTAAATTGTGCTGCAGGCTTCATTCACAGCCTTTTGAAGCAAAGGGTCTAGTGTGGCAAAACATGTTTATTTCCATAATGTCAGAAATACCCATTAGGTTTCATTCTGATTTGTATACATATACAAAGCTTTATTTACAAATGTAAAATTCACTAATGTATAATTTCTCATTGTCATTTTACCAGTGTATATTACCCTTACAAAATGCATCTTTTGAAAATAAAACTTTCCCTTAAACTTTCTCCTTCAATTTAAACAGGATGAGTCCTTTCATAATCTCCTGTATTCGCCTGTTTAAGTCAAACACCAGGAAACATCTACCCTTGAAATCCTGTTAAACACTAAACCCATGGCATATTTTTTGACTGTCTGTTTATTCATGCTCCTACACTGCAGTAGGTTTCTGGGAATGGTAGTTGTTCATTATCTTGCAAAATGAACAAGCCACACTTAGAATTTCGGTGGTGCTTTATTTCCCACTTCACACAAATAAATTATATAAATGGTCAGTGATTTATTATTTTATAAGATTTGAAAATCAGTAATGTGAAACATCTGTAATGTAAAAATGAGTATTGCAAAAATGTAGTAGATAATTAAAAATTGGAGAGACTTGGAACTTGTCATACAGCTCCCAGACAATAATTTTCTACTGCAAATGTTTTGGTTGATTAGCTGTGAATAGAAATGCAAAAAATAATGTGCATGAAATATATGAATATGGGTAATAAACTCATGATATTTGAGATGCAAAGCTACATGAAACAAGCCAGATCATCCACATTGCATATGCAAACTGTGTTTGTCTACAGTTTACTTTTCTAATGTCTCTTTGTAATCTTTATTTTCAGGAAAAGTGAATTAGAAGTGATTGATATAACAATCTGCTATTTAATAACATGTAATCTCTACAAATTAGTTACCCTGAATCCAAAAGGTCTGGACCCATATTTTGAAAACTGAAACCTAGAACACCATTAAATAAGATCATTTTTTATTATATGAAATCAGAGTGAAACTAAAATGTAGACTGTCAACTTAAGAGGTAAATTAAATCAAACAAACACAAACCAAAACCCCAAACAAAACAACCAAAAAAAGTCCTTTCTCCTGCGTCACAAACAGGGGACAGCCAGGGGAATAGGGGAGTTACTTAACTATTGGAGTGTTTAAACCTATATTCCAAATAGACAGCTGACCATTATGCATTTCACTAATCAGCTCTCTTTCAAGGGGTGTACTTAAGAAATTACTTAGAGGTTAAGAAAAAAAATGTTGTGAAATATTAAATGAAAATAAAAATAAACTGTAAATGAATTTTGGTATTTTATTCATTTAAGTTTATATTTATGCAAGATCTGTGCAAAGTTGCATAATTTATTTTTCTATTAATTTAGGAATGAGTAAAGAAACATGTCTGGGCTTCATAAGTCAGGAGATTCATTATGGAGATACCTCTACCACATATATCATTTTCTTCAGGCTGAAGGCTTAATGGCACCTTGTGATAGTCATAAAACGTTAGGGGCAGGGAAGAATTGCTGCAGCAGGCTATTTTGTGTAGAAAATTTGGCACTTGAAGTATCATGCTTCTGGCTTGTATCTAAGAGGACCTCAGAACTTTGTAAGTCAAACCGGGACTCCGGTATTACAGTCTTTTTATTGTCCATCAAATAAATACTTACTGTATATAAACCTAGGGAATGATGTTACATAGAGTCACCAGTATATGTCATATATATTTTTATAGATGTGTCAATTGTGTCTTCCTGAAGAAGTAACCTGGCCTAATTATGCCTGAATTAATGGCACAAGATTCAGGTATGAGGGGATGCTCTGTAACTGATACCCATGCACGGGTGCCACAGGAGTGGAATTATCCCACACGGGGATTCAGTCAGCATCATGGGCTGATTCTGGTTACAGCTGATAATTTGTGCTAACCTGAGTTTTTATGCACAAGGCTAAAACACAGCTGTCAAGTTTTTGAGCATGGATTAAAGTAATTATCAAACTGTAAATCAGATTAACTCTTTAATGAGGATAAATCTAAAGCAACGGTGTTGCAGTTGTATGCAATTGAAGCTACAGTTATGAACAGAAATAGAATATTGCACTTAATAGCAAGTTGGTCAGTATGTGGGAACTTGTATGTAATTTTGAAGCATGTTACCATGGTGTGTGTGGTTTATGCCTGTATATGTCTTACAATGAATACCTCCATCTTGCTATCAAATAAATTTCTCTTACTGACTGCATTCTCCCTCATGATTGATACCCACTGGCACCTAGTGCCAATTAAAAGATGACACAATTTTCTGTGGCTCAATTTAAACTTGGTAATGTTTATCTGTGGGCAAGGGTTAATTTTTTATAGTAGTAAAAAAAAAAAAGAAAATCTATTTTTAAAAATTGTCTCTGAGCAAGTAATGAATGATTTTGCCTTTTAAATACCTCACTTAGCTAACTGTTTTTCATATGTGAAGAGTTTTATAATGGAAAAAGCCATCAAGCATCCGGAGTAGGAAATGTGTAGAAACTGTTTTCGAAGCGTAAAACAAGCTATGTAACCCATGGAGCTACTACCTTCTCAGTTTTTCCTCAGTTTACCATTGCCAGTCGTTCAGTAATTGGAGTTACTAGGAGATGAAGGCTTCTCAGATACTTGCTTCATTCTAATGATCTGTCTCAGAGGCAGTAAACCATTGCAGCTGTCAGACTGTTCTCCACTATGAGGGACACCAGTTGGATGTGTAGATTGTTTTTTTCCAGTCTTTTGAGTAAAAGGATAGATTATAAAACTAATACTGGTGACAGAAATACAAACTTATCTGTGATGAAGTAGGGAATGAGGGAAAGGTTTCTACTTTTTGCCTCTAATTTGGAGCAAAGAGCGACTACATTATTGCTGCCTACCCAGAATTGGTCCCCATAGTGTATTGAAAATTCAGATATATTTTTTTTTTTAATGCATAAACATCAGGATTCTATTTTTTTATATTTATGCCAGTATAATTTTATGGAAAAAATTATGTTGTTTAGAAAGAAAAATGGGCAGAGAGCAGGAGATCTAGCCAAGTTCCTGCCGGTGTGTTGCACTGCTCTCCCCACCTTCTGTTTGGTCCTTGTTTTGTCCACATACATTCACAAATACAATTACTTACGAACACTTTCACGTTGCATAGGAGGGGTTTTGTCACCTACAATGAGTATATGATCTGGATGCTTGTAGGATGGAGGAATGGGATAGATGACCCAAGAGATCCCTGTTGTCTACCGGCAGAGGTTTTGGTGCGTGCATTTAGTCATTTTTATAATGGAATGAGCAATGCAAAGTTTTATGCTTCAGACTCTGCAGGCAAGAGGTGTGTATCCTTTCTAGAGGTGTTTGGCTGCAGTTGCACATCCTTCTGTGTCTTCATATCAGGACTGTGTTTTTTAAGCAAACCTCCTGATTGTCCTCACTTACTGTGCATTGTCCTCACTTACTGTGCTTTGATTTGGGAGTATGCCTGTTCTTTAAGTGTGTTGCAGCCACTAACAAAAATTTACTCCAGAAGACTAGACTAAAACTAATTTTATTTGGAGAATGTTCTGAAACATTGAGTGTGAACATTAGGTTCTCAGTGTCAACAGTTTCCTCTTGTATTTGTTTCTTTCTGACCACCCTGCCAGCTCAGGTGGGTACAACGGTTCTTACAAATCCTTTACAACCAGTGGGATTTGGTTTTTGACCCTCTCCTGACTCAGTGTCGAGTTCAGCATCCCAGAAATGATACAGAAGTAAAATCTAATGTCTTAGGTATGTAGTTGGAAACGTTTGGAAGGGATGGAGGGAATACACTTAAACTTCTGCCCAGAACTTGTGCTAGTCATAGGCAAAGCAGCCACCTGCCAGGAGCAGCCAAAGAAGCAGAGATTCTTCAGCTGCTCTCGCCAGAGCTGTGGGAAGAGGTGGCAGCAGTAGTGGGATGGTTCTCCCTTGTCTACCTTTATTCACCTTGGTGACAGAAACTCTGCTGTGTCTGCCCTGCTGGAAAGCCTTGAGCTGCTTCTGGCTTTTAAAGTAGGACACTACCAAAGCCTCCTGTTCTGATTCAGCTGTGCATATGGGACTAAGTTAACCCTAAGTCAAACGAATGATCAGATGAACAAAGGCAAGGAGCAAAAATTTAATCACTGAGTCTGGAATATTTGCCAGATTTGCTTCAAGTATCACTTATGTCATCCTAGAGTCCGGTGCCAGAGGTGTAGCCATTACCCTAGCGCTGGGGAACTGGTCCTGACTGAGATCATCAGGCTTTGCTCCAGACTGCCATATCTATAGAAAAATTCAACGTTGAGAGTCAGTTTGTTTTCTAATGTCAAATACTGATTGATTTTAAAGCCAGGATTTAAAATGGACAAGTAGAAAATCTGTGCGAATGGCATTGATTTTAATACGTGGTGTGTAAGCCCAGGCAAACATTTGCTCTCGCTTTTGGTACGGCATTTAGAGCATGTCTTCTATGCCGTCCGCTTGCAAAGCATTTCTTTTACACTCAGAGTTTCTTTCAGTTGACCAGAACACCACATAGTCCAGTACGTGTATATTGAGATGATTTATCTTAGGAGATGATTTATATAATCTCTTAATGATGTTACATTGAGGTGATTTATATTAAGGGGCTTGAATTTTGTGTTTTGTACTGTGTCAGCATATTCAATCAAAACGTCTTTCAGGCTGCTTTTGATTGGCCATTAGTATTCAGTTAAGAGGAGTAAAAACATTTTGAAAGAGATTTTTATTAGTTAAAATTATCAGAAATGTGCTCAGTACATGTAAATATTTAGACTTGCATTTTTACAACTATTCATGTATTTATATAAACACACGTGGCAGATGTAAGTTTGATCCCTTCAAGGCAGAGGAAGGACTGAATCCAGTTCCTGTATTCCTCTGTGAGCACACTCACGTGTGTCTATGTCTAAATAAATGGTGAGTCAAACTTTATATATACCATACAGTTCTATTCAGTTTTGCCACATACACTGTTCTTAAAAGCAAGATGACTTTTCTGAAAATTACAAGTATGTATGTTTCTAAATTAAATTTAAAATTTATTATTTTGGAAACTAATCTCTGGCAGGTTTTTTTTTTGTTTTTTCTTATTTGATTTAATTAGAGTATAATAGTTTCCTCACGCTTTCTACATAATGAGATCTCATTGTAGTTTATTTTTATTGAGTTCAGCGAGCTGCCTGATGTAATGTGATCTGCCGCCTCCACTCCCCTCTGTAGTGCTGCTGGCTGCCCTGAGACTCCGGGAAATCACTGTGCTGCCTGATGGAGACAGTGAAGGGACTGGGAAGCTGCAAGTATTTTCATGAAGGGTTGCTTGTACTTGTTTGGGATTTAATGACCATATTTCCAAATAGAATCATAGAATCACAGAAGCTGTTAGGTTGGAAGGGACCTTTAAAGGTCATCTAGTCCAACCCCCCTGCAGTAAGCAGGGACACCTTGAACAAGATCAGGTTGCTTAGTTCTTCATCAAGCCTGACCTTGAATGTATCCAGGGATGGGGCCTCCACCACCCCTCTGGGCAACCTGTTCCAATGATCTACCACCTTCATAGTAAAGAACTTCTTCATAATGTCTAATATAAATCTACCCTGCTCTAGTTTAAAACCATTGCCCCTCATCCTATTGCTATATGCCATTACAAACAGTCCTTCCCCAGCTTTCCTGTAGGCCCCTTCAGGTACAGTTAGGCCTCCTGAGCTTTAGCCAAGCAGTAGTAACTCAGACAAAATTCTAGGTAAATAAAAGTAAAGCAGTGTCTGTGGAGGGAGAATCAGGTGCCCATGGTGATGGTCCTGAGCTGATTGTTACTATTCAGGAGTAGCGCTTCTAGGGTTACAGTAAATAAACCTGTAGTAGTGCCAGTTTAATTACTTGTAGTGGTCATGAAAAGTCCTAGAATATGACTTGCATTATTAGAAAAGGTATAGAGAAGACAGCACGTTGTTACGTTGCTGTTCTAATCCCTGATGCATGTGCATCCTGGATACTCTGTGCAGTTCTTGTTTGTCATCTCTCTCCTGTGTAAACACAGTGATAGAGCAGTCCAGGAGAAGGTCCAGAGGGGTGCAGCAAAAATGTTCAATGAACAGCTCCTGTATGAGTAACACGTGCACAGGGAGTCTTCTCATTAAGGGGGCTGTGCAATGAAGAATATAAAATTTTGAACAGCATAGAGGGCACAAGTGGGGAGGATTTAGGGGACACCCACTGAATGTACTACAGAATAAGTTCAAAGTCAGTAGAATAAGCTTACTCTTCCTGCAGCTGAGGAAGAAACTGCTTGCCTCAGAATAATATGGAGGCCAAAATTTTCATGAACTCAAAAAGTGACAAGACAAATTCACAGAAAATAAGGCTATTAGGCAAGATTCAATATGTCTCCTCTGTCTTAAGCTCTTTCCTGTTTCTATTTCAGATGGTAACATGGTTCTGTATATATTAATGCATGGAAGGTACTAATTGATATCAAATATATACACTACACTGAGAGGAAAAATATGAAAAGAACATAATGGTCTAACTTTAGTAAAGATACCAGGCACTGTATCAGTGAAGAGGGAGAACTATGGCATTTCATTCAGGAATAATAATACAATTAATAGTATACCCTAAAAACTAAATATAAAATTATGAATTCTAAATTATTAGCTTTCTACCTTTGCAATATATTTTGCTTAAAATGTTTTTAAGACTAGAGCAAAATAATATATAGATGCAGATTTTCATTTAAGCTGACAGAGTAAATGGTTTCCTGGAGATGATTGTAGGCTGTCAGAGTAGAAATCCATGAACTGAGAATGCTCTCCATAAAGCACAGGAGTTGTTCCAGTTTGTACAATCAAAAGTTTCTTTTCTGGCAGTATTCATAAATAAGATTTTTTTTTTAATTAGAACTTGGAAGGGCTTTTAGAAGTAGAATTTCTAAAAGATCAAAATCCCTCACACCTGTTCTTGATCTCCACCCTCTTCAGTGTTGAGATACTGAGCCCACACAACTCAGAGGTGTTGGTTACATGTGTCCAACATCTTTAAAAGTTCAAGAATGTTTGTGTTAACTCACAAATTCCTAAAAGGTTTTTTTTTTCAATGGAAGTAGGTAGGATTTTGAATAAAGTATGGAGAGGTATGAGACAGGTAGTTGGACTAGACTATAGAGTGATCTCTGGCAAGTATTGAAGAAAAGGTTGTAACAAGTCAAGTTCAAAGAATCCTTCTCTCTGTATGCTTCCAGATCCTGGGGATAAAGAGCAGAGATTACAGATTGAAACCTGTCCTCTTCTCAGTGCAGCTCTGTACTGTTGCCACCTGATCTCAAATTACTCCAACACACATGTACTTTTTTTCTTGTTGAGATGAGTAAATTCCTATCAGAAGTTGAGTGATAACAACTTGATTGGGTCATTCTATGTGTGGGAATGTCATCTAATGATTCTGAGGGCAGATCTGGATGGGAGAGCACTGAGTAGGTACCTGCTGCCAGTTTTTGAGAAGTTTTCTATTTCCACCCAGGGCACTTGCCTTTTGGGAGACTCTCCCATTGTAGGATATGCTATGGAAACAGCAAGTCCTATAATCTTCCATCACCACAACATTAGTGTTCACCTTAAATTTCCGAAGTTCATTGGTTTTAAGAACTAAAGATTGAATTTCACTGAACATAGGTATCATGGTGTCCTAGCTGTATTCAACCAGCAAAATAATATATTTCTCTGGTTTAGCTGCTTAATCGCTAATTCCATTTGAGCATATTTCTATTTTAATTAGAATGGTGCAATATCATATATCATCTCTGCATTTAGGACTATAAAAATCCAAAAGGAAAAGCTCATTTTCTGCAATTCATTATGCAGTCATTTACTCTTAGAGCAATGAAAGGTTCAACTACAGATTCATTTAGTCTTTAAGAATCAGGATACTGTAGCATGAAAGTGATCAACAGGGAAATAAGTAATAATGTTTTATAAGATGTATTCTTCCTGCATTGTTTTTTAATAACTATTTCATCTTTATTTCAGAAGATATGTAGTAATGATATAAAATTTATTTTTATTGAATAGTCTTCAGGGTCATTTGTAATACATATGGTGAAAGTGAGGCCTTCTTTTCTATTCATCTGTGAAAATAAACCTGAAATTAATAATGAAACTGTTTACTATAATAATGTACATTTTTATGCTAAGGTTACATGGTATGAGATAGACAAAATAGGCTCATATGTCTGTTATATGTCATATGTGCTTGCCTGCTGACCTGTTTTCAGAGGCTTACAGCTATGACTCATGATTTGAGTCAGACTTAACTTTTACAGTTGAAGCTAAGATCCCCTTCAGTGGTCTGCTGCTTCTTCCCTGGTGCTGCTGGCCATCCCTGGAGCGGTGATGGCTGAGAGGGATGCAACCTCTCTACCTGTCCTTGCTTTTCACAGAGCAGTATCTCATCATGGAAATGTCAGTTGCTGTTTCTGCCAGTTTTCTGTGATCCAGGCAGAATTATTTTGTTTAGGAAGCCACTACATTTAAATGATAATAACTAAAAGTAAATATTACTGAATTTTGAAATATTTGTAGTTACTTTATTGAAAAGCTGTAATTGTTCTTGTAAGTGAGGCTTTACATGTGTGTTTTGTTTTCTGCATGGAACATTTGACCAAATTAGAGGCCCCTATGTCATCGTTTATGTGTATTCCATTGGATTTCTTTCAGAAGCGCTATTCTCTACATACTGCTGTTGTATTGAGTATATTTCAATCTCTATCCAAAAGGATTTAATTAAATGTAGTCCTCCCAACTTCAGCAGTTACTCTGGTGCTAGGCATCAAGGGAGGCTTGTAAGCTTATCCTCTTCTTTTAGCGGTGGCTATTCTGAGGACCAGAGAAGAGGACGCCCAAAATGATGTGCAGATAGGGAAAGTCTGAATTTGGCTCTGGGATTGACAGGGAGAAGGGCGGGGGGATGGTTACCTGTGCAGTTGGATGCTGGGTGCTGTAGTTCCTGGGTTTCTTTAATGCTTTCCAAGAGCTGTGAAATGTGTGGCCAAAATCTGAAGCAAAACAAGATGGAAGCCTGACACCACCACCCCTCAGTCTCACAGAACACCAGGAGCAGATCTGCATTGCTAAAGCTAAGCTTTTCAGCTGTGCAGACATCAGTATGGTACCATGTAATGGGATTTTAATTTTAATTAGCTAAATATACAGTAAAATAGAGCAATTGTTTCTAACCATCATTTCTATTAAAAATATTAATACATTTTTTGAAATCAAATACTTGACTTTGAAAGTTGAGCATTCAAAAAAGTTGAAAAATGTCAGAATGAATATTGCTCAAACTGGTTTAATTTGTCCCTTGCCTGTATGCATAATGATAAGATCTTTAATTATGTGATCACATAATTTTTTCACAGGAGGAATGGTGCCTGGAGAATGAATCAGAGATGTTTATTAAAGGAAGCTGTTGTCTCCAGAACCCTTGCCTTAATTGCTGGAAAGTGTAGTAATTTAAGTAGAGGGCTGCAGGAATCGAAAGCACACTCTCTAAGGCATTTGAAAGCTCCACTGAAAGACTAGATTTTATTCTCTCTTTCAAGGAGTTTTTATGTGATTCTGGAAGGTCACTTATTTTGGAGATAATCTTTTTGAGCTGTGGCGCCTTGCAGGCCAAGGTACCTGGGCTCTGAGCATGGCTGCATTTGCAGTGAATGCAGTGTGCTTTGAATGCATAAAATGCTGCAAAAATGCAAAGTCCTCTTCAAAGTGAGGCCCAAAATGCCTTACACTGACGTGTTGATGGCAGGATTGCAGAAAGAATCCTCTGATTTTTAAGCAACTGGTTTCTTCTCTGGAAAATGGAGATTCCCACCTCCCTACTACAGTTCAGTTAATTATGTTTTTGAAGCATTCCTACTAAATGTCATGTAGCCAAACTGTATATAATATTTATTAGAATATATTTTTATTTTATATAGTTATACTGTATATATATATATAATGTATAGTATCTTTTATATATAAAAAAAGGAATGCTGTTTTGGCTGTAAAGCTCTAAATGAGGCTTTGGGAACACTGCCGGCTGATGGGGATAAAAAGAATGCGGAATCATTTTGCAGTCTGTTAAAATGAGGCAGGATCCTACAAATACTCAGTTCACTCCATAAAACTGAGCGTCCCCTGCATGTTTACCACCACTGCATTAGATGAGGCAAGGATCCTGTAGAGGGAAAGCAGCATGTAATCATTTAATGTGACTTGCGTATAGGTATATGGATGTTTCCATCATTTTAAGTGCTCGACTTTGTGCTGTGTTTGGTGTGTGGGATGCTGGGCCACCCTGACTGTGCCAAGCCCTTTGAGATGCAGGTTTGGCAGTTTATTTCCCCCAGATTACCCAAAGCTCTGCGTAAAAGGAAAATGGGAATGCTAGAGCCAGATTACTTGCTGATTTTATTGTGTTCCCTTGTTGACAACTGATCTTCAGTGGAAGGAAACAAAATCCCAAAGACCATTTATTCCTCACTGTTTTTGGAGGATGAGGAGTTTTGAGATTTTGCTGAGCTTGCACGAGTCAGTGCATTGAAAATGTCAATAAAGAAATAGAGCTAGAATGAGGAGATTGTATTTAAAAATATGTGATGAAGAAGAGACAGGTTTTCTCTAGAAGTATAATTCTTCAGGACAAATTTTCTGATTATTTTTTTCATTTCCTACAAAGAAACCACTCTAAAACTAATATAAGAGTTTCCACTCAGTTTTCCAAACTAAACAGGAAATTATTTTTTAAAATATTAAGTATTATCTACTCTGCCCTCGTGAGGCCCCACCTGGAGTACTGTGTCCAGATCTGGGGCCCCCAATACAAGAAGGATGTAGAACTGTTGGAGAGGGTTCAGAGGAGCCACAAAGATGATTAGAGGGCTGGAGCACCTGCCCTACAAGGAGAGGCTGAGGGAGCTGGGCTTGTTCAGCCTGGAGAAGAGAAGGCTGCGGGGGGACCTCATTGCAGCCTTCCAGTACCTGAAGGGAGCATACAAACAGGAGGGGAATCAACTTTTTAAAAGGGCAGATAATGGCAGGACAAGGGGGAATGGTTTAAAGCTAAAGGAGGGAAGGTTTAGATTGGATATTAGGGGGAAGTTTTTTACAGAAAGAGTGGTGAGGTCCTGGAACAGGCTGCCCAGAGAGGTGGTGGATGCCCCATCCCTGGAAGTGTTCAAGGCCAGGTTGAATGGGGCCCTGGGCAACCTTGTGTAGATCCAGGCCTGTGGTTGGTGGCCCTGCCTGTGGCAGGAGGGTTGGAGCTCTATGATCCTCGGGGTCCCTTCCAACCCTTGCCATTCTATGATTCTACAATCTATGTTATTGAAATCTGAACTAATGCCTATATGTAAATTGCAGTTAAATTTTTATCCCTGCTCTTAACTGACCTCCTCTGTTGTGGCAGTGCTAAACACACTGGTGTTTTATATTAATAATTCTCTACATCTAAACGTCACAGTTAAAGCCAACTAAGATCACAGGCTAAAATATTTTTTCCACTTCTTGCTTTGTGTTGATTGTTAAATATTTTTAAAGGTGCATTTACCATTGCTCAGGCAAATAAATTCATAAATTGTTGTTTTGGTGGGGGAATAGGTGTATGTCTTCTCTTTCACACGGCATTATGACATCCCTTACAGTACCCATTTTACTTTAGAAATCAGTTGCAGAATATAGAAAATATCCATTTATCGATTGAAATGGAGCAGATACTAGCTTTTAGGCAATTTGCCTAAACTTGTTGTCTTAGCAAGATGTCATTAGCATGAGTAGTGGGTTGTACTGCATTCTTCAAACTACACTGTGCATAAAATGTGGAAATGTGGAGTTATTGGTTTAAATTCAGAAAGTCCTTTTGACGTGCTTCTGCACAGTTTAGATGTGACATTTTTCTCCTGCATGGGGAGGAAATGAAATAGTAGCTTGTCAATTCATGTTGCTCGCTTTCCCTGCTCAAATGCATTTTTAAACGACTAGAATATCTACTTTCAAAAAAGAAGCAAACTTCAGAGGAGCAGGAGTCTGGTTTGCTATTTATCTACCTTAATAGGCAAGATTTCACATGAAAGCATGAGTCTGGCTTCTTGCCTAACAGTCTAACAGCCTAACAGTGACAGGATGCAGGTATAAAGTAGCATCATTATGTGCCTCCCAGGTATAATTCTGATAACCACTGAAGGAGTACTGTGGCCATGACAAATCTTGTTAGTTTATTCATTAATAAATCTATTCTCTTTCTTAGACTGTATTTTGAAACATTTCAGTGAGAAGTTCAAACATGGCAGCTAAGAAGCAATACACATATAGATAAAAATGTCTAATAGTTTAACTTCAGTGTGAGTAACGTTTCAACAGGTTATGAAAGTAATTTTTTTTCTTAATATGTAATCATTATAGTTGAAATTGAAATGACGGTAACTTACCGTTTTTGTACTTACAAATAAGGACTATTTTAATAATTATCTGCTCCCATATGACAGAAACATACATAATGTTGTGTAATCTTTTGTCCACAAGACTTAAAATATGTTCTCCACACCAAAAAAGAGAGTTATTACCATTTCATGGTAGCTGGAGAAGAATGTTATGTGGGATTTCCTTTCCAAGTCACCTCTGAAATGTTTCATTTCACATTCATCCTACCAAGTCCTTTGTGTGATCTTTGGGTGTAACTACAGGAGTATTTTAGCTGGGATCAGGAGCACTTTAGCTCTTCTGAATCAAATCTCCGTAGTGTTTCCTTCCATTGCTAATTTTTGCTCCTTGATTCACATACTCTCAGCATGGGGTTGCAAGAAAAGCCAGTGATGAGATGGGCTGGGTGAGCACAGCTAGCATTCATAACTGCAGGCAAGGGTTATGTCTCCAGTCTATGGGACTGGACAAGAGTGACTGAGCTTCTCTCTCTGGAGTGTGCTCAGCCTGGGGACACTTGATCTTCAGTACCGGTTGTTTCCCTGCAGTTTTGTTCCAGCTGCACCCCACTGGTTGCTATATACATACAGTCTATCCTCATTATATACATCTCTTTGTAACAAAATGTGTTTCACGGACTTGAACAGGCCATAATATTCTTCAAGGAAACTTATAATAATGCTGGTATCCAAATTGGTGTGATCCAGGTGGAAGCATGACACTTCAGTGTGGTCCCGAACTGGACTCTGCAGTTGTCCACTGCCTTTTCTTGTGCTGGGTGTGCAGATGTGATAGCTATCATGGTTCCTAGCAGCAACAGAGGCCCAGCAGCTGTCAGATACCTCCTTATGTGCCATCATTACATCCAGGTTGCTCATAAGCCACTTCCATCCCCATGTGGAAAGAAGAAATAATAATGCAACTCCATAGACATGCACCAGATAGAGCATCTTGCCACAGTAGTGAAAGCCACAGACCTTTATGCTGTAAATTAAAAGTGTATTGATCAGGATTTTGCTTTTTCTGTCTCCACAGTTACCAATTACAATAACGTGGTAGAAGCAAACTCAGATTCAGATGATGAAGATAAATTGCATATAGTGGAAGAAGAAAGTGTAACTGATGCAGCAGACTGTGATGCTAGTGTGCCAGAAGATGACTTGCCAACAGACCATACAGTATTACCAGAAAACAGTGAAAGGGAAGGGAGTACAAACAGTTGCTGGGAAGATGAAGGTATGTTCGTTTTCACTGATGATGCTATGTAGAGAAAAGTTTCCAAAACTGAGACTCGATAGAACGTTGTTTGGTTACTTTGTCACTGAAATAACCTGTAATGTTCATAGTCAAAAAAGAGGTGTGTTCATTGCATTTGCATTGTTAAACAGGAGCTTCAGATCTGTGGATGCAGCATTCTCAAGGGTGATCAGATACTAGTTAGATACTTTTAGTTTTTCCAAGTCTTTTGCATAGTGGGTCCCCACCATAGATCCTGGTAAGGTTCAGGGTTTGCTCAGCCTGGGGAGTAAGCTGCAACCTAAAACATGAAACAAAATAATATTCAGATGTAATGCCCATGAACTAATTCTGTCTTTTCCCTTGTAAAATACAGCCAGAAAAAATAATGTTTGTCATATTAGTTTTAGAATTGGCTATCTTACCCATAATGAGTCTGTATTTTGAAAACACTGGAAGGAGGTAAATGTTATACATATTATACAGTAGCCTCAGAAGCTGAAAATTTGAAGCACTCAGGAAATGGGTCTTTTTTACTGTGGAATCAGATACTGGGTTTCATAATATCACACAGCATGCTTACATTGGAGCCAAATTGAGATAAATGCATAAATTAGTGGAATTTATTGCAGAATTTGGCCTTAATCCCCTGAAAGCTACAGAATATTTCCCGGCATCTCCCTGTTTGTGTCTGAACTCCAGCCGCAGTTCTTTAACATCCACCTTGTTAAAACTGTTTTTTTTAAGACAAATTGCATGACCTCACATCTAAATAAGCAGAAAGCAGTCATATGGTCCCTAACTGCAATCCAGCTGAGAGAGAGCAGCTGAGGATTCAAAGAATAGCATCAACTCAGCCTTTTTTTACATAGCTGTTATTGCCAAGGTATGCTGTGCAGGGAAATGAGTGTTTTGGAGCTAAATTATTAGGTTGGTGATTTTCTTAGTTGTCCTATATTATCTTTGCTCTACTGCAGGCTGTATCTTTCAGGAATTGCAGTTACAATTGCAGTGTAGACTATTTCTTGAACCCTTCAAGCGCAGGTGTAAGAAATCTGAAATCTGAAATAGGGAGTGAAAAAGAGCACTGACTGGCAGAGGTGCTGGGTCAAGACCCTTTGGACTGAACGTTTCCTGGAGATGTACCTGTGGGTAGTCATGACAAAGCATCTTGCCTCAGACAACTCTCTGGGTTTTTTTCAGAGCTCTCAATATGTGATGGCATCTTTTTTTGACTCTTTATTTCAAAGGTACCATTCTTAACCTTTTAAAATTTGTTTGCTAAAATGAAGCATTTGAACCAAATTTTACTGTGATGTAGGATCACAGTCTAGGCAATGTTTTCTCTGCCTTGGGGATTGCTGATGAAGGCAGGCTTTCATCAGTTTTTTTAACTGACAAAAGATTAAACAATTGCACAAACTAACAAACTGAAGCTTCTTTTGTAGCAGTCTGGAGGGGGTTTTATTTGATAGTTGATTTTTTTAAGAAACTGATTTAATTCCTTGTGATGACTGCATGAGAAAAATAAAGACTGTGTTAGTTTTGATGAAGCTTTGATTTGCTATGGTAAAGAACTATTTACTGTTCTACAGCTTTCCTAGAAGGAAAGGTGTGAGCTGATAATCATATCATCAGCCTTAGTTGCACATTAGACATCTGAAGAGAGGGGGCATTGAAGACAGGGTCTCTCTCATACAGGAAAAGGTTCTGGGGTAGGTGTTCATGCAGCACTAATAACATCTTCAGGACTGGTGATTATTTTTGAAAACCTGTGCTGCAGCAGTTTTAGTAAGCTCTGTTTCATCAGAAAGTGGTACTGAAAGTTCATGGGTTTAGCTGAACTTGACAGAATGAGATTTTTACATATTTATTCTGTTCACAAATGCCCAAGAATAGAAACAACATACATAACATTTCTTTATCAGATTAGTTTCCTTCCGTTTCCAGTCATTCTAACTGAATTTCTAAAAGACCTTCTGAACAGGTGTTTTAAATATAAGGTGTGTATCTCAAGAGGTTTAACTGAAACAGTCATAGGGGGTTGAAAAAGTGAACCACATGTATCCTGCACAAGTTTTTGGCAGTGTACCAGCATTCATGTGAGCAATGATTCTGCAACGTGATCGGGCTTTGGGGGTTTTTTATTTTAATTTAAAGTAAAACCTTTGCTGCAATGAAAAAAGCAAAGGTTAAACCTACCAGCTTATTATTTTAATATGCTTGAAAAAAAGTATTATTACATATTATAAGTATTTAGGAAATCTAGAGATCTCCGACCTAGAACTAAGATAGATTTGAAAAATTGGACATTTTAAAAAGCTGTCCAGACCTTGAAATAACCTTTACAAATTACTGAAGTCATGTTTTATGTTTAAGCTCCTCCTGGAACTCAAAAATTCCTTTAATTTATAAAATTTTAGGTTGAGCTTATGTGCTGTAAGATGGCTTATGTTCTTAGAGTGAGATGGGTTGCTGAGGAAGGTTGCTAAATTATTTTGTACTAACTTCGTTTGGGAGGAAGGCTAAAAAAGTGTGGCATCTTTCTGGTCAAGCTTATACTTACAGGAGCAAGCAATCAGGCAATGCTGGAAGCTGTAAATAGTACTTGCTACATGTGCATCAGAAAATTAGCTCTAAAGAATTTAAATTAGAAACTCTTTTGATAGGCTTTGGAATTTATTCCCTTCTCTGAAGATAAGACTGCGGTGGAAATTTCAATGAAGTTTGTCTTTCTGCCTATAACCAAAATTTCCATTTTGTTAGTGGTTTAAATTTGATCAGTTATCTTGCCCATGCAGAGATCTTTACCTATGACACACTGATAGTGTCATGCATGTTCACTTCCAGTACACACAGTTGCCTGTGATCTGAAAATCATTAGCAGTTAACCCTAGGAAGTCCCACTGTACCTCTAACCAGCTGCTTACAAGCAATGACGAGACACAAAAGTCCAACAACATATTTTACAATTATCTGGTGTGTCCAGAAGTAATGCCAAGATGGATATTCATGCCCTAGATGCTATTTGTGGAGACCTGTACTTAAGCAGTCATTCAGTGGGTAGCTCGAATGTCTTCTGAAATTCGGAGCTGTGATTTCTCCTTGATGTAACTGTCTGAAGATCTGCTCCCTCATCATCTCATCCCTTTCTGTTGCTTCCCAGCAGCTCTATTTGCAGCGTGGTAATTTGGCTTCTGAGGGCACAATCACAAAGTTGCCTTCCTATGTTGACCAGTCATAGCCTAACTCTGTGACTTAAGATTTTTCAAATTATTAATTATTCCTGCAGCATTACAGAAGATCACCCCCTGTGGAAAGGACTGCTCCCTGTCTTACACTGTACTTTCAGATATTGGGCAGAGACAGTATCAAACAGAATTTGCGATTACTAGAATTGAGGAGGTTTTTAACTTCTGAATTAATCTATAATGCCATAAATTCCTTGACATTCCCTAGGGAAGCATAGCTTTTATTTGTGCTGAAGTCAATGGAATTTGCTAGGGATGCTGTAATTTAAATTTCTATGAGGGGTAACTTATTGATATTCCCCTTCTTCCACAGAGCCTATTTCATAATGGAGAAAAACCTCACAAAGCCTTTTAAAAGAAAACAGTGGGCTTGCATCGTAATTGTTTCTAAGAAATTAAATTTTTTATTTAAATTTGCATTGCATGCATCCATCTTACAAATTCTGAACCAAGTCTGTGGTATCATGAGCCAAAATTATAGTTAGTTCACAATTCAGTATTGACCAATAAAATATGTACTGCTTGGAGTGTTGGGGTTTTTTTATTAAAGTTAAAATTAAAGTAAATTTAAGAGTTACAGTTTCCTTTTAAGCACATTTCTTGTTTGTGCCTACCTGCAGATATAGCTTCCACATGTTTTGGTTCTCTGGGATTTTATCAAAGTAGCCAGGATTAACAGTCTTTTCCTTTGAGGAAGCTGGTTTTATCTGGGAACTTCAAGTTCTCCTAGAATTTATCATCTTCCGTGTAAAGGAAAAATTGGCTTCTCCTGTAATGAAATAGCTAGAATGTTCTGGGGTTTTGACTAGCCAAACCAAAGGATTCTTCTCTACATTGAAGTATAAGGTAAATAGAGGTGCAGCAATTGTCGATTCAGGTCAGAGGAGTTGTGTAGCCTGACCTGTATCATATAAGAGTGTCTTTCTGCGGTGTAGCTCTGAAGCTTCTATGGTTCCCTTAAGTTATGAAATAACACTGGAATTTCACATACATTAGTGTAGCATGCTACTGATAAAGGTGAAAAAACTAACATAGCTTTCCTACACTCCTGCTCTAAGCCAGTTACTGACAGAAATGGGACCAGTGGCCTTTCAAATAGGAATCTCGTAGCCCAAGCTACTCAAATGTAAATTAGAAACCACTTGAGCTGTTCACTGATTTGGACCAACTACCTGTAGTGAGTTAAAACTTCCATCCTTGAATGTTGCAGCTTGCCAGAAGCTGGTGGAGCTGTGGAGACAGGTAAACCCCACGGCATTCCTCCTACGTATGGCTGCAATCTGCAGACTTCTACCAGATATTGATACATGAAGCACTTTTGTAGTGCACAGTGGAACTGAAGTGGGGAGGATGTGTTTAAAATCCTTGTTTGCTGAAGCAGTCACAGCCTGTAAGTGGTTTCTAGATGATTTACAAGACAGTGCTAGGTAGCTGTTTGCAGACATTACCAGCAAATCATCAATCATTTCCGAAAACTGCTAATTGGAGAAAATAATGTAAGCATATTTGTTTTATGATACTCTGGTTTCCAGAAATAATAATCCTGCATATCAGCTGCATTTGTAGATAGAGTTATTTAAGTAGCTGACTCTGTATTTGCTGGAGAAACACATTGTCCCTGTTTCTACCTTCCTTCAAATAATGGTTAGTGTTTAGTATTGCTTCCTTTTAAGGTTTCATTTCTTTAGCTGTGGAAGGTCTTTGTGGTACAGCTGATTACACACTGCTGAAATAATGTGGAATCCATATTTTTGAAAGAACATTTTGTTCAAATGCAGTTCTAAACAGTACAGGCATGGGAAAAAATGCCAAAAAAATGACCAATGTATTAAGTTGTTGAGGTGCATGTGTCTTTTGTTTGGTTGCTTTTTAAAACATTCTTCCTTATTTTAAATTTACTATTTCAGCTGGAAAAGAAACAAAGGAAATCCTGGGGCCTGAAGCTCAGACAGATGAAGTTGGATGTACAGGTACGTATTTCTTAATCTGAGTCCTTTATTCATAAAATGCTATTGAATTATGTCTGGGTGAGTATCCTTTTGAAATCTTTGAAGTTCTTCCACCTCTCTTTATAAGCCCCTTTTCTCTTCCTCACTAGAGGTCTTGAATTGTAAAGGATGAGGAAGAATAGCCTGGGCTAGAAACAGAGTAGTCCTTTGCACGAGTGCCCCTGCAGCATCACATCTCCTAATAATTTTAGGAACAAGAGGAAAACAAGGAATAGCACTGGTCTTAGGTGTAGTTGTATAGAATACACGTACAAATCAATAGATAGTGTTTTAAACTAATAATGAGTATACCAAAATAAACTTAAGCTAATACTGTATCTTATTATCAGCTTCTTTCTATTGATTATGCAGGAGGCAAAATAAAATGTGTAACTTTGGTTTTGGAATTAAACTAAAACAGGTGCGTTGATGTTCTGTTATTTCTCTGGTTGAGAGAGACATAACATACAGCCAGTCCATCTTTTTCAAAGATTTTAATATGTTATTTTTAAATGCCCTTAGTACTAAGTATTAGAAATTATTGGTGTAAGCCATACTAAAAAAAGGGCATTCTTTTTAGTTGCTATAAGGTCAGGTCCCCCCAAACAAGAAGTACATTATGAATTCCGTTACAGGCTAGATATGAGAAAAACTCCCTCATGTCATAAAAACATTGTGTCAAATTGTAAATTGAATATGCAACTTCACACTGAGAGTTGAATCATAAAACTTCTCCTTGCTATTAAAAATATAGCTCACATTATAGTGGAGGAGCTGTGTCATGGTTTAGTGGGCTGCAGGAGCTCTCAAAATGTTCAGGCATGCTAAAAGGAAACTCAGCTTGTGTATTTAGGTACATACTTGGTAACAACTGTTTATTGTACAAACCTTACGTAAAATATTTAATTTATTATTTGTAAAGTTTGAAATGCAGATGTCAATTGATTTTTTCTTCAGTTTTAAACCAAAAAATGTTAAAGGATGTTTACTAGTTCTGAAACCCTTTTGATACATGTTTCCAACACCAGAGAACAAGCCACTCAAAAGTCAAGTTTGCTGCATTTCAGCCAGTCAACTTATTATTCCCTTTAAATATCTTATGGGATTGCACTGATGAACAGTTCTTAAATAATATTAAAAATTAACATTAAATTATGTCTTGAGGACAACAAATTTACTTTCACAAACAGAAGCCTAGACAGTCAGCTGGCCTTCAAACTACAAGGGCTAAATCATAATTAATTGAAGATTTTCAGAGAAGTTGAGTTGAACAGCTAAATCTAAAATGATAAAAATGCACAGAGTTGGAAAGGCAAACTGTTGTTTTAATCAAATTTTAAAATGTCATTATGGCACTGATTCTCAGTTCTAAAACTTCACTTGTTCCTGCAGTTTGAAGGGCTTGACCTATACTAATATTTGCAAAGAGTTTTGAAATCTTTGGACAGGAAGTGATTTGAAAATGTGAATTACTGCATCTTATTTATGTTATTCTTAAACTCTTCATATCTTGTGTCACATTTTTCATTCTTAGTAAAAGAAGATGAATGTGATTCTGATGCAGAAAATGAACAAAACCATGACCCTAATGTTGAGGAATTCCTTCAACAAGAAGATACAGCTGTTATCTACCCTGAAGCACCTGAGGAGGACCAGAGACAAGGCACACCAGAAGCTAGTGGTCAGGATGAAAATGGTAAATATGCCACCAGTTCAGTTCTTACAAAATAACATTGTGCTAACTTGTCCCAAAAGGTCTGCTTTCTTTTAGAAGACTACAATACATACACATACAGCTTTAGGGGGAAAAAAACTCTAGGTTTATAATTACAAGAAAATGGGAACATCATTGAAAAACCATAATTTGTTGATTTTGTGAAACAAGACAAGGACTGGGGTTCAGTTTTATGGGTAAATGGATTATAACCTCTGGTAACTGGAAATAAAAATTCAAGCTCTCATAAATCCATTCACTAGCATTATACAAAAGAATAGAACAGATATTTTTATAATTATAATAGGACTGAAGAAAGGGACTGTAATGTTATATGAGAATAATATAGGGGAAGTTATAACTTTTTAAAATATATATTTCTAAATAAACCTCCCAAAATAATATGTTAGGTAGCCAGTCTATAACAGGCTTAGGGCTTTTTCCTAAAAAGACAGCAGCAGAGAGGAAAAGAAATGTTGTTTAGACAAATACGTTTATGTGAAATAAAATAATGGCCCATTGTTATTTTTCTTAATGAAAGCCCATTAAGAAATACAGACTTTCCAATAGACATTGAAAATACCATGTCATCATGAAATGAAGAAGGTTCTTTGGAGTGTGAAAGGAAGTCATACTTGGTTCATTTCTTCATCATAAACACTGAAGGCATCTTTGTTATAAAATATTTGAAGGCAAAACCTGCTCAGTTTGGTTTTGCATCTGCACTGCTCTCTGAAGTGTTCAGCTTTTATAACCCAAAAACCAGATTGTGTTCCTTTACTGAAGTATTTAATTTTTGCAAAAACAGCAATGCCCTACATAAAAGACTAGGAGTTGTTGTGTTCCAATCATTTAAAAAAAACCACACATAATTGAAGAAAAATGTCCTGGTAGCTGTATTACTGTACTGTAGTCTAAGGGAGATCAGTGAAAGGGGTAATGCTAACACTTTCTTTCTGCTGTTTCATAGATTTTAGCCCAAAAAAAAGTAAAATATTTAAGAAATGTAGACTGTGTACAACTGTGTACATGCCTATTTATACACAGAAATATGGTCTGAATTACTAATATTTTGTGGTTTACAAGTTTCAAGTATGATACATGCTCAATTGTAGCATCTTTAAAGTTACAATTTAATTAAAGATTTTAATCATGGTTACAGTGGCACGGATTGTCAAGTTAGGTTTACAGGCTTGCAATATGATTTCCATGTAATCATAAAAAATACACATTCATATTAATAATTTAAATTGTTCCTAGCCCGGTAAGTTCACAGGGAAATCCTCTGAAAATCAAGATGCTGAATAAGAGTATTTAGTGTTTTAATCATTTGGAACAGACAGCATCAAAAATATAGTTATATTCACTACATACATGCTTCCAGTTTGGGGGACTGGACAAGAAAAGCAGTGGACTTAAGAGTCCTTATTGGCTTTGGGAAACCATTGCCATTTTGCTGTTTGCTCCAGTGGAAACAGAATTTAAGTTAACGTGCTTCTGACATTTCCACTGAGTTGTGTGTGTGCTGAAATGGCATATTCATTATGTCAGGTGAATTGAATTGTAGATGGAAAAAAAGAGAATTGAAGAGAAGTGTACTGTGCCTGCACATGTGGGGATGGGTTCATTTTTGGACAACCCAGCTAATCCTGGAAAAGCAGAAAGTGGTAGAAAACAGAAAACCCAGTGCAATATGAGCATTACCTTGCCTGCTGCCATAAGAAGTGTAAAAGAACCTGTATGACAGAGAAGGTTTTCAGTAATAACAAAAGCTGTTCTGGCTCTTCCCTTTTACTGTTGCAAGAACAATGTTACATTCAGTAAAAATAAAGTCAGTATATTCCACTTCATAGACCATATAGTCAGTCTATGGTGATAACTGCTGGAAGAGGTCACAAAGGTAAATAATTCACAAGTACTCTCTAAAGTACTACTTAGTTTTATGAGTATTAATAATGCTTGTAGTTCTGCAACTTAAAATGACAGCGCATACAAATTTGCTCTCTGTGCTTCAGAGCATAAAATGATAATCAGCAATGACTTTCCACCTTCCTCTCCTAATCTCACTCAACACAGTGCATAGGTGCATCCTTGCAAAATTTCCTTCCCATATCCCTTCGTCCTTGTCTGGAAGAGCAGCCCCCCTTGTCTGGAGGAGTAGCATGAGCATTGGAGGTTATCAGCCTTAGAAGTTGATAGTTTGATAAAATATAAAAAACCCTACATTTATTTAAATACACTTTTATCAATTCACAAAGAAAGATTTTTTTATTAGTCCCTTAAAAATAATTTTTCAAGGATAGAGTAAGTTACTGTATATGGGGATAAATACCTGCTCATAAGAAGAGATGGAGTTAAAACTTCATAAATGCTGTCTTCTCAAAAATAGACTTTTGGAATTCATAGTTAGCTTTGATCTGATTTTACTTGCTGCAGTACTGATACAGAAGTAACTTCATGAAAGGCAGCAGAATAGATTCCATAGATCACCCTAGAATCATATTTATGTACTCATGTTTCTTCTCTCTCCTTTCTGTCACTCAGACAGTATGTCCATCCCGTTTTCTGCCCTGCAGATAGTATGTCCAGCTAACAGGCCCTACCTTTGCATCATAGAATCATAGAGTGGTTTGGGTTGGAAGGGCCTTTAAAGGTCATCTACTCCGCCCCCCCCTGCAGTGAGCATGGATATCCTCAACTAGATCAGGTTGCTCAAAGCCCCATCCAACCTGACCTTGCATGTTTCCAGGGATGGGGCATTTACTACCTTTCTGGGCCACCTGTGCCAGTGTTTCACCACCCTTGTCATAAAAAAAATCTTCTTTATATTCAGTCTGAATCTACCCTCTTGTCCTATTGCCACAGGCCCTGCTAAAACATCTGTCCCCATCTTTCTTATGAGCCCCTTTTAAGCATTAAAAGGCCACAATAAGGACTTCCCAGAGCCTTCTCATCTCTAGGCTGAACAACCCCAACTCTCTCAGCTTTTTACAGAACTGTTCATTCCTGTGATCACTTTTGGGCTCCTCCTCTGGACATGTTCCAGAGGTCCATATTTCTAGTAATTCTTTTTGAGTTCTGTTTACAATTCTGTAAATTAGGTAAAGAGTAAATAAATAATATTTGCAGTTTTGCAAATATTATTTATTCCTCGAGTTGAAAAGAGGATGACGGTTAGATGTTTCAGTGATAGACTCAGATTTGTAAACAGGATTTGAGGATTGTCTGTGATTGAGCTAACCCGATCTACAATGATTACTAGATCTTAAAGCATGCTCCACAACTTTCAGGCTGTTTTTTAAACAGGAATAGATATATAGAAGATCTAGTGTTGTATTGGGAAGTCTAACAGGCTTACTGAGGTGCAGTTTTGGGTATTCATATCACACTGACTCTCTCCAGTGCAGATTGGGACAACCATACGGCACTGCAGTTAGTGAGATACCTGTGGGGGAAAAAAAATATCACAGAATCATTAGTCCTTTTCATGCAGCTGCATGTTTCTTACAGTAATACATGTAAGTGTAAAGCATGTTTGTTGATGGTGATGTTTGGAACTGAGATGTATGTAATTACGGTGTGTCTCTCCCCTGCGTAGGAACACCTGATGCATTTTCCCAACTGCTCACCTGCCCGTACTGCGATCGAGGGTACAAGCGCTTCACCTCTCTGAAGGAACACATCAAATACCGCCATGAGAAGAACGAGGATAACTTCAGCTGCTCCTTGTGCAGCTACACGTTTGCCTACAGGACACAGCTCGACCGCCACATGACATCACACAAATCAGGAAGAGATCAAGTAAGTGGCACTTGAGTTAAGGATTTATCCCTCTCTGTAACTGTGCTGTGATCTGTTATGCGAGCAAAAATGAACAGAACAAGTAAACTGCTCACATCAGATTATCTGTGTTCTGAAGGCTCACTTAAACTTGCTGCTGGTCTGACCTTTTCCATAGGTGTCAAAGGATGTTTTCATTCATCTAAGCAGTATGGTTGGGTTTAAATTTTAGCTTTTAGAAGTGCATTTATAGGTCATTAGATTATACCTTTTTTCTGTTCATTGGCTAACATTACATTAAAGATTTTATTTTAATCTCATATCTTACATTTTTCTTTCATAAATCCTGTTTAGCTAATTCAGAATTTACCCATGTTTTGCCTTTAAGAAACAAATTATTGTGTCGATTCATTTGTTTGAACATAGTTTTTCAGGGCAATCCATGCTGTAAGACAAAATATGAAAAAAAAAAGCATTAAATACAATGTTTTAGTACTAAATGAAGCAGGGAAAAGGGCTAAAGATATTTTGAGCTTGTTTTCTCAGGTTCATGGTCTGACCTGAGGGCATGGTTCCCTTCCATGAGTTAGCCATCTCATCACTATGGGAGGTCCTGAGATTCTGTTCCTCTCTCCCTCTGTTTCTTTTCTTCTTTTCTTCCTGCAATTTCCTGTCATCCATCCCCAATTACGCCTCTGTAGCTTATCAAAGGCACTCTGAGGCTCAGGAACCAACTGAAACTCACTGAGATGGTCAGGAACTATCCAAGGAAGAAAGATACAGATTTTCCACAACCAGACTAGAGAAAGGCTTGAAGATGTTCCCTTCTGAGGACAAAATAAAAGGATTGACACTTCCCAGAGAGGAAATTGGAGAAAAATACCACAGAAAATGCAAAACAGTGACTAGTGGAAGGAATGTAAAGGGAAGGGTACTACAGTAGTTCCTGCAGCTCCAAGCCAACAGATCTCCCATTAACCCAAAAGGCTACAATACAGAGTAAAGGAGATGATTTTTACACATTCTACAAAATATCACTAAGTCCAAGAGTTTTAACAGGCAATTTATTATACATTTTATACCTGTGCTTACATTCACTAGTAAATTAAATAGGAAAAATGTTACCCAAAGTATCACCCATCCTGCTGCAGGGATGTTACTGTCTCACAGCGTTCAGAATAACTTCACCAGTGTACTCTGACATGCCAGTTCTTCCTTACACAAATATATTTCCCATGAACAATTCATTTCTGCCTTGCTCCCTTATTGCCTTGGCTTCCACTTTAAAGTCACTGTCATGTTATATACATGTTATATGTTTCTAATGATAAAAGTCTATGAATGCTTTTCATGTCATGCGTTTTTGTGAGCTACCACATCTACTTTGTTTTTACAACTAGGAACCTAAAAGCAGAAGAATAAAGTAGTTGGACAGGCTAGAAGCCTTTCCCACAGCTGCATATAGTATCAGTGAAAAGATAAAAACTACCAAGCGAGCAGGCAATCTCAGAAGAATTGCTACAAAGTGAAGCTTAAATTGTATTGTTGCAGATATATTTTAATGGGTTGATATTTTTGAAGGTATTATTGCGTTTGGTAAATGCTATGTTTTCTATGAAGTATCTGGAATTCAATATTAGACCAATTAAGTGTGTTTTTTCTCTAGACCTGTAGCCAGAATCAAAGCTACAACAGTTAGACACTTGATAAATATAAAATATCTATTTGTTTGTGTTACTGTAACAAAGTTGTCATGTCTTCAAAGTTGACTCTGTGGGCACATACATGGTTACATCATTTGTGTAATGGAAAATGAACTTTTTTCAATAGTAAAGTATAGACCTCCTGGTTGTGGATCTTAAGCAGCTGCAGCTTCAGACCTGAATGTCTTATTCTTAAAGGACTTCACCTGATAATTTTGTGAGCTCGTCAATGTCCAGCATGTGACAATTTTGTAATTGTTCTGTACAAGAAAGCAATGACCAAAGGTACTGTCTAGTGCAGTGAAGGCAGTGGAAGAGGATATGGTATACGCACACTGTGCCACCCTCTGAGGAAGGGGGAAATATGCCAAACTGCAGCTATTTCTGCTCCAGAGGAGAGACCTGAGAGCCATGCTGCACCTTCTCCTTCATCCTTCCTTTCTCCCCATCCTTAGTGTCCCTCACAGCTCCCCTAGCTGTTCCGACACTGCTAGCAGTTAGTAGGAGTCGATGCTATGTATGTATCATCTGCTTTCACATGCAAAGCACCAAAAAAAGATCTTAAATATGAATTAAGTGCTTCTTGTATCTGTTTTTCTTTTTCTTCTCATCGATTTACGAAGCACCCGCAGGTACTCTGTTAGCTTTCTATTGCTGCTGAGAAATGGTAGTTCTTGAAGACCATGGTCAAAATCATCTGTGAGAAAACCCTGATGAACCTGTAATTCCTGTCTTCCAGATAATGGGAATCCTCAGAAGTTAATTAGTTCTGGTTCTCTTGTATTGTCATGGTTTAACCCATCCAGCAGCTAAAAGCCACACAGCCATTCACTCACTCCCATCCCATGGGATGGGGGAGGGAATTGAAAAGGGAAAAAAAAAAACAAGGAAAAAGACAAAACTTGTCAGTTGAGATAAAGACAGTTTAGCAGGACAGAAAGGAAAGTGATGATGATGATGATGATGATGAAGATGATGATGATGATGATGATGATGATTGTAATAATAATATCAGAGGGAGTTAGGCCTGTTTAGCTTGGAGAAGAAGATACCAAGGGGTGACCTCATCAATGTCTATAAATATGTAAAGGGTAAGTGTCAGGAAGACAGCCAGGCTTTTCTCAGTGATTTCCAATGATAGGACATGGGGCAATGGGTGCAAGCTGGAGCTTAGGAGGTTCCATGTGAACATAAGGAAAAAGCATTTCACTATGAGGGTGTCAGAGCACTGGGACAGGCTGCCCAGAGAGGTTGTGGAGTCTCCTTCTCTGGAGACATTCAAAACCAGCCTGTATGCATTCCTGTGTGACGTAATCTAGGTGATCCTGCTCTGGCAGGGGGGTTGGACATGGGGATCTTTAGAGGTCCTTTCCAACCCCTAACATTCTTTGATTCTGTGAAAAGTGTGGTCTTCAGTCCCAAAGCACAGTAAGTATTTGATGCAGAGGGTGTATTAGTGGGTGGCTACAGACCGTCACGCTAATGCAAAGTATTCTTTGAATGCTGCAGTTAATTCTTTAATGAGCAGAAAACAGTAGTTATGTACAGTGCATTATAAATCTGTGACACATCAGAGGCACAAAAAAATGTGGATTTAACAGTACTGAAAGAGGAGAAACCATTTCTATTTGAGAAAATTAAGGTAGAAGTATCAAAGATGGTACTTCAGGGAAGAGTTATGATTTCTCAGTTTTAAAGAAGTTCTTCAAAAGTAACTCTGAGGATGTCCCAGATTTATGAAAAAGTATAGGACAGACAGCAAGAAAGCTCAACAAATATTAAAAATACAAACATTAAACATAAATACAATTATAAATAGAAGTATAAAGAAGGTCAGACCAAAGAGAAGGAAACACTGCCCAGGAGAAAGTTCAGAGCAGCCTACAACTATGACCAGGAAAGTCATTGAAAATTTGATAAGAGAAATGTGGGCTTCCACGCCTTGGAAGCAGAACACTGAGTTTTAAAGACTGAAGCAGAAACATTTCTGACAGATTGAATGCATGCACTAATATTTATTATGAATATTTATGTAGTCCAACATCCAAAGTAGCTGTATATATGGTGAGATCCTTTAACTTGCATAATCTCAAATCAAACAGTAGTAACTGATTCTCTGCAGGCTTAAGTAAATCCTGACACTGTCCTCTAGACTCACTGAAGTTGGATCATTAAAGTGAAATGCAGTGAGTCAGGCACAATCATCTAGAACATCATCTTCAAGGGACTTAGTTAAACAAAGCTGAAAAGCCGTGTGGACTAGCAAAAGACAGCTGACAAACCCAGGAATAGGGGTCAAGTGCTAATCTGAATAAACCAGAGTGGAGACCTCACTGCAGAGCCTAGGAGGGGGCGGGAAGGAGCCCACCCAGAGAAGGGTGGGAGCAGTATGTGCTGAGAGGCGAAAACTGCGTCTTAGCCAAATGCTTATCCCGAGGGAACTGGTGAATTAGAGTACTTGGAAGCAATTTAGGCTCTCTTGTTTCAATTTGTCTTGTGTTAGCGTCTGCATTGTATAAAGGAGGACAGAGTGCAGAATGGGGAGGGCTGATAATTTTGGACACCATATCTGACAGCAGAGTGCTCAGGCTTTGGTGCAGCAAACTGCACTGCTGCAGGTTCTTCAGATCCAGTGGCACAAATCGGAAGAGGAGCATCATCCTGCCTTTTGATCCATCTCTGCTTCTTGAGCGCAGATCTTCAGCCCCTGATTGCCATGTCCACACTCAGGCAATAGCCTCAGCCCTCAGTGAGCATCTGCTCCCAGTGCTGCTGGCCGCAGGAGACCAGAATTAGGTGTGGGAGCTCCCCGCCACTGTTTCCCACCAGAGGAAGTTCATGCATGCCAGCCAGTTCGTGGTAGCTGCCCGTAGGCAGGCCATTTCCCCCGAGTACGTGAATAGCTCTATTAATGAGTTTATGAAAATACTTACCCCAGTTACCAAAAATCTGCAGCTGCATCCAAGTGGTGGTAGAGCATCTTTTTGCATAGTGAGCTCTACTTAAAAAGGAGATGCTGTTTTGTTAAATAAACAATTTGTTTGACTAGAATAAAATTTAATTCCTCCATTTCATGTTGGTAATTAAGCTGCCTCAGCTCCCAAAATGTATGTAATTTTTGTGTTAGATCTATGAATATGTATTATCAACATAGTTTGTGATGAAATTCTGTATCTCACATATACATGTCATACATATACTACATATATTTCCATGTCTGTCTTAGCTTTTTCTTTTTTAAAACTAATATAACAATAACGATAAATTAATTTGGAGCTTAACAATGAAAGCTTTCACAAGGCAAAATATAAACAAAACCCACAGAGCTTCAACACAAAAACAGTGAAGAGGTTTGATGTTATGTACTTAGGAAATCCCTCAGTATTATTATTTATCTTAATGTAGTTTTTTGCATTTATTTTGAGAATTATTTGTGACTGAGAGTGCCTTTGTTGTCACTGAGCCATCTTCTCTTGAGCAATCCTGTGGCATCATTACATAGAGGAATCCAAGGCCAATAGTAAGCGCTGGAAGCATGTAAATGGAAAAATCAAGTCAACTGATTAAACTTTAAACAGGCTTTTATATGCTTTAATGTTTCTCTATCCTGCGTGACATATTCTGTGGGTGGTGGGCTTGGGGTTTTTCTTGGGTTTTTTTTGGTCTTCACAAGTAGAATTAGCATGCATCCTGGAACTTCTTACTCACATAACATGTCAGTGCGAGCTTCTTCTAAGGCTAGGAAAATATATATATTTGGGGTTTGGTTTGGTTGGGTTTGTTTTCTTTTTACTGTACCAGATCTGTTCAGATACACATGATTTGGTTTTAACCTGGCTTCTAATTTTTTTCTTTTTCATGCATAACGCAAACCACCTTCAGTCTCTTAAAATTATGGTTGATTCTTTTCAGTTTTGTGTTGCATTTTCTCTGTTACAATGTGAAAATACAAGAGGTTTTTCCAACGTGCTGCTCTATGCAGTAATTGTGAATTCTTTCTTACAGAGACATGTGACGCAGTCCAGTGGTAATCGAAAATTCAAGTGCACTGAATGTGGAAAAGCTTTTAAATATAAACATCACCTAAAGGAGCACCTACGAATCCACAGTGGTAAATAAACCAAGCATTTAATTGTGTACTAATGTTGCCATTTCTGCTCTTCATAACTCTGATGCAATATCTGTCTTGTAAGTCTAAGTTTAAAATCCTAGTGTTTTCCTCTTTCTTCCTCTGGGGCTCTGTAAGCGCTGACTGCAGCTTTCAGCTGTGTGCAGGAAATATGTAAGATAACTGAAGAGGATTTCTGGTTGCAGCTTAAGCTCTGACTGTTAAGGAAAACTTCACCTGTAGCAGAAGAAATGGGGTGTCCTTCTGGTCCTTTTTCATTACCTTTTTTTTAACTCAATGCTTGTAGTTTGCTTGGCATGTTAGGGGTGTTGCTACAAAATTTTAATTTATAATAATCAGGACATAACAACTATGCTTCCTACTGTCTGTGGCTTTGACTTTATTGAAATACCATATTTAAATAGCCTCAGGTCTGGAATTGTGATGTATTTTGGCCCTTTCCTTTGCCTCTGGAGCACAGAACCCCAGAAAAGCCAACTCTGGCTATGGGCATAGCGATTGCATGGCTGTGTGCATCTTCCTGGCAGTCTAACCCCATGTTCAAATCTAAAGGCAAACATCCATCTGTCTTCTGCATGTATCTCGTTTTTCTTTGCTTAAACTTGCCCTGTTTTTATTCAGCTGATGAATATTGTAGGAAGATAGGGATGTATGGTATTTAAGCTTGACGCAACAAAATGGGCTTAGCTCCTTATATAAATATGACTTGCATTTGTGGCATTTGTATTTTTCCTTTGGTTAATCATACTCTATTTTTTTCAAATTTGAAGTAGTTTATGCAGCTTCTGAAGTTAGCAGTGATACTACTTGAATAGAGTTTTATGGAATCTGCAATTATGGTGCAGACTCATTCATGTGATATGTAGACAGTTACTGGGAAATACTGGAACACATCATGATCATGTGGGCTCCACCCTGTATCTATTAGTGGATCCCAAACCTATCAAAGAACCCTAGGGTTAAAGAGCTACAGATGACATAATTACTCTTACTGTTCAATTCATGGTATAGGATTTTTTTTTCCCTAGGGCCCATTTGAGAAGTCATTTGGATATATCATTTTCTAATTACTGTTGCTTTATGAAGTCACACTGTAATGAAGAAAACAGCTGCATATGCCTTTTTTCTTCATTTTTGTTATCTTTAGGAGAGAAGCCATATGAGTGCCCAAACTGCAAGAAACGTTTTTCCCATTCTGGTTCATACAGTTCGCACATCAGCAGTAAGAAGTGTATTGGTTTGATGCCCGTGAATGGTCGAGCTCGGTCAGGGCTCAAGACGTCTCAGTGCTCCTCCCCTTCCCTTTCTGCATCACCAGGTAGCCCAGCAAGACCACAGATACGACAAAAGATAGAAAATAAACCCTTGCAAGAGCAACTTCCTGTTAACCAAATTAAAACTGAACCTGTGGATTATGAATTCAAGCCCATAGTGGTTGCTTCAGGAATTAATTGTTCGACCCCTTTGCAGAATGGGGTTTTCAGTGGTGGTAGCCCATTGCAGGCAACCAGTTCTCCTCAGGGTGTGGTGCAAGCTGTTGTTCTACCAACAGTAGGTCTGGTGTCTCCCATAAGCATCAACTTAAGTGACATTCAAAATGTACTTAAAGTGGCAGTGGATGGTAATGTAATAAGGCAAGTTTTGGAAAACAATCATGCTAATCTTGCATCCAAAGAACAAGAAACAATCAGCAATGCACCTATACAACAAGCTGGCCATTCCCTCATTTCAGCTATCAGTCTTCCTTTGGTTGACCAAGATGGGACAACCAAGATTATCATCAACTACAGCTTGGAGCAGCCAAGTCAACTTCAGGTTGTTCCACAAAATCTAAAAAAAGAAAACTCTGTTCCTACAAATAGTTGCAAAAATGAAAAGTTACCGGAAGATCTTACGGTGAAGTCTGAGAAAGATAAGAACTTTGAAGGTGAGACCAATGATAGCACTTGTCTTCTTTGTGATGACTGTCCAGGAGATCTTAATGCACTTCAAGAATTAAAGCACTATGAAACGAAAAATCCTCCTCAGCTTCCTCAGCCCAGTGGGACGGAAGCTGAGAAGCCCGATTCCCCTGTCCCATCAGAAACTGGGGAGAACAGCTTATCTCCCGGTCAGCCACCTTTAAAGAACCTTTTATCGCTCCTAAAAGCCTATTATGCATTAAATGCACAACCGAGCGCAGAAGAGCTTTCAAAAATAGCAGATTCGGTAAACCTGCCGCTGGACGTGGTAAAAAAGTGGTTTGAAAAAATGCAAGCTGGACAGATTTCTGTGCAGTCTTCTGGACCATCTTCTCCTGAACAAGTTAAATTAAGCAGTCCCACAGATAACGATGATCAAGCAGCAACTACAAATGTAAGCGAACCCCAGAACAGCACAAATAACTCCCAGGATCCTGTCAGTACCACAAAGTCTCAGACTTCACCGGGCGAATCAGCTCTGAATGGTTCGCGCAGCAGCACGCCATCCCCATCGCCACTAAACCTTTCTTCATCCAGAAATTCACAGGGTTATACGTACACGGCAGAGGGTGTACAAGAAGAGCCACAAATTGAACCTCTTGATCTTTCGCTACCAAAGCAACATGGAGAACTATTGGAACGATCTACCATAACTAGTGTTTACCAGAACAGTGTTTATTCTGTCCAAGAAGAACCTTTGAACTTAACTTGTGCAAAAAAAGAACCACAAAAGGACAACAGTATTACAGACTCTGATCCTATTGTAAATGTAATCCCACCAAGTGCCAATCCCATAAATATTGCTATACCTACAGTCACTGCCCAGTTACCTACAATTGTTGCCATTGCTGACCAGAACAGTGTTCCATGCTTGAGAGCTCTCGCTGCCAATAAGCAAACCATTTTGATTCCACAGGTGGCTTATACTTACTCTACTACAGTTAGTCCTGCAGTTCAAGAAACACCACCAAAACAGGCCCAAGCCAATGGAAATCAGGTACTTTGTCCCCACATTCCTGTATGTTGTGTATGACATACTCATTCTGTATCCATGCTAAACTAACAGAAAGCTGTCAAGATAAAAATAAAAATGTAAATAGAAGCAACCAGGTTTATTTGGCTCGATTGTTAATGGGAAACAGAAGTTACTGTTAAGTCCACTGCAAAGCTTGTTAGCTCAGGCAGCTTGAGGCCAGACTGACAGAAACTCTGTAGTTCTGTGGACAAGTCAGTTCTTTGCCATATTCAGCCATTCAGAAGCGTCTTCTCAGACATTAGCGCTCAGTATTTTAAAGGCAGTCTCATTCTCCTGATCAAAAAAACAAAGTACGGCCATGGCTTGTGTTTCTTCCTGGCCCTGTACCTCTTCTTGCGCCACATCCAGAAAATAAAATCTTTGGAACTTTTGGCCACTCCCTTCATGCTGCTCTGCTTTCTTGGCTTACAGAGCAGCTGAATTCATTACACCATAATGACACTTTAAACAAAATTCAGATGTATTCTCAATTGAAATTTGGGCTGGTTTGCATCTCTTCTTCATCTGCTATTCCTGTATCTTCCCCTGTTCCTCCCTGGGTACATCCAGATGTGATTTAATCAGAGTCAGGCCTCCTGAGAAACACCCGTGCATGTTCAGGTAGGCACAGAGCAGAACAGGAAAGTGGCTCACGTAAAGACTGAGCGTTTCTAATTACATCTTCAGAATTGGCTGTTTGACATTTCATGCAGGCTTCGGTATTGCCAGAGACCGAGTTGTTTGTATGTTAAAGCTTATGAGACAGGCACCATTGCAGGCAGCTACCACACACATTTTTGTATTCAGATTTGATAATCTATAACATAATTAACTCTTTGTGTAGTGATACTGCTGGTATCAGTAGAAAATACTGTGCTTCGTACAGGTGAGCTTCAATGCTTAAAATACTTAGAAATAAAGTAAAATCGGTCCCAGTAAGAATTCTGCATCTGTATGGTGGCAGGGACCGCAAAGTAGAGCAAAGCAGCAAAAGATTTGGTTTACTAAGTCAAAACAATTTTGTTTGGCTGTTTACAGAGTTGAATAAGAAAAATACTGCAGCTTCAGCTTACATTTTATAATCTGCATGCTTCATCAGTGCATTTTCTTTATTGAACTCAACCTTTGTTGTAATTTTTCTTCAGGATGAAAGGCAAGACACTAGCTCAGAAGGAGTATCGAATGTAGAAGATCAAAATGATTCTGATTCAACACCCCCAAAGAAAAAGATGAGAAAGACAGAAAATGGGATATATGCATGTGATTTATGTGACAAAATATTCCAGAAGAGCAGCTCGTTATTGAGGCATAAGTATGAACACACAGGTACGTAGTAGGAAAACCAGTTTCAGATCGTTATTTCATTGGTAGTGTGTAACTGCTAATCTTAACAGGAATACAGTTCTTGGAAAGTGTAAGGAAATGTAATAGTCCTTCTTGTCATCTGTGCTGAGCCGTCTTTAGAAATCTATGTTTTATATATTGGTTCAGCAGAACTGTGATTCTCTGTTTCTTTAAATTTGTGAAACCTGGACCCGAATAGAAAAAGGGGAGTTCCTTCCATCTGGCTCACGGGCAATCATCTGTGAGCCACAGCCTGTAACTAAGGATGTATTCTTTCTACTTTACCTTGCCTGGTTATAAATTAAGAAAAATGAAATATTATCATTATAAATTAAGAGAAAAGGATAATCTATGGGTATGATACTTTACATGAAAGGCAATGTGTCTGTCTAGCATGAAGGATTTTCATACTGAGCCACATTTGTAATGATCCAAGGTTAACAGCTATCAATTAGACATGGAATCTAACCCCAAAAGAACGCTGTTTTGCTTTTGATCTTTATTTTAATTTCTTGTCATTCCTTTTGGCTCCAATTCTGGTATCTTTGGGTTTTTGGGGTATTTTTTTTAAATTACTCTCTTATTTCTTCTGTAATATCTTTAAAATTTTCCCTTTTTTATTGGCTAGATGCCTATATTATATTACTGCATATTAATGTTTTTATTTTAAAAATTTTTCTTTTGTCTTTACCACTTGATCAAGTTTCTCAAGTTGTATTTGTGAAGACTGTTTATTTTCATACCTTTCCTGTCTTGAGACCCTTTTAACTCCTCCATTTACTTTTAAGTGCAGTGTTCAGAATAATAGAGTCATTTGGGTTGGAAAAACCTTTAAGATCATCAAATCCAACCATTAACCTAACACTGCCAATGCTACCACAAACCCACGTCCCTCAGCGCTACATCTACATGTCTTTTCAATACCTTCTGGGGTGGTGACTCCACCACTTCCCTGGGCAGCCTGTTCCAGTGCTTGACAACCCTTTCGGGGAAGAATATTTACATAATACCCAGCACCCAGCCTCCCTTGGTGCAACTTGAAGGTGTTCCCTCTCACATTGTTACTTGGGAAGAGAGACTAACACCCCCACCTTGCTGCTTGTTTGGCCTAAGCTGACATGGAAGCTTTAGTTCTCTGTATAGTGTGACCAAAAAACTACTGTGCTACTGTCTCAGTCATTTATCTCTACACTTAGACTGTGCAGAGTTGTTTTGTGTGACAACTTTGAGTTTTAAAATTAAAATAACATTACAAGATACTCTAAAAACAAGGCAACAAAGTTAAAAGCTAGGAAAGGGCAGAAAGAGAACTAAGTGAAACAAAGCGTATTTTTCTTGTTAATATAAGTGTAGCCAGCAGGTGTTTACATATGGCATTTACCTGTGCCAACCTGAATTTTAGAACAATTTTCCCTTTACCTGTGATAACATGGAAGTAATACATAAAAACCAACATAAAAGCTTAGTTGATGTAAAATTTCCATCAGTATAGAAAAGTCAATGTGGTTTTCAGTCAAAATAATGTTTGCTGCAAGAAACAGTGCATTGTTTTGCAAGAAACATCCTTGTCTAATTTACCTGTATTTCCATTTTTTGGTGCTAAAAGTCACATATGAAAATGTTTGTCGCTCTGTGTTCAGTTTTCCTAAATCACTTAGAAATGACCCTTGTAATTGTGACATGTCCCCTTGCACCCTCGTCCTTTGGGTTCAGGTAGGAAACTCAGGCTGATGATGCGTGGGGTAGAACGTCTTGCTAAATAAGAACGTTGAATGTTGGTAATAAGCTCACCCACAACATTTTATAATGAAAACAACAATATGTGCTTTAAAAACTTCATCTACAAGATGTCCAATTGTTTGCTCTTTATTTTGCAGGTAAAAGGCCTCATGAGTGTGGAATCTGTAAAAAAGCCTTCAAACACAAACACCATTTGATTGAACACATGCGACTGCATTCTGGGGAGAAACCCTACCAATGTGACAAATGTGGAAAGCGCTTCTCACACTCGGGGTCCTACTCTCAACACATGAATCATCGCTACTCCTACTGCAAAAGAGAGGCAGAAGAGCGGGACAGCACGGAACAGGAGGAGACAGGTCAGGAGGTCCTCAGCAACGAGCATGCTGCTGCCAGGGCGTCTCCATCCCAGATCGACTCGGATGAGAGAGAGAGTCTAACCAGGGAAGAAGAGGAAGACAGTGAAAAAGAGGAAGACGAGGAGGAAGAAAAAGAGATAGAAGGACTTCAGGAAGAAAAAGAATGTAGGAAACTACAAGAAGTAGAGAATGAAGAAGAAGAAGAAGAAGAAGAAGAAGAAAGGAAAACTGAAGGTAACAAGAATGATGAAGCTGTAAATCAAGCAAGCAATGCAGAACCAGAAGTTACACAGAATAATGGGCAGGTGTCTGAAGAAAAAACAAATAAAGCTTAAAGGATAGTTTTTTGTATAAGGAAAAAAAAATTGGTTATGAAGTTCGTTCTATATTATACATGCTTTTCATGGAAACGCAGTAGCCTGCATACTGTGATTTCTGTTCACTACTGTGTAAAAAAATATATATATAAAAAAAAGAAAAAGAAAAAAAAAAAGAAATCCAGGTGTGCCTGAACCTCAGACTTAGTAATTTTTCACACAGTTTTCAAAGTTAGGAACAAGTTTATAACATGAAGCAGATTAGAAAAATACAGTGACTCTGGAAGCAAAGATTTAACAGGTGGTAGGAAGCCTGATTTATTGGACAAGCATCTGGCATTGTTTGTTTTATCAGTATTAATTTTCATTCTTTAGTTGATTAATTTTTAAGCTGTACAATTGGGAGAGATTTCTATGATTTTTTTTTTTAATGGTAAAACATTTCCTAAATCCGCTTCAGTATTTTCTTATGTTTAAAATGTGAGAACTTCTGCACTACAAAATTCCCTCCTGCAGAAACCTGTAATGCAGTTGCAAACAGTGCTTGGCTACCTTTGTAAATTCAACCTGGAAGGTAGCGGTTTATGACATTAGATGTTGTAGTAGAGCATATTATCATTTAAAGTGTATTGTTAGCCTTAAGAAAGCAGATGATAGAAGAACTGAAATTTCTTACTCATGTGATTAAAAATGTAGTTGAAAAGATTGTCGTTGAGTTCTGATTGCAGGGACTAACAGTGTTAATACTGGTAAGGACAGCAAAGTCGTCAAAATCAGTGTTTGTAATTGTGTTTTGAGTATGTAGTAACAATATGAAGGATATGATATGAAGCTTTGTATCTCCTTTGGCCTTATGCAAGACCTGTGTGCTGTAAGTGCCATTTATCGGTATTACAAAGGCTCTGAGCAGCCTTTACCCAATGCGTGGCCTACAATAACTAGCATTTGTTGATTTGTATCGAACTTCTAAACTAATCATGGGGAAAAAAACACTCAGCCATCAGAGAGGTAAGAACACTGGTATGTTTCATTATTTAATTATTTGGTGGTATTTTGGGTTAATACCTGACTTGCAGAATTTCTCTACAATAATTACAAGGGAAATTTTCTAATCTGCTTTATTGCTTTATTGGTTTACTTTGATTTCAGACACATACATGACATGTTATCTGGCTCATAAGTATTTTCAAATGTTAGTTATTATGGACCCCATTTATTAACAATGTTAGCTGATTTTTACCTATCAGTATTATTTTATTTCTTTTAGTTTATAGATCTGTGCAACATTTTGTACTGTATGTCTTCAAACCTGGCAGTATTAATACCCTTCTTACTGACATATGTACCTTTTTAGTTTTAGAAAACTTTTATATTTATGTGTCTTATTTTTATATTTCTTTATTTATTACACAGTGTAGTGTATAATACTGTAGTTTGTATTAATACAATAATATATTTTAGTATGAAAATTTGGAAAGTTGATAAGATTTAAAGTAGAGATGCAATCGGTTCTCTTGCATTGAGATTTGATTTAACAGTGTTATGTTAACATTTATACTTGCCTTGGACTGTAGAACAGAAGAATTAAAATGGGAATGTATTAATTTTACAATTGCAATCAATTCATTTTACCTTTACCCAGTTTTTAATATAAAGCTCTTAAATTTTGAAATTCACTGTGTGACTAATAGCATGATGCTCTGCAGTTTTATTAAGAGATTAGTCTAACCATAAAACTCTCATTTCCTTAGTAAGCCAAATTAGAATAATCTTATAAACAGTGTTGGGAACAATGTTTAACATTTTTGTGCCAATTTGTTCCTGTATTCATGTATGTATGTTACAAATCTGAAACTTCATTTTTAAGTTCCTTGTTACATCATGGTCATTTTCTAGTTTTTTACCAGACTCCCCATCTCACAATAAAATGCGTCAACAAGTCTGACTGACTGTCGTTATTCTGGTCATTTAGAAAATGATTTTCAGTTATTTCTACGAGATGTTACTGTGACACGGGTCCTGCTGCAGTTTCAGCTGCACCTGAGGAGCACGTAAGTGAACAGTCGGTGTGACCGTGCAGGTGAAGGGGCGGCTACATCAGCGCACTGACTGGCCTCACAGCTGCATTCGCAAACCAGGCCGTGCGGCTCTGGGATTTAGTTTTATTTCCTTGTATCTGATAAACAGCTTAATGCTCCCTTTCAATGCGAGTGCTTTTCAAGGAATCACAGAATCACAGGAAGAAAGTCTGTAACTGTTCTCTTGATTTAGCAATAAGCTAGTGAAAAGGTGGAAGTAATGTCTTACTGTCAAAGATGCCAAAGATGCGGCACCAACGTTACAGGTATTTGTCATTTCAGTAATGTAAGTATGGAGGCTTAAAAGTTGTGTTACATGGGCATGTTTAGAATGTTTTGTGGCTGAAGCAAAGTTTAGAGACTGCTCTTTACACAAAGCTCCATTCTTTAACAATCCCTAAAGGGGGATTACAGTTGTTGATTTTGGGGTTTTTAAACCAGCGACATATAAGTTCCTTTATATTCCCATGTCTTAAGTTTTGAGTAGTTCTCAATCTCAGCAGTAATACATACAAAACATTTTTCCCATATATTCAGTGTTTTATTTTGTCTGTACTTTGCTGTATACCAAATATTGCCCCTTTAAGTGGAGTAAGCACTTCACTGGGTAGTATCATTGAAGTAAATATGAGGATACTGTTTTGAAAAAAATAACTGTTTATATTGCATCAGTGATGTTGCCTTGTAATTATTACTGTAACAGAATCTACCAGGTAGGTCAGGATTTCCCACAGGTGAAACTGTCTCTCTGCTGTTCTAGGTAATGAAAAACACCTTTTTGAAAAAGATTTTTCACATTTTTTACATTCCAGGAGCATCTCTCTTGTCTACAGCAATAAAAACCAGTAAGACCTCTGCTGAAAATGGTATGGAACTAATATTTTGCTGTCTTTAGTAATGCAACCAAGAATTTTAATAAAGCCAAGGTTACACACATAAGTGGCGGCTGCATGTGAAAGGCCAGTACCTTTCATTTCCCAATCCTTAAATGAAGGAAGAGAAAACTCTGCTGGGATAGAGCACCAAGTCCTGGCGATTATGATGCAGGAAATGTCTCCGCTTTGGAGGAGAAAATTTATATTCATTACTTAAACGATGAAACAATTATTAACATTTTTATCTTCAAAATGGATTGGTGTATTGAATTTTGCATCTGTGAAGCCCAGAGTTGCCTCTGATTTTTGTGACCTTATAACATCATTTATTACCCATTTGAAAAACACAAAACCTGTGATACATCTTCATTTAGCAGAGCAACCTCAGCTGGAACAGAGAGGTGCTTAGGAGACGCAAGCTTTATGCCCGGCCCCACCGGTGGGGTGTCTGCAGTGCAGAGCCCAGGCAGCTGTGAAGGAGTCCATCCCCCAAGGTACCAGCAGCAGCAGCTGCAGGGACATTCTCTGTAACTTCATGGTAACGCAGTTTCAAGGAGAGCAAGTTTTGCACATGGAAAAGAGTGAAAGGAAAAGTGTAAAAGCCTTTGCATGCTGTACTTGAAGTAAAAGTTGGAAACGATAGCAAAAATGGAATGTAGTGTTATTAAAACGTCACTGTCCTGTGGGGTGGTCTTTGGTCAGAAGATGAAAAGGTGTCCTGCGTGCCCAGGCTGTTGTCTGTGCTGGCTTCTCCCTCATGCTCACCACGTGTGGCTCAGCCAAGCAATAGTGACAGCCACAAGTCCTCACCGACAAAAAGTGTCCTTCATATGCGGCATGGGACAGAGTGCTCACCAGAGCCCAGCACAACACACACTGTCACAGAATGTTAGGGGTTGGAAGGGACCTCTGGAGATCATCTAGTCCAACCCTTGTAGGACTCCAGAACAAAATTAATTTCTAAAGTCATTTTCTGTTGCAAAACTGTGACACTAGTGTGTCATCTTTTATCAAGTATTAGAGAATAGGAAAAATATTACAGAACAGGAACAGTGTTACAGAAGAAGTAAATGTTAAGCTTCTTACCCCAGGGTAGGGAACGCCCTTCTGAGATCCTGAGGAAACAGGAGCAGAAAGAGGCACTTAAAGTGGTAGAGAAAGCTAGATGACATTGAAGTAACAGCTTTCCCCTCTCCCAGTAGTAATGGTGTGGCATCCCTGTGGCGTGGCTGGTGGCACCCTCAGATTCTCCAGAGCCTCATCGCTATCTGCTTGCAGGGATTCTGGATCAGCCTCTCCACATGTGTAACTGGTGACTCAGCAATGCTCAGCAATGCTGTGTGCATGAACTTGAAAGTCTGGGGTTTCTAATTGTATTGAACTCCATCTGGTTAATTAATGGACACTAAAAAAAGAAATTGGGAAGTTTTGTTGGTTTGGCTAATCTCAGTGCCCTTCAATAGCTATCTTACCTTTTAGTAGAAGAATGCATCATGGCATATCAACCCATGTTGATAGTTTTGTTGGTTTGGCTAATCTCAGTGCCCTTCAATAGCTATCTTACCTTTTAGTAGAAGAATGCATCATGGCATATCAACCCAGAATGCACTATAGTTACCTTAAAAGGCACTATTCTTCAGAGACAGAGGAGTAATAATAGCTTAAGCTGGCAGCAAGCGTTGTCTTCACACTTAAGTAAAATTATTCTAATGTGATTATTGCCAGTAAGCCCACAGTCAGTGTCTGTACAAGCAGCCCTTGGCTGATGTGTGTGCCCAGGATGGTGGTGGCCACGAGCCTGAGCGGCACTTTGCAAGCAAAGCTGATACCAGAGAGAAAATACGGCACTGCTGAGAGCGCAGGATGGAGGCTGTGTTGTAGATTTTCAATTTACGTCCTGGTAAATTTAAGTACTGGGTTTTTTCCTCTTCCTTGGCAGAATAACTTGTTTAACTGTCACTAGAACAGTCTCTGCATTTCGTCTTTCCTTTGTTTTTTGGTGAGTCTTGAGTTCTCTAACTCTGCATTTAGATGTCAACCTTTCTGTGTCGGGGACTGCCCTTGGGTCTTGCTGATCTTCGTGCAGACTGGGGTTTGTGTAATAATCAGGAGATTTGCATGGCGTGTTAATTCGGGAATTAAGGGGATAAATTGGTTAAACCCTGAAGAACCTGAAATACACCTACACTAACTTGTATCGTTCTTCATTCGTTTCTGTTCCTCTTTTACCTGGGAAGCTGCTCACTGTTAGCATACCCCGGGGCCCACAGCCAGACCACAGAGTCTGACAGCACTTTGTATGACTGGGTCCTGTTTCCACCCTTTGCTGTTCAGGAGCTCTCTCTTTAGGCTAAATCCTGAGTGACTGTCGGTGAGTAGTATCACTGGAGCTCTTGAATTCTGTGAAGCTTTCTAAGTGTTTAATGACAGGTAAGCTATTGCAAAGGCATAGAGAGAGCATTTTGCTGGTTTCAGCGTGCAGGAATAAAATCAGTTGGACCAAGTTTTTCCTTATGTAACTTCATTAGAAAATTACACAAAGCTCTGAAAATAACAAGGGCTTCCAACAGATTTGTACGGTCATGTCACAGCACACAAAAAGAGCACTTGCAGGTTTTTTGTCCTCTCTCAATCAGATCAATCCAATAATGGGAAAACATGCACGGCAGTCCTCCATTTCTTTTGCTGAGGTGGAAGGTAACGCTGCAAACCAGCTGAACAGCTATCTGACTGGTACATGCCTCATTCTGAGTCCCTGTGAGCAGTGTCAGAGTGAGGGGGAGGAGGTTTAACCCGTCTCATGGTTGGAGCCAGTCACACAGCCAGCAGCACCTTTCCACAAGCTGCTGCTACCAGCAAGGGAGCGTTTGAAGTGGTTGTGGTTACAGCCTGACCAGGTCAAATGATCTCAGCTGTTGTTGTGGAGATAACAGGGACTTCAATCAAGACAAGCTGACTAAGTTGACCTCGAGCCAGCTTTTTTTCCCCATTTAGACAGCTCTGAAGAATTCCTCTGGCAGGAGCCAGCAGCCATGTTTGGAGGAGCTGCCAGCCTGCATCGCCCATGGCAGAACAGCCACCCCTCTGTAAATTATAAAGTCTTGAGAGTAGCAACTCATGTTCCCCAAAACATGGTGTTGTCTTTAGAATATTTTTTTTTTAATCTCTTTAATCAGGGTTCTTCACACTGGTATTTTGGTCTCCAAGACAATCTATTGTGTCAAGTGCTCTTAAAAAGTCCTGAAGCTCAGTGAGAGGCCTTTTGTAGACCAAGGAACAAGGAATTCTAGCGTTTTCACTTGTGATGAGTGTTCTCACAGTTTCTGTAGCTCTCCCAACCCTGATTAAGAAGGCCAGTTTTCCTGGCTTAGGATAATAAAAATATTAATTGATGAATGGTAATATAGTTGCACGGGGCTGTTCAGGCAGAGTTGGGAACAGAACCGGAGGTCTCTACCATGACCAAGCCATCTGCCTTTTACTTTAACATGCACTTTGTTCTGAAGGGATATGACAAATGGAGCATTTCTGTGATTTTTCACCCTTGAGCAGCTGTACTGCCTGACAAGCTTATCCTATTACACCACAGTCAAGAGGCCTGTTCTTCAGCTCAAGCAGCAAAGGCTCAGAATTTGTATACAATAAAAGCATCTTATTCAGGGCCAGCAGATGCCAAAAAACAGCTGGGGAGACATTTGGCTAGGTGGTCGATTGCCACTCACAATTTTCTTCCAGAGCTGTTTCCAGAAGCTGTAACCTTTGTGCCCTGTTGCTCCCTGCACACACGGACACAGGGGTTGCTGCTACAAGCGGAGAGGTGAGTGTGCTGTCAGTCCGGGGCGATTCAGGTTCTGCCAGTGACTCTTATGGAGGGGAAAGAGTGAAAGTTTTGCTGGCTGTCTATGGCTCTGCCGACCCAGTACATCATCTTGCTCCTTACAATTCCTTTTTTGTGAAGGCCACACATCAGGGACATGCTATCTGGGACCCAGTGGCTCCCCACGGGGGGCTCCAGCTGCAACCCCTAGGGGAGAGGAGTGGAGGGGAAAACCCACCTCAGTGCCACAGATTGTTCTATGTGCAAATAATCTTTACAGAAATCACTCAACTTGTGACTACTTATGTAAATAAACCTATTGTAGCACCCCCTTTTGCTCCTTTGCAGTTAATTATTTTCTGATTTTTAGTGTTAAGGAAAACAAAAGCTCAATTCCTGCTTTACTGTCCCTCTAATGAGCGCCTGTAGTTCCTGACTGTGGCCCCACTGTCCCTGTTTAAGAACTGCAGTGCTGCATTGCTCCCTCTCTGATAATGGACACATGCTCGGATCAGTGAAATCCAAACCTGTTCAGCTGGCTGTCTCTAAAACTAAATGAAAATATCTGGAGAATCTGATGCCAAAAAAATGGTAGATATTTCATGACCAGAACCATGTATATACCAAAGACCATTTATTTTCCTCATTTTTTACACTGCCTGTTGAAATCACTGTCCCAGTCCATCCTCTGCTCCTCTTGCTACCCAGTCTCTACCCAGCTGTTCTCAGTTTTGCCCTGTAGGCCAAATCCTCCCAACCATTGCTGCACCTCTTCTGACTGCTGTAGGCAAACAAGATTCTCTGGTGCTGTGGCTGTGCTCCAGTGAATTCCTCTGCTGCTGGAAAAGCAGGCACCTGAAAACACCAAACCAGGAGGCAGCATACCTTCACTGTCAGAGCAGAACCGCCTTGTGCACTCAACCCGAGCATTGCACCGAATCCACCATAGCCAACTCATATGCTTCCTTCTAAACACAGATTTTGAACTTCTGTGGGATATCTCATGTTTAACACCTTCATATTTCACAAATGAACTTTTCCATAATTCTACTCAATGAGCTGCCTTCTGAAGCTTCTGAAGTGCAATTTGGCTACCCTGCTACTTAGGTGTCTAGATGAGTGGTGTTACGTGATGTGGACTTGCTGAGTGCAGGCAGGGCTGAGCTCTCCTTGTGGAAAGCAAAGCCTTTGTTCCCCCAAAAAAGTGAGTGTTACCATCAGTGACCTGCAGCACATGGAGATACTCTGCTGAATAACCAGCAGTGCTAGAGGGTAGAAGAATGCTGCTGTATAATCTCTAGGGTGTTCTGAATTTGGGACAATGGTGTATTTCACAGTCAAAAATGGCAACAATAAATTAAATATCCTTGCAAAATACAATTCCCTTGCTGTGGAGAGCCTGGTTCAGTGCTGGCTATCAGAGAAGGGACACAGCAGCCTGGATTTGCTTGAGATGGTGTAAGCAGGGTAAGTGTTAGCTCTAGGTCGGCTTGACCCAGTAGCTAGCTGTAACTGGATATTGCTGGTGCTCGGACACCTGCAGGATGCGATAAAAGGATGTTTAAACTTCAGGAATGTGAAAACAGAACAAAGAGGGGACGGGCTGGCATCTATCTGCTTGACCAATAGTGAGCTTGACTTCTGCAATATGCATGAGCTAATTAAGCAGTGTATTTAACCAAGGCTTGCTTGAATAAAAATTGGGACTTGCTGATGAACCATATGGTGGTCGAAGTCTCCCGTCTCTGACACCTTGCTACAAATACCTTCTAACCTCCTGACGGTTTTGGCCATGGTCTCCTAGTCAATGGGTTTGTGAGCCTGTGCTGCATCTCATCTTGCAATGCATTTTGACCTGATGACTGCTCCTGGCCAACTTTGACAGAAAATGTGATGTGTCAAAGATGTGAAGTCCTTGCATGACTTGTGAAACTTGGCTGTCTAGGGCAGAGGACTTCCTTCTCCAAGTGGCAGAGGAGCCAACAAGGAGACATGCTGTGCTGGACCTTGTTCTCACCAACAAGGAGGGGAATCTGAAGCTCAGAGCAGTCTTGGCTGCAGTGACCATGAAATCATTGAGTTTATGATCCTCAGTGCAGTGAGGTGAGTGCACAGCATGCTCACTACTCTGGACTTCAGAAGACCAGACTTTAGGCTCTTCAAGGATTTAATTGATAGAGTACCATGGCACAAAGCCCTGGGTGAAAGAGGGGTCCAGGAAAGCTGGTTATTATTCAAAGATCACATCCTCCAAGCTCAGGAGTGATGCATCCCAATAAAAAGTAAGTCAGACAAAGCAGCTGAACAAGGAGCTCCTGGACAGATTCAAACACATACAAAAAAAGCCTGCAGATGGTGAATCAAAGGCAGGTAGAATGGGAGGAATATAGATAAATTATCCAAGCAGCCAGTGTGGTCTTCCCCCTCCACTCTCGTGAGACTTCACCTGGAGTACTGGGTCTCCAGTACCAGAAGGACGTGGATCGAGCCCAGCAAAGGCCACAAAGATGATTAAGAGGGCTGGAGCACCTCTTCTATGAAGACAGGCTGAGAGAGTTGGGCTTGTTCAGCCTGGAGAAGAGAAGACTCCAGGGAGACCTTACTGCAACCTTCCAGTTCCTGAAGGGGACCTACAAGAAATCTGGAGAGGGACTGTTTACAAGGCATATAGTGACAGGACAAGGGGTAATAACTTTAAACTGAAGCAGGGTAGATTCAAATTAGATATTAGGAAGAAATTCTTCTCTGTGAGGGTGGTGAGGCCCTGGCACAGGCTACCCAGAGCAGCTGTGGCTGCCCCCTCCCTGGCAGTGTCCAAGGCCAGGTTGCGTGGGGCTTTGGGCAACCTGCCCATAGCAGAGGGTGTCCCTGCCCATGGCAGAGGGTTGAGACTAAATGAGATTTAAGGTCCCTTCTAACTCATATCATTCTGGGATTCTATGGTTATGTGAGTAGCTACAGTGTCTGGCCAACATGGGGTCTGCCAACAGGGCTGACACCCTCATCTCATTCCCAGGGTAAGAATCTCACATTGAATTTTTTTACTCTCCAGCCAAATAAATACAAAATTCTGCCACACAAGGTAGAACTAACCCAATAATAGAGCAGAGGGCCAGAACAGAGCATGCTGCCTTTGAAACTCCTCACTTAGATGGGAAAACTGAGCACAAGTTTCATATATCCCTCATGAGTGCTGTAGCACAGATATAACATGGATACAGGTCTGTGGGCTCTGATGGATTGTCAGCACTTTGATGCAGGTGGACTTCTGGAGATGCCCAGAAGCAGATGTTTAAACCTCCTGAGAACCATATTTCCAAGCACCAAGCCTGCAATTTGACAACCACTGCAGTCAGCATTAGCAAGTGTCTGCTGCTGCAAGGGAGAATCTGGCCACCTCTTGTCTGCTGGTCTCTGCTCTGCTCTCTCCCAAGCTGGTACAGCCCTACCAGGACAAATCCACTTAACCAGTAACCAATTGTTTTTCCTGGTTATTTTTCAGCTGGATCAGTTCACTGAGTAACACAAAGACTTGCTGGAGCAAGAGAAAGGAAGGTTGGGGTGTGGGGTTGGCCTTTTAACCTGGTGTAAAGCAGGCATCGAGCATGCCCTGAGCTGTCTCCTGAGGTCAGCATACCTGTCTGGTGCCTCTGAGGGCAACACATTTCAGTACAGCTGCTGGAAGTAAGGATTAGCTCAGGTGGATCAGTATGGACCTGGTAGTGGATCTAACTGAAATGCTTTTTGAAGATGTTCTGTGCTTATTGTTGAGGTTCAGCATCTTTGATTTTGCCCTTCTGAAGTGTTCTCCCTTTGACTTTAAAGCTTCTTTGCCAGAGTGCAACAGCCTGCACAGAGTTTACTCAGCCAAGACTCAGTGCCCCAGTGTCAGTGGTGGGAAGCAGTTCAGAAGGAGCCTCTCACTGCAGGCTGTACCAGTAACAGCTCAGCTAAACCCAAACTCCTGGCTTTGCTCTGCTCTCAGAGCCACACTGGCATTTGTTACCCCGAAATGCAGTGTAACCAGCCCCCCTTTGGTCCCTGTATACATGGCTGTGCTCGCTGCCAGCTATTGCTAAAACATTTCATGTGGTTTGTGATGCAAGCAGATCATTTTGGTTTTGAGCTAAGAACCACCTTCTGTGCTGGGTGACTTAAAACCATGCTCCCCTCCCCTGTCCCCCTCTCCCATGCCTGTGCTCTGCATGCTGCTGCTTTTGGGCTGGATAACAATATCTGGGTTACAGGTATTCTACCCCTCAGGTTTGCTTTATCCATCACAGCATTTCTGTATGTGCAAAAGGCGAAGGCACGGGGCTGCTTAAGTCCAGGCTGCTGAGTTATTGTCAGAGCAAGAAAATGTCCTTTGCCCTGTTGCGTCAACATTTCTTCTTCACTTCCAGGCTGTTACAAGAGCAGAGGCCACAATTACCTCTATAAGTCATTTAGCATATTCAAAATTAGAATGGCTTGACTTTTCCCTTGTTTACAAACGAGCCACTGGCAGCAGGATGTCATCACGCTGAGACTGCAGGCTAGACATAAGAAAGGACTTGAGGGCTTGACCCTGGAATGAAGTCCAGGGATCTCTGCTGAGACGGTACATGGTGCAGAGGGAAAATCGGGTGCACCCAAATGTGACGTAAATGAGCTGGCACCTCCTTGGCTCAGTGATGCACTCACATCCTTCTGTCCACACACAGTCCAAACACAGTTTTCTCTCTGAGAATCAGCGTTTTTCTAGACCCTCTGCTGGGCAGGGCTCACTGCCATGTCCCAGAGGTAAAATTATTCATCTCAGCGGGAGGAGGAACAACCCACCCATCACTGTCTCACCAGTGATTGAAAACTGTGACCTAGCAGACACTGGCTATTGCAGAGCAGGGCTGGGGAACTTCCTTTCCTTTGGCTGAGACACTTTTCCTCTTTAGAGGACTAGGGTGAAAGGAGAGGGTGGAAAAAGGAGACAAGAACCATACAAACAAGCATGGGCACAAGAGGGAATCTGTCTCTGACCCCACAGGAAAAGCAGTCCCTGGTGGAGTTGATGTCCCTGTGCTGATTGCAGTGTCCCAGGAACTGGTCCGTCCATGTTCAGCAACTGTGCTGGAGTACAGCAGCCTCACTGGGTGCTCTCACTACAAGCTGCTACATAAGGGACAGGTACCTCCTTTGCCCAAGCTTTGGAGGAAAATACCACCTGTGCCTGTGTTTCACAAGGAGCAGAAATCATCAGTGTGCATGAGTCAGCAAGTCAGGTTCCTCGGGAGATTTTGGAGATCCATGACACTAGGTGTCCTTCACTTCTCTATGGGCAGGAAAGATGTGCTGGCCCACTGGCACTGAGGTGGCCCTGGGCAGCAGGGACCTCTGGGTGCCTGCCAGAGGGGCCAAGGGCTATTACAGGCAGCTACATTAGATCTAGCTTTTGCTACCTACATCGTGTGAGGGGATGTATAAACCAGCTCCATCAGCTGTGACGGCAAAAAAGAAATGCATCACTGTCCATTGCCTCACTGGTTTTCAACTCGTCTCCATATGAAATCTCTCCAGGGAAGAGGATGGCCCTGCAGTGTTTGCAGAGCTGGCCCCACAGAAGTGTATTTACAGCTATCCAGGAAAGCTCCCAAAAAATTCCCAAAGATCAGCCTTGTTCCTCCTGCCCCTGGGTAAGCAGTGTGCTGCCCTACTGAATAAAAGCCCCAGTGTATTCTTTGTGTGGATCTGAATGAGTCTTCCTGCCTTACGTTGTCCCTTTCTGTCAAAGCCAGTGGCAGAGCTGCCCATGGGGGACAGCCAGGTGCCCCCATCCTACCCTCGTGCAGGAACAAGTAGAGCAGGAGGCATAAATCCCAGATCACAGATGTCATATTCAAGGATGAAAATAATTGAAATCTCTCTATGCCTCCCCTCCAGTTTCCCTATCTTGAGAAGAAAGATAAGTATAAATCATTATCCACAGGCATGCTGTGGGATCTAATTTCAGTAATGCCTGGTCGGTGAAGCATGGGAGCTCTAGGAGAGCAAAGCTGTAGCTGTGAGGAGAGGGTTGGAGCGTTTCCTGCGGTACAGAGGTCGCCTGCCATTCAGTCACCAGATGCCCTGTGCCATATGGGCTGCCCTGTACTTACCGCTCAGGTCTGCTGAGGTTGGGTCTCTCCTGTCTCTTGGGACAGTACTGAGCTGGAGACCATCCGGACAGAAAAGGAGCATGGCAAACCCTGCTAAAAATGCACGAGAAGCAGGGACAGGCCAACCAGGCTGGAGACATGAGAGTTGGGCCGAGGCTGGAGCTCCCAGGGGCTCGAGGATGGGGTGTCTTTGCTTTGATTTCCTCTGTGGTGGCTGCCCCTGTTGGTCCCCCATGCAGAGAGGAAGAGAAATATATGGTTTTGATTTACGTTTATTAACACAATTAGCTCAATGTTTATTTGGAAAGGTAAAAATCTTACTTCCATTCCAAGTGTTACAGAACAAAACATTATGAAGAATGACTTCTAATATGTACTTCACATGCTTATTACTGTGGCCAGGCAAGAAGGGTTCATGTGCGAGCAGACTGCAGCTCTGAATTGCTTTTGTTCTTCATAACCAACCTTCTCAGAGATGCGAAGAGCTAAGGAGAAACATTATAGCCAGATAAAACTGGAGGCCGTCATACTTCAGGCTTTATTTAAGCCTGTTGAGCAATAACACCTCCCAGCAAAACCACCAGCCATAAAGCAGCAGAATTATTTACATTCATTTCTCAGAAGAAAACCTTCCCTGGTGCTTCCCAGCAAGGCACTGCTGGACAACTTGTTCTGGAGACAGGAAACTGCATCTGACCATGATGGAGGATGCTTGCAACTGTCTCAGCAAAGGGACGTCAGGCTTTGTACAGCTCTTTCCTCAGATGACTCAGGGAGGACTCTCACTCCTTTTGGTGCTGGTAGCTGCAATTCCAAGCTGCAAAGACCTGTGCTGCTGGTAGCAACAGGCTCGTTAGAAGAGCTGCCACTAAAACCTTTGCACGGTGGCAGGCAGGTCACAGGATTATCTCAGTGGCCTGCAGTAACGGTGCTGAGGATGGACACTATCCCTGACTGCCAGTGCTGGGTGGTTGTCCATTCATCCAGTGCTGTTTCCCTTACCATGTTTGCATGAGAGAGCCAATTGCAGCAACACTGGGGGTATTTTAGCATGATAACTACAGAGAGAGACCCAAATAAGAATAAACTGTCCAGAATCTTGCACAAGAAATGGAGACACATGGTAGCTGAAAATCTGGAAGTTGCCCACATTGCCTTAGAGATTGCTGCCAGCAGCCTACATCTGTGCACCATATGAGCAAGTGAGAAAGTGTCTTTGAGAAGGGTGTAATGTTGGTCCTGTGTCAATACTGGATCTAGTCCAAGGTACTAAGGCATCTGCTCTATATTTCAGTATTTTATTTCTTACACTTGTGAGGATATTCAAGTAGGTGAGCACCTATGCCTAAACGACTGCATTTGAAAGCAGAGCTAAGATGTGGTCACCATCAGTAAAGTCCCTCACTGTGCCAGAAGGTACTTTGGACTCTCCTCCAGGTATCATGTCAGTGTCAGAATCAGATGATCGCCCCATGCAGGTCTATAAAGCTTCTAAATTAGCTGTGCAGAGAGCAGCTCTGCAATGGCTGTTGCTGGATGGTTAAGTGCCAGTGCAGGTGAATTAAATTATTATTGGCTCCAAGTGTGACTCCCATATGCTGCTAATTCATTACCTGTGGCTGTACTGCCAGCAGAGTGGTGCAAAGCTCTTCCTCATCAAAAAAAGAAGCGGATCCCCAGCAGAAAAGTCATCCTAGATGTGGGGCAAATGCATATGAAAAGTGGGGCTTGGAAAGCAACAGTTCAGTCCATGTTTTATACATTCACCCCAAATGAGAGCAGAAAATATGGACTTCTACTGTATGTGACATGGAAGGGGTTGAATCTCACCCACAGGGGTTTTTTTCCCTTTTCTCTTCTACAGCCTCTCACTGGCCCAATGAGGGGAGTTTTCTTCCCTTACTTTTTCAGTATAATTTGCTATAGCGTGGGAGAGGTGAGATGCTCTTTTGTGTCAGGGTGTTCTCCCCAGCAGCACCATCAGAAGGCAATTATGATGCTGGCTATGCTCTCTCCTTCCCTCAAGAGTTAACAAATTCCATCCTCCTATTGTTTCAGAGCTGGGCATTCCCCAGACCTTCAGTGGGGCAGGGTCTTCCCCACTCTGCAAAGGGTTTGCGTCCTGGTAACAGAGCAATCCATTAGCTCTTGTAGCTGTTGTTCTTGAACTGAAAGCTCTGTGCTCTAAAGCCCAGCAGGAAGAGATAATTAGCACTAAATTGTGTATTCTGGGCAAAACCCATCCACTTTGCCAAGACTACACAAGGCCTCGAATACAGTGGAAATACGTGTGGGGTGGATGCTCTTTGCATAAATGTGGAAGGAAGTGTGCATGATTGCACTCTTGGTCACTGTGGCCCAGAAACGGGATCTGGGGTCGATGTGAGCCCGTGCCAGCTCCACACCCTGGGTAGGCAGAGGGTTTGGGGAGGGGAGGAGAGGCAGTGCCTGCAGGAAAATGTGCCTGCAGTAACTGCTGGGGGAAATAGTCCCCATCCCAGCCCTTCCCCTTTGCCTGCTGCCTTCCTTGGCTTTCACATGTGCACCCTGCTGCCAGCCTCGCTGGGCACTGCATTGCACTCTGTCCTTGGACAAGCTGTGCTTTGTGGATGCCCCAGCTTTCCATATGGGAGCCTCTGTCATAGGAAGGACAGAAGCCCCTTCTGCCCAGCAGTACCAATGCAGCATGGTGTAATTCTTTATCCTTCCACTGTGTACCCCTGTTATTAGCGATTTCATGAGCACACTGCTGTTCTGATACTTCTTGCTCTGCTTGGACAGCAGCACAATTTAGCTGCTTGAGCACAAGTTAGTTGCCAATTTTCCCTAGGAAGAGCCACCTGAGTCCAGCTGCTGGTTCAGAAACATGCAGGTCTTCTGTAGGTCCGGTGTTGTACCTGCCAGCCCTGGCAGATGCACCACTGGAGATGCCCATGTTGGAAACTACTCAAGCCCCGTGTGTCCAGCTGTGTTTCCTAGAGCAAGAAGTCACTAGGCAGACTGACACTGCGCAGTGACCATCGCGTCCCAGAGCTTAGTCTTATGCCTAAGGCAGGACTAAGCCATCCGATCTCTCAGGCAACTGATGTGTCCAAAAGCTGTTGGTTGTGGTGAATGCTGACTGCAAAAAGTGATCCTGAGGGAAATCTTGATGGACTTTGAGCTGAGGAAGGTCTAGGTCCTCTAAGGACCTATTAACGGTCCAAAAACTCCCTAACAGGTGGTCTAAATTTGCACTGCAAAAGCAGTCCTGCAGTATCAAACCCACCAAACAAAAGCAGAGAGTGGAAGACATCACACTTCACATCACCAGTTTATAATCAGCAGAAAGAAGTCAGGATTCTGTCTAAAAGTTAAGTGTTGTTAGATTTCCCACATCTTCCCATTTCCATGCAGAAGACACTCCATCAGCCTTTTGTATCAGCCTGCATCTTCTAAACCTTTTGTCTTTCATATGAGCTCCTTTGGACTTAGTCCAACTTCCATTTTCCTTAAAGCATGGTGCTGAGAATTGGACACCAGTCTCCAGCTGAGACTGCACCAGTGCCAAGTAGAGCACAACAGTTTCTTCTGTGTCTTACATAAAACACACTTGCAGGTGTCTCCCAGGATGACATTTGCCCTTCCTTGTGCTGTGAGCCAGCAATACCAAGGTGTCCCATAGTTTTTGGATCTCTAAAGGCTGTGGGTCCCTCTGCACAATTCTGCCTGGCAGATCAGATCATGAGGGGCACAGGTTGGGCTGGTTTGTTGGGGACTTTTGCATTTGTCATTTCCCTCTTAAGTGCTTTTTTACTGCGATCTGTTTGATTTCTGTCTGTTGCTTTGGGCTTTTCAGGATCAATTTGAATTCAAACCCTGTCTTCCTATAGGAAACAGTATAGATGTCTCGTGGACAAGACGATCATCTATCTTGGTTTGGATACTAAAAGAGTAGCCAATCTGCATTAGCTGTATAGACTTGTGCTTGAGAGGCAGAGAGAATTCGTTTACCCAAAAGACCATAACGCTTCAGATAAATTACTATTGGTTTCCCTTCCTTATTAGATGTGATAATGATTTGGATGCAGAAAATTCTTGGATAAAAAATATTGTATGGGTTGTTTGTGGCCTCCTGAGCTGCCCCTCCTGGTCCCTGGACTCCAGAAGTGTTTTTTCTCCCACCCCTGCTAAGGACAGGAGTTGGAGTCCATGATCCTTATGGGTCCCTTCCAACTCAGGATATTCTACAATTGTATGATGTCTCAAAGGTTGGTACTGGGTTTGCCACTCAGGTTACTGGGACATTATGGTAGGTGGTGAGCAGCAGCCAAGGCACAGTGGGATCTAGTGCAGTGTCTGGGACTGAGCACTTTGCTTCTTATTATGTGCACAGAAAACGATCAAGATGTCCCTCACATGCGCAGTCCTGTTTCTGTTAGCACACCTTCCTCATGCCACGTGTCAGGAGTTAGCATTGAACACTTTGTTCATGCTGTGGACTTGAGGCTGAGATTGCTGTGCCAGGCCACACAGCCTCATCCTCTGTGGCTGCTGTGCCAGGCAGGGCATCACCCTACGTTTCGGGGCTCCGTCACGCCGGTAAGTCACTGCACAGCACTTCCTCACATCCAGCTGTGAGATGTCTCACGATTAGATTGGAGTTGTGCTGTGAGGTTTCGTGTTCTCCTAGCTGATGCATGGTGTGGAATGCCAGCTTTGGCATTTATAACAGGGCTTGGCCATCTCCTTTGCCTACTCTGTGCCAGATTTGTGACAAAACTTGCTGGGACATTACTTGATCCTCTCAATATAACAATGAAATGTTGGGTTGGTTTTTTTAAAAAGAACCAACCCACATTCTGTTTTCCAACTAGTTTTCCACCTTTCTTGATATTAAATCTAGATCTTTTCCCTGATAGTTTCCATGCAAGAGTGTTTTCAGGACTACACTGAGCAAAAAGATTTGAAGTAAGAGGATGTACAAACATGAATCTCCAGTGACTGATCACTGCATCCCAGCAGGGCTGTTCTATAACATTCCTTAAGTGTATTATGGAACCAGGATTTTTCCTATTAAAAGCAATAAAAGAAAGAAGTTACAGGACAGCTTCCTTTTGAAAACCAGTAAGAAAGAAGCAAAGAATCTTGTCAGCAGATGTGTCAAGTGCTGTAAGCCTGGGTAGTGCTGTTAGTTCAAAGAACCAGAGTGGTACAAAATAGATGGTCTTTCCTCAATGCAAAAGCCAACATTGCTCTTTAGAGCTATTACTGTGGCAACGTTGTCATTGACTTCAAAGGTGCTGACTGGACTTGCAGAGGGTTATCAGGGCTTTCTGTGGAGCATCAGCCATGGGACTGCTGTTAAGTTCATAAGGACCAGAAACCTCACATCCCTTTGAAAGTGTAACCCCAAGTGCATCTCTCATTATTGCTGGATAGATCTCTTGCCAGCTACTGGTTGCTTATGGTGCTGGATGGCTCTGGATGCCTGAAAAACAGAAATGTGCTAAAGCTTTATGAGGGTTTTATTTGTTTATTCCTGTATCCATATGCAACTTCCCTACCTCCTCCATTTCCTAAGAAAATTCCTGTGGGATTAAGAGTGTTGCATTTGCAACAGCTGCTCTCAGATGGGCTGTAAGCATGTCCCACAACGTAAGAAACAATCCTGTAGCAGTAAGAGCAGAGAAAAAGTGGCTTTACCAGGTCCTTCAGAGCTCCCAGAAACACCTTGGGCCTTCTGATGACAATTCAGGCTTTCTATGGTATCTCAGGTTTGCTACAGAGCTGCTATCGGTGTGGCCAGTAAATAAGACCTCCCTCCAGTGATGAGGTTTGTCAGCATTTGTGTGACAAATCCTATGAATTAGTGCGTGAGTAAGGAAAGTGGGGTCACTTTGATACCTCTGCTGTGTCCTGATTTCTCAGTGAGAAGCAAAGACACTGGTGTTAGCCCAGTCTCTGGGACATGTCATTATATTATCTCCCCCAAGGAACCCCACACAAAAGGGCAAGTGATGGTGTTGCTGTTGGCAGTGGTAAATTATTATATTCCCTCAAAGCACAGAAAGACCTGCAGAGATCCACCATCACCTATATCCCCGTGATGCCAGGAGAAGGAAAGTCAGCAGGTCAGATGCAGCAGCCTTACCCCAACCCTTGGCTGCCGGGTCCCCAGGCCAGCACAGAAACCCATGACAATGCCCACAGCCTCGCTGTGCAGTATAAATTTAAGGCTGTTGTATTGCAAGCTCTTCCTTACAGCCCTCTGGAGCCAGAAGGGAAGGGCTGTGCACTGCACCCAGGCGACAGGTTTGTTGCTGGTGTAGACCTACACCATGAGCTCTTAAGGCTGCTTGCTGCTGGTCCCCCTGTGGCTGGTCCTCCTGTGGCTCTCTCAGTGGGATCTCAGACCACATTGTCCATCCTGCCTGGTGCGAGCTTCTTGCAGGGGTGCAGTGTTGAACCCACACCCCTTTAAGAGCCTGTTATGTACTAGATGACCCACATCTACTAGATGACTGACCTACTAGATGATTTGGCTTGTGTTTTTAAGACATCATCTTCTTTTCCTTTTTTACTGCTTTGAGGTGGAGGCTTCTTGTGCAGGAGAGGTGTCCCTCTTCCCTTCCTGCACCTGCACTCCCAGGCACAGCCCTGACTCCTGGGGTCTGGCTGAGAAATCCCCTTGCCCATCCCTCCTCCCTCTCATCAGCTCCTTCCAGCCCTGCTGGGCTTTGGAGCCCTTGGAAGGAGCGATGCTTTGTTTAACCCTCATCACCTTTCCTGTCTGGAAATTAAAAAAGAATGAAAAAAGTTCATGTTTTGAGTAAACACGTGAAACTGTTTTGAACCCCCAGAGCTAATCTGTGCCTCACAATTAATTATATTTCTTTATAAAGAAATGCAAGAGGTCAAAGGACATGGTGAAGTCATACATTACAGGGAAGCTGACAGCAGAACAGTAAGTTTGGGCTTAAGTGAAAAATTTTTTGCTTTGCTGGCTTTTGGTATGGAGCCAATAACAACAGCACAGGAGCAGGCTTGAAATGACCACAGAGAGCAGGTGTGCTGCAGACATTGTTATAACTACTGAAAATAATACTACAAGTTAGTGCACTTCTGTTCAGTGTCTAATAATAATAGTAATAATAATAACAATAACAATAATAATACAGTCTCGTGGTAAAGATTTGCCCTTTGTGGGATGCATGAGCACTGAAAAGCTGTTTTATTAGCAATTTATTTGAGTAGAATTGTAGAGCAGCTTGTGTTGGAAGGGACCTTCAAAGGTCATCTACTCCAAATCTCTGTGAAGAGTCATATGTGACCCCCTCCATGTCATGTGGAAACAAAGAAATCTCTTGTTTAAATAAGCTTTGTTTTGTACAATATGCAGTTTGTTGAAGCATCAGGAGTCTGAAGCTGTCTGAATTAAGAGATTTTCTTCCCTCCAGAGAGCCACACCAGCATCTGCTGCCTCTGAGCCCCCCTGACAGTGGCTCTTTTTGTTCCCCGTTTTACGCACTGTTTTTGCTGTGCCGAGTCCAGAAGCAGCAACGGATTCCCAGCACCAGGAGTCATGACCACCATTTCCAGGGGAACAGGTACTGTTGTTACAAGCCCTGACCCAAGCTGCCTGCTCTGTAAATCCAGGAAAACCATTTAATTATGTTCAAAAGCCTTTCTCTCTCCACCCAGCCAGTGGAGACCTTCTCATTAAGTACAAGCTGCTTGGCTAGATCCTGAGGAGAGATGAGCGCCTGAAGTCCTCTTGAAGCCAAAAGAAGTTGCTTGTGAGGGCTTAGGACCTCTCAGGATTTGGCTGTGTGGGCTTAGCAGTCCACCCACTGACATGCTTTTATTTCCCCCTAGTGTCTATTATTTTAGACCCTGTACTGGCTGCAGCACGTGTTTCTCCTCTGGAGTCTCGGCATATAAAACCTCTGGGATTCCTGGTGGAGCTTCAGCTGACCCCTCACCACCACGCTGGTGAAAGGTGAGTTAAAAAGGCTTTTTCTGTGCTGCAGGCATGGCAGAGTGTGCCCAGCTCTCCCCCAGCTCGCAGCGTGCAGAGAAACAGTGTAAGACATAAGACAGGCAGCACCCGAAACCGCCGGGACAAAGGAAAGCTTTCCACTCAGATAAGCTTTTAGTGTTGTGTTTTTTCAACAGCCAAACTGAAAGCACAGAGTCCATGTGCTGGCAACAGTAAGATTTGTACCTGTAATTACACTGGGGCCTGTAAAGCTACACAAGAGGCAATCTTTTTCCTTAAGCATATCGCTTCACTGCCAAGTGGAGGCAGGAAAATCTGCCATATTTCATGCAAGTGAAGCTTGAACGTTCCTTCCAACGCCACGTATCGCTGGAGAAAAGCTCCAGGACTGGGTTGCTCTTCATGAGTAATCTGGCAAGCCATTATTGCTGAAGAAGAAAGGGCTCACACACACCTAGGTCATATCGCAGCAAGGGACAGAAGGGAAGAGGTTAACTGATACCTCCATGGCTGGATGGTTAGTGTTTTGGGCTTTTGACAAATTTTCTTGACAGTATGGCAATTTCTTTCCCCGGCCCTGATTATTAAATAAGCATGGTGCTAATTGCATGACTGCATTGTATTAGTCATCACAAGCTCTCCTGTAACTTCTTTTAAGCTCTCCTCAGGATGAGATTACAAATATGCAGAGGAAAACACCCAAAGTAGTTTAGTTTCATTTCACCTCTACTCTCTTTTCACTGGAAAGAGAATCACGATGGTAGAGACTTATGAAAACCCATAATTTTTGCTAAGAAATGAACTGAAAAGATCTGCTCACATGGGGGTAAGGGAGAGGGCATGACAGAAGAGATGTGGTCAATGTCAGAAATAAAAAGGTAAGAGATGATCTTACATGGGATAAGTAATAAGCCCAGGGAGACATAGTGAAGGAATAATTACATCAAACCTGTCTGAGTCCAAGTGTGTGTCACCACCAAGAGCAGGACAGGATGCAGGTGGGTTGCTTTGGTTTCCCGGGTAGTAGATTAATCTATTGCAACATCACTGAAACCTGCCAAGACCAGAGCATTGCTGGAACTTAAAAAGCACTGATTCTTCTGATCTAAATAGCCTTTGAGCAGAAGATGCAAGAGAAAAAATTTTAAAAGGGAAAAAATAAAAAAAGGGGAAAAAATAGATGGGAGGGGTCCTTTGAGAGGTAGGGGCAGGGCAGAGGCAAAAGCACAAGCTGGAGAGAGAGGAAAGGGTTTCTAAAAAGCTAACAAAAATTCCTGAGAAAGTAGTCCGGATCAAGAAGAGAACTGAACTGCTACCTCTCAGAGCAGACTGAGAATCAAAATGAGGTGGGTTAACACACAAAATCTGTCGTGGAGTGAGGGAAGGTGGGGGGAAAGGGAAGGGAAGGGAAGGGAAGGGAAGGGAAGGGAAGGGAAGGGAAGGGAAGGGAAGGGAAGGGAAGGGAAGGGAAGGGAAGGGAAGGGAAGGGAAGGGAAGGGAAGGGAAGGGAAGGGAAGGGAAGGGAAGGGAAGGGAAGGGAAGGGAAGGGAAGGGAAGGGAAGGGAAGGGAAGGGAAGGGAAGGGAAGGGAAGGGAAGGGAAGGGAAGGGAAGGGAAGGGAAGGGAAGGGAAGGGAAGGGAAGGGAAGGGAAGGGAAGGGAAGGGAAGGGAAGGGAAGGGAAGGGAAGGGAAGGGAAGGGAAGGGAAGGGAAGGGAGGCGAGGAAAGGTGGGGATGAAGGGTAAGCTCCTTCCACCTGTTTTCCTGGCAGTATCCTGGCCCCTCAGTGTGTGGCTGGTGTCAGTCAAGCAACAATGCCAGGAGGCAAATGTGTGTGTGTCAGGTATGGGGTGATGCTGGGCAGGTCCAGAGTGACAGGGCACAGAGTGACTGTGACTAAGAGGCAGAGATGCAACTGATGCTGTCACCATCAAACCGTATGGTGGTCCACAGAGGAACAGCTGGTAGGTGAGGGGATGGTGGGGAAAAATATGAGGAACCACAGGCAAGGGCACAGCTGAAGAGGGTGGGAGGGAGAAGCAGTCAGGAGGGAAAGACATTTCTGCTAGGTGAGCATCCAGGGCAGTTGTCCATGGGTGAAGGCAACAGCATGGTCCTCTCAAGTCAAGCTAAGCAGCTTATCTGCTGATAGAGGAGGGATGAGCAAACCTCCACATCCTTTTGGCTCCTCCTCAGTCTAATATTGCCTCCAGGAAGCAGGAGGGTTCCCTGAAGGAAATGCAGATATAGGGCCACAGTGGTGGGACTGGACGTTGATGCAGGAAGTCATAGGGTGATATGAGAGAGAAGACCCAGAGGAAGAGGGGCAGATCTGATGGGGAGGGCCTGAAGCATCCCAGTCACAGTGAGTGCCATCTCCCTGGGCCAGAGACATTTGGGAAGGGAACAGAGGAAGAGGGGAGAGATGCTGTGGGGAAGACACCTCTGGCAGGGCACTGACAGCAAGAGATGCACCAGAGATGGAAAGGAAATTACAAAAATCATGAAGGAAAGATTTAAAAAAGAGAACTAAGCCTGTGCCAGAAGCAGGCTGAGGACAACAGGGAGAGAGGGGACTGGGAAGGAAGAGGGGGCCGTGGAGGCCTTTGAGTGAGGGCTGAGGGTTTGGGCAGAGGAAGCTATGAAGTTTGGGCAGATATTGTGCTCTGATGGCTGGCTGGCTCTGTGGGCTTGCTGGCTGGGGTAGGGAGAGGCTTCCTGCAACCAGCATTGTGTCACAGGGCTGTCTCTGCTTGTCGCCTTGTTAAAACTTTTGCAACAGACCTGCAGGAATGGAGTGGCCTTAAATAGGGGTTTTGGTAGTATTTGCCACGAGGGATGAGCCTTAAATATGTGTTTTGGGTAAAGCAACCTTTTTTTCTTAGCACTTTTTGCACTGCAGATTGGTGAGAAACAGTTTAGTTCCTTCTTCCTGGCTCATATAGGTTTCTGCACTTCATTCACCGGCCTCTGGCATGCTGTGCAGGAATAACATTGCTCTCAGATGTGTGTAGGCAACTCTTATGGGAATGAAATTATGCTCCTATCCTATGACGCTGCCCCATAATTTAAAAGTAAAATTCACTTTAAGTGATTACACTCATCATAATAGACCAACAGGAGACATAGCCCTGAATTTTCAACTAAATCTCTCTTTCAATAAAAAATAACCTGCAATTTCCAAGGGCAGCTTAAAATTTTGCTGAAGTTGTACAATTCTGTGTGGTTCGAAGGTTGCTGGATAAATTCCCCAGAAGCAGCCTCCCTCCACCTCCCATCCGTCACAGGCATTTGATTAAGTGGCAGGAGGAAGAGTTGGGATGACAGTCTCTTGTGAGCTCTGCTGAGAAACACACAGCAAAAGCAGTGGGAAAGGAGCCAGAGGGGATGGAGCAGCTCCCTTGCGTGGGCATGAGTGCAGGAAATTCTGCAACAGGACTACTACAAGTGTTTGCTCCTTGGGCCACTTCCGTCCCAGACCCTGTTTGTTCCTTGGGCTATTTCCATCCCAGACCCCTCGCTGGTTCCTCTTCCATAGCCAATGCCTTGCTTCATGAACATGCTGCTTCTGTGCAGTTCTGGGCTCTGACTGCTGGCCATGGTGGGATGCTGTGGTCCTGCATCTCCACCTCCAAGATGAGGAGCAGCAGAACCTGCACCTCCAAGCGGAGCCAGAAATAGGGAAGCCAGTTGCCTGAATCACAGCACCCTGGTTTAGCCTCCCCTGATCACTTGCCGTCTGCTCCCTGACAGCCTTGTGCTAACATTACAGACATCAGCAGAGCCCTGCTCGGAGGCTGTGCCTTCCAGTCAGAAGTGGAGTCATGAGCTGGAAAAAAAGCAAATACAAGCTAAAATTGCAACGTCTTGAGGCAAGGCAGGAGGAAAAAAAAAACCCAACCAACCTGATGGGGATGGCTGTAATGTTCTGCATCATCTTACATAAAAGCTCCTTCTCAGCTGTCCCAATTTAAAAGTGTGGGTGAGGGTTTAGTCACACTTTAAAATTGGCATTTCTGAGGCTGCTGATGTTTGTCACGCTGCTAAAATGAGGTACGGTGCTAATGGGAAGGAGATACTGGTAATGATTGGGGTCCAGATAACCATAACATGAAAAAGATTTTTTGAGAGAAACTTCACAGGCCCTGTTAACAACTATAATGGCTGTATCAAGCTGTAATAACATTCGCACTGCAAAATATTTTATGGAAGGACGATATGTTCTGCCAAATGAACAATGCCATTTCCAGAGAGCTTCTTGCCTTCTAGGGAAACTGTGTTTTGGTGCCCATCCTCTAAGCCCAGTGCTGGTGCTGGACATGTCAAGGCACTGACCCTCTGTTCTGGCAGTGAAGCTGAGGCCAGACACCAAGGGTCTATCTGCAGCCTTCCAGCTCTCAGGGGCTGTGTCGGTGCAGCAGGGCAGGCTGACCCCACAGTGCTCCCCAGCATCTCCATCCCTCAGGACTCACCCCGCACGTGCCCTGGCCATGGGCCACGCCTCCGGGATTCCCCCCAGGGAAGCCCCAGTGCATAGGCAGCAGCCACATGTTTGTGGGACTGTATGTGACCAAGAGTGTGGGACACAGCAGTCAGTTCACACTGTGGGTCTTGTCAGAGATGGACAGATGCCAGAGACACCACTCGCTTCATCTCTTCTTCGCTCACCCTACGGTGGTGAAGGCAGTGCAGGGCTTCCCACAGCGCTTGGTCACAAGGACAGGGCAGCTCTTGGGCTCTTCCAGGTAAAGGAGCAGGAAGCAGAGCCTGCCTGGGGTTAAAAAACCAAAAGTCCAAAGGCGAAGTGAAACTACCCTTTCTAGAACATGGAAATGCTGAGCGGGTGTTTCATGCTCCAGCAGCCAGAGAGGTTCAAAGGGCAGCAGAAATCCCCCAGTGCTTCAGCTAACAGCAGCAGTAGGTGTGGGAGAAGGGGTAGCACCACAGACATCAGAAGGAAGCAGCTGGCAGGTGGCTAAGGTGGTGATAAGGAGCTGCTTCTTCCCTGCCAGCACCAAGGAAAGGGGCAAGGAGTAGGGAAGGATGTCCCAAGAGATGGAGAAGGGCAGTGCAGCTACAGAGTACAGGCATGCACTGGCCCACTGCTCATCTCAGACACCCAGAGAGGGACAGAGCGAGTGTGTAAGAGCTGCACAGTAACTACCCTGAGAGGAATTTGCTCCCTCAGGAATCCCTGCAGTGATTCTTCCCTGTTTCTACTTTAATCCTGTAATTCCCCTGTTTTGCTTGTAATCTCCCCGCAAAAGGGGTCCCAAACACTGCTCTGGGATATGTCCACAGGGAAGGGCTTTCACCATAGGTCCTTCAATCAAAGTCTCCTCAAAATGATATGTTATAATATGGCATAATATTTAGAAATTAAGAGGTACCAAAACATCGAAAAGGCTTTTGGTGCTATAACCAAGTTATAATGGCTGCAAGGGCGTTGACCTGAGGTCCTAAGACAAAACAACATGCAATAAATCCTTTTGAAAAAAATAGAAGAAAGGCAAGGAAATGGGCCTCTGAAAGGAATACTTTTTGCATTAAGAGATTATAAGTAATAACAACCAGCTGGAGAATGAAAGATCTAAAATTTACTTAGAGATTGTCAAGCTACCCAGACACAGCGTGCCAAGAAGATAAACCTCTCTCTTCCAGGTCAAGTTACTGCCAGGTAAGTTATGTCAAAGCCATATTTGTAAGAAGCAAGAGTGACCTCGCATGGCTTACTAAATTATTCCAGCAGATTGCGATCCCAGATCTTGTTATTATCTTGATGGAATAATGTAAATTCAAATCAGGCAATCAGGACTGAATGCCAGAGCACCACTGTTCTCCTAGAAATGAAACTTACATTACATGATGGGAAAATTGGTGACATGGGGTGGGATACTGGAACTTCAGCCCTTGAAGTACCCTGACAGGCCACTGTCAGGGGTTGAGCCAAGGATCTAATACTTGTTTTGCATCTAATACTTTTCAGTGATCTCCTTGCAGCTGACTCAGGGCAGGGAAGGAGCATTGTCCAGGTAGTGAGGGTTCTCTACTGACAAAATGTTTGGGCAACACTTTTGGGTAGGAGTGTTTATTTGGGAGAAAATCATTCTCTTCACAGCTCTTTTGATGTAACAGCCAGGCTATTTAATTCCCAAGACATCCATCACTCTGCAGTTTAGGCAACAAATACAAGAACTCTTGGGAATACTCTGTTTCTGCCTTCCACAGCCCCATTACAAAGCCTTTACAGGGTTTAGGTTGGGATCATTCCCAATGGGGAGCAGTGCTCTCCCACAACCTTACCAACTGCAAAGTCGGGAGTATTTTTCTAGGGAAAATGTAAGTTGAAATTCCCTGCGCTAATGTCATATAACTGTGCCAGACCTGAGGGCTGGGGCTTGATGGGCATCCAAGGCTGAGATGTGAGCAGTGCAGCTTTCTCTACCTGCATCTCCAGATCGAAAGAGAAGTATTTTAACAGCTGGAGAGTAGATGGCTCTCCAGTGTAATCAGAGCTCACAGTCAGGGTAAGTTATTCTGACCAACTGTGGTGATGGTGATGATGTGGACAGTATTTAAATGTCCAGCCAGGAAGCTCATGAGCTCAGAAGGATTCCGCTCAGTACCCCGGCAATTACAGCCATCTCCTGGTTAACACTAAACCCTGCTCCAGCGTCAGTTTGGTCCTGGAGCTACAGGTGGTGTTTGTGCAGAGGACACTGTCAAATCAGCCCGTGTCTCATGACCAACACAAGCTCCAGACAGTCTGCAGCCAAGAGGGGGATAAAACCTCAGGCGGGGTTTGTAGACACTCTGGACTGTTCTCAGCCCTTTGGAAGAGTCCACATACACCAGAGCCACAAATCCACCCCAAGCAGGGCAACTGTCCGAGAAACTGCCTGCTGAAAAGCTGCTCACACCGTACTAAGTGCATAGGGTTTAGTTTATTAGAGATCTGTGTGTGACTGCCTGTGGTGGAAGAGGAGAGGGCCTGAGGTCACCCTTTACTCAGAAAGGACGATGCTGAAGAAAGTCGGTGCTGTGTGTGCAGCTTTCCACCATCTCTGAAAAGCATTCCTGAAAGCTGACACCGCCAGTAATTTTTTGTTTTGTTCCAAGGTGCTCATACTTCAGATGGCAGCATCTTGACATTCACATCCATTATGTGAACGGATTGCGGAAATAACTCAGCTCTCACTCTCCCTGTGATATTAATCCCCAGCCGCTGGCTGTAGCACAGAGCCTGCCTCAGACAGCAGGCACCCCGAGCAGCCCGCCGGCTCCCCAACCCCTGCAGCGCTCGGCCACAAGGAAGGCAGAGGAGCATTTCCAAAATCAGGCTTTTCCTGATGCAAAAATCTGTATCCAAGTTGGCACATTAGAGCTTTCCTCTTTGCTGAGCTGCCACAGGTGCTTGGGGTGAAATATAAGGCCTTTAACACGAGCATTGTGAGCATACAAAATCACGTTATGGGAACCAGGCGGCTTCATTAAGCAGCGGCTGAAAATTGTACAAATGAGAAAGAAGCCAGCAAATTAAGATCCACAGCTCTTGTTCACACAGAAAAACATCATTAGCTTTGAGGTGGGAGACTCAGTTACCTTTTACACCCTGTTGACTTTTAGTGCTGGTGTTTTTAACACACACACACACACACGCTGCAAGCTGGTTCGGGAAATGCAAACTGTGGTAATTGCTCCAAAGCGCAGTTCATCATGCCTCGGAACAGATGTCAGCAGGGAAAGAACCTGCCGAAGGAGAAGGGGAAGAGTGATGGAAAGGGCTGGGGAGAGGAGCAGAAAATCAGAGTAATTTTGCATTAGTGAAATGGGATACCCATCTGGACACAAAGAGAGGGCTGGCAGCGCACAGTTACTGCGCAGGGCTCTGCGATGACGCCTGGGACTTGCTTTTACCAGTGGGCACTTGTACAGTCAACAGCATTTAGGAGAAAAACAAGTACTTCCCTTGCTTAAGCATTCCTGCAGCTTGAACCTTGCCTAGCTGAAAAGGTGATCCCTTTTCTTTCTTTCTTTCTCTCTTTCTTTGAGGATGGTGGAAAAAAGAAGGGAGGAAGACCTGAAGTGGAAAAACAAAACCAAGGAAAAAAAAAAGCAGCTGTGGAGTCGCATAGGCGAATGCTGCCAAGGAGAGCAAAGACGCACTGACAAAACAAGCCAGGAATGCTGAGGCCCGAGTCCTGAAACACATACGGTTTATGTTGTTCTTACCACAAACCAAAAATATGTTCCCATTTGAAATGGTTGGATCCACAGCTGTTTTAAAATCCCCTGGTACTTCTGAGACAAATGATCCAAGTCAGACTGTGCTAACAGGGTCAGTTTTAGAGCCAAGCAAGAGCTGTGACTGATGCAGAATCACTGCAGTTCCATCCCTTTCCACATCAATCATCGCTCAATGAAAATCCTGTGGGGCTGTCGGGCTCTCTTACAATATTGTTTACATTAGAAGATGATGTAAAGCTCCTCCAGCAAAACTGCGCTGCTGGATTATGATCCTCACTAACAGCAAAAGAGCTTAAGTTGCAGCTGCAGGACAGCACAGAGAGATGCAGGAGCATACCCCCAAATTTACATCTACAAAAGCAGTCATTAATGTTTCATAAAATACACCCATTGATTCATCTCTGCAGGCAAATTCTCTCCCTTTAAACCGATGATTATAAAGCACCTTGGGGCGAGTCTACATCCTAGACGCTCAATAAAGTAACCGCCTTGATATTGTCATAAAAGCCGAAATGGCTTTAATCCATTTCCTCACAATAGCAGTTTTAATTCACTCCAAGAGGGCTGGCTGTCAGGAAAATAATATTTTTCTCAGATTCACACCTGAGGTCAAAACCTTGCCCTCTACGCCAGAGCTAATAAATCACAATTCTTTTTTCCTGCTCCTTTTGAATGGCGAGGACAGTCTCTAGCAGAAAGACCAAAAAAAAAAAAGGTCGGTCTTTGCAGGAGCGGGTGAGGCATCGTGGGGGAGGGATGTGGAAAAGGCCCCAGCAGCATCCCGTAATCACGTACCACGGAGGGCAGGCTCGCAGCTGTGCCAGGCCTTGAAAAGAAAGACTCGGCACCTGTTTAATCTTGACTGAAAGGTCTCAAGTTATGGCTGTTATGCTCTAATACACCCCATTAAATATTTGCATATTAAACATACAGAAAAGAAAACCTTTTTGAAGTGACAGCGAGTGAATAGCGTTGCAGCCTCTCCCGCTCTCCACGGGTCCCTCTAATTGGTCCCTCTCATCCCAGCACTTGATTGCTCTGGAGCCAGGGTGGATGTTAAGGCACAAATTTCCCAGGCATTCCAGTGGTGTGGAGCAGCCGCCGCTTAAAAAGCCCTGGCAGGCACCACTGGAGGTACCCGGGAGCTGGCAGCCTTTTCCTCAGCCCAGGAGAGGAGACTGGGCTGCATCTCATGCTGTGTCAACAGGAGTGATCGTAGACTGGCTTTTCTGTCATCAGCATTCCTTCCCCAAACTAAAAATCCTGAAATCCAGAACCATTTCCTTCTACGTGCAGCCTCTAGCTCCTGTGAAAAGTCCTCCTATACCCACCACAGGTCCTGCTCTAACTAGACCCAGACAAAAACTATTTCCAGGCTACTTCATGAGATGCCAAGGTGCCACAGCACATGCTGCCATTAGTCACCTGATAGTTCCTGGTTCTCTGCAGGCCATCCTTGTTTGGGACCACTCCTTTCCACCTTCCGCCTTATGAGCCAGCAAATTGCCCCACTTTCACAACAGCAGATGAGCATCAGACCTTGCTGCCCTTCCCAGCTCAGTGTCTGGGCACTTTTACAACCTGTGCCATGTCGCTGTCCTGCTGGGGAGCATCCATGGGACTGGGGAGTGCTGACAGCCATGGGGGCATCTGCGTCAAGGTGCCTGAAGCCACTGCATCCCCTGGCCAGCGCTGCCAGGGATGAATGCTCTGCTTCATGGCACCGCAGCGCCCTGGGCCTGGGGACAACAGGAAATGTGGTCACACTGGCCATTCTGCCATGCACATTTGGCAGATTCCTCTTAAAGTCGGACCTTGCATGTGGTTTTAGAGGTAGCTGATGTCTGGTTTGATGTTATGTTGACACGGTCTCTTTTTAGATGTGGTTTTGAGCACAGACCTCACAAGTCCTCCTGCCTTTACAAGCGCTTTTTATTTGGGAAGGAGCAGCAGGGGCTCTCTCAGCTCATGAGTTGGGTCCAGATCAGCGTCAGAAGAGCATTTAGGCAGAGGCATCTCTGAACTGGGTGTAAGCACTTGTTTGGGGCTTTCCAGCTCTCCAGCCATCATGTAAATTGCAGCCCTGGCCCTGCAGAGCTCAGAAGAAGGGATTACAAGCTCCCGGTGTCCCAGCCATACCTGGCCTTGCCAGGAACTCCTGGTTGTTTTGGATACCTGATGGCAACGGCTCCCAGCCTCCTCACTCTCACATTCAGAGACAACTATGCAGCCAAGAGGTCTCAGCTCTGCATCCCCTGAACCTCCTTCCACTGCACCGTTACTACCATGGGCCTCACTTAGCTTGTCTGTGGCCTGGGGGAGGGGTGCAGGAGAAGGCCTCCTTCCGTAGCTTGTTCCTGTGAGATCAATGGCACTGTGTGTTTTGCTGAGAGAAGGCAATGTCAGAGAAAGATGCCTCACACTAGGAAAAGACGATGGCAAAAGCCTGATGCTGCCCAGTCTCTAAGGGTGTTCCTTCCACCACAGCATGCTGGAAATGCCCCACTGCCTGCACAAAGGAGCTTTATTCTTATGGCAGAGACTTTTATTGTGCCGAAGGAACTTGTTCAATACAACAGCCCTCTTTGTGTGGCTGCTTCACCCATGAGCCATATGCAGTCCCAAGGCAAGGCTTGAATACTGCAGAGGGCATTACATGAGCCCTCTGCACAGAGATACAATCAGCTCAGTGTTATTTTTGTCTTATTTTTTGGTGACTGCCTGGGGGGGACACAGAGGAAGACAATGGCAGGGAAAGCGTGGATAAGCACCACAGACATTTTATGTCTTTTCAGTTACAAACATGGATAGAAAAGGAAAAAAAAAAAAATCACAGAGTTCCTGATGTGCCTAATTGCCCAGCAGCAGCAGAAAAGTGAGTTGGCAGTGTCTGCATCAACCTGCACCGGCTGGTTCTTCACCTCACCATATGTCTGCTCAGACACTCACAACTCCCCCAAACAAGCCACATGGCAGCTTGGACACTCCATAAGGGCTGTGCATGCTGTTCTAGAGGAGTAATCAACAATAATTCCAAATGTTCAGTGTTTCTCTTCTTGATGGAGACTAGAACTGGGTTTTTACGGTACTTTTCTGTTCCTTATTTTATTATAAGCATTACAGATGTTGGGAATGCAATCCTGATCTCTTACAGTCACAACTTTAAACAAATTGTTTACTTGCAGTGACCAATCAGGCTGGCATTTCCTATTACTCTTTACTTACTAGAATAGTTTTGAGCCTCAAAACATCTGCAGTTGCATGTTAGCTTATAAGAAATGCCCTTTCTGTCAGGCATTGTTGCTAAATTGCCTAGGGCTGGAATGGTCACAGGCAGTCAGAGGTCTGGAAGGTTGAGCTAGTGCTGCCGCTCAGCTACAGGGTGATTTTCAGCAGACCCTTGCCTTCCAGCTGGCTCCTGCCTTCATCACACTGGCAGAAGACAATACTAAATGGGTTGTTACAACAGTAGTCCCCTCACCGAATCAACGTATTTCAGAATGACGTTTAGCAGTACTCTGAGCTCCCATCGGAGCACAGAAGTACCTCTTTACCAGGATATATGCATTTCCACAATCAAAACAGAGATCTCAGTTTCTTGGTTCTTGCTGCTGGGGAAAAGAGAACGCCTGCAAAATCTTTTGTCATTAGCATATCATTATCATCAGCATATCACCATTAGATGCTTCAGTATGATGAAGGGTATTTTGGTCTGACAAAGTCCTAGTAGTGGCAAGGGTTAATAAATGTCTTGGCATGAGTACTGCATGCATCTATTTCTCTTGGCATTTGGCCTCCTAGCAGTAAAAAGTTGACAAGTTCCCTTCTCTCAATCTGCTGTCCTGTTGTGGGCTCGATCAGGCAAAAATCTTAATTCCTTAGGCAATGAAACAAAAACATTTTACCAGGAAGTAAGACCTTGGGTACAGACTTGGACATTTATGTTACATATTGGAGACTCAACATTTTTTCTTCTCATCCAGTTTTATACCCCATAGCAGTTAGATATCTGAGCTCCTCTTTTTAATTACCTTCAGCAAGCAAATGCTCCCTAGAGGCAGGGGAAGAGCTCTACCAGCTCTAAAAGCACTGGGAAGAGCTTGAAACCGGCAGCAAAGCTGCTCAGCCCAGAGCAAACCTGAGGGAGATGAAGTGCGCAGAGCCTTGCTGGACTCCCAAGCCACACTGCTCTCTGCGGGCAGCTGCATTCAGAAGCACAGATGGAAATGTTTTATACCCAGGCACTCTGCAAAACCTCACCCAGCAGTCAGGCAGCTCAAATCCTCAAAGAAGTGGCAACCAGCTGAGGAAAAGTGAGTACCAGGCTGTTTGTAGAACGCTGGGCCTACCGCTACTGCTGTGCCCGGCATCTCGGCCTCTCTCCCATCTCTAGTCCCCTTGCAGCTATCTGTGGTAGCACAAGGGTAGCCCCGTCTGGGCTGCAGTTTTATTTTTTTTAAATCCTTTCAGGCTGCCAAACCCAAGCTGTCAAATACAAGTTAACAGACCGAAAACACAGATGCCCATTCTTGACTGAGTTTTCCATACAGACTGAACGTGTTCAGAACAGCTTTTAAGGTCAAAGCACTGGTCCCTTTTACTGTGCCCACCCTCCTTGGCAGTCAGTCATCTACTGCCAGTAGCGTTTGCTGCACCCACCTCCTGTGAGCATCACTGTTCACATGCGCTAGTTGCACACAGCACTGGCACACATCACACGTGGTTACAATTCATTAGGGTCAAAAGCAAGGACTTCAGGACACACATCCCTTGTGTAGTACAGTGTGGTGAGGACCAAAGGATTCTCAGCTGACATGCTTGAGACTGGCCTGAGGCAGGAGGATTAAAAATCTGAATTATGACTAAAGTATGAATTATGTCTGAAGTATGTCTATTGACCCTTTTTTCTCACCTGGAAACTGAGGTGCTCTGCTTGCTTGTGGACTTGAAGAGACTTCACCTGCACATGTGCAGACAAAGACACTGCACAACTGTGTTATCTGTGTGTTGCCCATGAAGAACACAGCATTGGAGGCCCTAAAGTTCTCTAAAAGCCTTTATTTGCCACCCAAGTCTGGCTGCTGAGCACCTTCTTCGTCAACATGCCCCAGCTCTGCTCCAGAGGGTAATACATCTGGGCTGAGCGCATCATTCAGTTTCTGTGTCACTGAAATCCCAGCTTTTCTGCTGACTCTGCCAATAAAACCATATACTCAAGGAGCAGATCAGATCTGTCGCTTTACCAGTGTGGGATAAACCTGTTAATTTTCTCCTTGTGAATATAATAGTCCACCTTGTATTTTCCCTACTGGCTTACCAGTTTCATTCATTTGCCACAATTTCTTTTCTGTACCATAAAGGCTTTGATTTCGGGGGTACCAGATCTGAGATAGGCTTGTGCACGGGTCACCACAATAAGTCCTGAGCAGGGTAGCATGGAGAAGCCTTAATCCCACTATGTCAACAAAAGCATAACCTACTTGTTGGAATCAAATTATTGGACTTGAGGTGCTGATTTCAGGGCACTGCCCGTCTCTCCTGGACTTGGGACGTCAAACTTTAAGTGAAAGGCAGCTTTTGTGTGTCAAACTGCCAGAGTCAAATCTGATTGAGACACCTACCAGAATTATGCCTGAGAAGCTACAACTCCTTTTCAACAGTGTCAAGGAAACTCAGAAGCTGCATAAATACTAAAGTAATTCTTTCCTATTTATATCATCAATATGATGCAGCACAAAATAAGTGAATACAACAATTCTCTGCAATACTGTAAAAAGTTATTTTATTCTCTGTGACTCGAGTCCCAGCTGCCTGAGTTAAGTCGGAGTTGAGTATCTGGGATGCATTTCCAGACAGGTGCATTTTTATTATTTCTTTCTTTTCCCTTTTGTCTGAAGCGTAAAGAACGGGCCACTGCCAGAGGCAGGGTACCAGGCTTGACAGACCAGTGGTCTGATCAAGTCTGGCATATCCTTTGTTCCTCTGTTCCAATTTAATGCCTACTGGGAGTGAATTCCAGTCATGTGGGGATGTTTTTGCCAATGAATATTTACCAACATGCTGACTACTCTGGGAATACAGTTAAAAAACCCAACTCCTATGGTAGTGAATGCATACTAGAATAAACACCTAGAAATAAGTCACAAGCATTTTTCTTTAACATTGAACTAAACAACATATTGGTTCTGTTCACATGCACGGTTAGGATGAAGGTAACCCAAAGGCACATACTCCATGTGTCACTGTTACAAGACCTAGATTTTGAGGCCATTTATAAATATGTGTATCATGTTGTAAGAATGTATTATTTTAATGACCCTGCTGCATCCTTACAGTCCAGTAGTCAAATCGGCAGCTGGTAATCTGATTTCCTCAACTGAGATAAACTGACTCAGTAAATACATAAGTTTGTGTAGCCAACCCCAAAAGTACTAATCCTTGGATAGTACCAGAAACTCCTCCATCACATTGAGTCCACATGTATGCCAGTACATGTGATCGTTATCAGCTGTTTTCCCAGTTACAGTTTGAGGACCGCTTGGTGCTTATCTCTGGGAACTGGCTGATGATGTAGCATTTATTCTACCTCCCCTCTAGCTGCTAAACTCCATTAAACCAAGCAAGAAATCAATGATACTCTTCCCTGGTGTCACACACAAGAGTAAGTAATTGCAGCAGCTATGGGGATGGCATGTCAGTACCTGAAGGAGATAAGGTGTATTCTGAGACCGTATGTGGACATGGAGGACATTGCCACTGGGTGATCTCTACTCCAACCAGTTAATGAGTTTCAATCCTCACACGGGGTTTTTTCCCAGCTCTTGAAATAACATCAGGGGAAGGTAAATATGAACTGTTCCTGGCCTCAAACACATCAACTGAGACCTGCGAAGGCAGAGGGCATCTAAGGTCTTCAGCTTCCTCTTCCCTAAATGAGGTTCACAAGAAAGAAACACACCTGCATAGGAGTTTTGTAGCACAGCACTGCTAACTCAGTGGCTGGGGGGACAGATTTGGTCTCCTGAAGGAAGTAGTAAGGTTTTATTTTAGTTCTGCTTTGTTGTCTGGGCCAGTTCCACCTCTAAGTCCAGAAGTACAGAAGCACCCTGGTCTACAAGGTGGTCAACAAAGCAACACTGGCAGCCTCAACATTCAGCATGTTGACCTGCTAAAAGAGTAAGATTTTACAACAACCCACAAGAAGAATGGGAGATCTTCTGAATTTTAAATCTTTTACATTGCATATGGTCATCTTTTCTGGCATTTCTCTGTAAGAAGAAGGTTTAGAAAGTTGGTAGGGAGTTTTTCTGTGTGTTCTTGCTTGTTTTATACTGTAAACATCCTGTAAACCCTTGTTGCTGAGTCTATGACTTCAAGAAAAAAGACATCAAAGCCTCACCATGAAAGCTCTGGTGCTGGCAGTGCAAATGCTCTGTTCTGCTCTGTGATCTTGACCTGCTGTCCTGCAAAAAAAATCCCCAGCATCTAGAGGGGAGAGAGTTTCACCTTCCCTCTTTCATGTGCAAAATGATGACATGGTCAGGATTTTCTCAGATGGAATCCATTTGGGGCAGAAAGGGATCTAGTGTTGCCCGTTTCACCTTGACTCTTAGCACTTTGGAGGTCTGATAAAACCCAGGCTCTTGGAAGAGCATGCCTGTTCTAAACCATGCCTTCTCTGTCACTGTCCTCCCTTCCCACACAAGGAGACCTCACTACAGGTCTGGAAAGAGGAACAGCTCAGTGGGCTTTCTACTTCTTCCTCCTGCCTTATTTGGGCCTCACGCACATGACTAGAGAACACCCGCATCTCATCAGTAAGAGCAAATGAGCAGCACCAGGCTGGCCTGGCATGGGAATGTACCTCCTCTAGTCCCAGATTATTTGGGGTGGCATGGATCTGATTGCAGTGCAAGGAATGAGACAGAACTTCAACATTTACACAGGTCATCATATAACCACAAGAAAAGTAGGACAGACAATTTTGCATTAACCTGTGATGTTAAGTACTTAATCAACAACTTAAATATTCTTCAAATTCCCAGCTTGATTGACAGCACCTGAATAGCTTTCTGCAAATTAAGTGGGCTTAAATTTAAGCACATTACGTTTCTCTAGTTAGTATTGACAGTCATAACCAGGGTTTCAGCTATACATATTTATGTTACAACACAGATAGGGTGTTCAATCTAGATTTGGAGGATTTAGGATTTTTTAGAATTCCAAAAATATATATAATGGACCAAAGCCTCAGAAATATGACATGTGCTCTAGCATGTGATTTGCAAGGGACTGTGGGTCTGTTCCTTTGAGAATGTTATCATTGCCAGAAAATACTTAGTCCTAAAAACAGTGTCAACTATAATTTGCAAATACTGAGCCACATTCCTCACTCAGGGCTTTCCAGGGCAGCCTGTCTACTCTGTAGCTGTCTAGGAGGCTTCTCTCTTTTTAGCATCAGAGAGTCTCACAGTCTTAAATGTGCATATCTTCACCATCCTTGCAGGCTAACAAAGTGCTGTCACCAGTCTTTTAAAGTTGGGGAACATGAGCCTTTGGCTTGCCCACAGTCTCTGAGGTAAAGCAAGGAATAGAAAGACCATTTTCAAAATCCTGGTTTCCCTTTCATCCTTCCTACTGGGTGGCTCTGCTGTTTAGACGGCCGCTTTTAATGCATAGGTCTGCTGGTGAAAAGTGCACATGAAAGCAGCGGTTCGCCCTTCAGCCACAGCAGTCTGGCTGCCTGCTACTAGTTAAAAAAACAAGGTCTATATGCTTGTCAGAACAGGCAGCGTCTCTATTTTTACACAATGCTCAGCAAATAATAGGCAATTTGCAAATGATTAATATTTTGTACCTATTATTCATAACCCTGCCTGTCATTTCCCCCAGTGCCCTGAGTGTTCCCGCTATTTTATCATTTCCAAAGTGATCAAGTCAGAAGTTCTGTTTACAGGGATACAGTTTTTGGCACAGCTTCCACACCGCTAAGAACAAGGCTCATAACTACCAGCAGAGAGGAACTGTACAAGGGCTTTATAGAGCTTGTGAAGGCTGTTTTTAATGCCTCTCTCTCAGCTCCAGCTTGCCAGGAGATAGAGCTCTGAGTTAAACACATCAAATGCTGCCTCCACAGTGGCTTTCAAAGATTTTTATTTTTTTTTAACACGGGTTCAACAGAACCTGAATTATAAATATTTGCTTAGTCTTTCTCTCCTCCCCCCACCCCAATATTGCATCAAATATTTGATGTTTGCTACTTCTCAAAGCCTAAGCCCTGCCATATGGGACACGTAGGCTGAAAGATCCTGAAAAGAGCTGTATGAATAATGGATTTTCTTATCTGGCAGCTAAACCTGTTAAGAGTGAACCCCCAAATAGTTTAATCAGTTCAGAAATAAGGGCTTCTTATTTTTTTCCTTTTTTTTTTTTAATGACCTGTCCCTACCATTCTGATAAGCATAAGTCACGGTTAAAATAAAAATTAAAATTATTTCCTTTTCTTAAATACAAAAATTCATTATCTGGGAGTTTCAAAGTTTTCCACTTGCTGTTGGGATACAGGGTTTGTTTGGCTTTGGCCCTGGAGGTTCAGTGTTTATGCCTGCTAACAGATTTGATTGCTCTGCAAATTTATGGACCATGCAGCTGGGTAGAAGCAGCCCCAGTAGCCTGAGCTAGGCACAACTTGCTCAGGCACAGGCTCGGCCTATTGAACCACTCGTACGGCAGGAGCTATTTTCTCCTGCAGCAGTTCCTTGGAAGTCTAGCAGGGCAAGTTGCCTTTTAGGCCAAAGTTAGGTGCTAAAAATACGGCACCTTTTATAGTATTATTACATGGAAACAATTATGCAGCAACCCTTAAACCATAAGGCCATGTCATCAATCTCTGTATTCAGTGTGTCACTGAGAAAATGAAAGATTTTAGGTAAAGACCTATTAGACAGCTTGAATAAATACTGGTTTGTGTTTCCAGAGGTGCCCAGAACACACTCTCAGCACCTCTGAAAATGCAAAATATGTCTTTTTTTTCCCCTTTTTAAAAAAAATTAAAATTTTGGAAATACAGTGTTAAAAGGAGCTGGTACTTCGTACATGACACAAAGATACAGCTAATTTGGGAGCTCTCTGAAGGGAAAAAACAGCAGCAGGTTTCAGGGGTGACCCCACTGCAGCAGCGAGGGGCAGAGGCCGAGCGCCTCCCTCATCCCAGCCTCACTTGCTCCGGAGGGGAGAGCTTTGGGGGCAGAAAAACAGCTTTTACTGACGTAGCTGTTCGCTGCCTTTAGCCGGGAACCAGGTGTAGCCTGTGTGAATATTTTAAGTCTAATTTAATTCAGCGCTGGGATTAGGCGGGTGCTATTTATAAGGCAGCAACGCCAAAGCGGTTCCTCGGGCCTTACAGCAGCTGGGAGTGCCGGGCACGCCGCAGGGCCAAGCTGGGGGCCTGTCGCCTCACGTTGGGCGTTAGCGGTGCCGTCCAGCATGCAGCGAGGAGGTTTAAGTCGCCCAACTAACCGAGTGGTTGTTAATAGGCGGCGCGTACGTTTCTCCTCGGCTTTGTAATCACATCCCTGGGAAACGGCGTAACCTTTTGTGCCGAGTGACATTTGTGTGAGGTAAGGAGAAGTGGTTTGCTCTTGCTTGAGGGCTCTCCCCGGTACGGAGGAGGGTTTGGTATCTTCCGCTGGACACAAAGAGCCGTTCCCCGCCTGCCGGGCAGGAGGCCGCGGTGAGGAGCCGGGCGGCGCGTTGCCGCGTCGCGGCGGCGGGTGGAGGCCGGGGGCTGGGGCCCGGCCGCGCTGCGTCCCCGTGCTCCGCTGTCTAGACGCTGTGACTTTTATTAGATCAAATTCGAACTCGAGACATGGCTCTGGCAAAGTTTCCAGAGCAGTACGGCGTTGTCAGAGATAGGAACAGCGCGTTTAGCCTGTCAGGCTCGGGCTGGCTGCAGCCTTGTCAGTGGAGGGCAGAGCTGGTCCTGGCTAAAGTGCTCTAAAATCGGGATGAGAAATGGGCTAGGGAATTGCTGAAATCAGGGGAAGCTGTTTGCTCAGTCAGGGATCCTCAGTTACTTCCCGTGCCCTTGGTTGTTAAAAACTTAGCAGCGCAGGCTGATGGCAAAAGGATTGCTAACAAATGTAATGACATTTTGTCTCCTGCTTGCTGTCCTAATATTACATTATTGCCACAATAAATCCTCCAGATAGAGCAGGACACATACCCTGGACATGCAGTCATTGCAGTCCTACACTTGTGACTATCTGAAACATGACAGGCACCTAAGAAGGATTGCCTGTAAGCGGCAGGACAGACTGCACTGGTGGTGGATCCTGCAGCTGACTCCCAGGGGGACTCTGCTTGACTGCTGCCATAGTGTCTTGCACAGAGAAGACCTCAAGCGTGGCTTGTTGGAAGGGTTTGGATGCACTTTGTCCCACTAATTATTTCCTACATCTATACAGTGCAGTTTGCAGGTGAATTCTGGAGTGGGAATTGATATGCTGGAGGGCAGGGCTCCCACTGTTCAGGAGTAACTCAACGAGCTGAAGAAATGAACTGAGAAAAACCTCATGAAACTCAACAAGAGAAACACAGTCCTGTGCCTGGGATGGGATCACTCCATGAAGCAGGACAGGAGGCACCAAGTGGACAGACAGCAGTTTGGCAGGAAAGGAGCTGGAAGTCCTGATGGACCACACACGGGACACCAGACAGCAGCGTGCCCTTGCAGCAAAGACAGGCAGCTCTATACTGAGGAGCATGAGTGGAGGCAGTAGGCTGAGCTGTATGAAACCACATCTGGAGTACTGTGTCTACTTTTGGACTCCACAGTACTTTGGCAAACTGGAATGAGTCCAGAGGAGGCCACAGAGATGGTGAAGGGTTTGGAGAAAATAGTGCATAAGGAGAAGCTGAGAGCCTGGTTTGTTCAGCATGGAGAAGGGAAGTGCATAGTGATATAGCCAGACTCTTCAGTGGTGCACAGAGACAGGCAACAGACACCAGCTGGAACATGGGAAATTCCAGTTGGCTAGTGGGAAAACTTTTTTCATCAGGAGGGCAGGGGAAGGTCCTGACACTGAAACAGGTTTCCTAGGGATGTTGTGGAGTCTCCATCCTTTAGACAGTCAGAATGCAGCTGGTCAAAACCCTGAGCAACTTGCTGCAGCTGACCCTCTCCTCATCAGAATGTTGGCAAGATAGTCTTTCCTACCTGAATTAGTCTTTGGCTCTAAAGCACTGTCCAGGCTAAACTGACCAGCTCTTCTCAAGCCTGTGCTCCAGAGCATGGTTCCAGGTTAGGTTCTGTTATTTACCAACTGAAGAAGCCTTGGAGAAATTAGCCAGGTAAAGTGTGCAGAATTGGACTGTGGGAATATGCTTCTTAATTACCTGCTGTAAACCTTGTGACACAAATACAGCTGTGATTGTTTAATTCTGCTGCAGTGCTATTCTAGTTTTTTTGGAAATCACACCCTGAACTTGAATCTTTTTCTTCCTTACAAAATTATTTTATACACCCCCTTTTTCAGCTTTCCAAGAACCTTGGCTAAAGCACTTAGTCATGTGCTCAGCTTCACTAATATGGACATTATTGGTGAGACCAAAGCAGTTGTATCATGTGTCATCTTCAGACAAAAGTCATAAGTGTGGCACTGTATTTTTCACTGGGATTTTCTGTCTGCTGCCTGTTTCCACTGTTCCCATTGTTTGCAGCCTGCAGAATTACATGGTGAAATGTGAGAATTGTGCTGGCTTGAAAAAGGCAGCAAATGCTGGGGATATCTGTTTTGGATTTCCTAGCTTTCTTTTTTTAACCTATCTCAATTTCTTAATTACTTGCTGTGAAACTACTAATGCATCAGTGCACAAGCTATCTGTGGGCCAGTCCACATTGCTAATCAGCTGAAGCCTACATGAGGAGCTTTCTTATCCTGTGTTCGTTTAGATGTCAGCTGCTAAACCTGGGTTATAGTGTTACTTCCTACTGTGATAAGGACTTTCCCTAACCCCAGGGTCACTGGCCAATGAGCTTGTTAAAAAAATACCAAATTTTTCCCTTGAGCACCTTTTAAATGAGTGTTTTTCCTTCCTGCTGAAGAGAATATTCAAATATTGGAGCTTTCAGCCACCTGAAGCTACCATGAGCTTATAAAAGCTCTGGCAAGTTCCTGTGACTGGCTGTGTCCAGTTTTATGACACTGGGTTGTAAAACAAATCATCCTAGCACCGCCCTGCATGAGAGTGGTTCAGTCTGTTGTTACAGTGTCCTGAGAACTGTGCTTTCTGGTGCCTATTTTCAGGCTTATGGTACAAATTTATACAAGTTGCTCTCTGCACATGTTCAGCTCCATCTGAAATAGATAAAGGCTATCAGGGTCTGGCCAAAATAGGAATCCAGTCTCTTTCTGGAATATAGTTATATACAGGAATTCATAGCAGTAGTCAGCTAATGAAATAGAAATGAAGTATCTGCAGAAACAACCTATATATCTGTTTATGTCACAGTCATGGAATAGTTTGAGTTGGAAGGGACCTTAAAGCTCATCTAGTCCCAACTCCCTGCTATGGGCAGGGACACCCTCCACTAGCCCAGATTGCCCAAAGCCCTGTCCAGCCTGGCCTTGAACACTGCCAGGGAGGGGGCAGCCACAGCTTCTCTGGGCAGCAGCCTGTGCCGTGGGCTCACTGCCCTCACAGAAAAGAATTTCTTCCTTATAACTAATCTGAGTCTACACTCTTCCAGTTTAAAACCATCACCCCTCGTCCTATCACTGTGTGCCCTTATAAACAGTCCCTCTCCAGCCTCTATCTCCTAGCTCTGATTGATTGCCTTCAAAGACAGAAAACAACCACCCTTTTCCATTCCATGAGCAGTAATTGCTGCTAAGTAGTGAGGCACCTTATGTGCTAAGGATGTTCTTAGCAGTGCTTTCATTCTTTCAGCGAAAAGAGTTTGACATGAAATTAGAAAATTATAAATCACAAAGGCCTGTTCGGTCTTTCCACTTTCTCCCACTGATTAAAGGTACAGGATGGAGTAAAATAGCATTGTTACATTTCATCACTTTATTATAGGCATGATTGATTGTGGTGCAAAAGCTCTCCACTTTAGGTTATCCAGTGTGCAAATGCTGGATGTACAAGAGGTAGAAGGACTTGTCAACTCTTCAGAGACACTTTCTCTGTAGAGGTAAACTCTTTACTGGAATATTTGACACATGCAGGGAGGAAGGTGTTAATCTGTTCATATCCAAGGCGCAGGCTGCTGGTAATTGCTGCCCCATAAATGTGCCTGTCATGCCTTCTTAGTCTTTAAATATCCAAACTCAAAATAGATGTCTGTGCAACATGTTGAGCCCAGCACTATTGTTTTGTGAGGCAGTATTATTCATTTAGCTTCAGCCAGCTGCTCTCTATATTCAGCTTGGAGGAACAGACTGGAATTTGTAACCAGACAGGCAGGCTGGGAAGCTATAACTTATTCCCTGGGCTGATAAACCAGTGCATCGAAAGTACAGTAAACAGACGCCCACTGGAAACCCATTCCAGTGCTGTGTCCTCTCCTTTCCCCCTGCCACAAATAGCAGTGATCGCAAGGGAACCTGCCTCCATAAACAAATACCCTAGACCTTAATTCTAGTATCAGCTGCATGACATAGTGTTACTGGTATGTTAAACACGGCACATAACAGCAGGATACACTGTTAGGTCACACATGGCAATAAAAAATACTAGGTAAGGTCTAGGCCTTCTGCTGGGCTGGGACCTGGAGTGGGTCAGTTATTTGTAACTACATTGCCCTCTACTGACAGATGCACAACGAGGTTGGGACCCTAATTCTGCTGCTCTCAACCTGGGGAGAGGCTGTCCCATGACTTGTGGTAAAGCAGAAGCATAAGGTGGTGTCATGGTCCAGCCTGGCAGGAGATACCAGCTTTCATCTCCTTCGGTGGAGGCACTGCTTGTTCTAGTCCCAAAGACATGTACTTGGCCATGAATTGATGCTCTCCACTGAGAAAATCTCTTTATTTTCCTTTTTTAACATGAATAAACAATTGTCTGAGCTGTTTTCTCTACATTCTTCAACCTTTTGTGGATATTGGAAGCAACCATGTGCATAATCCAGCTGCAGGCAAACAATTGTCCTGAGTGGGGGTGCCTCCAGCGTTTCTGCAGCACTCTGCAGCTGTGTGGAGCCTCAGCACTGGCACATCCACTTTGAGATCGTTACTGCTGCCTGAGAAAAGTGGATCTTTGCTGGACCGGGATAAACAGGGAGGGTTGCTGCCATATCTCCCTACAAGAAATATCAGAGCAGCAGATGACTTCTCCCCAGCCAACAGTTCTCTGTCGATGGTTGTGACTCTGCTGTTCCATGTGAGAGCTGCCAAGGCTGACAGAGCAGCGGGCTAAGCAAACACAGTCTTGACTTCATCTGTACATCACAAGCTCTCATTTGGCTTGTTTCCTGCCTTCAGCAGAAGCGGTGCTGTCTTCTCCTTGTCGCAGGCTCTCACTCCCCATATGCCTTTGAACCACCTCCAGCAACATGTGGGTTGCAGAGGAGATAGCATTAATCTGTGGAGCTGTAGTTCAAAAGGCTGAGGGTTGGCACACAAGATAAAAAGTTTGTGAATCCCTGTTCTGGGACAATGATGTATTTTACTAAGGTAGTTCCCTTTCTCTGGCCTCTGTTTAGTTGAGATGGAAGGCAGATGTCTACAGAGAAAATTTTAATTTCTTAATTAAAATTAAGGAAATTAATTAAATAATTAAAATAAATTAATTTCTTCTTTTTTTTTAATTTCTACAGAGATTAAGTCAGGACAGCAAGCAGAGTTATACTGAATCTTCCTAATTAGAAAGTCATACAATTAAGATTCATTTATATATGTTCATGAACATAAAGAGAAATCTCAGTTGTTGTTTGTTTTCTGAAGGGAAATTTTTATAAGCAACTTTCCAACAACAACCCAAGAATCACCAGCTTCTCCTTGGTGCTATGCAATACTTTCTGTCTGAAAAAATACTGTTTCAAACTGAGAGTAACCAGCAGAAGAAACATATTATTTGCATGAGAAATGCTGTATACATACACACATGCAGAAGGAATGTGTGCAGTATGTCTGTGTGTCCTCTCTTCAACAGGATGCATATGATTTAAGTCAGCACACTTGCTCGAGGCCTGAATTATTTTCATCCAGCTGCTTGTGGATTTGAAATGTTTTCAAATATTCTATGAAAACAAAACAAGCGAGAACATCTGGGAAGCTGATGGGCTGTGATGTGTGTGGGACAGGGTGAGTTCAGAGGAAGGAAACCAGCCATTGATCAGCTCACCATCAGGTGTCATCTCCGTGGCTGGAAATGCTGGCAAGGAGGGAAGTTGGACACGGGAAGGAACTGAGCAGCAAACAAACCATGTGTGAAGCCCTGGAATAAAGTGTAAAAACAATGAAGCTTAGGTAATGGGAGAACTCCTGCCATGTAGGAAGAGGAACAGACTGCAACTCATTCCAGCCCAATCACTCCGGGGCAAGCATGTAAGTCATCCGAGTGTACACACGAGATGCTATTTATAGCTGTTAGTTGAAGCACTTGCTATTTATTGTTGTGTTTATGCAGAAGGAAATCCCACAGTATAGGAAAGATGCTCCTCCAAGTCTCCTGTGTTTCCTGCTATTTTTGTATATACACTTTCCCTAGCTTTATTGAGGCTCATGCTCTTTATTTTAAAAAACATATGGATTAATGATGGCCACACTGATAAATGTTTATTGATGCCAATGTGGTCCCCTCTCAGGAGCCAGTGCTTCCTGCTTCTCCAAAGGTGATGCAGGGGGACCCCTGGGCTGATGGGCGTGTGTGTGTGTCTTCTGCCAGGTCTTCCATTACTTACTCAGGAGCATGAGGTTTGAAAGGTAAAATGTTCTGGGCTCATGCTCACTAGAGAAACAAATAAATGCCAGGCAGTGGGCTCGGGAGGCTCTGCACTGCTGGAGGCCCTGGGGAGGAGGTGGCAGGAGAGCCAGAGGGCACTGCGTTGGTTTTCCATGTGAGTTTGTACAGCTCAGTTGCTCCCCACCAAGTGCCTCTCACTGATGAAACCTGTTACTCCAGCAGCCCTGGGGCCTGCCTGAGGAGAGCAGCCCTTCAGTCCTGCAACCTTCCGCAGGGCTGCTCCTCCTGTCACCAATGCTGCCTTGATGGGAGCACTGGTACTGGGGTAGGCGAGGAGCTCTGGGCAGGGAGCAGCCCCTTGGCCCAGAGAAATCCTTGTCCTCAGTGGCCTGGAGATGCTAAAAGGGCATTCACATATTGACCAGCCCTTGAACACCGACAGGTTTCCTCAATCTGTAGCCATCCAGCTCTTTTACAGCAGACCTCTGCTTAACCCTTTCCTGAAACACGGGCTTCAATTCTGTCCTTCCAGAAAACGTTACCTGGAGCTTGTTGACTGAAGGTGTTAAAAGCCCCTGCTGATATCAATGACATGATACTACAGGGTTCCTTAATAAACAAACAAACATTTAATACATTAAAAAAAACCACTTTAAGTCCTACTTGGATTACCAGTACTTTCCTTTTAAACAAAACCCGTTCAAGCAGTAAATCCATTGGCTTTTTTCATACACGATTTCCCCTGTTACCATTGTACATACAAGGTTACCCCGTAATACTGGCACTTCTGTACTTCATTACACACATACAAACATCGTCCCCTCTCAGTGTCTATCAGAGATAATTTTTCTGTCTTTGTAGCACAAAAGCAGTGCAGTGCAGCACACAAATTCCTTAGACTTGGAAAAGAAAAGCATAATCTTATTTGTTTTCTAAACACTTAGAAATCCTTTCAAGAAACAGTCTGGATCTCTTCACAGCTAGCAGTATTTTGCTGTTACAACTCCACCAGTCTTCTCAGCTGCAGTGAAACTCCTCTTTTACACCTACACTAATACCAAATCATTTGGCCAGCACTAGTGCACATAGTTAAATTTAATTTCTACATGTAAAACTTCCTTCCAGGCTTGACTGGCTCAGCAGTGCAGTGGTCAATAAAGAGTGGGCAATTTGAGCAGGGTGAATATCACATTGCTGCAGGTACAAGTGGGGGAATTTCTTTACTTGGGCACTTGTAGCTGAATTATGTAAGCCACATAGTCAAATAAAAGTGCATCTTCTTTTTCCTGTGATTTCTCTCCCTTTCTTTGCCTTTCCCATCAAAAGCTGTAGTGTGAAGAAGGTGGGTTGTTCCTCCATGAAGGAATACCCAGTTGTAGAATCAGAATGATGTAGATTGCTATGGACCTTGGGAGGAGATCTCACCCAAACCCCACTCATGGCAGATAACTTCCAACTTACTAGCTAACTGGAGTTTCTCATGTTCCAGTTTGTGCTCATTGCCTCTTGCTGTGTACCACCTCTCAGCCTCTCCTGGAGTACTGTGTTCACCAGCCTCCAACCTCTTGGCTGGGCACGATCCAATGTATCAGTGTCTGTCTTCCACGTGCAAGTACAAAACTGGGTATGGCGCTGCAAGTGTGGCCTCACACATTGCTCAGGCTATTGCTTCCTTGAAGCATGAGGGCATACCTGGGAGAGTGGGAGTGAAAGCAGCCATCGTGTTTCTGGGAGTGGGAATGTCGTAAACAGGAATTTTTAAAACAAAGCTGTCTGTTCCTTTCCTGTGTCCAGCTGAGGGTTTAAGTGAATCACCTGAGGGTTTCTCCTTAATAGCATAAACCTGCCTGCGAGCCACCTTGTCATTTCCAATTTCCCCTCTTGGCAACTTACAAGAGGATGGAGTCAAAAGGATAGAAGAAAGCAGCCACTTTTAACTGTCCTTTCTCTATTTTTCCACAAAAGCCAAAGCAAGACTCTTGTCTTGGGAGAAAGGAAGAGGAGGTATTTAGCCCAGGTGCTGCATACACAATTTTAAATCAGTTTCATTAATAACTTTATGATAATAAAGAGCAGTTTGCACAAAGAAGAAATTCAGTCTGCTTTGCTCTCCCTTGAAGAGCTCGCTCTCTGCTTAGTGCACCTCAGCATCTCACAAACATATGGTCTTTTAGGCATAAGTGATGCTCACCTGCTTTATTGTCTTTAGAGAGAGGAACTAAATATATAACAGATGCTCAAGTACCCTGAAATTAATGTATTGTGCAAACAGAACTGTCATCACACCCCTTGCAGTCACATTTTTCACCTGTTGTATGCTTGTTTACCTATAGCTTGTTTTGACAATGTGTTACATGTTTTTCTAATAGTTTGGAAAACTCCCAGTTTCAAAGCTGGGCTAGTGTCACATTTCCACATGGGTGGCAATTTCAGTTCAAGACTACTTAATCATCACTTAAACATCAGATAAATGCAGTCCACAGCCCTCACCCCACCCTTTTTTAAATTTTGCTAAACTTATGCTTGGTAACAGCCATTTTGGCAGATGAAGGTGATTCATCTTCAGACAGCAGAAGACTTCAGCCTTTTTCGTTTTACTTGGAATGGATTAAAGTATGAAACCTGGACCTGAATTTGGAATTCTTGCATTTCAGAAGTTCTCAGATCAGACTTCAGATTTAGACCATCACAAAACACAAACCAAAACATACATTCTGGGTCCTGACTCAGGTTTGTTTTCCTTTCTCCTCTCCTTGTCACTTTCAGCAGGTAGGGCTTGGATGAGGACTCTACCTGCTCTCATGTTCCTCTTTTGCTGAACTAAAGCTGTATCACATCAGCAAGTGAGCAAGGTCCTCAGCACAGTGACTTCAGGAGGTCTTGAACACAGTGAGATGTCCCTGTTTTATTAAATGTCCAGTCTTCACAACAGAAGAAGAGCAGGGTTCACCCTGGCTTTTGTGGCCATGTTATGACCTTGCTTCCTTGTTAGGTGATTTGTACTATAACCTTTTGGAGGGAGATAAGGCCTTTGTGTCTTTCTCCTGTGGATTGCTTTCCAAGGTCTTTACTATTGCTGGGATGGCAGTGTAACAAGTGGAGCCATCTTCTCCTCACCATCACTTTCATGGCTGTGTCATGCTCATGGCTGTCAGCTGTGCTGCATGCAATGTGTGGCAGGTGTACTGCAGGGCTGCCCTGACCCAGGGCTTCACTTGTGGGAACAAAGAGAAGGAGAGATTAGATTTCTCTCCTGAGTATAAAGCTATGATGGCAAGGATGGATCTGTGGTTAGTTTGGTTCGTTTGAGTCTGTGCTTGTTGTATTTGATTGCAAGGATGTGAGCATCCACACAACAAAGCTATGACCAAGTGATGAACTCCTGGGAGATCCTATGCTGCTGAGAACTGCTGGCATGCTCCACAGCTCAACACTTAGAGTGACATCTCTCTGTCTGGATGCCCAATATAAACCAAGAGAAGGCAATGAAGATCTGTTGATAGTCAAGTGGCTTCAGCCTCCATCTTCCTTACTGGATGTTTGAAGGTCTCTCTTCCAACACATACATCAGAATGACCAGCTTTTTCCCAGATGAGGCAATTCACTGTGGTGGTTAAATGGATGAAGAGAAGCTCAGCTTATCCTTGATGAGACCTCTGCAGAGCTGCTCTACCTGACTTGCTGAGGGACCTTCTCTGTCTTTATGATTTAATTTGGCTCCAGCTCTCCAGCCTTGTCCTATTCTTGTGCTGCAAGAGGAGTGACTCCTGCTGGAGAAGCTAGAAAAAAACACACTGCCCCACCTCAGATTCCCGCTGCAAGAACACCAGGGGCTGGGAACAACATGCCTGAAGCCATTGTGGCAGAGAAGAGCTCTGCCACTTGCCTCATCAGAGAATGTGCTATGACAGGATTTATAAAAGGGTGCAGACATCTGTGCCTGGAGGGATATAGACTTCGTAGCTTCGGGGCTGTGAAACTCAGCTGAAGGTAAGCTACTGCTCTTACTGTGGGACTTCCATACCTTATTCAGGGTACACAGGGAGGTGCACAAGACAGACCCATCCTGAGTGTTTCCAAATTGCTATACACAGTAACTCCTCACCCTGCAGCTTGGTTTTCGTCACTCCTTATTCATAGGTGCTTGACTCCCTGCAGTCACAGTGTGCAGAGAGCTTAGGCATATAACTCGAGGTGATGGGTACTAGTTGACAGTTAAAGTCTTAAAATCCCCCTTTTTTGGTGAATCTAGCCCTCAGAAATGTGCACAGAGTGCATGGTGTTGGTCAGAGCTCACTGTTCATGCTTTCATGCTCCTGATCCAAAGCTGGCTAGCTCTCTACTGTTGCACTCTGGGGTCATTTACAAGCTATATTGCAATTTTTTGAGAGCCATTGTAAGGCATCAGTCTGACTTTGGGGTACTCTTTCCAAGAATAGTGCAGAGGACAGCTGCTTGCCCCCTCTTGTACACTGTGATTGGGACATTTAGTCATCAGCACAAGAGGACACAGCCTGAGTCCTTCCCTATTTTGCTCACAGGAGAGACATCATTTTGTCTGCTCCATGCACCTCCCAGGTCTCAGATACAGTGCAAAGGCAGCTGTCCTGGCTCTGACCAGGCCAGAGCTAACCTTCCCAAGCAGCCAGCCCAGGTGAGCTGAGTTAGACTGGGGTGTTTCCTCACCACCTGATGTTGCTTCCCCATAAAAGGAGCTGGTTTAGCCAGAGTGCTCTTGGTCCCTCCAGGGCAGTCTGAGTGTGGCTGGGGCATTGGGTTAGTCCTCGTGTTGTGCAGCACTCTGTAATCGTTGTGTTGGTAAGTTATTCTGTGTTACTACTGGGTGTGAGTGTCACTGGCTGTTATTGTTCTACTTTCACAGTGCTTTTATCAGTAAACTGTCCTTACCCCAACCCATGGAGGTTCTGTCTGTTTCTTCTCTGGGAGGGAGCAAATGGTGTGTGGTGCTGAACCACCACAGCAGCTCTGCACCATCATGGTCACAGAGCTAACTTTCAAATGTAGTAATTGGCTGTGGAGGGGGAAAGATCTTCCACCATTAGCACACCTATGGTCCAATTCCTGGGTACTTGCTGCAGCAGATACTTTAACTTCAGTGGGAGTATCTGGAAAGACAAAGGGAGTGGACTCTGGCTTTTGACATAAGAGATAGGTGTCTTTTTCCTGCTGTTCCCTGTGTCGGCTGACAGGGTTCATTTGCCTGGTGCATAATTCCTCTTATATCTGGTTAGTAAACCGTGCCAAATTCATCTTAAAATGCAGCTTCCAGTATCAGTCCCTGCTGCCTGGACTCAGCAGTGCAGGTTCTGAGCATGGACTGCACGAGGGCTGTTTATGGGGGAGAAGGTGCAGGTCATCTCTCTGCAGCCCCTTCCTTTGGGGATCCTATGTACTGGTGTGCCTGGGTGTCTGTTGAGGCCCATTAGGTAATGGACAAAGAACCTGAATTTTTATGTGAGGCAAATGACTGCAACTTAGATACTCTGTTTAATTAAAAGGACTGTGTGTTGTTCTCGTGTATTTAGTCAGTTTTAATGCTCCAAGAATACCTAGAGGTAAGTCAATGTCTGTCCAAGTCCTCATGCCTTGAAAGACTTTGAGAATGAGATAAGGCAGAAAGTCTTTTATTGGTAATAAAATACTTTTAGAAGCCAGAAAACATCTTTGGAAGGAAAAAGAGGATAATTCTACATATGCAGTTACTTTATGGAGAAACTTAAGAAAAACTCACCTTTGCAAAGCTGTTGTACTGTACTGCCATGGGTAGTTGGGCTTCAGCCAATTTCTTTCAGCTCTGTAACTTTGAAGCGTGCACTAAGCTGCAGCAATGCCTGCCTGTCTTTGTGCCTGGTCTTCCCTGTGTCTTTCAGCTGCTTCAAGTTGCATCTCTCTTGGGTATTTTGTGTACAGCTTCATTCAAGGGAAAAGACTCTGAATCCTTCTTGGTTTTGAAGAGCACGTAAAGTCTTGCTGCACTCCTGCAAGTGAGCGGAAATGTAATGCTGCTTCACTCTAAGGGCACTGGGGGAACACTTGTAAAGCACACTGTGTTCTGGCTGAATAACGTTTTGGTAGGTGTTTCAAAGTTCAATTAACAATGACCTAAGTTAACTTGACCCTCATACTCACCTACAATCTTCTGCGTTTTTCCCAAATGTAGATTTCTGTGGCTTTAGTTTAACAATAAATTTAGACCCAGTTGGTCAACACAGGTTTGAATACCAGCAAAAACGTATCTAAATGCAACTATCTGCTAATCCTGAGGAGCTGTGGCCCGCAGGTACTTCACTGAGAAGGGCTGATGTAATTTACTGGCCGGAGAACAATTTCATGAGCACGGAGTAATTAAGTTTGCCCTGACAGCATCAGCACCGGTCGGTAGCGGAGCTTGGTCACTGAACGGCACAGCACCCTCTCGTGGGAACCGGCACCGCTCTTCTGCTCCCTTCAGTCAGAGGACTGCAATCCTCATTTTCTTTGTGAACCTGGAGGCTGGTTTTTCAACCACAGCGTGTCTAATTTCCAAAAATCCATTATGGTGCACCTGCAGATGTCAGTATAGCCTAAAAAATATATCTTTAAAAAGAAGGCACCTAATTAGCGAAGGTTAAGTTATTCACACAAGGCTCATGACCTCAGTCAAGCTCCGGGGGCTTTGTGAGGGAAAAGACTCCCACAGTAAGTGTCCATGTTTTCAGTCCACAGTATCAAGGCAATTGAAAGGAGACAAGCGACAAAAGGAGGCTGGACAAAGTTGCTTATGCAGGTAGGGAAGTGTTGGGGGTGTAAGTCTGTGCAGTAGCAGCTGTGGCTCTGGAGAACATAGCCTGGGCTTTAGAGGTGAAGCAGTTGTCCATCGGTGCACCAAGAATTTTTCTTTGGCCGTATTACTAATGGGAGCACACACTGAAATTGTGTTTCAGGCCATGTTGTTTGCTTTTATAGCCTGTGCCCTGCCGGGTCCGTACTGCCTCAGCCCAGTACAACCTTTGCAGATAAACTGCGGGCATTTCACATCACCTTTGTGTCTTTGTAGCAGGTTACAAGTCTGCCTTTGGGTAAGAAGCTGGCTCCTTTGTATTTCATGAGATTGCTGCCTCAGAGGAAAAGGCAATTATGGAGGTCAGGTTTCCTGCTCCGCCATGAATTTTTAGAAGAATATTGAAAATGGGATGGTTATTCTTATTTTGTAATGCATGTACTTAACCCACAGTGCTCGAGGCCACTGGCTGCCTCATGAGCTGATGGCTGTGCATCAGAAGTGCTTCTTTTATGGCCAGCACGCATGGATGGACATGCAAAAATACCACTAATCACAGAGGTTCAGGAGAGAACATGGGAAATAGCACTGCAAGGGAGGAGAGGGTGACTGCAATGGTCGTGTAAAAAGGTGATCAGGACGTCTGTGATTGTGCATCTTGCAGTGAGGAGGTGGCTGTGGCGCTGCACTAGCTGTGGAGCATGAGGCGTGTGGGGTTTGATGCTCTGCCAAAAGAGCAGCCTTGCTTCTGTCAGGGAAGACAGAGAGCTTTGCAGAGGCATTTGCTGGGCTTTCCCTGCAGGCTCAGTGGTGAGTCCCCAGACAGGGCTCAGAGCTCTGTAATGAAAAGCTACATATATTTACATCATAACTTTGCAGCCTATGCAAGGTAACCTTCCCTGGAACTGAGCAGAAGATGAATGTCAAATAACTTTCTTAAAAGGGACTTCACACTAGGTCTTCTAGGAGCCTAGCTTACAGTAAATACCATGGGGATGTAACACAGCAACAAAGAGCTTGTGTTGAAGAGTCAGGACAGTTCAAGCATGGGGTCTCTGGAGATTACTCAGAGGAAAAAGGCCTTATCTGGCTGAGCCCATGCCTGGACAGGAAAGTGCCCATCTGTATATGTGTGTCACATTTCCCTTCCCAAAAGGTTTGTGGGGCTTTTTCCTTTTGTTTAAAGGTTGTAAAGATGTGTTAGCCAGCACCCCTATCCTGCCAGTAGCCTGAGCTGCTTAATTTGTGCCCAAGGAAATCAGTGCAGGGATGCTTGATAAGGGTTTGCCTCATATGTAAACTCTGCCCTGTGCCAGTCATCTGTTGTTGGCTAAATAGGGCCCCGTGAAATTGTGCGAATGCTTGCACACCCTATTTATAGGTTTGCATGTTGCAGACCCCAGGCTGAGTTCACCTGAGGCTTTTGCCAGGACAAACATTGCAAGTACTTGGTTAGGGTCTGAAATTGTGCCAGGAGATATTAATGCAGGTGCGGGCACAGACCAAACAGGACCACGCTAGCTTAGAATAAGCTGAGGACAGGATGTGCATGTGACTTACCACTGTGTGTGCCCAGGTGAGGCTTGCACACGAGTGTGATGGCCCAGCGATGGCTGAGGCACACCTGTCTCCACACTGACTGTGGTGTGCACCGGGAGGACTGATGCTCCCAGGTGTCAAGGCTGAGCTGGCAGTGTGCACTGCATCACCATCTGCTCCAGCCTTGTGGAGTTCGATGCCTGTCTGTTAATTAGTTTATCCCCTTAATCTGTGTGGTTTAATCCAATAAACCAACACGTGCAGGAGCAAAAGACAGCAGAGGAGTGAAACAAAAGCTACTTATTCTACCCAAAACAGTCAGAGTCAGCAATTTAAAGTTGGTGGCATAACAGTAAACAGCCAGTGTCTGACTCTAAGAGTTTGCACTAAACTGAATGGAGCTAAGAAAAGTCCCCCAGGACATGGTTTTGTTTTCTGCTTTGGCCATCAGCCGCTCATGGGACAGAAAGGGAAAACTTAGTGGTTCCCCTTGCTAACACCTCTCTCCTTATGTGGGAGCCCACCAACCCCTGCTGCTGTCAGGGTGAGTTGAAAAATAAAGAAATTACTGTAAACACAAGAATCTGAGTATGTTTTGTCTTGCTGATCTACTTCAGGTTTCTGGTTTTGCATGTGAATAGTATTGAGGTGTCATCAGGCTCATGTCACACCCTAACCCCCAGTTCTAGAGAGAAAAGCAACTCCTCTGCTCTCTCTTAGGACCCACTGCATCACCACTGAACTGCTCTTGTCGAGATTTTATGAAGGTGTGAGAAACTGGGGGCCCACAGCATCCTTGTGCCTGAATTTGGGGCAGCAGAGAAGAGGATGTCAGGGAGTCTGAAATGCCAGCTGCATAATGCTCTAAAAAGTATCAATTTTCCCTGCCTGAGCATCAGCAGAGCATACAGGGCTGCAACTGAAATTACTTTTCACAAGCCATCTCAAATTTATCCCTTAGGATAATCCCTGAGTTGCCTGGTTGCCTGTGGCCTATTGGCTGATGGCCAGTAGTAGATGCTGAGAAGAGGAATATGATGAATCTGTATCGATGAGTGTGTATTGAAGCACTCATCATTCATTCCTACCTATTATTCCCTGGATTTGGGGTCCTCCTTGATGTTCTCTGCAAACTTCAGTTAAAGGACAGACCCTGAAATCATCTTTGTTTCTGCTAAGCAACACAATTTGATGAATGCCAGTGGTGTTTAAACATCAGGTTTTGCTGGAAGTGCAGCAAAAGGGTGCTGAGCTGTTGCATGCCTCATGTGCCTGGAGAGGGTTGTGTAGTGCTGAGCTTGCTTCACGATGGCTGCTCTCAGGAGGCTTGGGTGCTAACTGAATTTCTAGCAGCTCTGGATGCTACTGCTCCTGCAAGCAAGCCTTCAACCAGCAAAGCTGCGGGCAGGACAGAGTGGGAGTCCCAGAGGAGCACTTCCCAGCACGGGGAAAATGTGCGCAGGAGGAATTTCTAATGGGAGTGTGCTATCCTCCTATTAAGCATTTGAATAACAGATGTTTCCCTCTGACGTTTCACAAAACCTCCTCTGTGAGGTTTTTTGTTGCTTTCAAGACAGTTTCCAGGTAAAAGAAACTTATAAAATTGCCTACTGTTCCACACCTGCTTAACGTCAAGGCCAGGGACACTTGTGAAGCCTGTGCTAAGTGACCGCTCTCTAAACGTGCCGCTTCCAGTTTCAACTCCTGCTGCACACAGCAGCATCCCTGGTCTCAGATAGGGATGGAGTGAGTAAAAGGATGTGTGCAGACACAGAGGCTTGCAGGAGGGGGAATTGGCTGTACTGCACACACTGGCTATGCCAGGATGTGCCTGTAGCAGCAGTCAGCCAGTCAGAAGCTTTTCATAGTAGGTGATTATGGAATAACCTTACTAAGCCTTGTCACTCAAAGCCTGTTTAGATCTTGAAATACATAGGCTTAAACACTATGAATGAAGTGGCCTCTTATTTCTTTAATTATATAAATATACAGCATGTTAACTTGAAGGCTTTTGGCACAGCAAGCCTGCAACTTTGTGGGTTACACCGCAGGGAACAGAAAAACAGTGTTTTCGAAATACAGTGCTCACATAAGAGTGAAATGACCATGTAATTGCTGTAGTCTGTTTTGAGCTCTTCTCATGCTTATTGACCCTTCCCAGCTCTGTTTGGCTTTTGCCTTTTCCCTTCTTTGTAACCAACTCTTGCCCACCCTGATCTTCTATTGCTACGTCTTAGGTACTGATTTCCAAGACCAAAACTGTCAGTTTTTCTTTGAAACCCTGTGTCTCCAGTGAGTTCAGTTGCACCAGTAGTTTTGAAGAGCACCAGTGCGTGGTTCTTAGGTAAGCGGTAGGGTGAGTAGTTCAGTGTTAAGTAGCCCTTTGCTTTGGGTATGTTTGTGTCCTGTCAAAATTACTGAATCCACAGCTCTGCTACCCAGCCTCCCTCCCTCACCCAATGTGACCTTACTTCCTGAGGGTGGATTTTTAGGTACAAGTAGAGGATTTGTGGTGTTAAATTGTAGTCAGTGCAAAATCTCAAGGGGTTGGTATTGCCCTCATGCTGACACTTAACTGTCCTCCTTCTGTATCAGCTAACAGGTGGTAGGGTGCTCTGTGGATGTCCCCCTAGCAAGCTGTTCTTCAGACCCTCTTCCAAAAAGCCCAGAAGAGGCAGTGAGAGAGCTGCTAAAGTCTCACACCTTTCCACATAAGACTTGCTCTGCTGGGTTCGTTTTCCAATTGACTGTGCCTCAATACATCAGGAGACTGAAAAATGTAGGCTTAAAATCCAACTGTGCTTTGCTGACTTTCCCAGTGATCTCCAGTCCAGAAGCATCATGCCTTGCTCGACTGGGAGCTGAGGGACTTGATCTTCTGCATACCCTGTCCCAAGGCACCTAGACAGTTCTCTGACAACCTGCCACGTCTAGACACAGTAAGGTGAGCTAAGGATAGCTTAAGATAAACTTGCATTTTCCTCTTCCCTTATTTGGACTTACAGTGCAGTCGTGACTTTGGTAATTACTTTCTTTGGCTTGGCAGATCACTGGGAGCGGCGCTGTGCTGGGATGACATTATAATATTAATCTCTCAGTGAAAGAACAATTTAGGGGGTTATGTATATTCTGTGATGTTCCCAACATCTCTTAACAATTTGGGCACAAATGTTCATTTTGCTTTGGCAGTGGGTACAGCCATGATTCTGGTGGTCAGTAAACCTGTGATGGGAAGAGAGGAAGCTGGACACACTGTCTGCCAGCCACCAAGTAAACCCTGGCAGGTTGGGTTCCATTCTCCTCTGCTGCTGTTTCTTTGCAGGAGCCTAAAGTTAAGTGCTCAAAAAGCTTTGGAGGCTGCCATGCCAGGCCTTGCAGCACTCAATCTTTAGCCATCTGTGAGGTAACACCCTTACTCGTGTCTGCTTTCCCTATGATGGATGCCTGTTCCCACAGAAAAGGATCATCCAAGGGTGTTTCATGACCTGGCACCCAGGAGGTGTATTGCTTAGGGACACAGGCCCTGCCATTTCAGGGCTTCATTGCCTGGACTCTTTCCTGAAGTAGCCACCCAGGATGGTCTGAGAGAAAAGGTTTTTTTCTGTAGACCTGGCTAGAGGAAGACAGGATGGCTCTGGCATCATGCTCCTGGTAGGAGTAGCAGCATTTGAGGAAGTGGGGTTTGAATGGTAATTCCTCCTGTCCTGGGTGACTGCTGTTGCTCCTCTGAGCTCCAGTCCATCCCAGGCCAGTGGTGTGACTGTGCTCCTCTGCCAAGGTGCCCCAACCCCAGAGGAAGAGCCCTGTGACTCTCTGGAGGAGGGACAAGAAGCAAGAAGAGGTGCTGAGCTGTGTGGCCTGTTACAGAGGATGAGCAATGTTGCTGCGGAGTGGAGAGCACTCACAGTGTGGTGACCTCTGGTACCTTCTGAGTGAGGCAAGGAGCTGAACACTGGGCTTGTCCTTGCTGCAAAGCTGGAGGAAAGGGAAGGGAGGTACCAGCAGTACTAATACTGCCATGAAGTGCTTATTTGGTAGGAAAGGGGACTTCCAAACCCTGGTGTGTTTTCTGTAGGCTATAAAGTGACTATAGAACAAGACTCCTAGATCATATTTCGGGGAGTAGCAGGTGGGGAGTGGAAATGCCAGATACAGGTCTTCAGGTCAGATTATGCAAGGCTATAGGTTCAACTCAGGCCAGCCTAGGATATGAAGTTCAACAAGTAGAAGTGCAAAATCCTGCAGCTGGTGAGGACTGACCCCAAGCATCAGTAAATGTTGGGAGCCACCCAACTGGAGAGCAGCTTGGCAGAAAAGGACCAAGGGGTCCTGGCAATAAGCAAGTTGACTATGAGCCAGCAACATGCCCTTGTGGCAAAGGCAGCCAGAGATGTCCTGGACTGCAGCAGCCAGCGGGTCAAGGGAGGTGATCCTTCCCCTCTACTCAGCACGGGTAAGGCCAGTCCTGGAGGGCTGCCAGTTCTGGGCTCCCCAGCACCAGACAGATATGGACATGCTGGAGAGAGTCCAGTGAAGAGCCACAAAGGTGATTAAGGGACTAGGGCATTTCTCCCATGAGGAAAGACTGAGACATCTGCTTTTATTTAACCTGGAGAAGAGAAGGCTCAGGGGGATCTTATCAATGTACATAAATACCTGGAAGGTGGGTGCAAAGAGGCCAGCCAGGTTCTTCTCAGTCATGCACAGTGACAGGACCAGGGCAATGGTGCAGACTGAAACATGAGAGGTTCCCTCTGAACACTTTTTCACTGAGAGTGAACAAATACTAACAAAGGTTGCCCAGGGAGGTAGTGGAGTATCCATTCTTGGAGATGCTCGAAAGGGCATGGTCCTGTGCAGCCTGCTTTAGGTTCCTCTGCTTGAGCCGGGAGGGTAATGATCCATTCTAACCACAACCCTTTGGTGATTCTGTGTGATTCTGACTCAGTTTCCAGTAGGGTAAAGCTCCAGGGACCTTAAAGCCATGAATGCTGTTGCCTCTGAGGGATGATGGCACATACTGTCCATTTGGACCACAGTCCCATGGCTCTTCATCAACCTACTGCCAGAGTTACAACCATGGCAGAAAACCTTCATGATGCCCATTGGTGTGGCTGGTGTCTCCAGAGCAGCTCGAGTTAAGTGTGCCAGCCCAGGCTCGGATGCAGGGCAGACGCTCAGGAATGTCCCCCTGAGTCTGTGTTTCAGTCCAGCCTGTAACTTTTTGTTCCTTGCTAATTTTTGTAACGTGAAGCAAGCAAACATGGAAACTCGTGTTTCAGTGCCCAGATTGTTGCAAAGGATCAGGAATGTCCAGGCTGTGTAGCTGTCATTGTTTGGAGGGCTGTAAGTGGTGGAGAGGACTCTGTGCTGGGTTAGAGGTTTCTCCTCTTCTTAAAGCTTTTCCTTCTGCTCATTGTTGGAATCAAATAGAAACAAAGTAGGAAAGGAGGCTCTCAAGCGAGAAGCATGACAGGATATTTTTTGCTTTGTAGGCTTTCTGTAAGTAACCTTGTGTTCATTGTACAACGTTCCTTTGTGTTGCTGATGGGCGTTTCTGGTGCCCCTGGCTCCACCTCAGCCCCACGCTCCCAGACACCTCTCACCGGCTCCCCTCAGCGTGCACATGCCTGGCGCTTCAGGTGACAGCTCTGGCAGAGTTTTGTGTGTTTTGACCCTTTTTTGCAGGCCAGCTCCTGCAGCAGCCATGGTCTCTGTAAGCTGTAAAAGCAACTCGAGCGCCCTTCCTTCACCTCGGTTATCTGGGGCTGGCGTCACAGTGAATGCAGTCCTCCCCTGATCAATGCATGGGCTGGGAGGTGGGGGGGTTGTTGGCTTCTTACCGAGCTGTCTTATCTGCAGAAACATTTCCTGAGGTATTCTATCATCCTCCATTGGAGAAACACTCGTTTCCTGGTGTGGGTATTTTTGTTTTGGTTTGTTTTCTTTTTTTTCCCTTGCTATTTTTATCTCTTGCTTCACTTTTCCAAAGGTTTTTGCTGAGCCCTGTTTCCAGGCTGCTCTCAGGGAGAAACTCGCTTCTGCAGGCGCTGTCTCGGCGCTCTCCTCGGCGTTCCCCACCCCCAGCCTTAGCCTGCTGGGCTTATCTCCTTTTTACTCCATATCCCAGTAATTTAATATTACGGACAATCTATGATAGAGCCCAGCCAAGATGAGGTTATGCCAATTACCCAAGCTGTTTCTACAAAGACATCATCTTGCTCTTTTAAGCAACTCTGTTATTTGAAGCGGTGTATAAATCTCAGCAATGCAGTGTGGAGTTATAAATAATTAAACCATTACTTCGATGAACAATAATGACACACCTCTGGCATTGCTGGTGCTGTGGTTTTTTCTCACAGAACCCTTCATTTTTGGCTACTTTCAGTCAAAATACAGTGAACAGTAACCTCTCCAGTGGCTCGGTTACAGCAGGAATCTTTATCTTGCCTATCACTAGGTTTGAGTAGGGTTGTTCAGCAGTGAAGGAAAAGGAACTCTAAAATGAAAGTTGCTAAAACAACTTAAATTTGGTCCCTTAGTGACAAATCAAGTCTTACTAACTGCATGATTGTGTCCCTTTGTACAACCACCCATTTGCCCCAGGCACCAACAATCACAGCTAACGAATGAAGATGTCCTTGAGCATGTAGCTTCATCCACAGTGCTTCATGAGGCCCGGGCCAAGCATTGCTGCCACCACTGCCCTCGGCCCCCCCTTCCTGAAACTGGCACCCCAACCTTTGCCCCCCACTGCTTGTGCCCCATGGGAGGAAAGCTCAGTTGGCTTCTCGCTGCCCCATAGCTAGAGCAGATTCAGAACAGAGATATTTTAGCTGGCAAACTCCAGCCAGCACTTACTGCCTCTGTGCAGTCTGAGAGTTTTCAGAAGCTCAAAAATTGGCCAAATTTGGTCAGGCCGTGTGGAGATGGGAAAGGCCCATGACTAGCTTGAGGGTGATCTCTCAGCAGGTCCCTAAATTTCTGCTGCAAACAGCAGATGTGCTAATGGTCCCTTAAAAAGGTCTGACACCTCAGGGTCTTCCCCTGAATGCCTTCTGAGGCTTCTCTGGGCAGGTTTTGTGATGACTCTTCTCAAAGATTATGAACCAAAACAAAAATCAGCCATAGAAAACTGGGCGAAGCTTTTTTTGCTTTTGATGGTTTAATAATCTACTGGAAAATAGTTTTGCATTAAAGAACTTTGGACAGCCCAAACTGTTTGTAGCTGTAAATACTGAGATGCTGCAGGAGGCGTTTCTTGCTAAAGGATAGAAAGCACAAAACGGAGAGTGAGGAAAAAGAAATGGAAGGAGATAGAGAAAAATGAAAATGATTAAAAAGAACTGAAAGTGAAGGCAAATTGTAGACTTTTCCACATATGAAAAGCCCCTAGACCTGTGCCAATGGTTGAGATTGGCTGAAACACCTCTAAGCACCTTGTCTAACCGTGTCCTGGTCCTGCAGCACACCCAGCTGGTGCCAGGGGCTGTGATGTTAAAGCAGTATTTACCTCTGGTGCAAAGCTCATTTTGAGCCCTGTGTGCATGAGCAGAAGCTGCTTTTAACCATCTTCTAACTAGAGAGCAGCTCCTTAGCCCAAGCTGGGGGCTTTCTTGTGTGAGGGTGAGCTAAGATGCAGGGAGGAAGTGTGAGACTTGAACGTGCTTCACAAGCATGGTCTGTGTCTCTGGAACACTCTTTTCTGTATTCCTTGCTCTTTTGGTTTATCACATTCAATGGCACACAGGTCTTATTTCCTCTCATGTTCTGGTGTCTCACCAAATACCCCAGTTCACACTGGTCAGAAGGCAGTGGTGGTGTGTGTGGCTGACAGGAGAGGAGGGAGCTATGTGAGCAAAGTGTTTTCTGCCTGAACCAGTCCAAGCAGCACTAGTCAAGCCAACACTCAGTCCTATCCCAGACAAAAACCTCTTCTGCTCAGCTCTGTGCAGTGGCAGCATGTCACCAGAAGGGACGAAGAGGAGGAGCAGGAGCTCATGGCAGTTGTCGGGAAAGGCAGCACAAACCTCAAGTCACCCTTTTCAAACGTGATGCAGCATCTAAATGAAATGCCTTCCTATAAGAACCAGTTGTATTCCCTATCTGTGCTGACTCTCAGAGCGGATGCACAACCTTATTTCAAGCCCGTCTGCTCTGTTAGGCTGCATTTCAAATAGATCTTCCCCACAAAGATAAAAGATGCTCAGAAGTAGGTCTTACATCTGCCTTTCAGACTCCACTCTCTCCTGTTCTAATCCAATAACATGTAAGATGATGGACGGGAGTTTTCAGGAGATGTCATACAAAGTGCTCACTTTGAACCAAACAAAAACCAGTCCTGTTTTCAAAATGAAACTGTTATAACTCACCATGCCTCTGATCCTAGGACCTCTGGCAAGCCTAACTTCAGTAGAGATTTAAGACCAAACAGTGTTTAAATACAAAAAGACAAGAGGTGTGAAAAGCGGATGCAGATAGGATGGACACCCAGACCCGGGACCCCAGCTTGGGAGAGCTGGAACTATCAGAACTGGGTGGCTGTGCTGGCTTGCATGAGCCTGAAGCTGCTTTAATTCCTTCCTGACATTTGAGGCTCTTTAAGTATATGAGATTTTTTAAATAATGCTTTGGCGTGATCACGCTGGTTTATTAGCTCACTGGTTGGAATGGGTGGTGGTTGTTTACGACCTGAATTAATCTGTATTTCAGAATGGGAGGACTGCATGTGAAGCTTAATTAAAATTTGCAAAGTGCTTTCTGGCCCTGAACCCGCTGAGATGCTGGTGTGACATAAGGGGGATGTCGTGGCCTCAGTGCTGACCAGGGATGACAGAGATGAGGTGCGGAGGGTAATACCCGTGTGTGAGCAGCAGCATGCTCAGAAGCTTCCCTGTGGGGCTGTAAATGTGTTAACATCAGAGCTGAGGCTGGATACAAGGGGGGCAGCTCCCAGGTAGCCAGTCCAACACAAACCTTTTGGCACTGGCCAAGGACAACTTTTAAACAATGCAGCGCTGTCCGTGTGCTGCCTTGAGGCGCTTTGCACGTCGTCATGTGCCAAAAGAAGAAAGGGGGGAATTTTTTAAAACATTCTCTATTTTCTGTGTTTGCTCTGGGAATAGACAAATATTTCACATTAACTATGTTCTTCTGCCAATTTTTGTCATGAGAGCAGAGTCTCTGAATTGTAGAGCCTGTGAATTATAGTGGTAAACGCTGTATTGCTTTGACCTTTTGAAATGTCTCCAGCGTGATTGGCTGCCTGTCCTCCCCTTCCCCCAGAGGTCAGGCAGGTTGTAAATATAGGCGAAATGGAATAGCCAGATAATCAAATTGAACCCATTTCACTGCAGTGCAGTGCAATCACGGCACAGTGAAATTCCATCAGCGTCACAGGCTGCATGTCGAGTGCCACGGAAATCGCTTTGTAACTGTCCACGCAACTTGAGGAGCAGTGTTTACCATCTGCAGTGCTGTGGGCTCTGCATTTTTAAGCCTCCTTTAGCAAAGAAAGAAAAAAGAAATCCCAAAGCCACATAAAAAAGAAGGAATAGGCTGCCATTTAAAAAAAGCACATAACCTGAAAAAAAATTACCTTGACATATAGGATGATTGAGAAGTTTTACTTGCCTTGGGTGTTTGTTTATTTTTTTTCTTTTCAAGATGCTAAAATGATTCGTCTGCTCTGGAGCAGATAACAGAATTGCTTGCTGCATCACCTGAGCTCACCTTCTTCAAAGAATAAGTCATTATTTTATCAACAGCATTGAAATACAGCACACAAGCAGTGGTATGAAAAGCACCACAGCTCCACTATGCATGAGGATGCTGTTTAGGAGCAATAGCCTCTGACCAAGCGAGATGACAATCTGGACGTTGAAACCTGTATAGATGATTTCTCAGTAGTGGAGCCAAGTGCAGCGCTGTGCTTCTGTTGCTTGCAAGCCCAGCGATGCTAGCAGTGGGGTAGCGGGGCATAATTAATGTTTACTTATAATCAGCATCTTTCTGTGCCAGCAATCATGGCAGACTGAAACTAAGCAGGGGAACCAGAAACCCCGCTGCTTTCAGCTGTCTGGAACAATAATTACACAGTGCCACGGTACCTCTGGGAGTCTGGCACCATTTATCCTCCCTGACTCTCAGTGTTGGTTACCTGCCACGGAGCAATCCCCAAAGCAACCAATCCTCAACATCATTTTCATACAAAAGGTGGAGAGAATGATAATGGCTATGCTACTGCTCTGCCTTCAGAAAGCCGTGCTGATGGCTTAATTGAGGTTAAAATAAGCTCCAATCAGAGAGGTAAAAACCTAACAGGGCTACTTAATCTTATATAAATACAAGAGAGATACAAGTGCATGAGGAGAGAATAATAACTGACTCTGGTAAGGTTTCTATGGAGAATAATCATTAGCCAGGCAGTGAACAGATTGGGCTGGGAGCAGGCTATTTAGCATTCATGCCCCGGTGGCAAAGGCTTTGAGCTGGAGGCTAATTTGAATTTTAGGGTTGGGTTTAAAAAGAAGAAATAAAAGCTCCCTGTCTGGAGCAGAGCAGCATCGTGCTCGGTTTTGCCTTAGACTGTGCTGAAGAAAATTGACTGACTTCTACTCTGTGACCTAAGGATGGTTTGTCTAATGTAAGGGAGAAGTAATTGCAGGACAGAAAGGTGTTTGGTTGACTTGGGAGCGGGGATTTGCCCTGCCCAACCTTGTTCATACCCCCAGACACCCCCCCCCAATACTCTATAGAGGGAAGAAGGCAGCCCAGCCTGCTGGCCTTTCTTCAGCACCACTACCAATGCTACCAGAAATATAAATTACATAAGACCTTATTTTTTTGCTTACTGTTTCATTCTCAGAGCTAATTACCTTTAAAAACTTGAAACTAAAATACTTACTTTTTGGCAAATCACTGGAAATGGTTGGCAAAACTCACATGTTTTTTAGGCTTGTAGATGTTGGGCATCTGTTTTGGTAAGTTAAATTCAGTGTTAGATTTCAGAAGTGTTTGAAAACAATTCTTGCATGCAACAGCATTTCAAATCCAAACTAAAGTTTCAACCCTTTCCTGCTCTGTTTACCAGCTGCTTGCAAGCGTGCTCTGTTACAATTGCTGTCTTGTAAACAAACCACACGGAGAAATGCAATGATGAGCTAGAGAAGTGCAGATCCTGCCAGAGCATGGTTTCTAGGCTCAGCTTTCCTCATGCACATCCCAGAGATGAAGTGATGCCTATCCCCTCTCAGCATCTCTGCTGACAGTCATGTACCAGCGGCAGTGGGGATCTGGCCTCTGGATCTGCAGTGGGAGACAGGCAAAATTAGATGCATTTGTGATATTGCTGATTATATTTGAGAGTTTGTTTATTATAGTGTAACTGGGGATCCTTTCTCTCCTGTTACTTCGTACTTCGAGCTTAGCATTTGGTAAAGCACATCTTGTTATCGTACAATTTCAGAATCATGTTACACCCATCATGAAAGGCTCTGTGGCTTGCTATTAGCTTCTGCAGTAATTTCCCCCATCTTAGCTGAAGTCCTTCAGCTATGTCCATCAAGAGATAAAAATAAACTGTAGGCTGCAACTCGGTATAGCTGGATGCTCCATTACTGTTGTGAAGTGCAAGAGTCCTCAGGAAAGCAATGAAAAATTACCCCTCTCCAGGCAATGAAAAATGTCAGGAGCCTCACGGGCTCTGAGGCCTTAACAGAGAGTAATTATGCTGTGAACAGATTGCTGCGTGGCAGAGACCTTGCAGCACTCTCAAAGGGAAGACTCTGAGACCCTTTTAAAGGGAGATCAGAGCCCTCGCATGGCACTTTTGGGAGAAAGCACATGAAAATAAAAAGACCATATGCCCAAACAGGCTGATTTCATTGAGGTGAGCCGTCCTGGTGCTTCCAGGACTACTCACAGACAAGAACATATAGGATAAACATGGACCAACAGATAATCGGATGGTTATCTTTAACAGACCAAGTCGTGACCTTCGCTCAGCTGGTAGACAAGCCCTGCAAGACAGATGAATAAAGAGAAAAGGAGTGAAAGTTCTCAGACAAGGAGAGGCCAAAATTTCCCTGGAAAGCCTGCCAGTGCATGGGCTGGTGAGTATTACCTGTCCTCTCCAAGGCACTCTTCAGTCAGAGGATCCACCCTTGGCCTAGGCTCCTGCCTCCTGCTTGTTCCCAGAGCAGCAGGGACTGGTGAGTTGAGCCTTGGCCACCCCAGGTGCCTTGCCACAGGTTGTCGTGGCTGGCTGGGTGAGGAGCTGGAGCCCTCCTGCCCCCATGCAGCTGCATCCAGTGTACAACTCAAGGAGCAGGATAAGAAGGGGGATTTTTGCTGCCTGGTAGCACCTGTGTGTGTGCTTCGCAGGGGAGAGGTGGTGAGGACCATGACCAGGATTGAAGGGCAACTGATGTGATCAGGTTGAGGCAGTTCTGAAATGATTTGTGCTTAAGGGTAACAGGGGTCAGAATTTGTTGGATATTTCACCTCCTTAGGAAAGAGTCTGACAAACCCAAGTTCATTATCCCAAGGAAAGTAACAATGCTCTTCTGCTGGGTTGAACAGGAGCAGGGTTAAGGTTTCAAAAAGAGGACTAGGGTCCTTCCTGTTACATCTTCCCTCTCTTTTCAGTGCTCTAGCTATGAAAGTGACTCTGTGGAATAGTGCAAGATGCTGTTGGCCCGCTTGGAGGGGAATAGGGCTTTGGGAGAGGGCAAAAAGTTTGCCAGGGTTTGTTTGCCAGGCAGGTGGGAGGAGGCCCAGATGGTGTTATCAAAGGAGCAGCAATTTGATCACTGTGACTCTGCCATCTGCTTTGTTGTGGGTCATAATTTCTTCCCACTTCACCCAGAGTTTTGTAGCTTGACTGAGGAACACTTCATGTGAATAAAAAGGGAATTGGGGGCTCTTTTTCAGAAGACTTTGAGAGACCTGTTAGGAAGGGGACGTGGGCACATCTTCCACACAGCAATGCACAGATGTAGCCCCCAAATTAACACTCCATGGCTTTACAATATTTTCTTTCCAGGGTTTAAATCACAGCTTCAGTAGTGTGCAGCCTGTTCATGGGTGCCTGGAAACAAGGAAATCCAGGCTTTGCCACACTCTTCCCAGTGATGCAGGTGTAGCAGTGATCACCAGCTCAGGTGAAGTAGCAATACAGAGGTACATACTTTTATTTCGTCAGGTGAATCTGCTAGGCCAGGCCAAATCCGCTTGTACCTCATTTTTTTTCTTGAATCTCAGTTCTTAATGTTCAGAGCCTTGCTTTTTTCTGTACATACTTACAAGTTGCTGAGGACTTCTCCAACTTAAATAATTCATTGTCACAACAAGTTTTGTCTTCAAAATGACAACCAAGCTAAATGCATTCAGTGTTTCTGTCTCCAAAAATCTCTTCCAGCCACCACCATATAGCTAACAGCACTGTCCCTTAAGTGCTGCCTTTCAGGCCATGAGTAGAAATGTGATTCCAGCTTTTCCTTGCCTCCCAGATGCACAGCCAGCAGGACAGATCTTGCCCAGATGATCAGATTCACCAAAGCTACAGGTTAGGGCAGGACAACATGGCATCTGCTGCGGGTACCACAGGGTCACTGTGGGAGCCACAGAGGTATTCGGTACAGCCAGCAAGCAGGGGAGGGGAACCCCGGGGTCTGCCCCAATCTGTGGCACTCTCCCTGTTAGGGGGTGTTTGTGAGGCTTTGCAATGCTCTCTGCAGAGACAGCAGCAAGTTGTGCTGGGGCTGCTGCTTTTGGTGACAGCTTCTGAAGTGATTCTGCCTCTTCCCTCACCAAAGTCTGTATTTTGGGGGTCAGTGTGGTCCCTCTGCAATGAGTGCCCTGGTGGGGCAGCTTGCTATCATCCCTCAGGCTCCATCACCCTTGCCCAGAGCCCGGCCCTTGGAGCAGTGCTTGCTGCCAGCGCTCCCATCCCTGCTGCTGCAGCAATGCTTTTGGCTGCACGGACAGCAGGAGCTGCAGTCACCTGGCTGTGATATCACCCAAACCTGTCATTCTGTAAAGGAGTAAGAGCAAACACCTCTGCTGCACAGCCCTAGTGCAGCTCCTGATGGCTTTCCCTTTCCTCCCTGATACTTAATCAGTTGTGGTTTTCCTTGCCAGCACTTCTGAGTAGAGGTGTGCATTTTGGAGCACTTTGATGTATCGGCTCTTAATCTGAGGTTTGGCTCCTTCCAAGGACATGTCCCTACAGATGTCAAGCAGACTGATTTGCACACCTTTCTCCCTCAAAACCCTGTGAGGGCAGGCACGAACCTCCAGCCTGCAGCCAGTGCTAACACAGGGCTGCTGCAGCACCTGCCCTCCAGCCACTCTGCTACATCTAAGCCAGGACATAGTGCCAAAGTGCTGGCTAATTGCATCGGGAAGCCAATGTGCCTCAGCTGCTGCATAGCTCCAGGGCTTGTAAGGTCCCTAGTTCCAGAAGTCATTGGAAATCAGGGATTCAGGGACAGATTCTGTGACAACCAGACTAGAGCTTCTGTGTCAACCAATGGTGGGATTTTTCCAGGCCACACCAGTGGGGTCAGACAAGAATCATAGGATCACAGAGTCATAGAATGGTCTGGGTTGGAAGGGACCCCAAGGATCATACAGTTCCAATGCCCTGCCACAGGCGGGGCCACCAACCTCCAGTCCTGGATCTACAAAGCCATAGAGCAAAGGGGGAGGATAGCCCGGAGGGTGGGTATCGGAGGGTGAAGGGGAAACAAAGAATATTCTGTGACTTAATTTAATAGGTGAATGCTGAAGGCATCTCCTTGAGAGGGATGTGAACTCTCACTTCCCTGTCCCATGCCTGAGCCAGCTGGCTGTGGGACATCCAAGAAAAGATTAAGAAGATTGAGTTTGCTTAGTCTAGGGAAGTGAGACACAGAGACCTTTTCTAGTTTCATGGACCGCTATTGCATGCCTAGAGGTGCAGGGAAAAATAGCTCACCATATAGGCTGCAGAATGGGATAAAAGCAGTGGGTAAGGGCAGAGTAAGGAGAAAGATGAAAGTAAGCTGCAACAAGGGCTACTTAGATGTGCAGAAAGCCAAATTTTCTGAGTGGGATGAGAATTACGTGTGAGATAAGACTGGCTGGGAGGCCCTTCCCTCTCCATCAGCAGAGGTCTTTAAGAGCAGCCCAAGCTGCTGCTTGGCCTGGGAGAAACACAGCTCTGTGTCTCCCAGCCCGGGCTTCTGTGTCTGCAGCTGCCTTCGGTGCCTCTGCCTGTAGCCCAGAAGTGCTGCACACTGGCTGTGCACAGGCTGGGATGGGCAGGGGTGCCAGGTGCTTGGGCAGGTCGCCTGTTAGCTCCTTTTGGATCCTCCTCCTCCTCCTCCTGGGTCTTCCCAGAAGAGGCTTCCTGTGCCGGGCTGGGGGAGAGTCTGCAGTGCTGGGTGCTGTGTTCCACGGCAGGACTGTGCCCGTGGGGACTGCCTAGGCCCATTTGTGCCTGGTAATGTCTGCACGGTGGGGGAGCAGCAGTAACTGAGCATTTGCACCCCCTGGCAGCGGCTCGTGGCTTCGAGGATTTATCGGTATCTGGTGCGAGGTGGTGTAAAGAGGGGAAGCCTTTGTGGCTGCGAGCACTTAACTCTTGTGTTTCAGGCTGTGTGGTAAAGAAAGGGTTTAACGGGACTTGACAGGACTGGTGGGGACAGTGGCCATACCTGGTACCACCACGGCCACCCCAGTCCCCAGCACAGCAGGGCTGCGAGTGCTGCTGCGAGTGATGGGACGGGTTTCCTCAGCAGAGCAGCGTTGCTTTAGGAGAGCAGTGGGAATGAAGCTCTGGCCAGGAGAAACAGTTTCATTTAATATAGGGCATGAATGGACGAATCGGAACAAGGAAACCAATGGCTAAACGGAAGGCTGCATGCCAGCTTCATTCAGAGTTTCTTTAACACCAGAGAGGACCATTGTAATCATGCTGTCTGGCCCGCAACATGCCACTAGCCTTAGCTCATGACCTAGCAAATTAGAAAGGCAGCAGGAAGGAAGGAAAGGAGCTAGTCCCCACCTCTGGCTTGTACAGCACAGGCATCGCTTCTGCTGCCGAGGCCAACGCTGGCAAAATGGAGCTCGCCTTGCCAGCAACAGCAGCACACCACGTGTCCTTGCACTGCAGCCCGCCCTCATGTGCTCAGGTTTTCTTTTTATCTCAGGGATGCAAAGAAAGCCCAGAACATATTAGGACAACCACCTGGGGAGTTAGTTATGATTTTTAAGAGCTAATGATGCCGCCCACTGTTCGATGTTTATAATAAACTGTCTTTTCCCCCTCTTAACTAAATTGTGTATATAGAGGGGAAGAAGCTGTACCCACGGACACCCTGAGCGCTTGGCTTGCTGCACGGACCTGCTGTACTCCATGAGTAGGAAAGGTGGATAGAAAGTGATTTATTTTCATGTGTTTGAATGGGGCATGTGGGGAAGGTTAGGCCAAAGAAGGGGACAGATGTGATCCTGGCCTATAGCCACAGTGTTTTAATGGGAACCTGAAGATCATGCGGTCCTCTTGGCTCACAGCTCAGCCTACACAAGCAATACGGCTGGTGATTCACCAGTTGCATGGAATTGCATTGCCTCTCTCAGCCTCTCACCTAATATAATAGCTAGTTGCTTAGCTTGCTTACATTTTCACAATACAGGAAAGCAGGCACTCCAGGAAACAGGACAGCAGCACGCAGCCTGCTTTAACTATCACCTGGAAAGCACCGGGTTTTTGTTCTTCCAGTCTGGGAAGGGGGGGGGAATCTGGGGGTTTTTTTGTTTCTTTCATTTACATTCCCATTTAGCATCAACACTGACACTGCTTTTTAACGAAGAGTCCAGAGCTGAGCGGCCCATGGCTCAGCCTCCGGAGGCGAAGCAGTGCTTTCGGCAGAGCACAGCACATTCCAGCCCCCGGGCTCCAGGCTGTTGTACAAATAAGGAAGCAAACGTCCAAGTCGGATTGACTTTCAGCGCAGCAGGTGGGTGGATGCAGGAAAAGGAGAGATTAATAGGAAAAGCAGACTTATCTTCAAAACTTCAAAGAGAAAACTTAGAGCAGAACTAATGTATCATCGAGACCAGCACTTCAGCTATGAAACAGTTATTTCATGGCAGGAAATACAGCGTCATCCTTCATTGTACATAATGCTTTAAGGGAGTGCTAGAGGAGTGGTGCTACCTCGTGCTCAACCATGTCTCCTTTTTCTCTTCTTCACAGAAGCAAGCTGTGAAATTGGATGGTTTGCGTGTGTGTTGGCAGGGACCTTGCCAAGGCCAACACCTTGGTGTGCTCGGTTGCTTAGTCCCCAGGGATCGCGTCCCTGTGGCGAGCAGTGGTGGTGGCAGAACTGTGCAGCTGAAGTGCCTGCAGACAAAGTGCTGCCTTGCCCAGGGAAGCTTTTTCTTGGAAAAATTTGGTTTCAGTTCTGTTTCTAGCTTAGGTATCTCCTCCTACCAGAACAAGTGGCTGGGCAGGACACTCACATGCAGAAAGCCAACAAGCTACCACTAACTCAGCATCACCCTCTCCGCACTGGCAGGTAACCACCACCAGGTCTTTGATGCCACCTCTTGGCCGCAGCCTATGAGGGACTCGACCAGCTGAGCAATGCTTAACATTTATCTTAAAGTGCTTGATACAAAAAATGACAGGTTTTAATGACAGCGTTTGTTTTTTTAAAGGACAGCTGGTTTTTTCCACACTATGAATTAGCAAACTACTCTGAGCCAATTTATACCATACATACAAATCTAAACTAGTTGTGATGACAGCATAGCCTGGGGTTGTTTTTTTGTCTGCATTTTCCCACTTTTGAACTTCATACATTTCTTTTGTTTGATGTGCTGAGATTGTAACTCTCTGTCCTCTTCAGGATCTGGTGACACAAGCTTTGGTTGCCACCAGAATAATGCTGTCAGACTGGGAACAAGTTTATTTTTGTATCACACAGGTGATGGTTGTGCATTCATGTTTATATTGAAGAAACATAGTTCTTGACTCCCGTTAGCACTGGGACATTGGAGTCAGGTGAACCTGGACACAAGCTCATCACTTAGGAACTGACACAGAAGGCGTTCAAGAAAAGTCTGGAGAAAGGTGGGCACTACCATTTTACAGTATCACTTGAATTCCACCTGTCCCTCTTACAGAACATCTCCAGGCCTTCATCTGTGCTGCATGAAGTAGAAAAAGAAGGAAAAGAGAAATGAAGAACAAAAAAGAAACAAGACTCAGCAGTCTGGCTGTCTCCCAGGGCTCTGGCCCAGATTCTTGCAGACTTTTGCTCTCTTTGCTTGTCCATCACACCTGCTTGGCCTGGTTGTTCTCAGTGCTTTGCCTTCACTTCTTCCTGCACTCAGGATCCGCTCTCCCCTGCCCTTGCCAGCTACGCTTTAGTGCAGTGAGCTGCAAGATGGGGCTTTATCGGCAACGGGCCTGATGCTACCCCCACACGTTCCACTTTGCAGCGCCGAGTTTGCTGAACACAACACAGATTTCTTCTCTTGAAAGAAAGGAGCAGCCAAGCACCTTAACGAACTCAAACCCGGGGAAGTTGTAGAAAACTAATATTAGAGCTGCCATTTAATTCTCAAGGCAATAAAAAGGACCAAGAGGCCAAGCCGCCTCTGAATGTCTTTCATGTTGGTTTGTTACACAGTGTGATCTTGTTTTACAAGTGCTCCGTTTACAAGAATGCAGGGGGGGAGGGAGAGGGTTGGGAGTGGGGGGAGATTGTTCATTTAAGTCCCACAGTCACATAGGGCTACTTTTGTAAAGGTCTGATCCAGTCCTGCCAGCTGCTTGCCCACAAAACTTTGCAATTGTGGAGGCTAATTAAGATTCTTCAGAGGAGCTCTCCTCTCCCCCGGCGGGTGCAGGCGGCCTCATTAGACATGCTGCGCCTCTCCCTTCGCCCAGCAGAATGCCCCACTGTGCTTGGTTTACATTATGGCTTATGAATTAACCAATTGATTCCAAAAATATCATTGCTTTGGGTCTAAATAAAGCCGTTGCCTTGAAGGGGGAAAAAACCCAGGGCTCCACATAGGCATAAACTCCTCCTGTATTACTTACAAACTGCCCCCTCTCCCACACTGCGAATCGAGGATTTGCTTGCCAGGGTACAATGGGGTCAGCACAAGGGGAATTTATCCTGGCGTTCTGTGATGGTGGGGAAGAAAGCCTGGGCAGTAAGCATCACCTACGCAGGAAGCTTTATTTATATCTGACTCTGATACTAAAAATACAGTTTACATGGAATGACCGTGTTTGCTTTTGTGTGTGTTCACTTTCCTCTCTAGCTTTGAAGTGAAGAAAAGCGGTACTGGCAAGACCAAGTGCATCTGAGAGCTGCTGGTACTACTGCAGCACTGCTGTGCTACAGAGCTGAGCACAGCTCTAAGTGCTGGAACAAAATTCCAACTGGCACCAACACGAAACATTGAACCTGCTGTATCCTGGAGTAAGGATGGCTGCAAAAAATTAACTTGGTTAAGTTTAATTTGGTTTTAAGGCAGAACCGAATCGGATATAAAGCTCAAACTGAGGAATACATACATTTAATTATGTTTCCTCTAATACAAATAGCTTTTCCCCTGTTGTGTTTGTGCAAAAATCTGGGTTTGCTTTTTTAAAAGGAAGCAAACTATAGAACAAGACCAGGTATTGCAAGCAGCAAAGATACCCACTGCTCCCACATACACAGCTCCAAGTTGGTCAGGACACACAGACCATTGGCTTGGACAGCCTCCTCTTCCTAGATGTTTCGAGCATTTAGCTACACCTCTTTCAATTGAAAAGAATACTCTCCCCTCCCACTTCAGTAAAACATGAAAACATAAGTCAACTTCACTGCACAAAACCATGCCTCGTATTGTAATAGCAAAATGCTTTATTTCTGGGGAATACAAGGAAAAGTGTGACATCCTCATTATCAAATTGCTTTAAAAAGGCATTCTTTCTTCAAAAAGTGTAACACTCATACAGAAGAGGTGACCTGTGGGTAAGCCCTCTCATTTAGCAGAGGGAATTTTTAATTTTACAGCAACAGATTTCAACTTGGTTGGTATTTTCTAGTAGCTCGGGGCACACCTGCCACTCGGCACCTCTCTGGATCGACAGCCTGCTGGGAGGCTGACGACACAGCGCCAAGATCACAATTCTCACCCAGGTCGCTTTGCAACAAACCACAAGACTTCACCATTACCACAAGAAGATGGTGCGAAAGCCACAAGGTAACTCATCTTCTCTTTTATCTCTGATGACTTTGCATGCAAGCCCTACCCTCATGAAATTCTCTTGGCGTTCATGTGATGACGATGCTTCCCCACACATCTCCCTTTGCTGTAAGCCAGGGCTGTGCCGTTAAAGGCATACATCGGATCAACCATGAAATACAATTGCTTCCCCAATGTAGCTGTTTTCTGTACAGCAGGTTCCAAGTAAGTTCGGGTATGTTTTAAAGACTGCAAAAATTTACATCCAGAAACTCCTTCTGTCCTCTCTGAACCTTACTTTAGAATCTAAGTTATTAAAGAAAGGGACTGGGAAGTTCCTAACTGTCAGTAAGCGTTTGTCTTTTAATCCAGCATGACAACTCTTTGCCTGAAGTAGTACCCATGCTAAGCGGTGAGCTATGCCGGTCTTACTGGTGGAATGGGGTTCGTGTTGTCTGAAGCGGGAATGGCAAACTCTAACAGAACTAGCCGGTCTCTTTATTTGGGTTAGACATAACAAATATGTCAGGTACAGCAGTTAGTCTAGAAAAATACATTTAAAAAAAATCTTTAGCAGACCATGCTCCCTGTAACAAAATCTTTCAAAACCAATTTTACAAGTTATTCTACATTAATGTAAAAAGAAAATCTCAAGTTTAGCATCATGGATTCCATCAAACAGCTATCTATCAAAACATGAGTTTCACTATTTATAGATGTTAGAATTCATAATACATTTTTTCTAATGTATCCTGTACATATTAAATAACCTAAAAGGCTCCTCTTGTAGTGCATTAACGATTTAGCAAGCACACTCAGTATTTCTCCAGTACCATTTGCATTACAGTTATTTGCCCGCAAATGTAATTAACATCTAAAAGTGCACACAGTTAGGTCCCCCCTCCCTCCCCGAAACCTGTTTCCCTGCTGAAACCCAGACATCCACTGGAAACATTATGCTACCGTAGCTAATCTACCCATGATTAGAAATGTGTGACTAAAGTGTTCTTAAACTATACAGGAACTGAATTATATACAGGAATGAAAAGCACAGCCTGTATTTACATCGAGAAAACTTCCACTACCACAGCATCATACCAAGAACTCAATACAGTGTTACACAGTTGGTATTCACGTAGGGTTTTAGCTTCAAATCAGTTTAACACAAAACTTAGCTCAGGAAATACCCTGAAAAAATGAACATGTTTATTAAATATTACTTCTATTATGCCACAAGACAAATATCCATTGCTGGATATTCTTACAAATTCAGTGTTTGAAACAGTGTGCTGATCTACAAAGCAACTAAGAAGTTCCAGAGAGGTTGCTGGGGGAGAAAAAAAGGAAGAAAATGAAAGCAAGGGAGAAAAAAAAAGGAGGGGTGGGCCACAGAGAAATGGACAGCAGATTTCAAGTGAGGAATTAGATTTAAATAAACCAAACTGTTAGCACAAGTTTATGACAGTCACTGCATGCAGAAACCCCTTGGAAAAATATCATACAGATCTGACTAGTTTGTAATACACAAGCTTAAGATCTAACTTCACTGAATTTTTCCATACCAGTTGGTAGGACTTTTCCATATCAAGTGGAAGAATTTAAAGATCAAATTCCAGATTATCCAGTTTGAGCCTAACAGCTTTACTCTCCAAGAAATCCAGTGTATAAACCTATATTACATTTTTCCAGCGCTACTTTAAAAAAGGCAAACGATAAACTTTTCAATTCACTTTTTACATTGAACTTTTCAAAGAAATCCAAAGTGTTGTCTTTAATTTGCATTAAAGTGGTCAAATAATTCTCCTGTTTCTCCCCTTCCCAAAAGTGCAAAAAACAAGTTGCTGCTTGGTCCACAAACAAAATACATCAAGTCCAGCGAGAGATTTTCCTTCTGATGGAGTACTGCTGCCAGCCCATCACTTCCAGTTTCTACTCCAAGAAAAACGTCAACGTCCAAAGATGGAATTCAATTCCAGTAGAATTAATTCTACTATCTGATTCTGGTACACTGTGTGGACTGCTATGTTACCAGTCTCTTTCTCTGGTTTTAATAAGGTTGGACCAAAAACTATTGCTACACTTTGATAGGTCATTCGGTTCTTTTCTCCATTTTCGACAACTCTGAAAGAGGAGAAAACAAATACACACACAAAGAGACTTATCAGTGTCAGAGTAACAGGATGGCAGGAAAAAGACAGAGTCAAAAGCAAATGACTAATCACAGTATTTATTTAACAAGTAGTTGTTACTAACACATACAACTGCTGTGACACCCCTCCCTATGGAAGAGGTTTGTTTTGAGGTGCTGTTCCTGATCCTCTCACAGTCTCTCGACCATAAGGATCTGGCAGTAAACATCACAACTATGACACATGCTGTCTGAAGTCTGGTGCTCTGTGAGCTTGTGTACATACAGACTGACACTTTGTTTTCATTGAGTCCAATTTAGCCCAGAAAAAAGCACCGGGAAACAGTCAGCTAACATTTTTAATCAGACTATTTAGCTTTAAAGATCAGCAATACAAAGCCTTTCCTTCTACCTGCCACTTACCTCTTCAGGTGTCTAAAGAGTACCTGCATAGTGTCCTGGTTTGGTTTTGGCAACTGCTTGATTAAGTCTTTAACAGCATGGACACGCTGCCTCGGTTCTTGCTCTGCAAAAGGTTGAGATGTAGAAACAAACAAATGGGTGTTTTTGTTTCAAACATCCGATGTAACAGGCGGGGAACACAAGCGATGGCAGCGCAGGGCGAATAGGAGAGAAGACGGTGCCACCTCCTGGCCGGGCGTGCGGTGCTGCCAGGCACGTCCAGCCACGCCTCACCCGCCGCCGCTGCCACAGCATCCCTTCCACCCCCCAAAATCACTAAATGAATTGCACCTATCGGGGGGAACTTACAGGAAAAAGCACGCCCGTGTTTCCCAGACTTACTAATTGCATTGACGAAGTCGTTGAAGTGATTGTAAGTGAACAGCGGCTCTGGCAACTCCCTGAAAAACATCTTCAGCGCTCCCGTGATGACATGTATGTCTTCCCATTTACTGTCATTCAAATCTAGTTTCTCATCTAAGAGAGAAAAATGAAGAGTGTTAATAATTTAACTGTGAAAGCCCCACTTGTTTGGGTTTTTTGTTTTAAATAAACTTAACTACTCTTCTGTACTTACTGCTTTTAAAACAGTGAAGACTCTTAACTCCACTGCAGCCCGTTCTGGGCTGGGGTAGAATCACAACAGTGTACAAGAGGATACAAAAACTCAGTTGTGACAGAGATGGGCAAAACTAGGTAATTCCAAAGCCATTTTACTTTGAAGATGACAATCAGTTCTCATGAAAGACTGCAATTATACACTGATTTTACTTCGCTGAGCTTTCTATGAACTTCAACAACCTGAAAATACACATAGTTGTAATACAGTTGAAGTAGCTTACCATGATTGACTGCAAATCTTAGCTTCTGTATCACTGCAAGATTGCCACTGACTCGGTATAAGCCGTCAATGTCTAATCCTAAAACAAAAGGATAAATCCATTTTAATACCTTAAATGTGTATGAATTCTGGAATCATTAGGCTGCTTCTTTATCAGTCCACTCAGCAAAATTAAAACCAAAAGAAACCCACCTTGTAAAAAAGAACACTTGGTTCAATAACAAAAAAAGTTGAGCTAGCTTTTTTGATGGGCAGGGCATACCAGAGGAGGTTTAGTTTGCTGACCCAGGTTTGGTAGCCTCAAGCTCAGTTATCTCTAAAACTTCCTACGCAGGAGAACAGTTGTAATGAGCCAACAGCTCTGAGTTTCCCCAGTAAGAACACATGTCTAATATAAGATGCTCTTGGTGGGTGATAGGAAACATATCAGAGTCCAACATGCAAGAACCAAGTATTTTGTGAATGTTCAGTTTTTTAATGTATGGTTAAGAAAAGTCAAATCAAGTCATGCATAGGGAGCATCTCAAAGTTGTCAAGTGACCAGGTTTGGATGGAGGAGGAATGACGTGCATGCACACTCATCACTGCCCAACAGCCTACAAAACTAAAATGGGTAACCCTTGATTTTACAGCATTGCACACTCAATGAGAAAAGAAGAAAACTGTGTCTCTGTGGTTGCTACTGCAGTTACTCAGGAGTGATTAGGAGGTAAAGAATTTAATTGAAATGCCTCTTGAATGCAGCATGTGAGTCAGTGCCACTGAGGGGGTGAGTGTTGCCAGAATACCTGCAAGTCCCTGTAGCTCCTCAAGGAGTTGTCTGATGCAACACAGCACAGTTACCAGCACCATCTGACATATCCCTTTTCCCCATAATCCACTAGTCATTCCTTTACAGAAAGAACTGATTTGAAGTGTATTGGCAGTAGGAAGAAGAGTTGGAGAAGTGGGGAAAAAAAAGCTGTTCATTTCTGTCAGCTTCCCCTCAGGTATTTATAAAAAGGAAAACTTCACCACTATCTTCACTGCAGTCCTGTCTTTAAAATAAAAAAAGAAATAAAAAGAAAAAAAAGGACAAGGCAAAATAACCCCTTTCTCACAAACTGCAGAATGCAAACAGAATTGAGCCTGCTATTTGAAGCAAGGTGGCAGTTTGTCAAACGAGTAAGGCAACCAAAGCAGTTATTATTCCCCTCCCAGGCCGTAAGATAGCAGCATTGAGAAAGAGGAAGATGCCTTAAAAATCACATGTAGTATTCCCTGTAACACTTACCCTGATTCTCAAGAGAGTGTTCTCAGATAAACAGACTGGTATATATTTGAATGATGATTATGGAGATTCCATAATCCCTCTCAGTCATCTTTTCCAAGAGACAGGGCAATGACAGCAGCAAGAAACAAGCAAGAAAACCAGCACAGACTACAGCCAAGTCAGGAGTCACAACCAAGGTACTTTCAACAAAAACGTGAAGATGTCCTTTACATCAGGCAGCCCAGAATGTCACATTACTTTCAAACATACAATTTTCTCAGTTATTAGGTAAGAGAGACTTGTTTTCAATGAAAGCAAACAAAAATTGAGTCAGCATGTGGACAGTGACAGTCTCTAGAATTGCATAGAACGTCACATAGCAGTCGGTGTAACTGGCTGAAGGACATCAGACCCACAGACTTATCTTCGGCCGTCAGTGCGTGTACAGAGCGGGAACGCAACTTTTTCCTAGAACTTTGTTTCAAGGATTTTTAAGATAAACAATTGTTAGCATGCTTAAACCTTCCAAAAATGAATGGTTGTATTTTGACAGTCTCTCTCTTTTCATCTGAAATAAAAGAAGAAACTCATGGGCCTGAACTCTTCTATTACGTCTTGTGATCCCTTGCTGCCAGGAGGCTGTCCTGCCCTCTCCTCAGTTTGAAATACATTGAAGCAGATCAATTTCTCATAGAGGATTTCTTCCCCTCTCCCCATCTGGGACCCCACCTACCTTTCCCCAGACTTGAAAACCCATTGCTAACTACAGATACAAGTTTAAAGATTATTTTTCCCAAATAAATCTACAGCACTTTAAGGATTAAAATGTTCGAAATCAGATAGTGTGGTGAGCAAGAGAGATTGGGAAACAAAAAACTTCAACCATACCATGTTCCTCAACATGCTCAATGCACAGCTTCACGAACTTTGGCACCGTGCTGTTTTCTCTTTGACACAAGCTGGTGAGATTGGAACCAAACACTTGATCTGGAACCAAGTAAAGAGACTGATTTACAGTGGAACAGGACTCAAGTGACAGAACTAGTTCAGGTTAAAACAAACCTCTACAAAGGGCAAAGACTACTGGATACAATTGCTGCAGTATTAGGGTGAAAATAGGGAAAGTTTTGAAAAGAACTCGCAGCAGCTCCCAGCAAGAAAAAGCTCCCAGTAAGAAAGAGTGTCAGCAGTTACACAAACGTGAGTCTCCGAGTAAGGAACTTTTACTACTGAAATCACTTTAATGCCTCAGGAGATACCTGTAAGAGCCACATAGCCATTACTGTAATGAGAAGTTTAATGGATTCCAAAGTCCTGTTCTGAGTTCAAAATACATTTTCTGTAATCTTTCTTAATAATCTGAACAGAAAGAATAAACTTTTACCAAAGTGAAAGCTTTTGGTATTGCTTGGGAAAAAACCCTGTGCAATTTCATCTTTCATTGTACCTACTGTTTAACCCAGCATCACATTAATTTAACACAGAGTTTTTAACCTTCTAACATAAAGTTCTGACATTATTTGTAAATGAGAGAACTTTACGTCACAGAGGTCTGAACAGATGCAAGTATGAGTAGGCACAGCCAACCTGGCTGCAAGGCTGGGCTCTAGATTTATTGGCAAAGGTAATTGAGTCTTATTTTGAAGACTACACAAGCCAGGGGAGTGTCTTCCATCATAAACTGGAGGAAAAATGAAAATCAGCTTGGGCACAGAACATATTCTTGCAATGTCTCAGTGTATTTCAGCAACATGTTAACTTCTCTTGTTCAGGTTAAATCTCTGAGTCCCATTTCCATTGTTTCCATCAAGGGGGCCCAAATAACAACAGGCTGCCCCGTTCAGATGCCTGAAACTGAGATAGAGAGACAAAGCTCACACTCTTAAACGAAATAAAAGGGTTTGTTTGTTTGTTTCTCTTTAAACCTGTTAAATAAGGTATGCAAGTGGCCATCTTTGCAGTATCTAGCAAGTCTTACTTCAGAGCTTAGGCAAGAAAGGAAGAGCTCTTGCCTCTGCATCATGCACAGCATCTAGCCCATTTTTCCCATTCAGTAATGTGAGTAGATTCGTTAACAACACTTGCATCTGACCACTGCTTTGGAAAATCCACACAGCACACCAAAGCACCCCCACAGTACGAAAACCGGCATACAATGGCATTACCAGCTGTATGCATAGGAGGCCAGTGACCCAAAACACCTCAGTCCTGCTGCCGCGACTCACGCAGCCAGCGGTGTAAGCAGAATCAAGGGATTGGAAAAGCCCACGCAGCAGAAAGCCAGGCTAGCATGCAGCTGTAGCAGGTAAAGCAAGCAGATTAGGTAGCACAAGACAATACTAGCATGTACCAAACTGATTTGCTACAATTACCTCTGACTTTAATAACTGCCAGAAATCATACATAATAATACATAGAAATAACATTTTTTCTTTCATCTTAAAGTAACTTTTGCAAGTTTGTTTCTCCATGTAACAAAGCTAGCAGTTATTTCTCTGCTTAGTGCATGCTGTTTCAAAGTCTTTGCTTTCCAACCCCCCCCCAGAACTTTCCATTATCTTTTCGGCTCATACTGGGTTTGCCAAGTTTTCCATTTACTAAGCGTGTTCTGTAGCAGCCACAAAAGTACACTGGGCTTTTAAATAAAGACTTGTGTCGTTTTTATTCATACAGTACATGTAAAACTGTACAGCACAGATCCAACTTTTAAAATTTACACCATGCTTTTAAATAAAAACAAACTCTTCATTCCTCAATGTCTTTATTAAAAATCCAATCATCAGCACGCATGTGTACAAATTAAACTTGGCTTAGCATTCACTGTTGCTAATGTCAGAAGTTACGTCACTGAGCCATGACATGAATACTAAGCTGTAAAGCAGAGCAAAACGTCAAAGCCTGAAAATAAAGCCTTCCTTATCCCAAAGAAAAATTCCATAATTTACAGTTAAATTATATTTGCAGGTACAAAAATCTACCAAATGCCACATGCAACAGAAGCACACCTGGTAAGGTATGTAGTTAGGCAAATCACAGTAGGGTTTGGTCTGATTTTGCCTACCCATATGCTATTTAGACCCTAGTAGAGCACCACCACCTAAAAGTCCTGCTAAAGCATACAAACAAATAAATAAATGAAGTTTTACAGTGAGTACCAAATCAATAATTTACACAAACACATTAACTTAGACCTGTGCAAATACTGTTCTCTCAAAGTTTCTACAAAAAGTGACAAATGGAAATCAGTTCTTTTGTTAGTTTGATTCAATATCTGTAAGACTCATTGTGAAACAATTAAAAATGTTACATTCAAAAGAGGTTAGGGAAAAAGATGTTAAATCTATGATTATATCAGCCTTAACCCGTTTTGCCTACATATTTCATTTCTTTTGAGATGGCACATGATTGTCTGGTTCCACTCTGACTAAAACAGATGAGCACGTGCACTCAGCTTTGTACGCAACAGGCTTTTCTTTCCCGTGTATGCAGGAATGACTACCAGCTACCTGCCGTTTCCTGCTCAGAACAGCAGGTCAAATGGACTCTCTAGCTAAGAAGCATTTCAAGTCCAAACAGGGCCCTGGGCCTGGAATTTTCACCATGGTTTTGCCAGTAATGAGCTAAAGAAGAGGGCATCCTCCATGAGGTCTAGCGGCTAGACACAGTGCTCAGAACAACAATCACCAGTTCCACTATACATCCAAGACTCCTGACAAACCAGCTATATACACATTTTACTTTAAAACCAGACCATTTCAACCCCATTTTACACATGAACTACTAAACTCAGCTTTTCAAATTATTTCCTGTGTTAAAAAGGTTCATTTACCCTTAATGTAGCCTTTTTCACGAACAGCTTGTAATGTTGGGCGCCGTGTAAGAAACTTCTTGAGCTTTGTTTTGGTCTTTTTCTGATCTGTGGAATCTATATTGCTAGGTGCTTTCACTGCTGAAAGAGAAATGCATTTAGCATGAATATCCACAGAACCAACACTGCATCTATCGGCCAGGGAACCAACATATAAAAAACCCCAAAGATAGTAAGCTCAAAGACACATAAAAAAGCCCATTCAAATTTACAATGCATTCACAATTTTTTTCCTTAATTTTTTGGAACTCCTTGTAAACAACACCCATTTTTCAAACCACCATGACAACCCTGTTACAAAAAGCCTTGTAAAGCCAGTTGCTGCCTGTGAAGATAACTAAATGGTAACTTACCTATGGAATTGATGTGGAATTCTTAAAAATACAGGGGTTTCAAAACCTGTGTTGCCTTTCATTAAGTTAATTAGTTTGAAAGAAATAAATACTTTCTTGCAACTTACATCTAAGTAAGTAAAAGACAAAAAATAGTCTGTCTGATTAATACATTTACATGCATAGGAAGAAATGTCTATGGCTAAAGAAATTTTGCTCTAAAATTCTGAAGGTGCAATTAACTATGTTTAGTTTCCCTAAATGAGCCACTATAACATCATTAGCAACTTAGCAAAACTGCTGTTAAAGTTAATAGTGCAAATTTACAGATGCTGTACCACAGACAAAAAACCAAAGCAATTCTAATCCATTTTAAACATGTAAAAGGACAAAAGGATTCTTATTCAAAAGTAATTATAAAAGTCAGAGAAAAACCCCTGTGCATTTGACAACACCTTGAAAATAATCTATTCCACCACTGCCTATTGTCTGCTATTTTTCATATGGCATACAGCAAGAGCTAAAGGCATCTGGTACTTAATTTTTGCTTTTGCCTTTTCTCTTTTTTTTTAATAAGTATCATTAATAAAACATGGAAGAAAATCTATTTACTGGCACCCAGACATAGAACAAACTATGTAAAAGCCCGTTCCCAAACTTAAATTGCTCCATTTCTAGCTGCCCTTCTGAGTTCTTCTCTATTCACATGTAAAACTGAAGCTGCAAAAAATAAAACCTGCTAAAATCAATTCATGGAAAACTTTCAACTCACAACGAAGTTTCTTAGAGTCTTTACTCTCTTTCTCTTTTTCTTTGTCTTGTTTTTCCACCCCAGGGGAATCCGGTACCTCATCTTCTAATGCTTCATCAGACTCCACTACCTATTAAAGAAGATAGACAGTGATCAGTTTGCCAACTGACTGAACATAGCCTTAACAAACAAATCTCTAGTAGACAGTTTTACAATATACATTTTTTTCCCCTATAATGTAGTAGATTTTTTCCAAATCCAGTAGACAAGCATGACCATGGTCTGCTACAGCAGCACTTGATTTAAAGGGTCTAAAAACCTTTTCTAGAGCACCTATACCCTATTTCTGATGTCTGTAATTAAATTCTTTTTAATAGAAAACAGAACTACCAGTTGGAAAATTTCAACACTGTCAAAACATACACTAAATTCACTCTGAAAAAGTTAATATACCAGCACCTAAAACTCTTGCCCCATGTTACTGCTCTTTCAGCATATCCTCATTAAACAGTCAAGTGAAAATGTAGATCATGCTGCAGAGTGAAGGCAGAAACCAGAGTCTGCTGAGCTGCCCAACTGCAGCCTGATACTTACTCTACACACATGACTTCAGACATACCAGAAAATAGAAGAAACTTCTGGTCTCAGTGTAACATACTCCCTTCCAAAAGCACCCATTGCTCACTTCACTTCTACTAAAGTGAGCTTGAATTCTATGCAATTACAAATGTCTGACAACAGTGTATTTGTTATAAGGAAGGGTATTTTATAAATACAGCAAGCTTGTGTACTCCAGAGCACTGCATGAGCAGGAACATGACTTCCTTGAACAAGCTGCACTTTAACTTAAGGGGTAGGTGTTAGCTTTAAACACCCTCATTCTTTGCTGCTCTTCAAAGCTTTAGATAGCCGTTTTACACATCAAAGAATAATTGGACAGTTGAATATACTGATGTCCCTGCTAAGGATCCCTCCTCCAGACAATTATTCATCTTGTGCAGCATATTGCCACAACAGCAGCCTGAAAAAGCAGAGACCAGAATCTAACCTGTACCCTTCTTTGGGGAAGATCTCATCACCAAGAGCTAGCACCTGTGTCCTGGGAAAGAGACTCACAGCTGCTGCTACCATAAATTTCCCAAAATCAAAAGCTTGCTGCAGGTCTGATGGATTTTTGTACCCAAAGTGTCAGTGCTCCAAAGCATCAAGCAGGCTAATAATGGCCTTTTTTTAAATCTTCCCTTGTAATCTTAGATTTCTTGGCTACCAGCTCACCGCAGTAACACACCACCACTTCCTCAGAGTGCTGATAAACTCCCCCTATATCACCATTCACTTCCTCAATGCAACATACTCCTCCCTCTCATCTCAGCATCTCTCAGCCTTTCCATCTTCATTTCTATCTCTGCATGGAAGAAGTGGCCCCAGCTGCCTTACACGGGGCAGACAGGAGAGGGTATCGCTGAGCGACTGCCTTGCCTGGTTCAAGACATTTTCATACCAGGAGACAGCAGAAGATGAGGAGTCCAAACCACGAGCCCTCAGAAAGAAAGTAAACCATCCGCAGTAACAGACCGTGTTTGGGTGGAAAGCACTATCAGAGCTAAGAGAAGTGAAGCCCACTGACTGACATCCAAACAATCTTACAGGCAGCAGCCAGGCCCTTAACTATAAAAGCTAAGAATACACGTGAAGTCAACTTGATAGGAAAGGAATATTTTCTCCAAGATCTCCTCCAACTTCTGAATTCAAAGATGGTAAGTCATGTTTGCCAATATCAAAAGCAAATGTTTGGTCACTTTTCTGATGACTTTTCTGAAGTTGGCATTATGCTGTCTGATTAGAAGAGAGAATAGAGTATTTTAAATTTGCAAGTTAGCGTAACCTTAAGTGAATAGCACTATCAAATGCTGATTAATGTGTGACATGAAGCACTCCCTTGTCCGTCTGCTCCTCCTTACTCCCTTCTCTAACCAGAATCTTTCAGGTCACTAACACAGAATAAGTATTTGGCCACAGAAGGAAGCACATTTCTGATCTGGAGGCCAGCCCACATCTCCTGGTTCCTCATCCAGAGACCACCCTTCTTCCTTTGCCACTATTAATATTTCACTTGTTTGGTCAGGTAAATCAGGAAATGAAGAAATATGTGAAGCACTACGAGTCATTACATCAATTATTTTACTAAGTAGTATCACCTTGAAAACAAAGCTTCCGAAATTCAAAGACATACCTGATTGTTGATGGTATAGTTAAGAACTTTATACCATTCATTAATAAAGATGTCATTATCAGACTGAATTAAGAGCTCCGTTCCTTGGCGGGTTTTAAGCTTTAAGGAAACAAAACCAGATATCATCAGAATAGATAAACACACTAGAATTCAAAAGCAAAATCATCTAAACCAACCATACTTCTCCCAGGCATATTTTTTAGATACTATATAGCCATTCAAGACCATATATATTAGCAAAACCAGTAGTTGGCTTAAAGTTTAAAACCATATCCCATACAGACATATTAAACAGGGAATTTTCTCTCTTCCAGTTACTAAAAATGCATCTACATTTGAGCAGGAAGAAACACAGAAAATTTTTATAGATTTTAAGTTTAGAGTCATTAAAGTACATGTAATTCCACATTTAAATAAAATCATTCACCTCAATAACATTCTTCTTGCTGGATTTGTCCTTTGTGGCCCAGTCAATCAATGCGCCTTTGAGATCCACTGTAAATTCTGGCTTGGACTGATTGACACCAAACTTCTGGAAAAAAAGGAACAATTATGATAAACTTGAAAACAAAGAAAAAAACTCCTAACAGGTACACCACCTTCCAACCCTCTAAATGTAATATACGTTATTTACAGTCTATACAACTTAACCCAAACACAGTCCTTTGCCACTAATCAATGAGCACGGTACCAGGAAAACCAATACCAGAACCCAAACATACCAAACACCCTATAGACATGCCTACTAAAATCTGCTCAGCTTAAAGCCCTTAAAATTCCCTAACTTTAAATGCCAACCAGATTCCAACAAAGCTTTCTTTCTTATCACAAATGGTAGAAGTCCATAGAGCATTTGACTGTAGCTTGGTTTTAGTCAGGACAGTCCCAAACTAAGCAAAATAGGCTAATAAGTAACATTAAAAAAAAAAAAAAATTACCCCCCCCAACATTCTGCCAGTTAATCAATGGTTGTATATAAAGCAAACAAAGCAAAAATCAACACGAGATAGTAGCTTTGCTAGACAAGAATCATATCCCTCCTGCATTGGAAGAGCATTTTCAAGTTTTTACACTTTCAGGGTGAGTGGGGATGTGGGGGATGTGTGTGTGGGCATGGGGGATGTGTGTATGTGTGTGTTTGTGTGTAGAATCATAGAATCACAGAGTTTTCTTGGTTGGAAGGGATCCTTTAGATCATCACGTCCAACCATCATCCAAACCTGTCAACCTCCACTAATCCACATCCCTCTGCACCACATCTTACTGCCTTTTAAATACCTCAAGGAGTGGAGACTCTACCACTTCACTGGGCAGCCCATTCCAATGCCTACCAACCCTCTCTGTGAAGTTTTTCCCAATACCAAATCTAACCCTGCCCTGCTTGATGCCATTTCCTCTTGTCCTATCACTTATCACCAGGGAGAAAAGGTCACACACACTCCACACTCACACACTCTCCACAACCTCCTTTAAGGTACTTCTAGAGAGCAATTAGGTCTCCTCTCAGCCTCCCCTTCTCCAGACTAAACAACCCCTGTTCCCTCAGCAATTCCTCATGACATTTATTCTCCAGTCCTCTCATCAGACCCCTCACCAGCCATTGCATCTCAATGTCTTTTCTGTAGCCAAGGGCCCAAAACTGATCACAGTACTCAGTTGTGTGTGTATGGTCTGTGTGTCTGTATATGTGCACATTTATACAACAGAGCTTTTCATGTTATCTTATATTTTTCTGTAGTGCTTCTGTTGCAATGCTGGAGCTTGTTCTAGCAAGTAAACAGATCTCAATCTCGTTGTCTAGCTACTAAACAAACAGCAAATGACCAAAGTGATTTAACCCACAAATAATCCTTCAACCAGTTTGGACAAAAAACATCAGGGGGCTCTTTTTACCAACTATTTTTACATTTATACTAGGTATCCCCTTTTTTGTTGGCTTTTTTTTTTTTAATTACTTTTATTAGGGTTTCCACCTAGATGACATAGCTCTGAAATATCATCCCTTAAGGAAACCAGTTCAGTAACCCATACAAACAAAACACTCTAATTACTAATAAAGTAAAAACACGCAAAGGGAAAGCTGTTAAGTCACTTGGTTGTAGCACAGAAATGTAATGGTGTCTTTATTGGGGAAGCCTGTAGCATCTGATCCATCAGAAAGGTTCTTTTCTATTTCTTTACAAAGCCTTTGATGTGCGAATGAGGTTCGAGTGACAGCTCTGGGGAATGTAAGCCCCAGGACAAGCTCCTTGCTGGGAAGACAAGTTTCCAGCTTGTCTAAGAACAACCATATCCAAGGGGAGAAGAAACGTTTCAGAAAACAGAACTAATCTGCTGCTTCTGATTAAATTCCCAGCATGGATGTTAATTAATGCTAATTGTGTTTTAGAAAGGCTGTTTACCACTGGAAAATCTCCTTGCCTTGAGTCCTAAGGGCAATTAAGTGTTGAATGGAAAGTAGCATCCTAGCTTCTTTATGTTTCCCTGAAATATCAGAATAGGGAAATATTTCTAATTTACCCAATGCCCACTAGCATCGGGAAAAGGGGGGAAACCCCCCAAAACCAAACCACCTTTCTAACTTAGCTGTTGGACACCTCACCCAATCACATTCCTTATTAATTATAGCAGAGCTGTTGAGAGAGGCACAGCTCAGCCATGGTGTCCATGGGAACAATCTCTGGGCCCTTATGGCTCTTGCAGTTGTGGCAGCTCTGCAGCAGCTTACTGCTTCACACAAGTGCTTCCCATCCAACCAAAGTGCCCCAGCCACACACTTCCTGGCAGCCTAAATCAGTCTTGCTGCTCGTTAGAAAAAAATTGTAAATTTATAAGTTTAGCACTGGAGGAAGCAGGAGACTGGCACCAAAATCCTCTGCAAGATTGGGAGAACTTGCTAAAGGCCCTGCACAGACGATGCTGAGAAGCCCAAGGGGTGACCTGCTATGGGTGAAGTTGACAACAGCCACTGCAATTTTGACCAATAAATTTTATCCTACCCATCCTTTTGGCCTGACTCCCTACAGCATTTCAGACCAAAGTCTAGAAGCTAAATTTCTGAGAGGGGGGAAGTCTTCGCTCACTCCTTCACACAAATAGCATGTCACACCCAAACTGGTGTGTCAGATCCAAGGATGGGGCAACCCATGCAAATAAATCCATCCTCTCTGCAAAGCTCCTCTGAAATACCAGCATATTACATACGCCTCACAAACTTAAATTACTTAAATTTAGTATGCAGGTTCTCCTATGAGCTTTCCTGAAAATGTTCTTTTCTGCTCCTGGGTGTATGAAAACGAGATGCCAGTAGCTCTTCTTGAAAGCTTCCAGGAGCAAGTCCTATGCAGGCTTGTGCAGATGCTCTGCATACCAAGATTAGCTAAAGACAATCTCCTGAAGCAAGCAGGTTTTGTTGAGAGCAGTAAAAAGAAAACCTTTCCCTTTGGCATCTGCTGCCACCCAGACACAAAGTCTGCTTTCTCAATACAGAGTGCACTACCAAGTCAGCACCAGTTGGGATGAATTCAGTTCTTACAAGCAGACATCTTATTTTTACTGGATTTTTCTTTTGAGCTGTCTGTGAAGTTTGGAAAGGGCAGCAGTGTGAGAGAGAAAGAGGGAGAGGTCTATATGTGGTGCTGCCAGCTGTCCTAGAGTCACTTCTGACATCTTCTTCCAGACAAAAAGTGTAGTCATGGGATGTGCTCATGCTAGTTACATGGCAGCACCAACTTTTACTTTTTGGAAAGAATAGGGGGTTGGGGTTTTTACTATAGACATAGTAGATGCCAAGTAGCTTAAGGACTGCCTTGAAGGTGTGTGCTGACATCACTACACAGGTGGTTGTTTTAAATTTTGAGCAGTTTTCTCCAAGTCCTGGAAGTGTCCACAGGCCAAGCCATGCAGTCTGTATTAGGATATATTCCAGCGTTCTTTGGAAACACAACTGAATGTTATTTATGGGAAGCCTCTGGATGTACAAATGACACCCACCATGCCTGTAATTCTGTTTCTAATTAGAGTCGTGTAAAATGTTTCAATTGCAAATCCTCCTCCCCCTTGGAGGGACTGGAGAAACAGAGCTGAGGAGACAAATGCTCCTTTGTGGCTGTTAAGGGAGCTGTAACAAAAAGAAATTCCTTATTGTCATAGCAAAATGGTGTAAGTTCTTTGAAACCAGGCTCTGATAACTGTATTTGCATTCCAAATACTTTTCCTGATAGTCATCTGAGCTCCGTATAATCAGCTGCACAACACTGATGAACAGGAGTAATGTACACGTAACATCCGGGGCTATAAACACAGTGGTATGACACTGTAAACAGGAATTTGCCCAGATAAACCTTGAAGAACATCCACTTCCTCGAGTTTGAGAAGTTTACCCACTTTTGGTTTACCACCAGTGTACTTGACACTGAGGATATGCCCCTGTTACAGAAGACTGACAGATGAATCCTTCTAAGCAGTCACTATTTGCTGTGTTTTAAAGCCCCGTTGCTAAAATCTGGCAACAGCTACTACAACTTATTCACTCCAGACATGGAGAGACACCTTGCAACAGTTGAAAGTTTAGATTTCTCTGAAAAGACATAGTAAATTTAAAAATCCAGATTTCTTTATAGAAAGTAGCATTTTAGAGGATGCACAGTTACTCTCCCCTACAAAAAATGAAAAGTAAAAAATTAAGGTTCTGGTCATCCAAATGGTTATTGTATCAGAAATCTTAACTCAAAATGTGGAGCTCCATCCCCACTCTTCAGGAAATATAAACCAAGATACTAAACTAGTTTTAAAACATCGTCAATGCTTTAAAATTATCTAAGTTCCTTCTCATCCACCGTGAACAACAAGCTGCCAACATTTTATCAGTTTCTGATAAGCAGCAGCACTTCTGTTTGGCATCTACACTTCAAAACATGAATAACTATATATGCTTAATTATTTATAAAGAGTCCTACAAATTTACATCTGATTTCTGCACGTGGCATATAGCCAGAACATCCTGGGGCTCTTTTCCTTCCAGCTTTTTAACGCGTAACAACATTGCTGGGTATTCTAGCTAGAATTAAGCAACAGCATATACATCATTGTATCAAAGGCATCATAGGCAACCTTAGAAACATCCTAAATTAGTTGTGTTAGAAAATTAGACATTAAATATCTGTTAAGTAACCAACCGTATCATGCTGTCTATTAGTCAAGACACTAGTGGTTCAAACCATAGATGAATCCGGAGTTGTAATTCTGGCACTGATGAATCAGATAGCTTTTCTACTTGTTTCCATCAGAAAATTAAAGAATTATTGCAATACACGTGTTAATTTGCACCTTGGATGACTTTCAGAAAACAGTGAACAGGATACACGAGGTGTTATATGAAATGACAAAACTCAAACCGTGGAAAAATCAAAAATTTCAAGATTAGTGGCAAAGAGCCTTACAGTGACAGGAGGCATGCAACAAGAACACATACAGTGATAGCTGAAACTTGGTCAGAGTTTACATAGGTGACAGCAGGTCGACGACTGAGAGCAATTTTCCAAGAAGAAAGCAGCGAGAGCAAGAGCTCAGGAATTGAGCCCCCTTGGCAAAATGACTTGATGAGAAAAAGGAAGAAAAGTGATGAGGTCACAAAACAATGTACAAAAAAAAAAACCCAACCAGATACGGTTATATCAATCCCTAGATGAATGCTAAACAAATATTCTTCTCATAAAATGAAGTGCAGTTCTTACCGTCTGTCAAACTGTTAGACTTGACTTCACATTACTAAAACACTGGCACAGATCAAAGTTTGAGAGGTGAAGTAGGGTTTTTTAACACCTCCAAATAAATTCCCACGCAGCAAGCACAGAGTGTGTGATGAATGTTTACATATTTACAAAGCCGAGTGCAAGTATGCAGGTATATGAACCCCTTGAAAGAGATTCTCCCTTAGTACTTGCAGCTTCACTGTTTATCCTGTTCATACCTTATTTTGCTGACCCTACTCAAACTTTTGACAGTACACCTATCAGACACCATCACACAGAAAAACTCTGACTGGTATTTTTGCTCGACTTCAATTATCCAAAGAATTGATGCCTTTCTCCCCCCTACAAATGACTGCACATGGAAGGTGTAAGACAACTTACACTAGTATTCCTAACCAACAGGCAGAGCTGCATGGTCATCCATTATGGGTAACTCATTTAGGCACACATTCATTCCTAACAGCATCTCAGTTTAGTACTGTGTGCTTTAATTATATCAATTTCAAGTTAAAATATTTTTTTGATCTACAACTACATTTGGATAAAGTTTTTGGAACTGGATTAGTTACTCAGACTCAACATTTTACTTTTCAAACATGCATATTTGTAGCTATAAAACTAAAGTACTTTTTGAATCCTTAGCTGTAAAAGTGAATTTCAGAACTCATCATATCCACTTCCAGACAGAATTAATCTATCTCATGGCATTAATTTTTACTTTTTTCTTCCCTTCTTTTTCACTTCTGCTTGACCTTGCCCAAATTTACTCTTTCCATTCTCTTCTACCCAAAATGTTATTTATCCTCTTCATCCATTTTTTCTGCCCAACCATCCCTCCTACAAGCCAAAAAAGGGCAAAAAAGATGATGTTTGCATGTTTGAAATGAACTCATTGCTTTAGAAAAGATTTGTCAATACCAATTCACTACCCAAAAAGAAGCGCAGCAGAGAGAGAGAGCCAAGTAGAAAGGTCAGCAAAGCACCAGGATGTAGTACACATAGCTGTAAAATGAAATTTTGCTGGAATTCACATAACGATATACTGGAATAATGAACACTGAATCTGACCTCTCTTTAGTTATTACAGGAGATCCACACAGTTTAAAGTGTGAGACCTCCAAAAGTAGGTAAGCCAGCTGTGGATAAGGAAACATTTCTAAGCCTGTGAATGTAGGAACGTAGCTGGATGAATATAGCCAATTTAATTAAACCTATTAAAGCAGAGGTGACGTAAATACTGAATAATCAACATCTCTGGTGTGATGTTTCTCTTTAGGCCTTCATCAGACATCAGAATAGATACAAATGCTTGTCATGCACTATGCAGATACAAAACAATTCAGCAAGGTAATCTGAATCTAAATGATACAACAAGAATACTACATTAGTCAAATAGTCCAACGCAGGAAGTCACATGTCAGACTATTTTCTTTACATCTAAAACTACCTGGAGTTCATGAAAAAAAAATCTGAGAACAGTAAAACAAACAAACAAGCTGTTTTGACAAACATATTAGTAAGGAACACAAAAATATTTGGCCTGGAGCAAAAAGTTCAAGCTTACAGGGCACCTGAATACCTCTTTATCAGCTTCTTGCTTATCAAAAATAAAAATCTTTCTGAAATATAAGGAAGTACAACGGGTTTTCTTTTCATTCTACATCATAATTATTACACTAAACTATTTCTGTTCTCCTCCTAAATACAGACCTATTTACACATGCATATCGTATTTAAGCCCTACAAATCAGAGGGCTTTGATGTATTGGGCTTTAGGTGGTTAACACTTCAGTGAGGATGATGGTTGTTCCTCAGCTTACCCAGCCAGTTCCACTTCCTTGGGTTTTAGTGAACAGCAGCGATGAACCTTGTAACACTGCCCATGATGACATCCAATTCTTTCTGCAAATATATGTAAACAAACATAAGATGAATTGACTTTGAAAGTAGATATTTGAACTGTCAGTCATTGTTGCCCAGCTGACCTGTGTGTTAATACACTTAACCATATATACAGTCATTAGTGCCATTAGTAAGTCTTAATTGCTATCATATTTGTAGAAGGGAACATATGTCAACAGTCCCAGCATGATCATCAAAGTCTCAATCAAACAAAGCTAATTAGCAGTGGAAGCAGTTCACCAGGAGAAACACCATACAATTATAATTTCAAAAGGGGCTAATCTGGAACGCTCAGCCTACTGTGTACTCAGTAGACTATGCCAAAGTACTGCATGACACTGAAATCGATTGATCACATCTAACTGGGATGCAACTGTCCCAGGTTTATGTAATAAGCTCATTTACAATGGCAATAAAATATTTGCTACACATCTAAAAAATGCAGAATAGGAACAAATTAGTTGTTCCAGCTGACTATTTGCTTTTATGCCTGAGTGCCCACCCTTCTGAGGTTAAAAAAAATATATCTTGACAAGCCCTGACAATCTATTGCCATTGTCCAAACATGAATTATAATTCAACAGCTCTCAAGGAGGAAAGATGGCCACAGTGCATCTTTCTGTACAGCAGTGCAGTAATCCAGATCAATGACTCCAACAGATGCAACGTAAGGGTGAGAGCATACTGTCCCAGCAGCTGCTTACATGAGCCACTGCCCACCCTTTCCCACCAAGTTCTTAGTAGCAGCTCCAAGGAACTGAACCGGTGGGTCAGAGATGTGCTGCCCAGCTGCACTGGACTAGAGCAGGGTGGCGCTGGAATACCAGGTTGGGTGCAGACTATTTAATACTTGGGAAAAGCATGTTTTGTGTATTGAAATTCTGGGAAAACTCTCACCAAAATAAAACACAGTTTTGGACCTAAAAGATTACATTTTTTTAAAAGAAGTGGAAAAAAAAAGAAAAAAGAAAAAAAAGGAAAATGTCAACCTAAATTAAATCTGAGGATGTGCCACACATATACAGTATTTAACACTTACTCTTTGCAAAACACCAGAAAAGTAAGTCAGCCATTATAACTTGATTACACATTATGATTTACAATGTAAATGCCTGCCTGTGAGGCAGAAGAAGAAAGTTAGAAATGAGGTCAATCATCACCTACGGGATGATACGTTCTGCTTCAAACCCCTCCCAAGTAGAGTGAAGGAAGAACTAGTGAGCACACAACATGTAGGCTTCTTTGAAATTAAAGGAGATGAGGTCTGAAAGCCCCTGTTACCCCAATTCTATCCAAGGAACAAGACAAGCTATAACCTATACAGATTTTTTTTTAAATAAATAAATCAACGCTGTTTTTAAACGCTCTTACTCCTTAGAAGACCTTCATGAAATCATTGCCCTGTGTGGAGCCCTGCCACACATACACAAATTTCTGGCCCTCTGAAATCTTCAGTTTACTGGGAGAAACACATACTTTGGGATTAAGAGACACTGTATCCTACAGGAAAATCTTTAAGGCAAATACAGACAAAAAGTAAGACATTTCAAAACTCTCTATGCTGCCCTAATGTACAAGTGAGGTACCTACACAAACCCTTCTGCAACATGTACTTCTACAAGTCCAAGACTTACCGAACTTTCTTCCCATTTTCTGTAATTTTTGTCACATTCAGTAACCCATACTTCTCTTGACCCTGTAAAGACAGAGTAAAACATAACAAATGTAAAAAGAAAACCTGCTTCTGTTGCCATCCCAGCACTGAACTCAATCCCCCAAATAATCAATTTCTGGCAATAAGCCATCTTTGTCCATGTTTAACTTCAAGAAATTGCCTTAAGTGTATTTAAATATGCAGAGATCAGCAAGACCAAGTTTCCTCTGGGAAATACTCATTACCATTCAGAGGGTAAACAGCTCACCTTCTTCAAGGCCTAGGTTCTTTGGACAAGCCAAATTAAAACACAACTGTTACTAGACAGTGGAAATTTTAACCATTAATTTATAACAATTTGTGTAATAGCACGTTGCTTGTGTTCTCCACTACAAAAGGAGATGGCTGACAAAGAGCATATATTCTCTCCCAAAATTCTTCGAAGCAATTTCAGCATAATTACATATTTTAAATAAAACATGGTGGAAATACAGAAAAATATTAACATATTAACTTCAAAATCAGATGAGTGTAACATTTCTTTGATGGCCTATTTTTTCTTATCCCCAAGCAAAATATTAGAATTTTAAACAAGTGAGTTCTGTCTTGTTGATGAACATCATTTATGTTGCTATGTCTCAGTGCACATTTGGAGATGGGTCAGTCAGTGGTAGGAAAACACTGCTGAACACAAAGGGTATTTGCAAGTTTCAGATATTTGGAGTGAATGTATGTAGTTTCCATGCAAAAATAATAAAATATAAAAGAATGTTTGAGAAAATGTTCCAGGATCAAAAGGAAAACCATCATCTTATACCACTTGTGACTCTCAAGATGAGGTTACAATTCTATCATTTTGTCCTGTCACTGCAGCCTTGTCCTGCCAGTGAATGGCGCTACAGGGATGGTAAATCGCTTTTTTAATCAATTCCTTTCCCATAACAGCTTGTAACACTTCCTAATTTAGGAACCAAGTCATTAGTTGAAACAATCAACGAGGGAAAGGATCCAGATTAGTTTTATCATAACAAAAATGAATGGCCTCGATTCGAAATCCAATGAAAATAGAAGATACATTCTTTTCAGCATTCTCCTCCATCTCAAATTTAAGTGGACCATAACTTCAGAATAATGTACCAAAATCTTTTTGTTGCCATACCATGACTCCACTCTTCTCAAACAGTGCAAAAAATCTTATCTACGTGTTTCAAGCACAGCACATAAAATAGAAAAAAGACATCTTTTCAAGGATAATTGCATCTAGCTGGTGGTTCAGATGTTCTTTCAGTCCAATGATAACTGCTACTCTCACTCAATCGAATATCTCCATTGGGCTGGAATGCTTTCCCAAGCCATATATACATTATTTTTCCAAAACTGTATTTTCAAAAGAAGAAATGGGTCAATTCCCTTCTCCACACCCCCAAAAAACCCGTAGCCCATTCTTTAGATTACTTTATTTGTGATCCATGCAGACCACCATTAACAGTCCTATGCATTGCATCCCTTTAACAAGTATCTGGCTTTAAGGAGAACAGCCTGTCAGCAGCTTTCACAGCGCCTGGGCAACCTATGCTCACATCATCAAAAAAATAATGATTTTAATACATTACTCATGGTGGAACTGGTGGGAATGCTCCAAAGAATTTTTAAGAATAAGTATCACAATGTCCTACTTAGCAGCAACACTAGGGGGTACTAATGAGAAAACTAATGTAATTAGGAAAAATCAAGTGGAAAGCAAGTTAAGGATCAAAATACACAAAAATTCACCAGCTTTCTTTGTAATATTTAAGTCCCAGAGGACAGCTAAACAAAATACAGATTTTTTTCTTCCATTATTTAAAGTAGCAAGTGAGTTCTACAAAATGCAATTTTAATAATTCAAGGTGAGAGACATATTTTAAGAAATTAGAATATACACAGCAGCAATTGCTTGTGTGTAAAGCTATCGACTATGCTTACTTAATAACCAATGTTTATTTTGTTGTGGAAAACTGTTTGAAGAGTAGTAAGAATGGATTAGCATGAATAAGTCAGAGAACCATTCCTCTGCTTGCAGAATAAGAAAAAAAAGAAGTTGTGCCTTAAATGCCCTGAGTTACTAACAGGCTGCTAAAATTGATCAAGGCACACGTTTCAGTGCCACTGTACTACAGTTTCAAAGCTTAAAAAAGCTAAAAACTACATTTCTTTAATTATTTCCCCGTGTTTTGAAAGCAATTATTGCATTTCAAATCTAAATTGAAGCAAAAACTCCATTAATCATTTCATAATGGTGTAACAAGCTTAAGTTCTCCTCCCAGTAGTTGTTCTACCAAGTCAAAAATGCATGGTTTACTTATGCCATGTCCTCTATGTCTTATCAAGGAGAGTGAAACAAAAGTGAAAAATAAAGATATCAAATACTACAAACTACGACTGACTGCTGACAGTGAGACTTTGTGGAAAAGGGGAGTCTGTTTCTGCTTTTACCTTTCAAGTTGCTAGGTGAGAAGACAGACCTGCTGGAATAAGTAAACTGGAGTTCTACATAATTTGACATACATTTATTTCAGAGTGAGTTCTGAACTTAATCTCCTATGGCCAGGCTGTATTTAATCCAAAGACATTAACATTTTTTCTGAAAGCACAGCTGGATGCAATGCGCTCTTCTTAAAATGTAAAGCCTTCAGATACTTTTATCCCATTGTTTTTCTCAGTAACAAGCAGGCTTACCCTCAATTCTCTAATCATGAATAGCCCCGTTTATACAACATCTACTTATCTATTTAAACACTTTGCATACTGACTGTGGCTTGATGCTTTGGTGAAGAAGGAGAAGACTCATTCTCTGGGAAACTGGCCTTAGCAGCGGTTGATGATTCCTGTAAAATTCAAAAAGGACACGCAGGTTATTATCATTCTTACAGTTCTTTTAGGTTTTTTTAACCCTACAGATACTTTCTGTTTTCTTTATACACACTTAACAAACAAAAACAAATTACTGTTTTTAAACATTCATGATATTCTCAAATAATTGTATTACACACCTGTTTACTAATCAGTACTGTCTTACAAGATTTATGGACAACACATAAACTGGCTGAATTAAGCACACATTCACTTGAAAAAAAAAAACAACCAATACATACTGTATTAACTGCATTAACTCAAAGCAAAGCTTTTGTCCTTATTAAGGGGTAGATATTTTCTATGACTTTGCTATCAAATTATGAATTTATAATACTAATTAATTATAGAGCATCGTAATCAATACTGAGATTCCGAAGAACAGATTATGTCACTTTGTGGCAAGTAAATGTAAGATTACTAGAAACAATTGTTGTATGTGTAGAAATGCCTATGTTATTAATTTTTGTGAATCATGATCATTAAGCACTGAAAATTTCCAGAGATTCTGAGTTTTGTTGTAAACTAGACATTAACTACAGACCCAAAAGTACTGAATCTCTGAAAACTAAAAAAGTTGCCCATCTGGAACAAAACGAGAGGAGAAGGCACATCCATGTGTGTTTCCCTTGAAATAACGATTACTTTACATGCTTAAAAATCTAGAGAAGAACTTCAAACAAGAAAAACCCCATAATTTGTTCTCTGTTGCTGTTACAACATTTCTCCCCCTCCCTTTCTTTAATTCCCTCAGTAGCTCTCCCAAATTCAGTTTGCTTTTCCTGCACTACAGAACTCTCCACACTCGTGCTTCAATATTTAATTGTAAATCTACTGACGGGGTGGCCCACTAGACTTTTAGTAGCACAAAACCAGAGAACATTAGCAATCCTAGGAGCAGCCTAAATATTGTGTATTTTCAGGTGTCTGCAGGGAAAAAAAAAATTCAAATTAAGGAAATCAACACTGTTCCTCCCAGGGGAGGGATTTTTTTTTTCCCTTCTGCTTACCCAATTTTTTTACCTGATGGCTATATACAAGACATGTGCCACAGCCAATACATAGTTAACAAGTACGTTTGATATCATCAAATTCTCCTCAGCCCCAGCAACCCATACTTTCACTCTGACACATTTCAAGCACTCTTTGGCTGGCCTTTTTTCACAGAAATTAGTTGCCCTGCTTTTCCAGGAAAACCAAACAAGGACAGTAAAGTGCAGGCAGCTTCTCTAGGAGGGAGAAGGATGCACGAGGAGCAGGGAAGGGATGGAGCAGTAGAGGGAACTGGGAATCACTTGAGCTAAGCTGAATACAGGTGCAAAGTCTCCAGCCATACACGGTCCACTGCCTCCTCAGCACCACGTATGATATATTCTAAACTGACAGCCCCAAAGCTTAAGATCAAATCCAATAAATCCTGTTCTGAGGAACTAAGTCAACTCATGACAACCTATTCACCTGCATTTCCATTTCAACAAGGAAAGCCATCAAAACGTACCGGAAACAACAGGTTGAGCAAGTAACAGTCTGGGCAGCAGATCCATTTTCATTACAACTATGGAACTGCTCTTTGCTTTATTCATTACAGACAGAAGAACGCACAGAGGGGGGGGCTTATGCATTTCAGCGCTCAAGACAGCCCTCCACTTTTAAAACAAACTGACTGACGTGTGATCTCCAAAGAGAATCACTGTGAGATACAGATCCTGTTTTGGACCCTGCACTATCCAACTGAACCAGCCACACCCTGGATCAGGTACAGTCAGAGCAGCACCCAGAGCTGGCAGCCTGGCCAGGTCAGACACCACCGGCCCTGCTACCCCCTTTGGTCTGCTCCAACTCAGTCTTGGTTCAGAAAGCCTGGCAGAACAGTTTTGTCCATTTAACTTTGACATCTACAATTTCACGTGCCCACTTAAAGGCTTTTCTTCACACTCCCCAGTAGAGATTCACTTCATTTTTCCCTGTAATTTTAGAAAAAGGGAGCTTCCAGTGCTGGTCCTGGTATCTCATTCTGAGTAGTCTGTGCCATGATTTCAACATACAAAGCATTTCCGTCTTCACCAGCCGTGGGATGGGCTGCTGCAAAGTTACAGAAGCCAGCAAGTCACCATCCTACCACTCATTTCAGTTCCTCCCCACTCAGCTCAAATGGGCTCCTCACCGGGGCAGGACGCCCCAGCACAAGCAGAAACATTCAGGACAAAAATGAAACCAGAGATAGAGGCAGATGGGGAGCAGGGCAAAGGCTCTGTCTCCTTGACCTGAACATTAGCTGTGACTGTGCAGCAGAACACAGACTATAGAGAACACGGCCCAAGAATGGGCAGAAAACAGCTTGTGCTGCCACCGACCTGCAGCTCTTTTCACACCAAACACCCAGCGTGGCTCTGGACAGGACTGAAGCCAAGTGTTTCGCACTCAGTACTGTCCTCTGGCCTTCCCTAACAATACTGCAACCCCACTGTTAGTCCACACAGCTGTTCCTCTCCTTGAGATATCATAGTGGAGACCAATGAACAGATGTTAAAGGTATACATCCACTATATAATACTGTTAATTTACATATATAGTTTCTACTTTACCAAATGCAACTTTTATTTCAATTTTATGACTATTTCAATTACTCATCTGCAATCTTTCAGGTGCTTTCCTACTTGGTGATTCCTACTTGGTATTACAACATTCAGGCAACAAAAGATCACTGTATCTTACATGAGAACCTCACACGCTTCCGTAATTCTCGAATTGGAACCCAAATTACACTCCATAGCCTAAACTGAATTGGGAGATTCCCAATTACAAGTAAAATGGCTGTAACCCCAAAACCCCATTAACTAGTTAAAATACTTCCAAGAATAACAAAAAAAGAATTATTACCCACAAAGTAACAGGAACGATATTATCAAACAGCCCCTAGTTTCATTGAATTTATACAGTGTTACAACAGAGGAAACACAACATTTCAGAAATTCATGCGTCTTCACTTGTTAGATTAAATACTTCATGCATCAGAAACAGTTGGTACTCCAGCATGCTGTTTAACTTGCTCCTACCTTATCGTTGGTGTCCAAGACAATTGTGCTGTGCCTCCATTTTGTTAAAACTATTGGTTCTTGTAGCCTCCTGTCCAGACTCCTACTCTTTATTATATCTCTCTGCTGCTGTGGTGAAGCATTATACTGCAGAAGAGAAAAATCAAACTATAAGTAGAATCTAATTCAAGCAAACAAGACTTGGATGTACCACCCATACACCTTAACAGTGCAAACATCCATATTACTGATGTCACCCAAGGATGTGAGGATAGCCTTGGTTTTATTTCATATTTATATTTAGTGTTCAGAACTCTTGCTGCAGTCCTCTCCCAGGCAGTAACTAAGACTGGCCTCTTGGCGCGATACTTTCCATTGGTAGACAGACATTGGATTTTTTGTGCAATTGTTTACTGCTGTTTTTACAACCAAGGAGCATATTGAGAAATAACAAGGAATTAGAACAAACACAAGATTTAAATATCCACTCTTCATACTGCACTGACAGCACTACACAACCTGTGCAGTTCTTGTGTACGAAAAGGAAAGCCCTATTATCCTGCAGTAATGCATCCAGATTGAGAGTTATGGTAGCCTGGGTATTATTCTCTTTGACCCAAAGGTTTGTGATGCCTAGGAGAGGAGACAGGATGGGAAGGACTTGTGTTTTTCAAAATAAACACATCAAATGGATTATAAAATTATTTGTCCATGTGGAATGTACACAAGCACGGATAATAAATATTTAGGAGGAAATAATTTTAAGATTCCAAGCTGTAAGAGAACTAGATAGAATGGAGTTATCACAACATAAGTTTTCTAATACCTCTAGAGCATCCTAATACGTGTAAGATGGAGAAAATGTGAAGGTCATGAGAAGGACCTGGCATTTAATTAGATCTCAGCATTGCAGTATATTTATTAGTAGCATTGCCATTTTAAATCATCACCACCAATACTGAGGTAGCGCTATAAACAACTATAAAAATATTTCAAATAAAGTTTAATACTGAAGATACAAGCAAGAAGAGATATCAGGAGTTTTGGTGCTTTTAAAAAAATCATTAAAAATCTTGGTCTTTCCATTCACTGTCAGAAAACTAAAATCTACAGCATTTGTGGAGTCACATAAAGGACTAGAATCCACTGGGAAAGAAGTAACAAAGGCAAGTCGAGTTCCCTTTTTATTTAAAAAGGCTAATGCAAGCACACTGAGTTCTACAGTTTTGCTACTAATTCTCACTATAAACTTGGGGTCTCAGATCTTCAACAGAAGAATAGCCTATACACACCAACAAATCAGGGCAAGGTTTAACCTACGTAACATAAATGCTAAATTAAAGCTAAAATGCATAATGTGGTTACATTTATTGCCCAAATAAATAACCAGCATTGCCACTGCCACATCAGACACTGTTTTACTATGAACAAAGTTAATGCTCCAGTAAACCAATAGATGCTTAAAAGGTAAATAACTTCAGCATTTCATCTAATTATTTCAATATGCACGAGAGTAATAAAATGCTTCCAGGTGAATGGACCTTGCAGTACTGCAAATAAAGGCTGGTAAGTCATGTACAGACAGAAACACACGTCTGAGATCACACCGACTGCACTGCGCTCTGCACACTCACCTCACAACTGCTCCTGTACCATGGTGAGGTTAAGCAACTCTCAGTGCGTCCCCTCATTAAACCAAATGCTGCAAGGAATCTAATACTAGCTTCCTTTCTTGCTATGGAAATACCCACTCTGCAAATGCTCCTACAACTCAAACTGCAGCAGCAATACATGGCAAAATTGCCTGCCTGTTCGTATTAGAACTGAATCCTAAACAATTGTCACTGAAACTATGTCCAAATTGCAGAAGGCTGCTACAAACACCATCACTTGCAGCAGTTCTAATGCATTTAAGTGGGCAATTCAAACATATTTCTTGCTATGAAACACAACCATTTCTTTCAGAAGCAGACTTAAACTTCAGTGACACCGGTCAATATTAGTTATGGCAATCCTCCATGCACTTTCCACTTGAGTAACTCAAGGAATTCAAGTTTAAAATAAATCTTTGACTGTTTAAAGTAATTTATCTTCAATTTAAGTCTATGTTAAATGTTAAGATATGGGCAGAAGCTGAATTACAGGTGAGCTGTATTTAAAAACCCATCAGGACTTATCTAACAGACAACCCCATCTTAAAAGACAAAGGGCCTGTAAAGTAATACCAAATCTTGGTTTTATAAAACTAGAACTTCCTGATTATTTTCTTCACATTTTCTCACAACAGAGCCATCAAACCTTTTTTTTTTTTTAAATAAAATTAGAATTCAACAAGAAAGCAAAGAAACACTATATGGAGTTCGTTAAAGAAACAGTATATGGAGTTCATTAACAAAGCACTGCTAACAACTCAGGAACGCTGAGCTATCTGCATCTTAGCAGCTTAAATAATTTGCAGTGGTGGTACAAACAGTGTTAGTAAATTGCCAGGTTTTTAAAGGAACATCGGAATTGGTTTTGCCCCATTTTCTCAAAACAGAGGCATTAAACTTTTTTTTTTGCTCAGGTGTTTTTTTGGTTGGTTTTGTTTGTTTTATTCACTACAAATAGTAGAACACACTATTGGGTGAGTAGGGAAGAAAAAAGCTTATATGTTTCTGTACTCAAGACAGGCCTCCACTTTTAAAACAAACACTGATGTGTGATCTCCAAAGAGAATCACAGTGAGACACCGATCCTGATTCAGACTCTGCACTATCCAACTGAACCAGCCACCCCCCTGGATCAGGTACAGCCAGAGCAGCATCCAGAGCTGGCAGCCTGGACAGGTCTGACACCACCAACTCTTTGGTCTGTCACCACCTGACCCTTGTTAGTTCAAAAAGCCTTGCAGAATAATTTCAGGTCAGATTCACTTAGTGAAGCTCTAGAGGACTACTCTAGAGGAGTAGCTGCTGCCCCTCCTACTCCTACAGGCATTTACAATGCTACTTCCCACCGTTATTAGCAGCAATGATAAGCAGCTAGGTTGGGCTCTCCTTCCCTCAGACAAAATCCTATTTTTAACATAACTCTAAGCAAGCTTTCTATGCCTAAACCGTGGTGCAATTCTGGAGACAGACCGGGCAAGGGTCATACATTGCAATAAACCAACTCATTCGAGACTACTCATTGCCTGTTAGGAAGATCTGTGTTACGTCATGCGCCTTAATGGCATCTTATGATAGAACATTATTTTCTTAATTCTAAAGCTTCTAATAATGTAACACACAACTCCAAATATAAACATTACTACTCCTTGAAAATCCTCCATAAACTCAAGTTTGTCCCATTACATTAACCCCTCTGGCACATCGCTTTGTTCCCTATTTCGCTGAGAACATCTCCTATCAGGAAGGGAAGGCACAAGCAAGTTGCTCCTACTCTGACTGCACGCACCCAGTAAGACAATTTCTTGTAACAGCACTTGGCATGTGGTAAGGACACCAGTGGCGCAAATTTAGGTCACACAGGTTTATTTTCATTCCTGAATTTGTTCCATGCTTTCATCAGCTACTTCAAAGCTTTATTTGCCTCAGTATAGAATTTTCTAACCCTCTCAACTGGCCGAGTGATTTGTATTTAATTTTAACCTGATAACGTCGCCTCATGGCTGAAGGCTCTGTCCTAGCCTAATTGTGACTGAAATAAATGTAACACTGAGTTATTTGTAGCAGTTGTCCCCATTCTTTTGGGGATGACACAGATCTGTCAGCTTTAAGAAACAGAAAAACGATTCTTCTTGGTTTGCTTTAACAACATCCTCAGGCAGATGAAAGGAACTGGGTGGGTGAAGGGAGAAGAGAGTGGGATGCAACACACAGTGAAAGTTTGTAAAGACCCAAAGTTGAGCAATTTACCTTCTTGCAAACAGAGATCAAAACAGCAACATTTAAAAATGCTCCTATTCTAGTTCCCATTTACAGCTGTCCCAACAGACTGTATGAAGATTCTTTTTTTGATGTTTAAATGTTGCCTCAGAACAAAACCACTCTTCAGTGCTACTGCTGTCGTTGGTCTTTGAGTAAAGTTTTGTGGTGCTGTAGTGGACGTAACACCTATGCTACAGCTTTTGCTTTTCTTTTTAAAAACCTACATAAATAATAATTTTTGGTCTTTTAAGGACTTTGTGCCCTTTCTATCTCTAGAGGAAAAAGATTCCCCTTTCTCTGCCATGGGAGATCTGGGTGGCAGCGGCTGGAGGTGTCAGGCACACTGCAGGAACAGAACCCATGGAGACCACGAGGACAAGCAGTTCACTCTCAAATATACAGGTGGTTGACAGACAACTCTGGATAACTCACTTTGGCTGTCTACTGCTTCGCGTTCTAACTCTCAGCATTACTAAGTCTTTGAAGAAGAGCTCCAAGTCAACACTGACGTGCCACAGGTCCTGCTGTTTGCCCAAGCAAAAGCTGAGGAAACTCTTCCTCCTTCTCATCTTATTAGAGAGAAAGGAGGTGGGAACCACCAAACACAGGACAAATGAAGAAGACAGGAACAGGCCTCTTGAGTACAAACATACACATTAAAGAGGGAAGGAAAAAAAAATATCTGACTGCCTTCTCATACTTCTCTCAGGTTTGTCATATCACTTGCACTTGTGTCCTTAAAATCCATCTAGACTCTTAAATCAGCTGAAACTGTCTCAATTTTCACCAAGTAATTGCAAATTTTATGACAAGAACATGAGGATGATTCATTATTACAAATGATACTGTTTAGTGCACTGACTTACCAACACACACAGTATGTTACCTCAAACCAGCACAGCTCAGAACAAGACAAATTTACTGTAAGACAACAAGGCCCTATTTACACATTCTCATCTTTATTTTTGTTCACCGTTTGATTCCATTTTATCTTCTGGGTATTACCTGCATTGTGGCTTATTGTCATTTTTCAGATTGAGTCCCCTGAGCTCACAGTCAATGTCTGCAGCGCACGGAGGGAATTAACAGACTGCTGGTCTACTAGGGCTGCCAAAAATGAAGCTACTCTGCCTCGCACTTCTTCTGTGGATACAGTGAGGGGAGCTAATGCTGCAGGAACTTCTGAGGAGAGAAAGTGCAACTGCAGTATCACAGTCTGCAGATATTAGCTCCAAAACCATGAGTTCACTCCAGAGGCTTATAGAACATGCATTTTCTTTCAATGTCTACCCTTGGATCAGAGAGCTCAGCCAGAGGATGGCCAACCATCCTGCTTTTATGTCGGGAATATCAGCCTAGAAATCCATTTTGAAAATCTGAGGGGTTCTTAATCTCTAATTTTATAAGGTAATACTCTCTACCTCCCCTTTGAGCTACTTATTCAGTATTTATTATATAGTTTTTCTCTCTTTTTTATTTTTGCCATTATGATAAATTATCATAATATATCTTTGTTAAACTTTAGAAAGTTTTCACTCCTGAGATCAATTTAACTTACTATGACCACTTAAATACAGATTTCCCATTTGCTTAAAATATTAAACTCAAATTAGAAAACCAGGTTTCTGGAATAGGGTTGTAACCTCTCTCAACATGATTTACTATATTTACTACCTGGAAATAAATATATTTTATCACAGTGATCTATACAAGAATGAACTTCTATTTTCTTGGTTTTGGGGTGGGTTTTTTAATAATTGGCAAGAAGTAACAGCTGAACACAACAGAATAGAGAGGCTTAAGAGAAAACGCAAAATCTTTTTCAAGATGTAGTACATTTTAAAGAATAATTTGGTATGTTTTTCTCTTCCTCTGCAAAAAAGCTGGGTCACACTCATGGTGAGCCTTAATAGACTTTTCAGCAGTTGTCAGAACTACTCCATCTGAGCCCTAACTTTTAGCCAGGGGCATTCAGCTACTCCTAGATGTTATTTAAATATACATGACTGGAAGGCTTTCTACAACACTGTCTAAAGTAATTTATTTTGTAACTGCCTCTGCCCCCCCCAAGAATCTACCTTCATAATGTTTAAATACATGTAAAAGAATACAGGAAGTGTTACTCTTGAGCACTTTGACATCTGCAGTTAACACTATAACAGTGAGGATTTTGATTGTTATAGTATTACCTCAGCTAATGTGCCATAGCCAGAAACCTCCAGACAATTTTTAGATTATTAAAAAACCTCTAATGAAAGGATTTCTTACTTATTCTGGTTTAACAGCACTACATGACTATGCTATTCCACTGCTTTCTTTCACAGTACATTTTGGAAGGCGATATTTGAACTAAACACACCAGGAGAAACCTCACCAAAAGTAGGGTTTTTTCCTAACTAACCTAATTTTCATTTAAGTGAGAGCTATAATGCCAAAGTCTTTGCTACAGTTTTCTCTCATGCCTCATGAGATTTTTCAAGACACACTATTTTTCTTCAGAGCAGTTCTGCAGTCTGTGTCATTTTTCCAATTCAATTGTTCCTCAGCGCTTTCAGAACCAGTTCCAGTAAGATTTTCAGGCGACTAATCTTTCTTCAACCATGCTTCAATTACTCACAAGTGTAACATCTCTGCTCAATGTTCTCCAGATACAGAGTTACATAAATGAGCTAAAACTTTGCTGAAATATTTAATCTAGTCCACAGTATCTGAAGTTAAAAGCTAATGGTTTCTGGAAATACATGGACTCTTGGATCATGAATACAAGTGTCAACTGCTCATTTACTTCTGTTTAACCATTTATTTGCCACCACCCAAGATTTACCAGTTTCAAGAAGGAAGTAAAGGGTATGTTCTGCCCAAATGGCTCATGAGAAGTAACTTTCACGGAAAAGTTGTGTCAGCAATACGTTCATATAAGCAAGAACTACAGCATATCCTATCACAAACTGAAACAGAGGCAATGTTTCAGTCTGTAGGTAGCTGTGAATACCTGGGGGCTCAGGTGGCTTTGCACTAACACACAAATACTAGACCCTGTCCCTTTACACTTATATGCCTCGGGTAACAGTTCTGGATTATCTTTGCGACTTGCTGCAGTTGAGCACTGGGACAGGCTGCCCAGGGAGGTGGTGGAGTCTCCCTCTCTGGAGATATTCAAGACTCCTCCGTGCCTATCTGTGTAATATGAGCTAGGGAGCTGCTTTGGCAGGGAGGTTGGACCCGATGATCTCTCGAGGTCACTTCCAACCCTACAACTCTGTGATTCTGTGATTAAAGCCAATTTAATTTGCTATTTACTTAAAATGCAAACCAAATCCATTTTAGTGGAAAGCAACTTCTTCAGAGTCAAAGCTCCCTGAATTGCAGTAATCAGAATGAAGTACCCAAGACATTATTCCCCAAAGTTATCTTTAATTAACTATCCTGAACTAACAACTGCTTTCTGGTCAAACCTGCTAATCCATAGCTATTTATATTGTTAGGCTGATGTTGTAAAATTTATTTAACACATCAGACCAAGACAGGAGCATTCACAAAGCTAACTCAGCTCTGCGGTGATTCAGACACAAGCCCTTTCACTGGCATAACAAAACAACCTAGCACATAGCTTCATTCATACAATTCTAGGTAAATATTTGCACAAATATTATGAAAGCACTACCTATTAAGGGTGCTCCTTCCTAAGTGGAAGTGACTTTGGACACCCATTTTTGGACTGATGAAGCAGTAATTGAGAAATGTGCTCTTCCATACATGTGTGCACACAACTGGGTGAAACTTTCTTTCCTTAATGGTCACCTTAATATGTAGGATTTAAACAAGCACCCTAATAGCAGGCAAGATGTACACAATTACATCATCATGACAAATGTCCTATAGTTTTTCAAAGTGAAAATTAGAATTAAATAGTATTAGGTACATCTTAATCATGTGTCCCTAGCTCTGTCACTTTCCTACAGATTCCTGTGTTCATTACAAAAGTTATAAATACAAAAAACCACTTCTGTTGAAACTGTGTTCAAAAACACCACAAAATTCTGCTGGAAGTTGTTTTTCCAACACCTGTCTATATAAGCATTTTGGAAGGTACGAAAAACAGACTGGAGTTTTTCAGGAACATTTTGTAGTTAAAATTCTTTTTTTTCCCTTATAACACCGAAATCAGAGATACTATCCTGCAGCCTTGCATGAAACGCTCATCTGAATAGTCACAGGCATCCATTTTTCATGTCCTTGAGTATATTTTCTTCTCTTCACAATCAGAAATTCCACAAAAAATGCAAGAAACAACCAACTGCAATACATAAAGTCCTCTTGTTGTGAGTAAATCCCATTAAAGGCCCCACAGATCATTTATTGAGGAGAAAAGGAAAGCACCACATTGTCAAAGCTGCTTTTTTAGGTCACTCACCTTAGGTAACTCCCACTCTGATCGGGAACCATCAGCACTGTAGTAGTATGGTCTACCTTGTTCATCTGCGTGCTTTATCCACTGTAGAAAGAAATGTGATGATAGGAAATGTCATCAGAGTGACAGTGGTAACATAGTATATGTCTGATGCTTGGCATTTAAAGTTAATTTTTAATAAAGTGCCATCTACTTCAGCAGTGTCTAGTGCACAACCTCATTAACTAGCTGTGGTTCGTTAGCAATGAGAGCAACACAGTTTTCAGCTTCTTGTACTGGGTTCACTAATATTTTTTCCTTCTGTAACTCCTCAGTAAATAGTCCTGTAATATCACACAAGATACTGCAGTAAACTGGTACTTGTGAAGACAGCGTATCTCACTCTTACCAACATCACGATGTCAGTTTAAGGAGGCACAATCTTTGCATCAGATCTGTGTAAGGATTTTATATGGAAAAGTATAGAATTACAAGAAGCTCAACCAGCATCTGCTGATAATTTAAGAGATGACTGCACTCATTGAATAAACTCCATTTTTAAAACATCAACAGGAAGATGAGATGCAGTTCTAAATAAATCATGAAGATGACAATATATTTTCTGTAACCTCTATAACAACTCCCACAGTCAAAGAGGTAAAACTGTGACAACTGTGACTAGTTATGCAGAAAGGAAAAAGAACTGTCATGTGCAAAAGTCTACAAGAAGATTGCACAGAAACAGGCACAGAAACACTCACAGCAATGCTCTTGGGTCAAACAGATTTCACAAGCCTGCCTTCCAATAAACTGTGATAGGGAACACTGTTTTCTATTAATCCCAATGTAATTTAAAAAAAAAAAAGTTTTCATGTTTGCCAAAACACTGATATGTGCTCTACAGATGTTTAACACAAATAGATTCATGAGGATAAAATTCCAAAACTGACATTGTTGTTGTCTGTAGCAACAAGATAATTAGAATATGAATCTGCTGATATAGCTGTAGTTCAGTTAAGAAGTTTGCCTACAACTGAGTGCTGAAAGTGTAGTAAAGGATGACACCGATAAAGCAGCATTATTTTCAGTTCAAAACCAGTCAAACTGGAAGGCCTATGTAGAAGAGAAGAGCTCTTAAAAGACACAAAGGAAAACATGACACTGGTAGGAAGTTCATTCCCAAAGTGTAACCAAGAGGGTGGGGGAGGGCAGCATTTAAAAAAATCATACATGATATATTCATTTGATATAATCTAACGCCCAACTGGAAATAAGAGAACTTTTCTAAATAGTAAAGAACATACATTAAAAAAAAAAAAAGTCAGTTTGGTTGCTAAAGTTTCATGCATGTTTAAAAAACAAAAGGAGATGCTGCTTGAGGTATGCTTTTCATGTCTTGAAATGAAATGTGCACTTCTAACAGTGGATTAGTGGAAAAGATGTAGAACACATGACGAGAAGAAGGAAAAAGTACCTTTTCATTAGTATAGTCATTGGTATATAAGGTTTGACCATGTTCATCCAACTCTTCTGACCAACCCTTTGGAGGAGAACCATACTGACTATCTGACTGGCTGTAACAAGAACTGTGGTCGTTTTCTTCTGACGAAAGATGCTACAAGTAGTCAGAAACATACAAGGCAGTTTTGAGAATGAAAGTGCTTTCAAATCTGAAAGATCAAAGATTATTTGACTAGAAAGAGAATAGTAATAAACTCAGGGAGACCACATTTTTTTATCTTACATCAGAGAATAAGAGACATATTTCTACAGTACAGAAATACTTGATAATTGCTAGGCATTTCAAAGTATTCTCAGAAAACCTGGTTTATGCTGATGCAATTTTTTTTATTCTACTGCACCAGATTTCAGCTACTCAAATTTAAACCCCAGTTTTTTTGTCAATCCAGATTTTATTCCCACAAATTTACATTACTGAACGATGAAGAGAATTAGCTTTAGCAGTCTGCATTGCCTTAAAAAAAGCTGAGAGACCTGCTACCTTGATTTACTGGCATCATCCCAGCTTTCATACCTAAATCCTTTTCTTCCCTTCCCAAATAGTAGCATCTGGAAAAACAATAATCAGTAAGGACAGCTTGGAACTCCAGTTGCACCTCTGCAGGTTCCACCACTTTATAGCACCTGTGTAGTGCATCCTGAAACAGTAGGAATTTCTCCATTCTCCTCCTTCCAACTCTGACGAGTGTGACAATGAGCAATGCAAAGGAAAGGCTTTCTACCAGGCACAGCTCGCTAAGGTGTACGATTATGCTCTGAAGGCAGAAGTGAATTAGAATTTAAGGAATACATTTGGCATCAAAACTAAGAAAAAAAGGAGGGGAGGTAGATTTTGCACATATGCATCAAACAATTTCTGTTCCCTTATACACCTTGTTCATCTTACCAAGGTATTGTAGTATTATTCAAAGCATCCATTCCATGCATTAAAGAAAAGTCTCCTCCCTGCATTCATCTCCTACAGTAGTATCTCTGTGCCTCAGTCTTCTGAGGAATGCAGGGAAGATCTGCTTTCAGACAATCTTGGATGCTTGGCTATTAGGACACATAACACTTAAGAGCACATCCTGTTATTCAGAAATGCTGACAGTTAAATATTGACTAAGGTTCAATAATGTAAGGGTGTTGAGGCAAGCTATAAAGCAGGAGAAAGGCAGAATTTAAATTTTAAACTACAAAAAACCTTCTCCTGAAAAACTTAAATCTTACCCAAAAAAATCCAGGCATCAGAAACTTGTTGGATTTTAAGAGTCAGTGGTTCAGAGACGACATGTTCAGAGATGTTTTCAAATGATTGCCACTTGTGTGACACAAGCTCCCTACACTGACACAAGCCAGCTCACCAAGCAAGGCAAAACCCACGGAACATCTTCAGGTCATTAATTAAAAAAACTGTCCTCTTGAGAATGTGAACATGCAAACAGTGGCAGTGCTGCCTCTCTCATGTGGAGCAGTGTGCAATTCTGAACTGCCAATTTCTAACCACTGGAGAAAGGGAAAAACCCAAAAGCTTTCAGTCCCATTGTTACACTTGAAGAATGAAGACTCAAGAGTTGGTAAGAGTGCTATTGGCCCTATCTGAACAACTGTTTTATATGATAGCTATGCTGCATACATGTGTTTAAGTTTTCATTATGTTTTAATGGTTAAATATTAAGCACATTGACACATTTTCTAAGTAGTAGACTTTGGACGTTTTTATTATTACTACAGGAACTATGACCTAATAGCATAAGGCACTTGTATTTGCCTCTTCCAAGCAGCTCCTGATACTGAGGAAATGCTGTACACACGCAAAACTAAAGAGATTTAAAAATTAAAGGGCTCCTAGTAAAACCACTGCTGTTCGCTAAGAGTGGCTGTTTATGGGTCTGTCTGTAAGGTGCCCGTATCATGACAGTCTCGATGCTTCAAGGCTTAACTAATGTCACGTACTTTTGCAGGCCTCAACTTAAGAGATTCCTGAGCCATTATCAAACTGACTAAGCCAAAGCATTCCTTGCTCCTCAGCTAGTAGCAACAACCACTAAAGCTGCATCATCACAGCTTAGAGGACACTGGCCAAACCACCTTCAGCAACTTTCACTTGAGCTGTCAACAGTTCTTCAGTATTAACTGTCCATATGCCTATTACATACCATCCACGCCTTCTGCTCAGAGTCCCACCGCCAACTATACCATCCCTTATTTAAACAAAGCCGTCTCAAGCAGACAGCTGCCCAAACTCATACCTTCTAAGAACTTTTGCTGTGACACTAACAGGGAACTGCTGAAAAGGTTCCCCCATGCCCTCACTTCTGCTGTCTTTCTTGCTTTTTTCCTACTTACACGGAAAATTCTCGAGGGCAGAGACCAGTTCATCACCATGCATTTAATAGAAAAGAGGAAGTTACAGGCCTCTTCTATCACTTAACCAGGCTAGTTATGAAAATTACTACTACTTCTAAAAATTAAACCAATAAGAAAGAATACTGACTAATTAAAGAAGCTAGCACACCTTTATTATCCTGTTTTTTTAAAAACCACCAGTGAACAAAATTTCTTCTAGGCCATGTTTTAAATGTAGTTTTCAATGTAAATGAAATCCTGTTGCCTTTCTGCAGCTCAGTGGTTTGATCGTCTGTTGGTCTCTACTTCCCAGTATGGACTCCTAGGAGGTTTGTCTTTCTCTGATACGAAGACATCTCATCCCTTTTACAGTCCACCTTAATTAAATCACTTTACTATCTGACAAATTTCCCCCAGTAACTCTTGATGCTCCTTCCTCAGAGATATTTATCAGTGGTAGTGACTTGGTAATTTTGTAATTCCAAAATATTACAGACTTTCCTAGCCCCATCAATAGGACCTCACTGCTTCCCCTCACCCCACCCAAATAACTCTCCTACCCTACAACTGCTTTCTTTGTGCCGTATCTGTTACCAACTTCTTTGAAAAGTTAGGTAAAATTTACCCTATTTTTAATTATCCAATAAAACTCAATCTCCCAATCACAAAGTTCTCAGACCATTACATGTTACATTACACATATATTAGAACATATGATCATTTATGGTTATTTTTACGTCACCTTGCTATTTTGCTATCTAACATGACCCAAGCTCCTCTGAGGACAAATCAATAAAGATAAGACTAGCTTTTAAACCTGCATACGTTTTTAATTACTAAACCTGAAGGGAGTGGGCATAACTCAACTTAGTGCGTAAAAGCTAATTTAATTTCATTCTAATTAAATCTGCTTTTACTATTTATTAAGACATATTTGGACTAAGTCTTCATAATCAGACACAATTTAGGACGTCCTATATATTACTGCAGCTTAGGCTTGGAATTTAACCTTTACTCTAAGTATCTTGGTTTAAGTACTCAGAGGTCATAAATGAAAGGGTGAACATGAACAGCTGAGCATGAAGTACACTCCCAAATGCTGAACAGGAAAAAAAAGGGGAAGGAAAGTGAAAAACTAAGTAAAAAAAACCAACTTCAAAATCCATATATGACTGCTGAAAAGCACACTGACATGACCTTGCAACATGTATCTCCCTACACTCAATACACTCAAGCTTCTGACAGCCTCATCAGAGAGGACACAAATTACTTCAGTAGCTTGTGCTACGGGAAATAAACTTCTGTCTAGTTATAAATTATTCAAAAACATGCATGATCCATTGTTCTTACGAAGACTGAAAGTCTGACAACTGTCTGAAGGCTGATCTGCGACACCTCAAGCATCACAAAAACAGAAGAGCCAAGCTGAAATAAGTTATGACAGAAACTTTTTTAAAATCCAAGCTTTCTGAACACGCAGCTATGTAGTGAAGTTGTGATGCAAAGGTAGAGTAAGAGTCGGGGGGGGGGGGGGGGGGGAGGGGAACGGGACACGGACACAGGGGGGAAAGAAAGAATTATTGGAAATCCTTCCATGAAAAGAAGGAAGAATGATGACAACAGAAAACCAGTTACACTTACTACAGGAGGGTTACTACTCAAAAAAGCAATCACCTTACTAAGACTAAAAACCAGTCATCCAGCAAAAAAGACTGCCAGTAAGAAATCAATACCACATTGACCGAGGTACCAAAGTGACAGCCTGTTGCTGCCACTAGCCCATGGCAAGAAAATGTGACTGTTTAAACACTTATGGATGTCATGGCTGATAGGGATAGGGTCCCTTTTTCCCTCCTTTCCTGTTTCTGGCTCTACTGTCCCAGAAGCGTGACACAGCTTTCAGCAACATAAAGTTTTTGAGCAGTCTCCAATTTCAAAACTAAGCATTTTAATAGGCTCAGAAGGAAATCCACGTATTTGGAAAAGGTATATAAAACTGAAATACACAAGATTTCTTAATAAATACTGTTTTTTCTTTCAATCAGGAAACATAAGAGCATATTTTAAGCGTATTTAAATAGCCATATCCATTTCCCAACTATTCCTTTGCTTTATCTGAACCACTGCAGTTCAGATAAACTCATACACTGCCTGGCTCTCCCTAGCACCTGGCTCCACAGTATGTATCTGCACCTCAAACAGAAGCCCAAATCGTCTTTTAGCATAAATAACTTCATGATAAACTCCAGCTCTCTTAAGCAAGGTCTGCAGCAAAGCTTTGCCAAAATGTTTTTCAAAAGCCAAAGTTTAGCATGAATTTTAAAATCCACTGATATATCTAAAGAACATTTTTATGGCCTGAACGTAACCTAGTCAAAAGCTCCTATGGCTCACTGCCAAAAGCTGAGGTGGATTTCCTCCTCTCCTCTCATCAGCATTTGCTACCCTTGGACCTCGACACTTGGCTAGGCAGAGCTTCTAGCATGGTCGTTTTAATGCTCTCACCTATTATATAATTCACAGAATGCAGGATTTTCTCAAAGTTAACACAATTTGATAATGCTCCTTAAACTGCCCTTTCAACTAGTTTGTTCTACAGCTGTACAAGACAGAAATCTGTGAAGTCAAATTTCCTAAGGAACTGCTAAATGCTGCAACACGTTATACAGCTAGACTTGCTTTTTATATTCACTATGATCATGCCACCTCTAAGAATTCATGAAAATGAAAGTATAAAACTAAGTACAAAAATAAAATTCAATATACTTTCATCTCATAGATGCTTCAAGTATTTTTGATCAAGGTGGAAAGTCCTGTAGAACTCTGTTACATCTGGTTTTGAACCGAGAACTCTGGAGTTCTCTACATACATCTTCATCTCTAAATCATTCTCAGTAGCTGTCTGCAAAAATATTTTCCTCTAAAAGAAAAAATTCTCATATTTAAGTTTATTGCCACAGAAATAGCCAAGCAGTAGTAAACACCTGTACATCCCCTGCCTTTGTTTGACTGCATATTTAATTGGTATTGATAAAAATACAAAAAGTCCCTTGCCATTTTCAAAGCATCCCCATAAATCCTGCTTCCAGAAGTGCTGTCACACTCCCCTTCCTTTCCCCAGCTTCTCTCCCAAAGAAGTGCTATGGGGAAGAGAACACACTCCATGTCAGAGAAGTTATGACGGTTGTCTTATTCTACTGTCATTTATAGCTTTATTAATATAAAAATATATATGGTTTTCCCTTACCTTTAAAAGAAAACCTGCAATACCTGCTGAGGCATTTTTACAACTTACTACTCTCATGCCCAGCTTTACATAAGCATTCTGGTACTCAGAAGTACTGAAGAGCTAAATTGTTTACTACTTCATACCAAGACACACAACCAAAAACACAAATGAAGACACTCAGTGACACCTCAAACCTCAGCAATACCAAATTCCATAGGAAAACACCATTCATATGCATTACAATCTCATTGCCTGTGATCTCAGAAGGAACTACCTCATGATCTGCATGGCTCTGGGAATCCCCTTTATTAATGCTTGCATCTCGGGCCCACCGTGGAGGTTTCCAGGTTCGTTCCTGTGATCCTCTGTTGTAGTAATAACAGCGTCCTGTTGTATCTTTATGGGTTTCCCATTCCCCATTTATTTGGACTGGAGCACTTGTAGGTAGTGGTGGAAGTGCAGATTGAGATATTTTCAGTTCTTGTAAATTAGCATAAACTGGTGAATCAGGCCTCCCTTGGCTTGGTGGAGTAGTTGGCTATTGAGAGAAGAAATGTATTGTTAAAGAGCAAATGAATTTTAGAATGCTCCCTTAAAAATCAGAACATATTACAGTAGTAAAACAAACCAACAAACTCCCTTTTTAGCTATCAAGTACAAAAGCACAAAGGATGCTGGGGTATGAAAACATAGGTTAACTATAAGGTGGGTATCACAAGCTATATTTATTTAATACTGGAGCATTTCTCCAGATGACAGCTGATAATTATGTTTTACAGTGGATTTGAAATACACTGGAATCATCGTCAAAATAATTATATGCTTGCCTTGTTGAAAAACTTCAGCTTTACAGTTCAAGTATTGCTGAAAAACTGTAAGTAATGGGATCTTGTTTAAGACAAAATGTAGCATTTGTAAAGGATGCCACTTGTTAGGTAAAAATAGTTCTCCAACCTTGCCCCATGCTGCTAATACAGATTCAACCCAGAAGTTTGGGTTGAAAGGGACCTTAAAGCTCATCTAGTGCCAACAACCTGCCACGGGCAGGGACACCCTCCACAAGCCCAGGCTGTCCAAAGCCCCATCCACCCTGGGCTTGAGCACTGCCAGGGAGGGGGCAGCCACAGCTTCTCTGGGCAGCCTGTGCCAGGGCCTCACCAGCCTCACACAAAAGACTTTCTTCCTAATATTTCATCTAAATCTACCCTCCTCCAGCTTAAGGCCATTACTCCATATCCTGTCACTACGCTCCCTAAGTCCTTCTCCAGCTTTCCTGTAGGCCCCTTCACGTACTGGATGGCTGCAATAAGGTCTCTCTAGACTCTTCTCTTCTCCAGGCTGAACAAGCCCAGATCTTTCAGCCTGTCCTGACAGGAGAGGTGCTCCAGCACTCTGATCAACTTAATGGCCTACTCAGGACTTGCTCCAAAAGCTCTGTGTCCTTCTTATGTTGGGTGATCCAGAGCTGATGATGGTGCATGTTAATCAGCAGTTCAATTGGAAAGACAAGTATAATGTCATGACAAAGAAACTCTGAGTTTACCTGTATGACCTTCCAAACAGATGCTTATTTTAAATTATTTTAGGCAGTATCACCAAGTGTTCTGATTACCATTTTCTTCTTACAGAAATTAAATGGACATTCTGATCCACCTGATTTTATTCATACACAAGTAGAACAACAAACACCCATAAGAAACCACTAATGATAGTATCTCATTAATAGTTTGCTAACATGAAGGTCAACAGAAAGCATCATTAGAAGTCCATGGCACCCCCACTGAAACCATCACTACTTTCAAATAAGTTACTAGTTTAGGAGAGAAAGAGACTTTCAGATGTTCACATTTTTAAGTCTACTATACGTATTAAAACACACCATGCAGAATCTAAGTGCATGTGCTTTCGTAAGGGCTATGATTATGAGATTGTAAAAGCAGCTTGTTATTAAACCAAATTGAATCACTCCCTGGTAATGTGCTGCCGTCTCTGTAGTTTAGGGCACAATATTTAGGCACGCTAAAGAAAGGAACTATATGGTTTATACCATCCCCTCCTCCTGCTTGGTTTTAATTCAGAAGCTTTGCTGCAGGCAAGTCCTTGTGCTCTTGCTGCATCTTTCACAGGAAAAAAAGCAACATATTGTGTTACATAAAAGATCTTTTATGGTATACCTTTAAACATTAAAATAGTAAACTACTAATCTAGGCCACATCTAATCATAAATTATCAGGGTTTGCTCAGACCAGACAGCATATGGTACCACACAATCAGTTATAAACTGATTGCACCATAGCTAGAACCAAATACAGGCAATATCCACAACCAAAAGGGGAAACAGCTAGAGAGGAACTTAGAGAGATTAAAACAGGAATGGACTTGTTTTGTGCAACTTTAAAAGAGAAAACATAGCTTACTAGATACAGTAAGTAGTACAGTATGTTTAAGGCAAACCACACGGGGAAAAATGCAGCACAGGAAAAAAATCAGTGTCAAAACCAGCTAGTATCCTCCTCTACCCATTCACAGGAAAAAAAGTCCATTACAAAACTTAATGAACTATTAAGACTTATTTTTGAATGAACTTATTAAGACTCAAAGACTATTTTTCTACTATCCAAGTCCTCCCCTGTACCCTGGAGCTTGGGGGTTTTCTTGAGGAGGCGGTGTGTAGAATGGCTGCCTTTGGTAGAGTTGCTCTTGAGAGCTTCAACAGCATAAAGGAGGCCACTATGAACAAAGCATCACCCCTCTGTCTTCCAGGATGAGCGTCAATTTCCCAGCACGCTGGGAGAGTTATCTTGTGGTCTCCTCATTCACAGTGCAGTTCCTGCATTTGTTTCCCCCGTCGGCCCACAGAGCTGCATTCCCCACCTAAACCGTCCTGCCATCACACCACCCACCCGTCCTGTCGTTTGAAGCCACGGCACACCTGCACCGGGGAACGCACGAACCTTCAGGCTCTTCCTCTATTTCAAGGAAGTGGCAAAAGCAGCAGCACCAAGCCTGGCTGCCGCAGCAGGAGGCTGGTGCAGCGGCTTGCACACCGCAATGTGTTCCACATCTTCCTAAAGCTGTTCTTCTACACAAGACAGCAAGGTGGCTTTGCTGTCTGGCCCACATTTGCCAGTTGCCTTTTTGTTTTAATTAAGACAATGAAGTGCCATTATTAAAACAACACTTCAGTGCATTAATTAAGGTGTTTTCCAACTAGAAAGCCTATGACACAGAATGTTTGACAGTTTTTGGAACATTTTCTCAAGCAACACATAGGAACATGGCCCAGAGGTTTCATCCTGAGGTTTCCAATGGGTTCAGCATTAGAACCAGAACAGCTCCAGATGAAGCTGCAGGACACGTATGTGCAAAGCCAATACCAGCAGTTGGCAGCCAAGATACTGCCACATAGCTTGGGCAGCATACTAGTTAAGGTTAACGCATTAACAAGATGTGAAAGTATAATGAGGGGGTTTCTTCTGAATAGTTAGTACTGCTAAAATCTGGTTGTCCAGGGAAAGCCAGAAGTTTTGTCCTGAACAACAAACATGACAGCTAACTGTCCTGCCAACCAACTCCCAGCTATCTTCCCCACTGGTCTCTCTCTTCTGACAGATTTTTTCATGGAGAACTGCACAGTCTTTGGAAGGCACCTGGTAAGTTATTGCTTTCAACGAAGCATTAAAAAATGCAGTGCCATCAAACTACAATACATAGCTTGGCTCTTAAGTATGCCTTTGAGGGATACAACCTTCTTATCAGGAACTATTTTAAATAACCATGCAGCATACAATGCTACTTCCTCATACCTCGAGCCACGCAACGAGGTATGTCATGTCTACAATAGTGCTCAGTTTAACAGCACCCAAACTTATCAAGGCTAATTTTGTGAAGAAGTTCTCATTTATTCATGAGTAAAACAGCTTTTAGAAAGCTCAAAGCTTCCTGAAATATACCTTAATGTAGTTTTTACAAGAGTGTTGGCAGGAAGGCCAGTGCTCTGCGCACAGCTTGGGAAGGGCAGTCCTGCAGAGTCAGGTCCCACCAGATGTCCCTGTAGAGCTCCCCAGCCCTGCACCACCCTTGCCATTTCTTCTAAGGGGGCTGTTTTTAAGTTCCAGGCTCTGTTCTGCAAAAACCTTTAACAGTTTCAAGGCAAAAAGCAAATTAATTTAACTGTATACCATTCATTTACTAATTCCATTACTCATGACCAATATATGAATTTGAATAGATAAAGCATTACCTAGATCAGAGTAGTTTCTGACCACTTCCATGGCTGTTTTCCCAAAATCAGGCACACACAGCTATGGGAAACTTAAATTAATAGCTCTGACTTCCAGCTAGACCTTCACTTGTCTTTTGCACACCAAGCTCTGAACACTCAAACAATGGAATTAAATCTACCAAAAGAGACTCCTTGTCTTCTCACTATCAGAATCACAAGAGCACGTCCTTCAACGTGCCCATGCATGCACACCCAGAATGCCTCATACTCAAAATATTTCAACATTCATTTGCTATTTGATATGGGTTTCAGACTTTTTCATGCTGCTTTCTCTCGCAAAGAACAGTGGAGGGCTCCTGCTAGAAAAGTGATAAAGCTAGATAGAAAAGCAGAAATACTTTTATGATGCTACAACTTGAATGATAAGTCTACAGTTAAGCACTGTGACAACTTTGTGACTCTAAGGACCTCTCCCAGATCTCAGTAACACTCTGTATTTTAATACCTTGAAATTCTTATTTTATAAGTTCAATCTCACTGAAAAGTCTGCTAGCACAAAATCCTTGCAAACCGGTAAGGAAGAGTTTCACACAGGCAGGACAAAGTTTCCAGGATCAACACACCACACATTCTTCACAAAGGGACTTTTTCAGGACATGGTTTTTATACTGACACAGTAGGAAGCAGGTACGGGCCTTTAAATAAAACAATCTGTTAATCATTCATGAATGACCAGTCAATATTTTCAACAAAGGCTGCAGATACGCTATCAGGCCTCTGAACACTTGAACTTAGGGCGATGAGAAGAAAACTCACTATACTTCTCAAGGCACTTTTCAATACTAAAATGCTTCTGAGAGGTTACCTCAATGTTACCTTATACAAATGGCTTTTCTCAGATGGCAGAATAAGTTTTCAAAATGAAAACAAACTTTAATAAATTAAAAAAAAAACAACCCCAAAAACATTCAGTGCATTCCAACAGGGTGAGACTGCAGCTCTAGGAGAAACAGCAGCTAGCAATCACTTCTTCCCTGTCCACCACCTGAGAATGCTTTTAATTTATTTTCATGTAATGAGAACATACTGCATCGAGGATGCCAGCAATTAAAAGACAGGTAACAGTTTCCTTGAAACTGGCAATTACATTTTTCCTTGTACAGCACTTAAATCCAAAACAAAAACTTCTACTAGAACGTAACAACTGCTTCAGGAACGACTGCAGTGGCAGCCTGCAAAACATGAGATTTTTTCCCTCCTTTACAAATAAATTGCTTTAGTTGTCATGCCTCTGCAGCTTTTCTTAGCGTTAGGAACTTGCAATTAGAAGCAGCGTTCAGATTGCTGAAACTAGCTGCTAAAAATAAAATATTTTAAAAAAAAAAAAGCAAATCTCATCTTAATGCTCTTTATGAAGCAACAAACTGTCTGCACTCATGCAAAAGAACAGCATTGTACTGGAGGAAAATGAAGGAATATCAGTTCTTCACAGCCGAAAGCTGATGAAAGGAGAGGAGGCACATCCCACAGCACCAAGACGGGGAAGGAAGCATCCCAGTTCCCTCAACAACCACGTTTCTTGCCAAGGAATTGCCACTGTCCTCTTAGGAAGGCCTGAGACTTCAATACCAGCTTTATTCAGCAGGAATGATATAAAGGAAATCTCAGAAACTCTACAGTTTCATTTTCACAAAGTGACAGCTTCAACTGGAATCATTAGTTCATCTCCTTCTCCCTCTTTCTGCTCTTGGCTTATGTTTTCACAAACCTTCTGAACCCTACTTTCTTTCTGACTTACTCAGGCACATTTAAAACCTAGTGTAATACCCAAAAATCCACGATGGAGATTGGTTTTTTTTTTGCAAGCCCCCTCCTACCTCAGTGTAAAGACAGCAAACTAATTAAACACACACTTAATTGAAATGGGAACCCAAACAAATGTATTTGTTTATTTATAAACACACACTAACCTTCCCCAACCTTAACCAGATAATTCACTCTGTAAGTCTAAGGAACACATAAAGATGACAGCAAATATTAGCAAATAAGACTGTTAATAGTTGACTGTATATTACAGAGAATTTATAGCAGTGCAAATATTATTTAAAGGCACTTTAGTTCCCACATTCAGTTGATTCACCATTCTAAAGTGATTTAAAAAAAAAACTGCAAAGCAATACAGAATTAAAATAATCTTGTACAAATCATTCAAATACATTTGCCTAGTAAAGGCCATTCAACAGTTAAATGCTTTAAAATGTTCCATTTAAAAATTAAACAATTTTTTTTAATGGCTAGCCAGTAATTTTCCGTCAGATTGAAAACTAAAATTAAGCATCTGACTTACTTCTGCTAATTCTATCTTTTGGTCAATTATGCATTTTAATTGCAGTGAATTACAGGCTGAGCTATTACTTTTTTCTATTTCTGGAGATATTTACATACAGTTCATTTTAATATAAATACCTCTATTAATATTTTGGTTTATGGAACTAGATTATGAAACAAAGAGCCTTAGTACATAGGACATAGTGTTCTGCCAGAATGCGCCTGTGTTATTTCAGCCATTTAAGTTGCCTTCTGCTTCAGCTCTCCCATAGCACACCCAAAAAATGCCAAAGTTGTTGAAAATAGAAATCTTTATCTGCTTATTTTGCAATGCCTTATTAAATAAAATAAAATCTAGATGTGTAGCAAAAAGCCTCTAAAACTAAATGCATTCCCTTTCCTCAGCAGCCCAAAAGAAATGACGTAAATTATTTTCCTAGTCACCAAGACAAGGACTCATTAAATTCTACTGCCAAAATGCAAGAGGTGGCTTCTTCCGTCACCTCGCGAGCGCTCCCGAAGCCAGCCCTGGTACGCCATGGCCTGCGACAGAGGGGAGCGCTTGGCTGCGTCTCCGAGTACCAGGGAAAACACTCCCAAGATCATCCATCCTCAGTGACGGGTCAAAGAAAACTGACGGAAAACCCCTTTTTCCTGTACGCTCTCCAGATTTCCCAGTCATGCTTCTGTAGTGCTCGCGACCATCTCAGCACAACTCTTGCATGCGAACTTAGGAAGCTGGTAGCAACAGAAGAAAGTTTGTAATGGATTGAAGGATTGCAGCAGTGAGGGAAATATTTTAAAAAACGGAAATAAGCTCTTACAATGGGACCCTTTGTAAAACATGCACAAAGATGACAGTGTTTACCCCGTACTTGTACTTCGCCATTTGCACAATCTCGCTTCTCCCTTCCATAAAAAAGCTTTTGTCCAAGGGTATGGACAAAGCTGCTTTTCCTATAGGAGAAAATTTAAAGACCATATGAAACGCTTTGCTTCACACATACAGCTAAACTTACCCTAGTTAAGAAAGGGTGGACAAATTTAGCAATGTTGAAAAGTTTGGCTACAAATTTTCTTCAGTCCTTTTTTTACCCTTTCTTACTACATAGAACACTGACACTGCGAACAGACATCATGCAGGCTCTGTAACCTGTTTCAGAAATATAGCCAGCATCTTGAACAACCTGGACATGCCATGCAGAAGTAGATTTACACATTTATTCTTCCTCCACCTCGATGGAAGTGGTATCAAACTGGCTCTGTAATAAAGATCTTTTAACAGCACTACTACCAAAACCAAGTTTATTCTGCATTTAGTTTAACTGCTGTCAAATCCTGACCTTGGGCAACCTGCGGCACATGTTTGAATGCAGATTTGTGAGGAAAAAAAAGGGGTTGGGAATAATTTGTGATGTCTTTCAAGAATTATTTTCTATAAAAACTAAGAGTACACTAAGAAAATACCAGGAAAACCTAACTTGCTTTTTCCTTTGCAACATGCCAACAGCTACTGCTTTTCAGAAGGGCAGTATCTATCACAAGAGCCTAAGTTGTTTTAGAAGTGTTACAGCAGAATACCCGATATAGCACAACAACATCTTTAAGTTTCAGGACTACTGCAGAGCTCTCATTTACCGAGTCTTTTACTGATTTTTTAACTGATTTCATGTAGAGCCATACATTTCTTTTGCCTAAGAGAAGTCAATGTATTTTTTAAGACAGACTATCATCTTCACTTCTATATTGTCACCATTATAGTACCACAGCACATCTAAAAGGTTTACTCCTATGAAATATAACTGAGGGGGGGTTGAATGGTGTCATTTGAACTCAGCTTTAAGGTTGACAAAAAGTTTCCATTAGTTTAAGTCACTTCCAACTAAACAGCCATTTTCTTCTAGGCTACATTTTGGAAGGTAGAGATCCCGTAACTTTTAACCGTACTTCTGAGGGTCCAGTGCTAACACAGAGCACTGCAAAGCCAGGCACCCATGGAAAGTTTAGGTGGGAAAGTAAACATCACCTGTGACAAGATTCCCAAATTACTCAAAAGTTACTGAAGTTGCATTACTGGACAAACTCAGAAGCCTAAAAGATAGCTTGAGTACCGCTTGATCAAACAGAATGAAATCTAACTACCACCAAGTTACCAAAACCCCATGACTTGGTAGAAGAAATACTGTAATATTCTACAATTGGAAAGAGAAAAGGCAGAGCTATGAAGAATATAATAACTATACATGTGCATATTAGTGGCTCATTTTCCAAATATTAAGTTGCTGTTGTGTTGGTTGTTTTTTCTTTTTTTAAATAGAGAAAGGAACAATTCGCAAGAGCCAGTTCTAAAACACAGCAGTCATCAAATCTGTGTTCTGTCAGAAAGGGTATTTAATTCCAAACACTTGACAAGAAAATGCAGAACTCCCACACAGTTTACAGCTGTTGTCCTTTCACTCTTGCTGCAAAAGCAGATTTCACTTGTGTGAAACTCTGCTTCACTAAGCGTTGCTTGTGGCAGCAAATTCTGCAAGCACTTGTTATGCTAGTATTTCTTTGTTAGGTGTTAGACTAATTTCAAAGTACCTTCTTGAGCTTATGAACTGCAACACTTAAAAAGTTTTTAATAACACATGCAGCTGCATGCAGAACATCACCAGCATTCAAACACTACGAGCAATGCTAATGCATCAGCACATCAGCACAGTGTTATACTGGAAATATGCTCTGGGAATAAATTTAAGGCAGCAAACCCCAGTGAACAACACAGCTAACTGGCCCAGGAAGGGAACCATGGTATGGTATGACATCAGATACTAGAATAATTTCTGCTGGCTTGCTTTACTACTCTATTAAGAATATATTCTGTTGTGCAAGCAGTAGGCTCTAGCCTTTCCTAAACACCCAGGCAGCTGAACTTCACACCATTTAACAGGCAGCTGCTACCCTCCACATCTGCTTCTCAGACCTTCCCCCGAGTTTATTACTTGGAACTACTATTCCCAAGGTACTTCACAGCTCATGTGCCCCAGGTCTCCAGTGGGCAGTTTCCCTGATTAGAATGTGCCGCGTGGGAATAAACAGGCAACCCCTTCAGAATACAGCTATTCACATTAGCTTCCATAAACTCCGTATTAAAAAAAGGAGACGCAAGCTTCAGTTTATTTATAAACTGAGAGCAACATCTAAAAAGTACGTCCTAAGGATCCTGACAGGCTTTACAATTTCAAAATATAGGATTTGAAAAACTTTGTTTTATATACTGTCATGCTAGCACAGTACCTCTACAAAGCAAAAACTAAACTATACAGCCAAAGTCTAGAGAAATTATAACAAAACCTGTTCATCAAGTAATTTATTCATACCCCAACATAAAAGAGACTTAGGTTAGGGAAATACAAATCTCAGAATGTAATTTTTCTTGAGTCTGTACATGCAGAGTCCTGATCATTTCCATATTTATCATTTGAGGCAAAATTTTTAACAGTTATCCTTTCTAACACAGCAGGATGCCTTCTATTAAAAAAAAATAATCTCTTTTTTATTCTTTTTCCTTTTGGAAGAACAGGCTTTCTCACCTTAGCAGAAAGGGAAACTGAGATAAAAAAATAATTTGCTGTTTTAAGTAAGTTGGTTGCCCTAAGCTCCCATGCACGCAAGCAAAGAATTTCCTTCGTGCAGAAAGGCAGAAGCCACCCTGACACTTCTGGTTACATGAAAAGTAAAGCAAATGCTTTGCTAGTTCAGTCAGTGTCACCAAGTTAATAACTCAGTATTTAGAAAACAAGAAAAAACCCACCCCAAAACGTATTTATTTCAGAAATAAAAAACTACTGATGCAGTTTGGAGATACAGATAAGCTGGTCTACTGGTCACCTGCTACCAAAAAGCAAAGCCCCATCTCCCTTCCCTTCCAACCTTGTGATGCTGATGGGACCCTGCAGCAATCTGATGGAAGAAACTAGAATGGCAGTAAATTAAACCCACTGAGACTTTACAAACACACACACACACCACAAAACTGAACACAGTAGTAGTATGAATGATAAGAGTGAAGACAGAAATGTAATTCCGCTCACTAGCTTAAATCCTCCACTTGGATTGAAACCAACTGATCTCTGAAGAAAGCGGTTTTGCTAGTGTTCTGAGAAAAAAAACTATTTTAACATAAAATATAACACATGAAACACCTTACATATGCAATAGTTTTTTCTCACGCACACCGAAGCCCTTCCAACCACACGAAAAAGGATATACTGAGGGCTGATGCACCTACAAGATAAAACCTGATGATAAGCTTTACTTCTTAGGCCTATCTCTGGCACGAAGTAAACCAAGGCTAACTGCAACCTCAGCCCACGTGGGGAACTGGGCTGCTGCAGACTAGGGCGCAAGCTGCCCGCTTACCAGCGAGGCACTCACCCACTCCGGAAGCGAAGGGCTTCGAGCAGTCTCTGCGGACAAGCACCAAGAAGTGCCTATCACTCTACATCTCACATATTACCTTACAGAATTAGAAAGAAAAGGGATACTTTTGCCACAGCTGTCTTCTAGTGAGATGGAATGGAAAGTGTAGTAAGGCAAAGGGTCCATATATATAATCTTAGCTATGCTGGACTGCTATGTCTGTCAACTTCTAATGTATTTGTCTTTAAGAAAAATAGGAACTGTACACTTTCCATAGTGCTCACAGTCACTTCTTGCAAAATAAAAAAAATCATTACTAATATTAAATTTAGCAGAAAACCTGGGTCAGGTATGGTGGGAATATCTTATTTCAAGAAAACGGAGATGCTGTATTTTCCTCTCCTCTGCAAACCCCCAGGGTATATCAATACTTAAAATAAGTTACAACCCAGAAGCGTTATAAAACATTCAGAAACAAGCCACTAAGAAAAGCAAAACTGACACAGATGCTTAAAGCAAGAAATTTTCATCAGATCTAGTGATGCTTCCGATGTCAGACATTCCCACAGATCCAAGAGATGAGGTTTGGAGAATCAAGCTTCTCAGACTTCAGAGGAATAAGGACATGTCCGCAGTCACATCAACCCCACAGTGGCTCCTGTCCTGTTCACTGAAGTGGTTAACCCAAAAAAAAAAAATCAGTAAGATACAAAACAAACCAAACAGGAAAATATACACAGTGCTAGATTTTGTGGGATAAACCCACAGATTTTTCAGAGCAGGTAAATTCAACAATGGACAAAGCCACTTCAGTGTTTGGAGACGAGCACAAAAGCAGTGAAATAATTTCTGTATCAAAAAGCATTGCAGCACAGAAACAACACTCTGAAACATGCCAGACAACTGAAAATGCTTGTGCTTCAACTGTTCTCCCTGGACTACGAATTATCACTTCACAGCCCTCAAAAACGGAGCTGGTAAGTCAATTCCCACTACAATTTTCAAAACCAACCCCAGATCTTCAATGAAGAGCAGTTTTACTGCCCGGTTAGGCACTGGAACAGGTTGCCCAGGGATGGTGGAGTCACCATCCCTCAGGTGTTCAAGGGAAGGTTGGATGAGGAACATGGTTTAGTAAGTAATATAGGTGGTAAGGACTGGATGATCTTGGAAGTCCTTTCCAACCTAAATGAGTCTATGATTCACTGAGACCTGTGGCCATTTCCACCTGGTTTGCTTTCACAGCTGCAGTACTGGACAGGAAACTTCAAGCCACTCGTCCTCCCTGAGAAATTGCAAATAAGCAAGTGATGAAACAAGTTGTATTTTGTAATATGAAATAGCGATCTTGCAAACTAAGTTTTGGAGCTCCTGTTCAGCTTTTTTAAAGCTTCTGAGTAACTTCAGTGCAAAACTTCAGTATCAATCTGTTCCAAAGCAGCCAGTTGTTATTTTGTAGTTCATATGCAATTTGAATGTGGTCATTTGAATTTAAAAAAAAACCCCACACCAATCTGTGGATCATATGCTACAGCAATTGAGGAAGAACCATAAAACAGGCACACTACAGGCTGTATGCACTGATGCTATATCATCGTAAATAAAAGAACTGTTGAAGAGACTAAGGCAGTGTCATATGGTCTAGAAGCTTTTTTAAGTGTCTGATGGAATATCCAAAGAATAATAATAAATGGGTTCCTCAGGAACACACTAAGAAGCCTATCCCCAGAAACTCCCCACAGAGACATGCACCCTCAACAGTCAAAACTAAACCCAAGTATCTCCACTCCTCCAACAGTCTTCCTTAAATACAGCAGTTACAGGTTTCACAAAGGAGATTTTTGTATGTTGCAACACAGAAGTTAAGTGCTCCAAGAATTAGCATCTCATCAGGCTTTCAGTAATCAAATTAAAAATGTTTATTTTGTTTTCCAGCTCCTCAGATCTATTTAAGAAGAAGAAGCTCCACTTTAGTACTTCCAACAGTACACTGGTATGAAAACTGAAACAAAGGAAGGTTAAAAAGCACATCCTGCCAGTCAACTTCCCCAGAGCATAGTTCAGAATATCTCTTTTTTTTAAGCTCCCATTTTAGGGGGGTATATTGAGGCCTAAACATTTATAGATTGGACTGATTATTATAGATTGGATAGATAACTAACATGAAATATTTCCTCTCTTTCACTCTAAGTTTTTCTACAAATATTCTTGAATAAATTTTATTTATATAAATAAATTTGAATATGAAGTCACTACAGTTATCCCTATCTGCTTTGATTTCTTCGATAAATCAAAAAGAATAGAAAGCAAAAATGAGCCTACTACCCAACACTGGGCATCCTACATTGAAAGATCTCACTCAAAGCCTTGGAACTACCTGTCCGACAAACTGCTGTGTTTGCTGTACAAGGCAACTCAGTAACAGGGGAACACACACAGGAAAAAAAAAAATAAAATCTTATTCTAGCTTTCTGTGCCCTTTTTATTCCTTCAGACAAGTATCAACAACTAATCCCAACTACATATTTAACAGAAACCACATGCTTGTTTCCAGGTCCTTCTCAAATAAAGTTTTTATAAGATGAGACATGTCTTAGGAAGAGATGAAACAAGAAGGTACAACCTGTCAGAAATGGGGGCGAGGGGGAGGAATCAAGTATTTTGCTATTTCAAGCACAGGCTCCATCTCCAAAGCCCTGCTTGTCAGTTGGATGACTCTAGACAGGGAGTGCCGAAGATGCACGGATCATAAAGATGGCAGCTGGTCTTCCCACGTATGGTACGTGATACATTCAAACTGGAGTGTCTCTGACTACGAGCAGCACTGCTGGATTAAGACTGTAGAAACCTCTCTCAAAGATGGGCTCCAGGACTGAGATAAGACTCCCAGATGTAAACCAGAAGCAAACACATCTGTAAGCAAACCAGGCCCTGCAATAAAAATAGGAAGCTGCGTTCTACATCACGTCCCTGCCCACACGCAGAGCACCCCCGCGGTCTGTGGGTACTGAGGTGGGCAGCAGGGAAGTGCCGAGACCCTTCCCACTTCTCCCTGATTATAAAAACTCATCAATTACTACAAGTAATAAATAAGCTGACATGTTTGAATCGGCAACACCATCTTTCACTGCTGACAACTAAATGTGAAAACTGCCCCAACCCCTAGATGTTAGAGCACCATTCCAATTCATCATTAAAATAAAGAAGTTGTTAAACTGCCATTAAAAAAAACCAAAAAACCCAACCAAACAAGAAAAAACCCATCACACATACACACAAAACAAAAACCACCACCAAAAGTAAAACCCAAACACGGCCTCTACAGCAAGAGACAGAGAGGAAAAAGTCAGATTCGGGTACCTGGCACTAGCCCTCTCTGAAACATACTGCTGATGCTCTGAGTGACAGGGGCCACACCAACTCCCCGTGCATTGCATAGCCCAAATTACAAAGCATGTCCCAAAATACTTGGAGAGGTGGGGGTGGGTAAAAAAATCAAAACAAAAAAATCCACAACCCCCAGCCCCCCCCAGCCCCCCCCCCCCACCCCCCACCCCAAAAAAAAAGTAGTCACAAGAGTTGGTTGGGATTTTTTTCAACTGAAGTAAGATTTACAAAGTCTTCTGACAAATATAAAATTTATACAGAATGCAGAGAGTATGTTACAATAGAGTAATTATACAGATGCTTTCGTTGACAGTAATCTACTTTAATAGCACATTAGAATTTTAGATTATGCCAAAAGCTTTCAACATAAGAAAGCTTTCATTGGGAAAAGACATGAAGTTATCAGCACTGAGTACACAGGAATGCACGTATGGTACTCGTTACATGTACCATGTGAGGGAGTTCAGAAAGCACTGACAAACTTCATTAAGAGGAATGTTATGCTACTTAAAAATACTCATCCATTCCTGTTTAGTTTGGTTGTGTTTTTTAACTATCCCATGCAATAAAGCAAACCTACTGGCAGTACATTATAGCTGAGATGGCAAGAATTTGCTAATAGTTTCATGCTGATTAAGCAGCCCGCAGTAAGCAGTGCCACAGCCAGTGAGGCCCTCCACCACGCTGCTGAATTACAATTCCATGCTCAGCATTCAGCGGATCAGCCAGAGCCACCAGCCTTTAGAGAACTTTCTCATTGAAACTGCAAGTATAATAAAGTATTGCAGCATTATCTGCCAAGCTATCAGGGTAATAAGGGGCAGAGAGGAAGAAAGCTTTTAAGGACGTGTATGCATTAGAAGACTGTACTCTAAAGTGCATAGGAAAGCTCAGCACATAAAGCTGTTCTTGAATGCTGACACAAAGCAGCTGTAAAACTGCAGAAAACACAGGCTGAATGAAGCTGAGCTTTCTGGGAGTCTCTAAGAAAAATACATACTGGGGTAAAGGGCATGTTATTTTTCTACTAATGGTCATCTGTAAGTGATGCACCTTCAGATGTGTGCTGCATTGGTTTTGATGATTTAGGTAGGGAAGAGTATCACAAGAAGCCATACCATTTCTGGACAACAACAATTTGCCATGAATAAAGCAGGCAGAAAAAACAGGGGTTTCATTAATTCAAAATTACTGTGTATGAGTTTTTGCACAAATACTTTGCCATTGATTTTGATGCAGTTTCCTAGAGATAATTCAGGGGGGCTTCTCTAAGAACACGAATTACAGGCAAGTGCAGATGCTGTAGGAGCTCCAGGTCAGAGGGTCTGTGGAGTAACAGTGCTGCACACTGACCAGAGAGCTTTCTTCCCACTGCTGTCAATTAATAGCGCTTGTTCTGCTTGAGAACTGGTAAGACTTTGCTGTTGGGTTGCATCAAAAACCAAGCTTACTGGTAAACTTTAAATACCTGAATAGGCTTTAGGCAGACATTACCCCAAATGCTTTTGACTTCAAGAGAACCACGATTGAGTTTATAAGGGTGATTAGCTGTATTGTCTAAATAATGCTTACTGGAAGTATTAGTAGCTGTGCTTTTTAGATTGGGATTGAAATGGGGGATTAGAAGATGGGCAAACAACCTGGCATGGTGACAGCACAGCAACCTTGAGGCATGATGATGATTGCAACCATCATTCATATCACAGAGAAATGCAGCACAAGAGTTACAGGAAGGTGTTAAATACTGAACTCTAAGAACACCCATGCATACTTTAAATTTTACTATACAGAATCATCTATATTGAGCAGAAACTGAAGTTTTATGCCGACTTTATACCAAGGCGGTACAAAGCTTCTGGCCATATAAGAAGAAAAAGGAGTAGCATCAAGAAGTTACCAAAAAATCAATCATAAAAAAGCCTTTCATCATAAAGCATGCCTTTCCAGAGACCCTAAGCATAATAAACTCATACAAAAGGTCCGCAACTTGAAAAGGATTTGGAACATGCAGCTGTTTGATATGTTTGTGACAGGTAGTTTCCATGGACTTCTTTCTCCACAAAAACCTTGCCTCAAGCATCAGTGAAGCACACAGATGGTACAAAAGTCACTTTCATACAGCAGTCACCATTTCTAACATATGTAAACATAATGTCAACTAACAGGTAACCTTTTAAATGGTAAAATTAAAATGAGATATTAAGCTCCCATTTACTCATTTAGCTCATTATCAAAATAGATAGTCTAAAATTTCATTGTTTTAATATCAAAACTCATTTTCACCTGGTAGATTTCAAACCAACAGCGAACTGATCAGACTTGCCTGTCTTTACAAGCCACCACACTCTGTTCCTGACCACCCTTCGCTATATCTGCATTCTGATCCAGTATTCCCCCACATTTACTGTGTAACAGGGAATTTAATTAGTGGGCTCCATGACAGACAGCAACATTTTTGTAAAAGGTGAAAGACAAAGTCACTGATACAACAACCTAGAGCAGAGACTGCAATTTCATTTCCAAAGGAGATTTTGGTATTTTAGGATGCTGCATCTTTTCAACACCCTTACTGTCTCCTAAACCCTTGGAAATGGACATTCCACCAGCATGGCTGTGGTAAATGAACCTTACAGCAAAAAGCAAAAGAGGGGAGAAAAAAAGTATGACGATTAAAATGAATGTATTTCTTGTTTTCTTAATACCTTAGATGGGTTTTGTGCTTAAAACTCCTCTGGCCAGGAAAAATACTTCTGATTTTGGCATTTACAGAAACCAAGTTCATGACTCCGCTGGAAGTGCATATTAAATTATATTTCCATTACAAACTGAGTTCTTAATGGGACTAGAAGCTGTCTGTTTATGCACTGTCATCCCTAGTTTACGTACCTACTCAGCCATTTACTTTACATGTTAAAGTTTCCAAATAAACCATAAAAATCCCACCCATATTGGTATCCATCATTTATATTGGGGGCTGCAGGTGGAGATAAAAAGAATTATGAAGAAATGCTGTAAATCCTTCTAAATTCAGATGCTGCTGCCTCCACAATATACATGCTCCAGCACACAATCAGAACTTTTAAGTTTTGTTAGGGCTGACTGAACTCATGCTCAAGCTTATGTATTCCAGTGACCGAAGACAAAGAACATGTACTATTACATCACACATAACATTTTCTTCTGGTAATGAAGGAACAAGTAGAGGCCAAGTCTCATGCCAGACGAGACATATGCACACAAGAGCTTCAGTCAAGCCTTGAGTTTAAAAATCTGCCTTAAGAGACATATTAGGATGAACAAAGCATTAGTAGTTGGCACATTTACATAAAAGTTATTTCAAAATCTGAGCAAAGTACGAATATTTCCTTTATTATCTGTTCAAGACCACACAAAAAAAAAGCCTGTAAGTAATTATGCCATGGTGCTTCTGAGATATTTTTAATCCTCAACTTACAACTGAGCTAGAGTAGGCCACATTCACTCTATTTTAACATCATGATCCCATTTTGCAAAAGTGTACCAAACAGTACAATGAGTATTATTAGAAAGACATCTAATCCAAGAAGTTAGAGGGGTTTTTTTAAGATCACTTTTTAGTTTTGGGTGGGTTTTTTTACTGCTAGACACACAATGGCACTGTTAAAGACTCTCAAAATGCCAGCAATTCTGAGCAACAGGCTTAGTAATGCTTACAGCAGAACTAAGCAGAGCAATAAAAGGTTGCTTTTACCCCCGTCCCCTTACAACAATTAAAAAACAATTTGGCTGTATATCTTCGTCTGTTTCTCTCTACTTGCAGACAGTTTGCTGGCACCCGGTTTCAGGGCAGAAAGCATTAAACATTCAGCAATGCATCTCTGCACGTTCTTCCCCTTTATTTTCCTTATACTAGCAAAAATTTCTTTCACTTTTAAGAATAGCTATTCCTGTAACTGAGTATCCAGAGTAAACAAGAATACTTCTGTCACTTAATTTTCTGTTTTACCTTTATGACAGATGTTAAATTAAGTCTGCAACTACTACTTTACTTCAATAAAGTTACATATTAAACCAGCATATTTTTTTTTCAGATGGAAGTTAAGGTGATGTAAGGGTTAGTATTTGTGGGAATTTATTTACTTCACAATTCTGAGGCTGCACTCAAGCCCAGATCCAAGCATATCAAGGACAACGCTGAAGCCTGGTCCTCAGCACTCAAAATCACAATCTGTACCATAATACACGGTGAAGTAAAAGAAGCAGTTTATGGACAGATGGGGTAAGGAGGCACTGGGAGATGATGGCACCAGACTGGGATAAATGTATGGAATTCCTTAGACCACCTATGGATGCAACATTTAAATACAGCACTTTAAGCTATACTCAGAAGCTTCCCTTGGAAATCACTGACAAAGAAATTGTCACCCCACAATATTCTCTTTATATGTCTCATTAAACAGCATGCCAAAGACTCACAGCAGCTAGAAAGCAGCCCGACAGCTTTCATAAATGTTGCATGTGGTATCATCACACCATAAGCTCGGAAAAAATCTGCTGAGGTTTTACAGCTTTACAGAAGAAGAAAAGAATAAAACCGTTTAGAGCCAGATTTTAGCAAGGCAGTTGAGTTTTTGGGTTTTTCTGGTTTTCCAGTAAAAATTAAAAAAGCACAGGCACATACCCAGGTTTTGATCAACTGACAACAGCAACTTGTGAACCCGGAAAAAGCAAAAAGGGACAGGACAATTTTTACACATACAGTTAACAAAGAAGTAAACAAACTCAAAGGGAAATTTACACCTTGGTGCATGACACCCCACAACCTGCTGGAGGAATAAGTGCTCTCAAACTTGGGAAGAGAAGGGGCTGAGACAGGGCTCTCCTTATGAGAACAGTATGAAAGAACAACAAGAAAAATATTTCTAGTTTTACTTCCCTCGCCTTAAATGTCCTGTTTTCTCAGGCAGTCACAAGCAGAACAGAACCCTTCAGACTCGCAAAGGCAAGAGGAAGGAACACAAGTAAAGCTGAAGACTGCAGCTTGTTACTGCAAGGGCTGCGGCAGATGACCGACGAGGACCTGCCATGGGCACAAGGGCTGAGCACAGACACAGGCTGAGCTCAGCAACTGAACGAGCCACAAGCAAAGCGTTGGAAGGACAATGCTGCCCCTTCTCCAAGAGCTCAGGCTCCAGCTCCCTACCCAATGCAAGACAGGCACAGAGCTCAGCTGCAAAAAGCATGCCTGGGAGGAAGCAATGAAGTCCTCTAGCATGGCCTGTGGGCGTGAGCACTAAGGAGTGACACACGGAATGGTATGAAAAGTTCAGGGCCTTAGGGGAGTGTGAAGATGCCATTAAATGTCAGAGTGCAGCACCTGAGCCGTGATATGGAAAAGTCAGTCAGGACAAATGGACTTAGTTGAAGGCATTAAAAAAAGAAAGGAAGAAAAAGAACAACAATACCAATGAGGACACTTCATGCAGTTTTTATGAAGGAGTTTAAGTTGGCAGTTGTGCTATGAGTGAGACACAAGACAAGACCAAATTGCTATCAAGAAACAGAACAATGACCACTGATTTTTATGTTTTCATGTATATATATAATTATATACAATATATGTATATACATACACACAAAGCCTTCTGTGTCTGAAGCACAATGCAGTTATGCATGACAGCCATCTATTAACTCTTTGAATTGGATGCAGGCAGCCAGGGATTGATAGGCAAGTGCCAAGCATGTTGAGAGATCATTGGCAGAGCAGGATGTGGAGCACCTTTATTCAGTTTCAACAAAAGCAATCAAATCCAAGTCACTCAAGAACCTCATATTTAGTGTTAGAACACTTTTACCATGGATAAAGCTTCGAAATACTTAAAAGAACAAAAAAAAAAATCATACACAACATAGCAGAAAGTTTCTGTTGTAGCATGAATCATTTCTCAGTAACATCCTGGCATTCTATCAAGCTGTTTAGGAAAGAAATGTGTATACAACGCTATTAGATGTGTTGAACAACCAGGTGAGACTCAAAGTTTGTTAGCAGTATCTTTGTTTTTATCAGACATGGTATTTTGTCAGAGTGTCTTTACATTAGTAAATTTGTTGCAGAAATTCCATCACATCAATGACACTGAAGAGGCAAGGATGGCCTCCACTCCATCCCATTTGCAGACTTCACATTGGACTACTTGTGACTATTCAAGTTGCGATAAAGGAGTACGTATGGTCTCTTGACATACTTGATCACAATACTGCTTAAGCCGGTGCCACTCCATCTCAGTGCTGCACCAGCAATAAATATTTGCAGAGCCAGGTGGTGACTGGAGCAGCAAAGTGATTCAGCTGGACTGTAATCCAGGAAAGCGAGATGGCAACTGCGTACGCTTGACAGCATCAGAAAACATATGTTTAATTCTGCTCTTCAGTACCACATGCAAACATAATACAGGGAAGCTACTTAATTTAACTAGACGATCCCAAGATCATCCAGAAGGCCAAGGCAAACCATTAAAAAAGGGGAACAATTAAAACTGTGTTAATTAAACTCAAAACATAGTATGTCATTTCATATTTAGATAGGAGGCAGCAAGTTCTAATCATGAATTTGATTATAAACAGAAGTTGAAGCCAGATAAAGTAACATCAAAGCCTAACATAAGCAAAAAGCTCAATTCATTCAGACAGCTCCTCAACTTTTAGCTTTCATTTACAAAACTGTGTCATCACCTGGAGAACCAGAATCTATGGAAATACAGACTCCAACACCTATGCCAGTCTTCAGAGCATCATTGTATACAAGGGTTCACAAATGAAAAGATGAGCAGACAAAAATTGTTGAGAGAGGAGGGAAGAATATCAAATGACTTCCAAACAATCTCTCAGACATTTCAGCATCAAGCATTACAATATCCACTTAAAAATCAGGCGTTCTCTGTATGCAGCACTAAATGTGCACCCACTAGCGTGTAAAGCTTTTGCAAAGCATTCACATGGGAACTATTCCATGTCTGTGTTCATTCTTTACACTTCTATGCTACTTCCAGGACTATTGTCTCCTTTTCATGATGAGAGAGGCCAGGAACTGAATGCTATTTAAAATACATAAATACCACAGAATTAGAGCTCTGCATTTTTTCTTTTGCTCTGTTTCCTACTACTGACATTGCCCATGCTTGACTGCTCCTCCAATTCAGCCTAGCACTTTCAAACAACCATCTAAAAAGTTACTCTTTGCCAAGAACTAGCTCAAAAGTTGCATTAAGACACACTAAACTCAAAATTGGTTAGCACAATCCATGCAGCCCAGTTACTCACCATCACAAAAGTCTCTTGCAAATCTTCCATTCTTACTATCCTGAAAGATCGTTTTATCAAGAAGTCTTGTCCTTTAGCATTAGACCAGCCCCTCATAGGGGCAAAACCTGTGTCTCCGTATTGTTTTTAAATCAAGCGTATCTGGCAAGGCACATTAGAGAACGATCAGCTGTTTAGGTACTAGATACACGTAGATTTTACCTACCTATTTTTTTAAGCACAAATGTCTACTATTCCAGAGAGAGCTGCCTAAAAAAAGCATTCTGCATGCTATTCTACCCAGTCATACGGTCCCTACCTTTTTGTCTCACTGCTGTGAAACACAAGATACTTTCTTTAGGATTCTACAAAATAACAGCACCTTTATTCCATGGGCAAAGCACTGCAATACTAAACAATTGCCTAGACAGTAACTGGGCAAAGACAAACCAAATGCAATTGTTGATACTGAAGGGTTATTTGCGAGAACAAGATATGATCAAGTATTCTCAAACTGGTTTTTGTTTATTGCAAAGCACTTTAAGTTTGTTCTGTGTCTGGAGATTCCGGACTTAAATCTGACAGAAGCACTGCCAATGGAGAAGCGAGTCCCGGGCATCTCCAGCTAGCTGCCTTCAGCTCAGGCAGCAGTCAGACAAAACACCCTGTTCCTTTTCCTGAGGCTACTTTTCTGTTTCTGCATTTCCTCCACCATTCAGCTTCTGCCACCACCCCTGCTGAGGGTGGTATTTTGCACTACTTCAAAAGAAAAGGCAGGTGGGACAGCAGGCACCACAACTCAGATTGCACACTAGAAATTGCACTTTGGAATATTTTTTTGTTTTAAATGTAAAAGCTTAAAAAAAAAAAATTCAATTCCATGACGGTTACTCCTTAAGCACTGCAGCTTGAGCTTCACTTGAGCTTGCAAACAGTTCTACCAGGATGAAAGGCACAGGTTTATTGATGTAAACTGATACCTTGGAAGTTCCACTTTTATCTTTGCATGAAATTAAGGCAACTAAGGGTGAAAAGTCAGAAGACTGTGCCAGCACTTGCAGAATTCTAACAGTACTCTAGATATTTGTTTCCATTCCGAAAGCACCACGTGAAACTGTGTGTACCCAGCGGATCCATGGCTTGATACTCAAGCTGAGCATTCAGACATCAGCATTAGAAAAAGCCAACTTCTCTCCCAGATTATGAGTTTTTGCCAGTTGCCTCAAATAGAGAATACTTGTGTTTGCTTTGGGGTTTCTTTTTGGTGGTTTGCTGTGGGTTTTGGTTTGTTAGGGTTTTTTAAAGAAGGCCAATCTGATTTACAGCAGAGAACTTCATAGGGGCGTACAGGCTGTAGGCAGTGTCAGCGGGACACAGCTCCTTCCTGGGCACCTAAATAGAGAGTTACTCAGACCAAAAGGGACAACTATCTGTCTGTTAGCTGACTTATGTATTAAAAATACTGAGGCAGAGCCATCACAAACAGCACCGCTGTAAAGTGAAACTATCAAAACTTGCTGTCACTAGGTAGGGAGGAAAAAAAAAAAAGCACCAGGGAAAACTATTCCATAAAGGTTCTGGACAGACAACATACAGAGTTACTGATGTAATTTAGAAAACATTTCAAGCTGTTTACAAAGATTCAGCAGGAACTACAAAAAAAAAAATAAAGTAGTCTTAATGTTTTACAAAATTCCCTAAATTATAAACCCGTTGGATCCTTGTCATTGAAAGTCATTCTTTATCTCACTATAATGGGCATCTTTTAGCATTTAACTTCATTAGAATAATAAATGCTGGTTTTAAGGAGTTAAGAGCTTAAAAAGATGGTACTTATAACAATTTAAAATGTTACATTATACATGCTATCATGAATTTGCAAACATGCTCATTTACAGGACGAAAAACATCCTTGTATAGAGCATGCTTCCTTCGCACTGTCAAATTACTTATTCCATGTGCAAATGAGTGAAATAAAATGAAATAAGCATGAAATGTCTTATAATAGAAGCATACTGATTCCAGGCCCCACAAAACCAGTAATAGCTATTTATTTTAGAGGTTTAACCTTTGACCAGCAAGGCAGTCTAACAATTTGGCACCAGTCTTTTTAACTAGGTGACAAAGTCAAGAACGCCAAGATCTCTAGAAGATGCACTCTCACATTGTCTACAGAAACACAAAAAAAATCTCGTTTTCTCAACTAAAAAAAGTTGCAGCAGTCCCACAGAAATTGCAGTGGTAAGAGAGAAAGATCTCTTTGCAAGATCTTTACTACCCAGAATTAATCAAAGCAAAACAGCCATCCTAGCGATAATCCCCTTTAGTGCTTCACAGTTTATGCAATAGTCAATTACTAAAGAGGATGAAAGACGGAACAATCTTTGCAAATAGGTCACCGTCTATATTTATAACGATTAAAACCTACCTGCTTCTAAAAGTAACTTTTAATAAGCATAAAAAGCAACATTAAGGCAGTGCTTGTACTTTACTCTTAAATATATCCTGTGTCTCCTATGACAGGAGAGGAGGTAACACTCATCAGAAATTATTATTTCACATAGGTTGTGCATTAGCATTGCTGAAAGCAAGTTGTAATTTCTGACTGCAATGATTTTAGTCCAAAGTATCATCCTCACAGATAACACCTAACCATTCTTGACGATCTCCTAACTTACCCAACTCTTTCCCTGTCTGTACTCCTTCTCCCAATGCTCATTAGTAGGTTTTACTTGCAAAATTGCCCAAAGCTCGTTCTCAAGACCATTTTAAAAACTTTTCTTCCCTGTCTCGGCATGCCAAAGCATGTAATTTATTTTTTCCTTCAGGACAGCTATCAAGGGGTCTACTGCACACTGGGGGGCCTCCCATCTGCTTCTTTAAGTGCTGCCCATCTTCTGCTACTGAATTTTCCTCTTTCAGAATTTCCCTTTCCCCCCACATCTCTGGCCTCTCTGAGGAGCATTTTCTGCCCTTCCTCTGGGACCAGGACAACATGCCCGACACCATTCTCCTAAAATTTTATTGAATTTCATTGATTCCCAGCTTCAAGCCCCACCACTGTGTCAGTGATCCTTATGCCCAGCCCTGAACCATCTCGTTCCATTCCTGTTCTACCTGCAGCTACTGTCTGCACCAGAGATTCAGATCTGGTCAAATTGCAGCTTGTTTCCTCACAAGCCCTACTTCCTCTAATTACCTCCAGCCTTCCTACAGCTCCAGTCCATAAACACCAGATTGCTACAATGCCCTACGCACCAGTGTCACCAAATAGCTGGAATTCCATTGCATAAAATGTCAGGAATATGCATTACTCAGCCCTGATCTTCTGACTGGCCAGATGCTTGCTCACATCTTCATTAGCAAATTCTACACACGCTGTCACCTCTTTCATTTAATCTAACACTTCAGCTGCTAAAATTCCTTCCTTTATGCAGTACTTGGGAGACTCTGGATCTTGCAGTACTTCCACAGCCAGCAAGCCCATGAGCTGGAGACTGTGCAGCTTCAGAACCTGCACTTAATTACTGGGAATGAGGAGGAGGATGATCGTCAGAGAATAATGTAACCACCTCCTAGAACAATCTCATACATCTGTACTCAGGATACAGAAAACACATTGACAGCTGGGCTAGGGCTGGATACTGTCACCTCAACTCCTCCAAAAACTCACCTACACACAGGTATTATTATTAATGTCATTCTATCTTCTAATCCGACAAATTTAAGAGAAAACACCTGTAGCTTAGAGTTTATTATAAGGCAGGCTGCATAAAACTGAACTCCACAGCAGGCAGGGGTGGGAGAGTTACAGTGAATCTAGTGAAGTGAAATCCTGTTTGTGTGTGAAAGCTGGGAACTTGATGTTCTCGCTGCAGACCAAGAGCAATAAAACCAGCTTTCTGAGCCATCCATTTCTGCACAGCTGATTTCTGCTAAACAATGCTCATTATTGAAAGAATTCTTAAAAAACCGCGAGGCTGTTCCAGCGAGAAGGCTGGTGCTGTGAACATCGACACTGAGCTCGCAGTGACATCAGTGCTACTACTGCTTTAATCCCTGTGGCTGCTGAACGTCAAACGTTCCCATTGTGTTCCAAGAGCCTGTGATTGCACAAGATGAGATTAAGTTACTTCCCAGTTTAAAATAAGACAACTGCAAGGCGCAGCAAGGAGCCCCCGCATCCTGGTCACCCAAGGCCGAGATAATGAGGAATTGTTCAGAAACTGCTGGGCTTCTTCCATGGCCACAATGTAGCACATGTGGGATTTGAAGTTTTTAAACAAGGTGTAAACTCCCATCTTCAGGCCTTCCATAACACAGTGAAGTCTACAAACATGCAGAGAGCTGCCTGACTTGAATCCAAGCATGAACAGGTTGTAGGGTTGAGTCAAGTGCATTGGGGAGAAAGGTGAAAAGCCTTAGTGTCACTGCAGCAAAGGTCACAAAGTCCAGTGGAAACTGAGCAGCAGGGCACTTATTTCTCAGTGTTTGACAAAAGACACCTGGGTAACATTCATGTCGTCTACCTGAGAGAAGTTTGATGCATAGTCAACACAGCAGAAGGAACTGTCTTGACATACAATGTATGCCTTAGACTGGTAAGTTATTTAAAGCAGAACATACTTCCTAAACATTCCTTAGTATTTTCATTATTTGGCAATTACTATGGCAGCAGACGGGCTACTACACATGCTTCTAAAATCAATATACAATAATTATTTTATCCTTCCAAGTTTAAAGTGGCTCATATCAACTACAGTGAGCTAGGACACAGCTATAAAGAAAGTGCAAGAAAACTCAATCTTCACACTGCATAAGAAATTACTAAAAAGAAAGAAATTAAATTCAGTAATCATATTTAATCATTGGGAGGGAGGGGTAAAAATAAAATTATCATAAAATACACAAATATTAGAGGCATGAAGTCCCATAACTAGAGAAACCTGACTTTCAAGAATGAGGCCAAAAGTAGAAAAATTACTTATTTTAGTATTTCAATAAATATATGATCTCATACAGTTCAAGACTACATAAACCACCCAATCAATCTTGAATCTTTAAGATCTTCCCACGCTCCCTTCATTACGTAAGCAGCTTTGTCTTAACTGGGTCTTATTAGCAATGTACTGATTCCCAGCTCTCCGTGATAAGATTTTTATTTCTAAAGCTAGCATTAACTTTTATTTGAATACCACATTTTGTTCCTTTGGCACTCCGAATACAGGCTGGCAAGCAGCATTTACTGTAACAGTTTGTACCCAAGCAACAACAGCTTCACATCACAGAGCAAGAAAGTTCAAGACTAGGGAGCTTTCAACCTTCGAAATTTAAAACAGTTTAACATGTCCCTACACAAAGAGGAGAAGGTGGGAGAATTATCTACATACATAATTGGGTATGTACACATACATCATTGGTTCAAGAGCAAACCTGGGTTACAATAGACTGATTAACTTGGTTACCCATACCAGAAGTGACTTGATTATCCAAGTCAGAGTGCTAATATTGTGTTGGAGGTGGGGAAGGCCTGTTAGAAAAAGAAATTTAAAGGCAAGAGAAACCCCTTTACCAAGGAGAAAGGCCTACATGCTCAGTTTTAGCCTGAAGTGGGAGTACACCATTCCTGAAATTCTTCCATACTAATTAACAAACTCACATGTTTTGAGTTTTAATCCAGAGTAAAGTTGTGAGAAGCAGAATTGGCAAGGCTGACTCATTACAAGAGTCTACAAATAAAATAATCAAGAGAGAAAACAAGCTCTACCATTTTTAAGCTAGTCAACCCAGAATACATCCATTTATAGCTCTTACACTATCTACACACGTACTCAGGAAAAGCTGAGAGCAACTAGCACTACTACATTATTTCAACAAGCTAAGAAGGGAGGAGTTACTGCAGTACGCTCCCTTCCTCTGGAAGAAAACAGAACCCCAAATCAGTGTTATACCAAAGCAATCTTTATGAAGAAAGAACAAAAGTGTTTTTCTGTAATGTTCAATCAGAGCTTAATGTAAATGCAATTAATCCCCAAACCAAAGTATTTCTGCAAGGCATAGAGCTATACCATCAACTATTTAGGCTGCAATAACCAGCTTAAACTATGTGAATTTATCTCAGTGTAAGTATCTTATTACAACAAGCGATTATGGCAATAAGGAAACACAACCACACACAACCCTACACAGACCATTTTTTAACCTTACCTGCACTTGTTCTGTGGAGCTACTACTGAGTTCATCTCCAGACTCGGAATCCTGGTGAATTTTTTCTGAGCCTTCTCCTGCTGAATCACAAGATTGTTCATGCAAAAAGCTGGTCTTCTCTATTTCCAGGAACTCTGGACATGGGAAATGACCCATGGAGACGGTTCTATACTGATTGGAAACCTTGGGAGATTGCAACTCATTGTTTAGTTTTCCATTGTTTTGGGTAAGGTCCAGACTTAAGCCAAGAGTTTGACCGGGGCTACAGTTTGGTCCCAGATTTTGATTGGCATCTCGAACTAAGCAAGACACTTGAACAGGAGAAGATTTTCCAAAACTAGAAAGCTCTGGTGACTTATTCACATTTTCTGTTGATCTCTGTAATCCATGTGTCAACTTCAGAGCATTATTTGGCAGCATGCTTGCCTGCTTAATGGGGGGCATCAGCGCTTTTCGTGGTATTTCCTTCACATACTGTGCTGGCACATAAAAAGGTTTGGAATTTTCATCTCTCTTGACCTGCCACCAATCATCATTTGTCTTTTTCACTAAGATGTATTTCTCCCCTTGTTTAATCACAATTTTCTTGTCCTTGGCCTCATACTCATAGTCGTACTCCACTTCAATGTACAACTGTCCTGGGAGGATCTTCCCACCTTTATCAGCCATTTCTGTTTGAAAAGATTTCACCTTTTCAGGGCAACTGTAAGCCACATTCTGTTTCAGGACTGTTATTTTCCTGTTAATAATCAGAGCTGTAAAGAAGAAAAAAAAATATATGTAATAAAGTAATTGTTTAAGAGAACTTCAGAGGAAAATAATTTCAAAAATAACCTTACCTATTCCATTTATGCCCATCTCAGACTAATTAATTGATGGACACCACAGTATTTTCAGCTACTTTTCTCAGTGATAAAACAGAAAAGCAGCAGAACCTGAAGTCTCCTATTCACAGAAGCCTCCCACTATCAAGTGGCTCATTAACCTGTTGTTTCTATTACTAAATAATGTTGATTGATCATGAGGGAGGGGGCTTGGGGAGGACTAGTCTAAGTCAATCCATGGTAGTATGAGACAGAAGTCCAACCATTTCCAAGACACTTTGGTTTCAGTGGTTTAAATTCTGCCTATTTACTTTGCTCTTAGAGAGCTTTTTGTGGTATGCACATTACAGAAAGCCTGATCTAACACAAACTAAGGGCTAAAACACAAACAAAAACCCCAACAATGATGAAACTGGACCTCAAGCCAAAACCAAACATGGATAATGCATTAAAATTTTGAGTACCTTCAGCATCTTACAATGCAGGCAACCACCACTGTTACCCACACCCATGAACTACAAGTTCTATTTAATCATACAGCGTCAATGTCACAATTCAAGAGAAGATAAACCATCAGTTTTGCCAACTTTTGTTAAACACACCACAGGAAATTAACACGAAAGACAGGATTTCTTAACCCTGAAAATCAGAACATGCAAGTAAAGGGGAAGACCTACAGCATTCAAATAGAACGTAGGAGAAAAGTAAAATGCTGCTGTGTTTAATCTTATAAAGATTAACAAATAAATCTTTTTATAAAATGCGCATTTCATGAATGAGAAGAAATATGTAAAAACTTGCAGCTCTGCAAGTTCAGACTCTGTGATGAGATCTGTCCTGTTCATTCTGCCACAGAGCGGAACTAATGCAATTCCGTGCAGGCACACACACACAGAGTGCACCCACTACCCACAGCAGGGCTAAGGACAGCAACACCACGAAGAAAGGACTTCTGGAAGGAGCTGAAGCAGAAACTCCTAACAGTTCTTCAATTTTTCTTTCACTAGCCCACCTTCTTTCACTTGCAGGAAGCATTTCCTACAGGTAATCCGAAAGCTACCATCGCTTGCTAGACTCCAAATGGAATCACAAGGTCAGTCTGATAACTTTACAGGGGATGTGGCACAAGGAACAATGGTACCACAGTCAAAGCTGACAGCATGAACACAGAGCAGGAGAACAGAATACTCCATTCTGGTGCTTACCCTCCCTCCCACAGAAAGGTACATAGATGTTCAAAGTATGACATGTTATTTACCACCTCAGTACAAATCAACTTGCTTACCTAATGCTCTACAGAAATAGGTATTTTAAAGTTCAGCTCTGTCACAGTTGCTAAACAACTGCAGAAGGTAAACATGAGCAAATTGCAGCCCAGGATTTGGAAGCTAAGCCATACAACTGTTATTTTTTTTTGCCTTGTTACTAAACCTGACTCCTCCTAACACTTCTTCAAAGCTGCTACCAACCCCTTTCACTGCTTCAAGGTCATAGACCAGAATTTCTGAGTTACAGGCTACCCCTAAGGCCTGCTTGAGGTTGAAATGTGGGACAAAGACCCATTGACGGTTTTTCCTTCTTCCAGAAGGAAACAAAAACCCTCACCAAGAACATAAGCCCATGTTTTTTGCACAGGGCTACCAAATGTTTAAAAACTTAGACTTTTTCATTTTTCTGTTGCCAATTCCATATAGCTATTTCTTGAGAATGCATGCTTAATGTTTTTTCAAGACACAAAGGTTTAATAAATTGCATTTTATGTTTTAAAAAACTCCAGTTTTTATAAACACAAGTTAAATAAAATACAATAGCTACAAAAATAGCTCATCCACTTTTGAAATCTGTTTTGCAGCCTCATCCCTTTCAAAAGCAAAAAAAGAACAAACAACTACAAAAATAAGCAGCACAATTTTTTGCTCTTTCATCCAAGCTGCAGAATTATCAAGTCAATAGCAAACATTTGGTAATGTTGAACATAAGATAAAAAGAGACAAGCTGCGTTCTGTATTTGGCCAGAATACTAAAACAGTTTTATAAACAGATCAGATCATCCGAATCAAGCAAGGCTCTAGCTCTCCAGCTCAGAGAGCGGCAAGAGATACCTATGTAGGTAGGAAGTCCTTCTCAGTAAGTTTAAGACTAATGTTAACCCTGCAGGTCTACAACCAACTACCACAGCCTTGATTTCAGTGATCCAAATGCAGTAAGTTCTGGGTTGCTTCAATTTTTTTAGTGCAGCTGTTGTGTCACAGACCGCCTGGACCCACCACACAGGCCAGGGGGGCAGTGAACTGTATGTAATGTCCCCCCTCAAGGATCCAGTCTCTGTCTCATAGAACTTGGGTTGAAGAGCCCTGGAAGCCTCGGCCCAACCTCTCCTGTAAAGGGCACAGGACAATTCAGATGTGGACGCATGACGCTGACGTTTGGAGCACTGACTTCACCACGCTGCTAGTCAGTAACTGAAGCGGTACGAGAGGTCAGACCTTGCAACCTGGCTGTTTTCCTCTTTTCCATTGCCTGTAACGCTGGATGGCAATCACTTTGGTAAAGGAGGTTAAAGAACCTTAATTAGATAAGTATGAAAAACTATCTACTTCCACACAGGACATCTGTACACTTTAATACCTTAAATAAAGTCTCAACGCCTGATTAAAAGATTAACACAACGAACAGTCCCCACGGACAACAAAGACCTAAGAAAACTTACCCGTGAACACAAAAGCCCAGACTCAGGCCATGCTTTTCTTCTGAACAAAACCCGGATCGGTACAGGGCGAGTAGCTCGGGGCAGGCCAGGCCCCCGGGGCAGGCCAGGCCCCCGGGGCAGGCCAGGCCCCCGGGGCAGGCCAGGCCCCCGGGGCAGGCCAGGCCCCCGGGGCAGGCCAGGCCCCCGGGGCAGGCCAGGCCCCCGGGGCAGGCCACGGGCACTCGCGCCCTTCCACCCGCGGCCACACACGCGGCCCCGGGGCGGCAGCCCCACACCCCGCCGACACCCTTGGCTCCGTACCCACGCGTAGATGGCTTCGAGCTCTCGATGGGAACCGTTCCCACCTCTTAGTCAGCTAAGGCTGAGTAAGGCTGGCAGCCCTGGGTGTTTGCAGAGGTCAGCTCCGCCCTCGGCCCGCAGCGGCCCAGCCCGCTCCTCCCCGGGGCCCGGCCCCCCCCAGCGCCTCTCCCCAGGGCCGGGTGCGCTTGCCTCTAACCAGACTTTATGTACGGCCCAACAAAACGAGACCTTCCCTAATTAAGCCCAAACCTGACAGCCTCGGACGCCTTCAGCAGGGCTGGGTGAGCTCTAGGATTGCTCAGAGCAGGTCTCTCCTGGGGCTAAGGAAACGGGCAGCCCTCAGTCTGAGCTGCAGGGCGATGCTCGCCAGAGTCAACCCCAAGCACATCTACATGGCCTTGGAAGAAACATGGTCCTAGCACAGGCAGACTACTAAGTATGATCATATAGGATATATATGTAACAGATATGCTCACCCCTAGCTTCAGCATTACATAGAACTTAAGACACAAAAAAAACCCCCAGAGGTACACAGTAGGTGTGTCATGCTTCTCTTCTGAAATGAACAGACACTGAGCATTGCCTCCTGAACTTCCAGGCCACTGAGACTGGAGGTGGACTAAAAGGACTTTTTGCTATTTCCTTTATTTTCCTCATGGAAAAAAAACCAAAACAAACCATTTACCATGGCTGTGCATTTGTTACTCTACTTTGTAACGCAAACAGATGGTAATTATTAAAAGTGCCACTGAGAATATTAACTAATAGCTTTCAAATTCTTCGTGTGACCTTGTTCACGGTGTCCTACAAAAGCAAAAGCAGTTGACTTGTGTAATCTTCCATTTTCAGCTACCAACTTCACCCACTACTGAAATGAACCCTTCCGCAGTGCTACTACAGAAATAAACTCAATTACTGAAGCTAAATTAGGATAAATTTTTATCAGATCAGGCCAGCTGAGATACTCTGGCTAGAACTCACAAGATTCCATGATCCTGCTTCTCCCTCGGTAGTTTCATTGGGGATTCAAGCTGTGCAGCATGGCCACTGCTCAGAGACTGGTCTCACAATCACCTTGTCAGAACTCAACCCCAGCCATACTGTCCTGCCAAGGGAAGCCTCTCTTCATCCAGCGTAACTAACACAGCTGGTACTGCCACAGCCTCCATTGGCACTCCTGAAAACCACCATCTGCAAAGCGTGCATCTAGAGCATGCAAAAGTTGTGTAAAAATAGACGCAAGGATGCAAATGCAAACAGATATAGGTGAAACAACTTATAAACCTTATGAAAACAAGCTTAATCCTTTAGTGTTTCCTCGGAGATTACTCACACAGGTTAGAAATGGAGCACCACTTGCAAGTAACCTAGCTTCCCGAACTCACACGTCCTTAAAATTAAAGGCATAATAAGTAACCATTTAATAGCTGCCCGTGACTCAGAGCACTGAATAAGCCATGCCTTTTAAACAAGTGTCAGGACAACTTCCCGAGCCTGGCTGCAGCGCCCCACACACACCTCGACGAGCGCCCAGCGCCTGGCCAGCCCACCCGCCCCTCGCCGCGGGCTTCAGCCGAGTTGCTGACCCCAGCGCCCGGCTGTAAATACCGCAGCACTCCCGCGCCGGCTCGGCTCAGCCCAGCCACGCCACCCGAAGCTGCCGCGCTCGAGTTAACGCAAGGGCGGCAAACACGCTCGTTCCCGCAGGCAGACCCCCGCGGATCGGGGCTGCCCGCCGCCTCCCTTTGTTTCCCGCCGGCCGCGGCCCCAGCAGGTGAGCGGCGGTTGCACAAGGCAGGTCGGGCGGCCCTGCCCGGCCTCCGAGCCGCCCCCGGCGCCGCGGGCCCACCGGCAGCGCCCAGGTGCGGAGCTGCCTCCCGGCGCCGCCGCCAACTCGGCGCACCCGGCGGCGCCCGGGGAACGAAGCCGCCGCCAACGGGGGCGCCGCGGGGCGGCGCCGCCGCCCAGACCCCCACCACCCCGCCGGCTGCCTGGCACGGGAGGCGCTCCCCGGCAGTGCCCCGCGGGAGGGAGCGACGGTGGGCGGTGCCGCAGAGCTGGGGCGCCGTGAGCCGGCCGGGCCCAGGCGCGGACGTGCCCTCCGCCCGCCGCGGGGCCAGCCTACCCTGCCCGATTGTCCCGGCGGCGGCGCCAACGCCGCGCTCCTCCCCCCTCCCGCCGAGCCGAGAGGCGCGGCCCCTCACCTGCCTCAGCGGCACGGCCAAGCTCGGCCCCGCTCCGGTGGCGGCAGCGGCTACTCTCGTTGCCCGCTTCCCCTCGCCGCAGCCGCCGCGCCGAGTGTCAGCTCCGGGGCACGGCGGCGTCACCGCTCCTGCGTCACGTGCCGAGGGCGGCGCGCGCGGGGCGGGGCCGGGAGGGCTGAGGGGGGTGTGGCGGGGCGGGCGCACAGCCTCGCTCTTCGCGCCGCTCCGGTGCCGCCTGCTCGTGCCGGCGCGCGGGCCTTGCTCGCGCAGCGCCGCTGTGGGCGTGCGGGACGGGCTCGGCTCTCAGTGGGACACTCCCCCGATCCCGGTCCTGCGGGGGGTGCCCGGGCTGCACGGAGGGAGCGGGGGCGGGCTTGCCGCCGGCGGGCGGGGGGGTGGGGCCACAGAGTCACCCCCAGCAGCGCCTGGGGCGCGCCGCTGAGCCCGACCCCTCGCGTATCCCTGGCCGGCAGCGGGCTGGCGGGGCGGCGTGCGCCCCGAGGCCTGCCTGGGGGAGAGACAGGTTCAGCCGCCCTCGCTTAGCGGGAGAAAGCGAGGGCCCGTCCCGTGGGGCCGGTGGCCCCTCCACTGCAGGCGGTGGGCACGCATGTTACTCCTTCCGTTCTGCCTCGCCCGTCGTTGCGGCCTGGTGAAGTGACCCAGTGCGGCTGCCAGGATGTCGATAAGGACCTTTGCTAATTCACACACTGGGTCTAGGCCTCGCCATCCCTCATAAAACGAACAGGTGGAGAGCAACGCCTGAACACGTTCCTCGCTGCCACCAGGCCTCTGTCCCAGTGCTCTGTAAGCTGGAGAGACCACCCTGTTTAAAGAGCATGACAAAAAGAAATCACACGGAACAGGCCTATCCAGTTGAACTTCGAGTTTGCTTGCGTGGTGTATCTTGTTATATTAGTAGAAGTTGTCAGACATCCAGTTTGGGAACATTTATGTGGCCTTCACTGCAAATTGTAAATAATCTTATCTTTCTCTTTCAAAAAAACATGGTATCTGGTCTTCACGGTTTTGAAGATAACCTTGAAAGCATGAAGTGACTGTAACAGGGCACATCTGAATGAATCTGCAAACATCCTGCAGCAATGGCACCAGGGTGTGTAACCTGCGCACAATTAGTCTAATTGAGACTCATGTTGGCCCTAGCTTTTCCTTTGATTATTTTAACACGCAGAAGAAGGATCCTCAAAATGTGGGATGAATGGGTTTATAAAGGAAAGGAACAGCTAAGGAGAGATAAACAGAGACTATTTGAGGAAGAGCTAAAAATAGCATCAATAGATATAACTGAACATATGCACGTGCTTTCATATTGAAAGGTATTTCCAATATCGGTGTTTCCGTGATGCTTTCTATCAGGTGGTATGTGACAACATGCAAGACAAGTAGTAAACACTGCAAACATCTCACAGCTTTGCTTCTGTGTACCTTGTGAAAATGTTCCCTGGACACCAAAGATCGTTTGACATTGGGCTTTCTGTCCACAAAACATCATTATTAAAGTTCTGGTGGTGTAGGGCTGATACCACCGACACACCTACTCATTCATCAGTTCTTACTGTGTCTTGAAAAACAGAGTAGAGAGTGGTGATCATAAGGGAAACGACCCCTTGTATATAGATGCCAATTCTTAATCATTAAAAGGCAAAGGAAGCATGTAAAAGGTCAGTGCTTTCATATTCATATGTATCCTTCTGTAAATTGTGTCTGTGTGAAAAAGAGGCCGTAATTCAAGGCATGGCGTTCAACTGGATGTTTTTTCTAATGGGATTCAATCTGTATGCCCTGTTTTGCAGCGGAAAATAATACACTTGGCACACTTGGTATTTCTGAGCAAGCTGGCAGCGTTTTACCTACTGACATGCCTGAGGTATAAGTAAAAGCATCTCAAAAATCAGTCATATTAACCACATTGTTATTCTCCGTCCTTACTGCCAAGGCTTCGCTGGAGTGCTGCTGCAGGATACGGCATTAGTGATTCAGGCTGAGGAGCTCTTCCCTCTGAGTCAGTGTTGAGCCAATGGTCCCACGTAATATCAACGTGCATAATGGAGCCAGAGGTGCCAGAAGATATGTAATTTTGAGTCACTGCCTGAGTGCGGTCATGTAAGATTCCACATTACAAATAAACCGTCCAGCCCAAGTTCCAATTTTAGCATCTGTTTCATGGCCTGCCTGTGCAGGGTTTCCCTGTCATTTCACTGGATAGAAGGAGCTGGAGTTCTCAACCTTCACCCACCATGCTTTGTTTTTCCTAGGGCTGCTGGATGTCTTGTCACACTGACACCTCTGGTGGGACTGTGTGTGTATGTTGGGTGGAAAGATGCAGTGCGCATAGTGACCTCACGAATCTCAGGATGGAAGAATTACCAACTGCAACTGCTTTATGTAGCCTACCTAAGCTATGGTAGAAATGGCAGGACTCTTAATTTGTGTTCTGCTGCTTTTGGAATGCTTTATATCATAGCTCACACACACAGACATCAATCTTTCTCTTTGTAAACTGATTCCTTATGAAACCTCAGTGTTTGAACTGTGTCTGTCTTGTTAGGCCAAACTTTCAAAGCCTTTGTCCAAATTTAGCTATGTTTGCAAAAAGGGAGTTGTCTCAAAGGTAATTAGGCTCCCACAAGTTCTGTGAAAGTGGGCAGGTGTACAGAGGTGCAGAAGAAGCCATGTAAGAACGTGATTTTATAAATGTTACAGTTGTGGAGAAGAAGTTGACACTTAACAATCTATCCAAAAACACAAATCCACAGAGAACAAGTTTCATAGTTCTGAAAATACAGTCTTGGAAAAACCTGTGTTTGGTGTTTGAATTAAATACAGTAAGGAGCTTTTCAGTCAAGGATCTGAAATACCAGGGCCACCAAATGTGAAGGGCAAATTCCCATTTTACTTTTTTTCTTTTTCTTCTGACTCCTCTATTTCAAATCTCTACAAGTTCAGCTGTCCATTATTTTATGCCTCAGTCGCAGCAATCTGAGCTGCGTGTTAATGTTTTAATTCATTTGAAATGCGTCTCTGAGATTGGGCATTGCTATCCTGTTACTCATAGTGCCAGACTGAGGTTAGGTAACCAACAGAAATGTGCTGCCCAAAACGTGCCTGGTATTAAATCCGGGCTGTTTATTCGCTGTTTGCCACCACCCCCCTTACCAAACAGACTAATCTCATTATGAACTGTGTTGATTCTTTCTTTGGGAAATGGCTGAGAAGGCAAATACCAAAAGCTTTCTCGCACCTAGCAGGCAGATACTGCAGATACTCACCTTGCTCTTTTTGCTGTTTCCTGAGCCTTTCACTCCTTTCTTTCAGAGACTTTTTCTCTGTGTTTGGTCTTAGAGCCTCAGCAGTGACACGTACTAGAGAAACTATTCTGAATATAGACAGAGAAATGCATTTAATCAAGCAAACATTTCTGATATAAATAGAAAATATTTTTATTTTACTTCAAACACAATTTACAGGATGGTTCAGCTCGCTTGATACAAAGCACGTTACCTGGGGCATCTCCTGTCTGCTCTGCTCCTACTCTCATTTTTTTTGACAGCTTCTAGCCTCTCACCTCTATCTAAAAATACTTCTACCACCTACACGTACACACAAAATCAATTCCTCCTTTCTGTTCTTTCTCAGTACTACAAAAGCACTTTTTAACAAAGTACAGCTACTGTGGGCTTTATGCATGAACTTGTCAATGTACTCCTCATCTCCTGACTCAACCAGCAGATGAGCCATTTTTATTTATATAACTGTGCATTATAAGGAAAATCAATTGCAAAGGGAACAAAGAAAGTAAAGAATATAGAAAAAAGGAACCCGGATCTTTCAGAAGTTCAGTGAAGAACTTGTTTCACCATGACACTACAAAGGAATGTTCTCTGCCTTAAGGAGGAACTTTTTTCCACAGTTCAGAGAAGACAATTTGTTTTACTGTGAAAAATCCGGGAGGAATTTGTAAGATTTTTTCAATCTTGCCAGCGGATTATTTTTGTAAATCGTATTAGCCTGAATGGACTGTGGTCAAAGCACTTTTTATTTTGCTTTACTTTGCTCTGTCCGTTTGCCACGTGGTCATTGCGATGTTCAGTATTTCATCCGTCTCTGAGATCACCCAAGGGAAGCTGTGACAGAAATTCAAATGTGCCTATTGTTTGTCTTAGCTGTCTCAGTTTGCAAGTAAAGAACAATTTTTTACAACTATCCAATTGTCAGCATCACTGAAGAACAAAGTGAGATTTGTTTTGGTCAAACTGATCCTTTAATTCTGCTCTTGCCAAGGCCAGGCTTGCTGCTTACCTGTGAAGTTTAACTGTTTATCGCTTTTCTTTTCTTGAGCGCAGCATTCCAAACTGGATCACTTCTGTGCTGAGCGTGAAAATATGCCTCTGAGTCACAGCACAGAATTAAAAGTGGAGAAAGGCATTGAATTAGTTATCTGAGGGAACTGCAAAAGCAGGCAGTGGGTGGAGGAGGACATTTCTTTGTGCTACCTTGCCTTAAGACCTCTGTTTAAGCTAAATCTTTGTCAGCCCTCCACAACTAGTGATAGCTTGATCTAGCCATGGTTTGATCTAACAGGAAAACCATACAAGAGGCCCAATTTGTCATTTCAATAATGATACCTCTTTCCTGCTATAAACCTATAGTGAAAGGTACTCATAGTCAACAAGCACAAGGTAAATGTACATTTATGGCCAGCCAAGTGACTTTAATTTCTAATTACCTTTTTTCCCCCCTAATGAAAAGGCAGAAGTTGTGTTTATGAACCACTGATAAGCAGAATCTAAATAAAAATATATTACCCAGCTGTGCAAAAAAGGGTGAAATAAACCCTTGTACGTTAAATGTTTTATTTGTATTGAAGCACATTTCATTGTAACAAGAGATTCAGGGTTGGCAAAGACACACAAGGGAGTTTCTGGTTCCCCAAATGACACAAGTTCAGAATTCTCTCCAGTGCAAGGGCCCGTTGGGGCCCAGCAAGCAGCGTCCTCACTCCCTGGCGCTCTGAAACTGGAAGTTCGAACTCAGACTGTGTGTTGCTAATGCCTTGCAACCGCAGAGGCTTCTCAGGGTTCCACAACGTTCTCAGCAGGCAGCCAAAGTGAAGTCCTGTGAGGTTTTACGGTTCATGCTGAACGCTATTTCTGAGGAACAGCAGAAATTGATAAACCAGATGGGATTCATCTCAGTTTATCGTGCATAGATAGAAGTCAGGGACAGGTTCATTCTGCACAAGTTTTTGGGTGTTTGTTTGTATGTATATAACATCAAAGGGAGCTGTCGGAGCTCCCTTGAGAATCAGTGGGGCTGTACTTGTTACAGTCAAAGTAGTCTGGAGGATAATTCATCTCATCTGAAAGCAGGGGCCCGTATGTGATCAGGACAGTTGCATTCCAGAGTCTGTTGATATAGTTAAACAGTGGAAAACATTGCTGCTGGAATTGCTGAATGCCAAAAGTTTTCATGTTCAAAAGACAAATTCATGAGAAAAAATCAAGTGACTTGGGATTTTAATTTTCAGGTGCCTGAAGTGAATTTAATCCTACCTATCCTCAGTAAAATAGACATACATGTGCTGTATTTCAGTTTTTCTCTGAAATGAAACCATGGGAAGGGCTGCTCTAACTCTTTCACAGTATAGATGATCAAGTTCCAGTGCCTGTGACCTTGTTCTATTTCTAGTACAGATACCACCTTTTATTGTTCCTTTTCCAGTTCCTCTGTTCCATCATGTGCCCTGCACCAACTCTTTTCCATTTAATTCTGCTTTCTAAAAGAGAAAACAAACCACCTGTGCCAGCAGCTACTGCAGAAAGAGTCAGATAGAAGGTTAAGACATTTCCATGACATGCTGCCTGTCTTTCTTTCAGTTCTGTGTTTTGCTTCTGACAAAAAAGTTATTTCAAGTCCCTGAGTGGGCTGGTATGAAGGAAACTATGCACTGGCTCAGAGTTCTCGGTAATTTCAGCATATCATAACCATTCCCAAGGAGTCACTGGGCTTCAGGGACCAAACCCTTTCCAATCCCGTTGCTCCTTCTTCAGATAGAGATATTTTCAGGAATCCAAGTCCACATTTTGGCTTATGTTTAGTTTCCTGGAGCTCTCTCTGCTGTTTATCCTTGCTCCTTCTGTTTGCCCAATTATATTCCTTTGGAAAAGGAGAAGAAACCCTTACAAAGTATTTCATTGCTCTAAGGCTGGCGTAGCAGTAACACTGTAGGTGACACAGTTAATGCCACTGTTAGTTCTGTTGTCTCAGCTGCTTCTAGCCAGAAGTGAGTCATTCAGGTTTTTCACTAGAGAGCAAACCATGAGAGAAAGTCATAAAAGAGAATTGGCTGGGTCTTGGTTGCTTCTGTGTGGTTTTTAAATAGTAAAACCGCTTTGTCATTAGAAAAAATGGAATTTTGCAGCATTTTGCCTGGACCAGCATGGGTTTACACCTGAAGCTGTGAAGGATTCCCTGGAATGTTTTGGGTAGATCATAGCTTGACTTTGCAGTTGCTCTGTGATGAAGAAAGGGGGAAAAGAAGGACCGTGTTAGCTGTGACTCTGCATTGCACCTCTTCCCCATCGCTGTGTGTAATGCCTTTTCTCCCAGGCTCAGCCATTCACTGTGCAGGCTCCACCTAAAGCCCTCATGAAAACTTCTTACCTCTGTATCACTGGCATTAAGCCAGTCCCCAAACTCTTATTTTCATCAAAAACATCGATTCATGTTGTCAGACTTCTATTGAAAAGTCAGGTTTCAAGATAATAAATGCTAAACATTTTAGTGAAAATGTTGATGGTGAATATAAACATTTTTGGAAGGGGGAGAGGCTTAGATCTCTTTTGAAGTCCATTAAATAAAATCATATCCAATATATGGGCATTTTAGACAGTTCTAATTAGCTAATTAGGAAGTCTGGAAGCCTTGTACATACTGGGTCATGACTTTAGCAGTAAATAACATGCATGCTCCATCCACTGCTGTACATAACTGAGGTGATGATCTCTTCCTGCAGAGTGGGAGGAAATACGGAGCAGCACTTGTCTGCCCACAGAATGACCTGTGTAGGATGCTGGTTTCGGCCAGGATGAAACTGTCCTGGAAGGGAGGAGCCCTGGAGCCCTTGCAAACAGCTGAGCCAAGATAAAAGCAGTTAACACCAAGGCAGGTTCACATGGGAGTAACAGCAGGGCTGCAAGTATCTATTGTACTACTGATAGAAGAATACCTAGAAGATGTTTCCAGTTCCACAACAATAGTACCTTAGGGATGAATAAACTCCAAAGCCAAGTGAGAAGTGTTCACTGCCTCAGAGTTTTGTTATCATCATGCTTGCAATTAATGAAAAGGGAGGGAGAGTTCTCGGGCTTCCTGCCAGACAGAAAAAGCAAGGGGGGGACACAACATGACCAAAATTAAAAACAAGCCCCGACTTGGGTCAAAACAAATTTAAATGCGAGAGTTTTTATAGCAAAACAAAGACCTTGTGGTTTAGTTCAAATGAAGCAGAAACTGGATGTAAAATCATGTTTACCATCTCTTCCAGATTAGCATCCGAACCATGAGACAGTCACTCCAAAGTGGGCCACCTTAGGTCCTGCTGGCTGGCAGAGTTTTCATGTGGGGAAAATATATGAGCAGTCCTTTCAACAAAGGATGTGAATGCTTCTCAGCAGGGAGCACTCCTCGAGAATGGAAGATATCTGAAGCTCAGTCCCTCTGCCAGTGAAGATTTAATTATTAATGCTAAGTGGAACAGCGGCAACAGGATTGCCAGCACCCCGGAATATTTAATGGCGAGGCGGTGAGCGATGAAGGACTAAGAAAGGGGTGGTGGAGGGGGCTTAGAACAGCAGACACTGAACCTGTGTCTTTCACTCTGAGAATGTTCAACATGTTAACATTTTACTGTTAACTGGGAAACCTATCATCCATTCTTACTCTTGGATAATGGAAACTGTTTAGTGCTTTATAAGCACAAGTTATCACTAAAGGAAACGGGGTAGCTACAGGCATCTTGTCTCTTGGTCAGAAAATAAGGCGCAGGACAGTTAGTTCTGAGCAGGTCTCAATCTGCAGTTTTCCAGGCCAGTCTGTGTGGCACTGAGTGATGTGCTGGTGTTCTCCTCCCTGCGTCAGCTTTGTCATGACAGAATGGTAAAAGAAACATGGAGCTGGTAATCTGGACCATATACACCATGTATGCCACAAGCCAAGTGTCTCATCAGGTGCTAAACACACAATAATTCAAAAATAAGTATGAAACAGGTCGTTGCCGTGGTGGCTGAGAGGCTGTCATGCCAGTAGAGGTTAAGACAGGTCCACTGATGCAGTGGTGGGCAAACAACAAGCAGTTACTAATTTTTAATGGACATAGGTCCTCAACTATTGCTCTTGCAGTTCTGCTACTCTTAGGATTTCAATCACATACCTACACAAAACAATTCTCTTCTTCAGCCCTTTTATTTTGCTGCTTGGAAGATAGAGACATAAAAATGGAAGACTTGCCTTTTCTTGTAAGAGTAGCTCAGTATTTTTCTGCATGTTTTATGAGTGGGCATTACTCATTCTTCCCACTTTATTATGCCTTTTTGAAATAAATAAAATATCTTTGGAACAGACTAGTAGAAGGAAACACCATAAGAAAAAAATATAACATCTTGGTAAGGTAAGCAGATAAAAAGTTTCTGAGTTCATTCTTTTACAAGAAAAAAAGAAAAAAGAAGGGAACATTCAGTAATATTGAAATGTTACAAAGTTGAAACTGAGAGAGGTTTTCACACAAACTAGAACATGGAGAAGTCTTTCACTGAAGCCAAGAGCATAGAGAGAGGAGAAAACAAACAGAGCTTTACACAGGTAACAGTGGGACAGCGGCAGTTATAAACGCTCAGGTTTTACAGACTAGACCAGCCTTTTGTGCCTCCCCCCACCAGTGGGAAACCAGGGCACAGGGTCACACTTGCTGTGCCTCCAGAAAAGCCTGGTTATTTTGGCTTTCTGACGCAGGATATCGGCACACACAGACCTCCAAGCTGAGACAGTGGGTCTGTGTTAATGTAGCTTTTGGAAATGCCAATAAGAATTTCGAGGCATTTGATCTTGAGAAATGCAGGGAGTAATTTCACCACTTAAAATCATCACTCCTAGACACAGACATGCCCAGTTCCCAAGGAAGCATCCTTTGTAGGCTCCAGGCTAGCCAACATTTGCTGTGAGAAAAGCCAGCCTCACAGAAATGAGATGGTTTGCCAAGTGAGTGGGGTGATTAATGGTGAATCTCAAGATGGAAATGCCTGCAGAGTATTTTCAGGAGCTATGAAATAGCCATCACCAATATAATATTGGGATCTTGTCCCTGTCCTTTTAAAGGTGTGCTCTGTACGCTCAGCACGTGTTTGCCTGCAGTATTACAGGTGGCAGCCATTTTTAGGTCATGCTTCAGTCGCGTCTTGGCATCCGGTGTGTGACCAGCAATGTCACTTGGCAGATGGCAGGACAGTAGCTGGGTCACCTTTGAGCCCTAAGGCCAGGACAGGTGAACAAAAACACATTTCCACGGCTGGAAAGCTTGAAGAGGAAACAAAGGGAATGTGCAGCCCGTCTCTCTTTATTTAAAATCGCAGCCCTGAGCAATTACAGATGAATTATGCACTCTCCATTCTCCTGCATGCACACTTTCTAGCTGGCTAGATTTTAGTAATCTATTATTCATTGGCTTGCTCTCTCTTCCCACTTTTCCCCTCTCCCCACTGCTGGGATTTGGCAGGGCTGGTGGGGAGGCACCTGCCCCACTGCTGTGCTGGCCCCCAGTGCCCCAGCTCACACCATACCAGTCATGTCCATCTGCTGGGAAACCAGACCAGGCTGCCAGGGAAACTCATCCCAATCCCTGAAAGCGAAGTCAGGCCCCTTAAACTGGGTGTCTGAGCTGTGAGCTGGGGATTGCTACAGTGCAAGTGGCATCTTTGGGGGAACAAGGTGCCTCTGGGGCTTGGAGAGAATCCCAAAACAGGCGCCGTGCAGCAGCAAGTGGGTTATTATGCACAATTAGGCCGTCACGCAGTTGGTAAGCTTGCTTTTAAATACAGGTATTTTCAGGTCCTTTCATTAGACATACAACAAGACTTTTCTTCCTCTCAAGAGTTAATTAAGCCCAAACTCAAGCGAGAAGACTCATATTTCAAATTCCCCAGAGCAAGCAGGTGTTTTATAAGCAATAAGATCTTCAACATCTCACCAAACAAAAAACAAAACCACTCTGGAAGTAGGGATGCACTCTGATTCCAGGAGCTACTGAGCCTTTCTGTAGCCTCTGACAAATGGTCCTGCTGGGCCAAGCGTGGGGGAAAAAAACATCTACTGCACTTTGTAGGATCCCGGGGAGATGACTATCAATATACACTTTCAAAAGAAGCTTTTATGCTTCCATATCATGTGTCGTTATGTTGAAACTCAACTGCTATCACTGTCAAAGGAAAATTAATTAATCTCTTAATGGGAGATGAAGTGACAGCTCCAATTTGCAGTGTTACCTTTTATTCCTGACTGTACATTGCAGTCATTTAATATCCCCCAGATAGGTGCTTTTATAGAAGTACACAGATTACTTTTTATAGTCCTAAATCTTCTTTTACTTCTTTACTTTGAACTTCAAATAACTTTATAATTGGCTTGTCAGGTAGCAAAAGGCTAAGTCAGGTACTCAAGGGGGTAATAATTCTGACCGAGGAAAATACAAGATAGAGGGGAGACAATTACATTTACTAGACAACCTTGTGGTGTATCACAAAGGTTTAATTCCTATTATGGATAAAACTGCAAAACTATTCCAAATAATACCTTAAAAGAGGATGGATTTGAGCATCCAAGCACTTGCTCTGGGATAATTCTTAATTAAAATCATGTTTAAATGTCTTCATTTTTGTGTCCCACATATTTGTCTTGGTGTAAGTGCAGCGAAGTTCAGCAAAACTTCTAGACCACAGACAGTGTTCAGATTAGCTCTCTGGGCTGAGGAAATCTGACAGTCATTTGTCTCCAGACAAATCATGGTCTGACAAGATGATGTGCTGATGACTCTATTTTCGGTAAATTCAGCAATTTTTCATTCTGTGATTGCACAGCAAGAGAAAGACAAATGACCTTGTGAAAATCAATGCTCCCCAAAATAAAAGAAGCCCTTGATTTGGTCAAGATCTTCTCATTATCTAGCACTTACATGTGAAGGCAGTTGAAACTTTACAATACATTGATTTTTGAGTATCAGAAAGAGAAACGGGAAATGGATCTGCAGAGGCTGCAGGGCCTTCTCATGCTGGGTTTCTGTCACATGCCATTTACCCGCTGATTTATTCTTGTTAATTGACCATAAAATTGTGGTGGGTTTGGCCCTAGTCAGAGGCCAAATACCCACCAAGCCACTCGCTCACTCCCCCTTCAGCCGAAAAGGGGAGAAAATAGGTATTAGGAGGCTTAGGACCTGAGATAAGGACAGAGGGATCGTTCTCCAATTAGTGCAATGGGCAAAACAGACTCAGCACAGAATAAAGTGATTTATTACTACTACAACTAATACACCCAGTGAACCGGAAGGAGATAAGAAGCAGCCAGGTCTTAAAGCACCTTCTCCCCACCCCTCCCTTCTTAGCACACTTAAAACTCATCACGATTTTACTCCCTTCTTCCCCCGCCAACATAGCATGAGGAGGGGCAGGGAATGGGCAGTGGGGTTGTGGCAATCCCTCACAAGCTGCTTTCCTTCTCCAGATCTTATCGCTTCTCCTTCCCCCCGACCCTCGCCTCTTCGCACTCTTGACTTTAATCATAGATTCACTCCCTTCATCCCTCCCCTTGCAGCACAGGGAGGGGCAGGGAATGGGGAATGGGGGTTTTCAGTCCATTCCTCTCAAGTTGTCTTCCATCTTAGCTGGGAGGGGGGCATTCCACACACACGCATACTTCCCCTGCGGCACCATGGGGTCCCACCCACTCGAGAGCCGTATCCACAACTTCTGCAGCGTGAGTCCTCTCTATTGGGGAGCCATCTCCTCACCACAGGCCTCTCAGCAGGGCTCCTCTCCATGGGGTGCTGACATCCGGGCCCAGATCCCCCAGCCTGGTCTCCGCAGTCACAAGTCCCCCAGCAAACCTGCTGAGGCGTGGATCAATCTTCACAGGGCATAGGTGTCTCTGCTCCCCATCCTCATCCATGGGCTGCGGGGGGACACCCGTTTCACCAAAGTTTCACCACGAGCTGCAGGGGAAACTCTTTTAGCATTCCTCCCGCCACCCCCCCACCTCCTGCAGGCCTGGCCTTGGTGTCTGTGCAGCTTATTAAATCTTCTCTCTCCCGCTCCAGTGGCAAAGTGCGCCTGATAGCAGGTTTTTTCCTCCTATATGTGATTCCCAGAGGCGCTATGGCCAGCTCTGATACGCCCAGTATTTGGCCTTGAATTGACCATGTTTTCAAAATACGAGGCTTGCAGAAAGCTGTAACGGCGGCTTACAAAAGCCTCCGAAGCAGCACAGCTACACAAAACTGCAACAAAACTGCAGATTATTATTTTATTATCTGCCTGTGTGTTGGACAGTATATAATGAGGGAAGGGAAATACTCAGAGTTGTCTGCATTTACAGCCTGTGCTGCTGTGGACAAGAAATAGGTCCAACACAGCAAGAAGGTGGCTTCTGTGCTGAAGAATTAGTACCAGACAAAAGGAAAAGGTGGCATGTGGAGAGATGAAGATGCCATGGGAACTGGACAGCTTTGCTGCAGGACAAAGAAACCCCTGGGAAAGTGCTCAGAGCTGTGGGAGGGCACCACTCTTCCCCACCTCCCTCTTCTCCTTGGGGAACCAAGGCTCTGGGCACCACAAAAATACTGAGGTTAAATGGCAACCTTGGTCTTACTGCTTGATTTGGGGGGTGGCTTACTGGAGTCTTACTGACTTTTAGCAGGAATTAATCGACTAATGTAGCAAGAGCACACCAAGCCTATCCTGCTGGTGGTCCATCTAGAACTATGTTGGGTTTTGGGTTTTTCTGAGTTACTTATTTTAGAAATGACTTAGGGCAGGAGGTAAGGGAATGTAATCAGTGCAGCTGATTCTCACCATTTTATTTGTGACCATTTGATTTAGGGGCTGGCTTGGCTGATGCTGAGCTCTGCAGTGCTGGGGCTGTGCACAGACAGGCTTTTCCCTCTCTCCTGGTGCACCGGGTGCCTTCCTTGGCCCCACTTAGCACTAAAGGAGTGGTTCTGTCTGCATGTTGCCTGGGGCTGGTAGGAGGCCTTCAAACTCTTCCCAAACCCTAGGGGAGATCCCAGCAGAATCCTGCCCAGAAGCCAGAGCACTGAGTCCTCAGGTCCACTGCCCCATGCTACCGGCACTTGGGAGGGGCTTAGAGAAAGGCCTGGCTGCGGGGGGGTCTGGGGACACCAGAGGAGGCTCAGCTGGGACCAGTTTCCCTGCAGGTATGGGGAAGCTGCAGATGAAGCTGGTGTCACTTCCCATTGGGGGTTTCTCTACCTCTAACCCAGGAGACCACACAAGTTTCCATTCGCTCCTCAACAAGCAACCTATAGCAGCACAAGGCTGCTCTAGGACACAGGTTTAAAGCAGTGAAGACCTTTTGTTTACACATTTCAATTTCAAAACTGGAAGGTTTTATATAGCAGGGTAGAGATTTTTCTGTCAAGTCTAATCCAGGCCAATGCCACATCATAATCTCCTAATTACACTATGCAATAGGATCAGTCTCCCTAATCCCTAATTATATCTTTGCTTGGAAAATGTTTTGTCTCACTTCTGTCTCTTCTACATGGTCTCCACCTGCCCAAAGGATTCTGCTGCTAATAGTATTTAACAGGCAAATCTCAGCAGTTTCTTAGAAGGAAATTACAAATTCTCCTCCAGAAGTAATTCAGTCACCCCAAAACATACATTTGACCCAAATACTTATTTCTAGGGGAAAAAACACCCCAAAAAAGCCATGATTAACTGTTGAAGACAATTCTCCCCACTATGGAGGCTGGATGCTGCAGGATGCTCTCTCCCAGGCTCTTCCAGTTAGCACCACTTTAAAACTCCCCCCTAGGCATCGGAGACTCACATCTGCTCCAAATGAAACCTCACCCACTGGGGAGTGTTTAGCTATGAGCAGCGATTACCCAGCTATTCAGGGGAGCATCCTCGAACAAGACATGATTTATTGGGCAATTGGACACAGCGGCACCGGGTTTGGTCATCATGACATCCTGGCAGAGCCTTGTCATTCACCCAGCACAATGGGGGCACAGCTGCTTTCTGAGGGAGGGCTTGTCAGCACCGTGCTTGTCTCCGGGACACTCTCTCCTTTCTCTTTACAAAGGCTTTTATTCACATGATGTCCGGAAACCTGCTGGGGGGGTGGGGGGCGGGGGGGAGGAGAAGAGCTGGAGGAACAACTGTCTCTCCCAAGGCATTTGACCCCCAAATATATGTCTGTCCCCAAGCCCTCCGGGTCAGCCCACTCCTGGGAAGTCTCTATGGAACTTACACAGCAGGTACGGGTTTAAATTTTCCTTCTTTTCCCATCTTTTCTGTGAGGTACTATTGGTGGGGACAGGTCCGTGCTCAGAGCCTCTCCTTAATTTTGTTTTTATAAACACAGGGAAAGAAAATGTTTTGCTTTGGGTCAGGCGGGATGGTTTGTGTGGACAAAGCTTTTGTAATCCAAAAGAAGCAGAGGCAGATTTTACATACTGCTCACCCTGGTCTTTGCTTCTTTGTTCTATTGACATTTACATTTTATTTACATATGCTGCTAAACTTGGGGGGGGGGGGGGAAGGGTAATTCTCTCAAACCAGTTCATAATGCTGGGATGGGGCCACCTCCCTGTTCGGAATAACAGTGGTGCTTGCAGGTGTCTGCTCAGTGACCTGTGGGAAGTCTGCAGTGGAAATAACATTTGGTTCCTTTTGACTCCTGTAGGACTCCCAGGGAAGAAACCAGTGGTCCATGGGTCAGGCCCTTCCTCTGCAGCAGCTGGTCGGAGCCGCTGGACAGTGCTGCACTGACATTCAGAGATGTAATAACGATGACTGTGTGGGAAAGGTGCAGAATTAAATCCATCTCCCACCACTCTAAGTGGGAGCAGTAAATACTGTAAGAGGTCCGTTAAGGGGTGGAAGGTTAAATAAGCTAATCCAGTACCAGCAGGGCTTGGGGGCAGGTTTGGTGGTAGCAGTTAGTACAAAATGCTTAGGAAAAACAGCAAGGGGCCTTGAGGAGTTTGGGGTGTAGGAGTAGGAGGCATTTGGAGAAACACCAATTTTGCTTTCTTGAAAATCAAAAAGAGCAAGCAATGCTAACAGGGAAACGGAGCCATCCCCCTCCCTCTGTTCCCGCTGACACCGTCCACACCAGCACCAAGCTCCCTCTTTTATCAAGTGCCTTGGCATATAAAATGAGGCAGGATTTTAAACCTCAGCTTCAGTGGGGATACTGCTTGCTTGTCCCCACCTTATTCAGCAGGCAGCTAGTCTGGCCTTTCCCTGCATTTGGAAGGGACCATGAAAATGCCTCAACATTCCCCATTGCTGAGAAGAGCCGAACATCAGGAAATCTAAGGTTGGGTTCCTCAGCTGAGCAATCAGGCAATGCCTCTGTGATGCCAGAAACATCTGACAGGACCAGAAGACAAATGTGGTGGCATCAGCCGGGCAGTGCTGTCATTCAGGATGCCTTTTGCAATGGCAAATATTATTGAGGGGCAACTCAGATTAGTCATTGCAAAAGTGCCCCAGGCCCAGGACAGGCATTTCAGATGTGCAGTAATGAAAGTAGGATCCCCATGGACAAACTGCATAACCCAGAGGTGTCAGTGGACAGCATCCCTGAGCCACAGGTGCCAAGGCAGGCCGAGGTCAGTTTTGTTCGCATCAATGCCACAGGCAAATTTGAGATCTGTTCCCCAAACTGGTAGGAGGCAGGTAAGGGCTGCTGGTGTTTGTAAACCAGGTGTTTTTGACTCCAAGAGTAAGAAAAAAAGATTCTGTGCAGTTCTCAGTCTTTGAGCCCCTCCGTCACGGCAGAGCACAGCACCCATGGGGCTCACTGTGCTCCGTGTTTTCTAGGACAGGTAGGGAAGTTTCTTCCTAGGTATGGTAAGGGTGAGAACTCACAATACTCACATAGCTTGGTGGGGACTGCTGTGGAGGGAAGTGCTACTTGGGTGCTGCTGTCACTGTCCCTCTGTTCTTTGACTGGTTGGTGGGTTGAAGCCCTGGGCCTCCTGTTGCATGTCTACTCCCTGCTCTCCATAGAAGGGGAGAGGCCTGTGAGAGAGGGAGGTTGCAGCTTGGAGGTTGCATAGGAGATTTCAAGCAAGGAAAGCTGAGCAGGAAGACCTCCGGTGCTCACTGACTGTTTTTTTGCAGGAAGAGAGCTGGGTCTCAACCTGGCTCAGGTTACTTTATCCACCAGAGATGTGCTCCAGGACAGAGGACCTGCCATCTCTTTGGAGATCAGGTTGCAAGAGTGTTACTTGGAGTTGCAGGCAGTCCCTCTGCCTGACACTGCACAATGGATTAACACTGCTTTGGACAATTCATACAAGAAGGTTTTGGCACAGTGGTTGCCCTGTAACTCTGGAATTCCTAATTGCCATCCAAACTCATTGCATGACTGATACTCAGCATGTGACACTGCATTAATTGTGTATTTTGATTCGGAAGTTGCAGCTAATTACTGTTGTCCTGATTAGTACTTCTATACTTCCTCCTCTTTGCACAAACAGTGTTGGTAGGAATGCATCAAAGGTTGGATCTATCCAAGCCAGTCATTCAAGAAGTAGAAAATCACATTGAATATTGGGCAGGCAGTGCCAGCAAAAGGCCAAGGGCCAGCTGGAGGCACGTACCCATGTCACGGCGTAAGAGTGAAATCCATACATGCATTCATCAGGCAGGAAGAGTGGATTTTGATGCCCTGACTTCTAAGCCTCGTGCCTTTACTGGCATCACACCCAATCCAAAGGTTTATCTAGTGAAATACAACTATGAATAACACTCCTATGAACAACCTAGTTTCACAATTTTTGAAGAGGGACGGCGGCAGACTCCTTCCAGGAAGGAGCGTGGCGGTCGGCGTGCGCCCACGCCTGCCACGGGCAGCTTGGTGGCGGCCGGCGCTGGGAGCTGGCAGCACGCTCTGCTGAGTCACTGCTCCATAGCACCCGGTGCCATGGGCTCCTCCCTGTGCAGTGCCTCCTCCTGCTCCCCTGGGCTTACCGAACCATCCGGCCATCTAGGCTATGGCTCTTGCACAGGTGATACCCTGGACACTGTCAAAGGTGGCCAGGAGTGCTCAGGAAATGCCTGCAACACCCTCGCAGTGTGCCTGCGCGCCTGTGTTGAGTTGGGTATGTGCCTGTTTTGCGACAGGAATGGCAATGTGTGCCAGAGCCCGGCTGCCCGGGACCCGAACCTCTCCTTGAGTCTCAACATGCCCGTGCTGCCCGCGGCATCCATCAACACCCTGATTCAGGTTCATGCCATGGCTGCTGCTCACAGCTGCGAAGGACGTGAGTCACTGGGGAGCGAGTGAGCGGGCTGGCTGCCCTTTCCTGGGGCTTGGGGGGTGGTTTTTCCTAGTTAATGTTCCCTTTCCTGCAGGTAAAGGGGAGATGGTGGGGCCGGGACACGGCTCAGCTGCCGCAGCTGAATTGTACAGGCTGAGGCAAGCTTTTGTGTAAATCTATTTCAGAGCAGTTTAGGCAGCAGAGTGAAGCAAGGTGCTTTAGTTGGAACACAGCCCTACCAGCCCGTGCCCTCTGTCAGCATCTTAGTTATTAATTATTTAACACCTAATTAATAACAAATATTCTGCCCCTGCTACTAACATACTATGAGAATTCTAGAAGATCATTCTGTATCCCCACGTGTGACCTTCACACAGAAAAGAAGGCTGACCTCTATGAAGTGTTTTGTAAACTAAGAGCAATAAAAATGTTTTTCCCCCAGGAGTGGTTTTCCTTGTCTCAAGCAAGATTTTCTCAATATTTGTTTGTCTTTTTTTTTTTAAAAAAAAACCATTTTAGCAGTAAGAATTGCCATATAGAAACAAACTACACATCATTCCAACATGTGACACTCTGGGTGAGCTCAATGACAGCATTGCACACGTGTTAGCACACACATCAAATGAAAATAACATTTTAGAGGGGAACATGTTCCACGTCACTCCCCCACAAAAATATTTGAGAGGGTAGGAGAGACCTGCAGCTGTTTGGAAAGTATTAGTCTCAGTGTCTCAGAGTGAGTCAATATTTAGTGACTTATCTTTTTCCAAGTAAATCAGACTACAGGACAAGCTTTTCCACTTTACTGATGCTCTGGGGATGCTTGTGCAGAAAGAGAGGTGGGAGCAAGTAGCTTCCTACTACCAGCCCCTCTCACTACCCCCCCAAGAAGTGGCAACGGCCACTGATGCTTCCTGGCAGCAAGGCGCCCGAATTGCCAAATTGCCAGCTACCCCCTCAGCCTGCCCTGGCACAAGCAGCTGGTATGTTGCTGCCACCAGCAATGGTGGCATGACCAGCCACAGTGACACACTGTGTTTTCAGGGTGCTGGGTGTTCCGTAGCGACCATGGAGTAGGCAGCAAGTTCACTGCAGGGAGCCCGCAGCACAGGGCTGTTGCCAGCTCTGGCTCTGCCTTGGAAGCAGCTGGATTAAATAGAATGCCAGCTTTCCTGACACTTGGCAGCAGGCCCAGTCCGCACTGAGTTGGTTTGTGCAGCTAATGCCCTGCCTTAGGGTAGCTGCTCCCTTCCCGCCGGCTGGAGGGATGTTCAGCTACGGCTGCTCTGCACCCTGGAGCGGGAGGATCTCTGGCCGCAGCCTCCCCAGGCACTGCTGGGGCTGCCGATGACTGCAGCAAACGGCCCCTCCTAACCCCACACTTGCGGCATAAACCGAATGAGGCCATGTCAACCAGAGAGCATCCATGTACCAGAGGCCATCTCTGTACCAGAGCGTTAGCTGTCTCAAGGAAATCCAAACACACATATACATGCATACATTCACACACATGTACATGTACATACGTACATATTCATATATATGTACACACCTGAATAAATACTGCATACATGATGTAGTGCTGTGAGTAGCTGGAGGTATTTGGTGTATTAGACAGCAATCAGCTGCAATCTGACTTCAATGCCTGTGTATTAAATGAATGCTGACTGAGTCAAACATAAATGATCATATTGGTAATGAATACAGAGCCAAACCTAACTGCTCAGCTAAAGGCGCTGCCCTGCTCTCCTTCTCTATCTTCCTTATGAGGAGAGGCTGAGGGAGCTGGGCCTCTTTAGCTTGGAGGAGACTGAGGCGTGACCTCATTAATGTTTATAAATATGTAAAGGGTGAGAGTCAGGAGGATGGAGCCAGGCTCTTCTCAGTGATGGCCAGCAACAGAACAAAGGGTAACGGGTGCAAGCTGGAGCAGAGGAAGTTCCATGTGAGTATAAGGAGGAACTTCACTGTGAGGGTGACAGAGCACAGGGACAGACTACCCGGAGTGGTTGTGGAGTCTCCTTCTCTTGGAGACATTCAAACCCACCTGGACACGTTCCTGTGTGATTTAGTTTGGGTGATCCTGCTCTGGCAGGGGGGTGGGACTAGGTGATCTTTCAAGGTCCCTTCCAACTCCTGGCATTCTGTGATCTGGCATTTTCAGGCTCCAAGCCTAGAAATCAGCCCTGCTACAGTCAACACTAGCTACAACCATGGACTAGAGATTTAGGCCACAACAGCATGCTGTGGTATTTAACTTTTCAGCTATCATACATAGCATCCCATTTACAAAGGGGACACAGAAGAGGAAGGTACCTATCTGTGAGATGAAAAGCCAGTGCAAGGAGCACAGCATGCCCCAGGCAGCCGCTGGAATAGCTGTCAGGAAAAGTAGAACCCAGCATGGCTCTCCAGGAGGTCCTCAACACCTCTTGGCAAATACTCTCTCTAATGCTGTCCTCAAAAAAGAAAAAAAAAAGGGAGGTTTGTTGGCTCTGTGAAGGTATGAAGGAAGTGGGAGTAGGGAATCCTCTCTCTTGACCTATAGATGAATCATCACTTTCTGTTTTGGCTCATTTAGGTGCTGGGTTTAGTTTTCATTGCTGCTACTCTCACCCACTGGTTTAGTGGTTTAAATAGTCAGCCAAGATGAGAGAAATCCTGGTCCAGCTCCTTCCCCCGCCCAAGGGGAGGTGCAGGCTCTCGCTGCCCTCACAGCTCCACCTGCAGAAGCTCTCCCTTTTCTGAACAGAGTTCAGAAATATTTATCAAGTCAGGTCAGAGTGAGTCTCTGGCCTAGAGGTCACTACTCATCAGCAGATGTAGAAAAGCCCTTTCCCATCCTGTAATTACTGAATGTCAAATACTGAAACGTTCCCAGCAGCACGTTCCCTGTCACCAAGACTTCCTAATCTGGGTATAAGAAGGGTCAGCACATCCCTTCCCCGTGGCTGTGGCAGCCTGGGAGGTGACAGACATGTAGGGACTTGGATGATTGTGGGGGAGGAAAAGCAGGAGGTAACAGAACAGATCCTTGCAGTGCCAGGGCAGGGTGCTGTGAGTACACCTAAACACTGGGTTATGATGTTGTATGAGGCTCCTCTAAGATGTGTGTGGTGGCGTGCAATCTGCACTGCTGTAAAGATACACCAGGAATTAAAATAAAAGGCAGTCCCATTAATCTTTTCTAAAGTATCTGAGGTCTGTATGAGCGAGTCCAAAACTTCCCAGAGGACACTAAATCTGCTGTTGATGATCCTGCTGATGCTGCTGCCAGCTGCTAGTAACAGCACCAGGCAAACTCTTCTAGCTCTGCTCTGTTAGAGGCCCTAAACCATGCTAATACAAAAAAATATTTGCTTCAGGTGAAAGGTTTTTCCTGTGTTAGAATTTGGGAAACACAGGGGCAGAGGAAGAAATGGCAATGAGGAAAGAAAAGCTCTATACACCTTCATTGCTTTCCAGCCCAACACAACACCCACGTCTCTGAAGAAGTCCCCCTGACCTTCCCCCAACACATGAGCCGTTTTGTCTTTGAAATTCTCTCCAGGCACACTGGTTGTGTCTACTCTTACGGACATACTTTACTTTTCCATCTCTGCTATCACCATATAAAACTGCAATCTCCTCACAGCGATGCACCTGACTGCCTGAACTTGAGGCAAAGCCTCATTGGAGCCCACACTGAACCACGCGGCAAACTGGTCCTCCCTGCTGATGCTGTAGCCACCACCACACATCCCTGAATTTCTAAGCATTAAAACAGTGAGGGACCTGCCCCAGCAAGGAGATGCACTTCAACCAGCAGAAAATGATAATGGCAGAAGGATTTTGCTGCATCAAATCCCTGGCAGCACCATAGCTACATATTTTCCCGATGGTTATCTCCTTTCCCAGGATGCTCTGTGGGTGCAGCACAGGCAAAACATGTTTCAACAAGCCAGCGCCAATCTGTGCCAACTCACCTTTTTATTCAGTAACAAGGTCTCAGCATCTCCTCCAGCATCTCTTCCAGCAACCAGCCTGTGGTATTACCCAGAAAGCAATGGAGACACAGTTCACCCTCTGCTGCTGAGTGGGATGGGGCAGTGCAACTTTCCTCTCCTCTCTCTGTGCCCTGCGTTCCGGTTTTCCCCCAGACCCTGGAGGAACAATCCTTGCCTTGTTCCCGCTCAGTGACCTGGTGCTGGGATTAACACGCATGAGCAGCTGCATCATCCGCACAGGAAAAAATGCCAGGGCTGTGGCCACTTAAGCTGGTCACAGCCATCCAGTGGGATGGATGGAGATTTAACATAATTCAGGAACCAGAGGAGTATAGGCCCTTCGTGGGGTGCTGCCAAGAACCTCACTCCTGCCTGAGGCTTTGCACCCCAGGAAGACCTCCCACACTGGGAGTGGGACTGGGGAATGCAAGCGCCAACTGGGGGAACATGGCAAGGCCACCGAAGCAGTTTCCACTGATCACCAGCTGAGGAACTGATGGGAAGTTTCCAGCCTCTACTTGGGGAGCAGTGGGAGGCCCTAGGGAAGAAGCTTGCTCTTTGCCCTCTGCCATTTTCTCCAGGCTGTGTCCTCTCCAGCACTTCCAAAGGGCTATTTTCTTTCTGCTGGTGAAAAAAATGATGTCAAGGGTTGAACCTCTAGAAATCCTGTTTATACCCATATGCAGTTTCTTGCAGACCTGAAAAGGGCAGGCAGCCACAGCTGGATCTGACCTTCCCCTAGCTGGAGGCTCAGGGCGGTTCTCTCGCCTTGCTGGAAAGTCCTAAGGGAAAAGCAAGGGAGGCAACAGCATCCACCCACTGCTTCATTTGCCTGTCCCAGCATCAGCAGTTTTAAGTGCTAGGCAGGGTGAAGAAACACCGTTCCCACCGCTCTCAGAACCACACATGGGAGCTGGAAGCAGAGGGCAGACCCCTCCTGCAACACAGGCCAGATTATCTGCAGGTCCAGAGTTCACCCGGTTCAGAGGTGACGTGTGCCTGAGCAGCCATACCTGAGAAATTCTCTGTTAAGGACAACGTGGTGGTGCTGATCTCACAGGGGTCTGTAGGCACTGGAATGCACTTAGACAAAGCTTTTGTTTCTGTCTGTCATTTCATACAATACCTGCTCCATGGTGCCACTCCTCTGGGGCCCATGCCCTCAGCCTGCCTGTAGAGGAGGACAGGGGTGGGGGAACGCACGACCAGCAACAAGGACTCTTGAGCTACCATGTGCAGCCATGTCATTCTCCTTCATGAGCTTCCACAGCAGATGCAGCTGTCAAAAGGTTTTGTCCCTCTCCATTATTTACTGTATCAAATTAGAAAACTCAGAATTGGTTACAGAAAAAAGAGTTATTATCTGCTCAGTAATTGTAATGATGTGCTCCTCCTTACTCCAGTTTTTGTGGAGTTATGTTGACATTTGGAAAAAAAAAAAAAAGTTCTGTTGCTATAGCTACCAAGATGAGCTTCCAGCCATGAGATTATGATCAATAAAACACACCAGATGTGGCTCCAGCTTTCATTAATAAAAAAAAAAAAGAAACAAACAACCAAGTGTGATGAGTAATTCTAAGGGACACGAATGAGATGCTTTTAAATAACTCATCTGATGAAAACAAAAAAGTAACTAGCACCCATAAGGCTTTTTTTCCCTGGTGCTAAATGAAGCGTTGCTCTCCCTGGGAACACATGCAGCAGAACAGCCTTTCAGAAACATGCAGCATGTACAGCTGAGCAGGAGTGAAAGAGGAACCCTCTGTTCTAAGAGGCTGTTGTCACTAGTCCTTCCCCTCCTGCAGACCTGCTGGTGTGGTGTGCAGAACAAAACCCTGGGGCAAGTCGTAATCATGAAGGCTGAATTCCCTGTCCTTGCAAAATCTCTCCTTCTTTGCCAATTGTCTCAAAAGCTCAGTATCTTGTTCCCTAGAGAGTATCTACCCATACGTATTACAAATTGGAAAGAAAGATGCATTCACTGTTGGGCATCAGAGGAAAAGCAGAGAGAGGAACCACAGAGCCAGGTCCTCCTTGAGGGCCAGCAGCTCCCTTCCCAGCATGGCAGGGTGCTGATGGGCTCCAGTCACCCTTCAGGCTTCAACAGCCCCTGTAGTCTCTCTGCTATTGTCTGCTGGAGCTCCTCCATGCACCAATTTCCAAACACCTTTGGGGCTGGTTCTCTACAGCTTTGCCTTATCCTAGGTTGCCAAACTCTAGAGACTGTAAGAAAGCCAAACTCCTCCACTTGCCAGGCTGGCATCCTGATTGCTATCAGCTTCATCAACCAAGTACATGAACCAAGGATCCTCATCTCCACGCATACTCCAGAGCTCAGGTGTGGATACAGTTCTCCTCCCCCACAGGTCTCACACAGGTTCTGCTTAGAACTGGATAAAATGAAGAAGGGAAATGTTTATTAAAATTGACCAGGCTTTAAGGCTTATTTTTATGCATATTGGCTTTTTTTTATATAAGCACATTCTCTTATTTCCTAGTTCTCAGCTCACTTTCAGCAGCATGTCTCCAGGTTAATAAACTCACTTCAAGCTATGCGGATGCTTTGAGTCCAATTTGAACACTCTGTCTCTCTGATTAGCCCATAACAGGCAAGGTACTCGTTTGGTGCCATATTGTCATGGAATTATCCTGTGCTGGAACTGGATGCCACTGTTTGTCACCATGGGAATGAAACATTAATTTAAGGCTATCTGCATTTATTAGAGAGCAAGCCCATTGTACAGGCTGCCAAGGGAACCTGACAGTCCTCTGCAATAATGAGCGTGGGGGGGAAAAAATCCATTTCTCATCAGGAATGACTCTTCCCGCCTCTCTCGTGCTGCTCATGTGTCCGTGGATCAATGGAGACAAGTCAGCTGGAAATGAGAGAAAACCACAGAAGTGTCTCAAAGCTTCACCTGGGAGTGGATTCGACAATAACGATTCACCCACCACACAGCTCTGCCTTCCTGCATCTTTCATCGCTACTTTACAGTGGCAGGGGGGTTGGAGCTTTATGATCCTCAGGGTCCCTTCCAACCCTTGCCATTCTATGATTCTATGATTCTATGATATAGCAAACAAACGCCATATTTTCTGGAACTCCTAGTCCTTCTTCCCAGAGAACTCTCAATTATTTTTCTAGGCTCTTCATGCAGTTACTCTCTGTAAACCTGAGGATTTATTTCTGTCTTTCCTCCTGCTGTTTGTTGCACTGTAATGTCCGGTCTTAAATGTTGAAAACTTTGTGGGGCGATGTCTGTATTCAAGCAGGACAGAGGACTGTCAGTTCTAAAGGGTTTGCAGGTGCTTCTTGAATGGGAGTAATGAAATGTGAAAAATATTTTTCAGCCTGGAGAAGAGAAGGCTGCGGGGGGACCTCATTGCAGCCTTCCAGTACCTGAAGGGAGCATACAAACAGGAGGGGAATCAACTTTTTAAAAGGGCAGATAATGGCAGGACAAGGGGGAATGGTTTAAAGCTGAAGGAGGGAAGGTTTAGATTGGATATTAGGGGGAAGTTTTTTACAGAAAGAGTGGTGAGGTCCTGGAACAGGCTGCCCAGAGAGGTGGTGGATGCCCCATCCCTGGAAGTGTTCAAGGCCAGGTTGGATGGGGCCCTGGGCAACCTTGTGTAGATCCAGGCCTGAGGTTGGTGGCCCTGCCTGTGGCAGGAGGGTTGGAGCTTTATGATCCTCGGGGTCCCTTCCAACCCTTGCCATTCTATGATTCTATGATTCTAAATAAAGTATCACATTTTGGGACATTTCCAAGCATATTCCTGAAAAAAACCCCCCTAAATATAGTGGAAAATGCCTAGAATATTCGGATACTTATTCAGAAACAAAATAAGCAGCTTTTCACAATATTTTACTGTGGAGATTCAATTGTATGCAGCTCAGTGGGGGAGGCGTTCTGTCACTGCGTTAGGTATCACGATACAGAAAGGGGCAGGACCTGCTCCCGGTGCGTTTCCAGCGACACAGGCCCTTGTTGTGCGTGGCGGCAGGAAAGCGGCCCGGGTGCGCGGGATAGGCACCAGTTCTGCGGGTTTTATTTGGACGACTTTATAAAGGTCCCACACAGGGGAGCCCGCAGCCATCCCGCACCTGAAGCAAGCCCACAGCCTTTCTCCTGGCAGTGGGATACATCCGGCAGGCTGGGAACCCGGGTGCTGAGGAGGACGGGGGCTAGGGGGGACACGGGGGCTTAGGGGGGACACGGGGGTTTAGGGAGGCTCCGTGCGGGCTCCGGGCCTCCCCAGGGCGTGGGAGCCGGCGGCCAGGAGGGGCTGGCGTCGCGTACTCAGCGCCGAGGCGCAAAGACAGCGCTGTTACCAGCTGAAGCGTCCCCTCAGAAACGCGGGACGGGGCAGAGGTCTGGGGCAGGGGAGGGTGCGCGGACAACACCAGCGCGGCTGAGGGAAGACACCGCCCGGCAACCCGCCGAGAGCTCCCAGAGCTCTGACGAGGCAGCCGCGTCGCGGCCCGGCCGCTGCCCGCAAGGCAAGCCTGCGAGAAGACGCCGCTTTTTCGGGGGGTGAGGGACAGAATCACAGGCGGGTAATGGGGCTGACACCGCCGCGGGCCCGGCCACCCCTGCGGGCGACACGCCCGAGCCCAACGCCTCCGGCCCCCTGCCGCCCCCTAGCGGCCGGTCCGTGGGGCTGGAGGCGCCGGGCCGCCGCCCGCGCCGCGCTTCTCTCCAGCCCGGGGGGCAGCGGGCCTGGCCCCGAACGCGGGTCCCGGGGGGGAGGCGGCCAAGAGGCCCAAGCCAAGGGGAGAGCGGGGGCCTCACACTCCATCGCCCGCAGCGGTCGGGTCCCTGGACCAGCGGGTCTCACTCAGAGCAACTAGCTCTTTGCTTTTTGTCATTTTCCTATCTAGCTCTGCCTAGCTGGAGTTGAACCCTGGCTGGATTTACTCCCCCAGGCAGTGCCAAGCCCCGGACAGCTCACGCCTCATGGTGCAGGCTCACTACAAACCAGTCCTTTCAGGGCAGCTAAACAGACATCAGCAGCGACAGAGGGAAAACTTTGGGTTCTACTTGCAGCTGTATTTCAGACCACATGCCACACCTGGAACTCCTTACTCCACAGCCCAGCCCGCGCTTCTTCCACTCGAGGAACAGGGTTTCAGCCCCTCTCCTGTAGCACACCACCTCCCAGAGAGGGAAACGGAGACCCGTAGGAGCAGGAATACTTACTTCTTCCCGGACAAGCAGGCAGCTCTTTCCTTTCCCCAGCACAGAGACAAGTCACCCATGCCAGGATCCCAAGCCAGGCGGGGGAGCCCTCCAGTCTCAAGGGAAAGGCAGCAAGGGGCTGAGACTGGCAGTGGCAGGACCAAGGCTCCTGTATTGTCACTTGTGAGCAAAGGGAGCCATACTGCCTCTGCAAAATAACCCAGCAGTATGTGGAAGCCTGTCGAAGTGAAGCTCTGAGAGCCAATATGAGAGGACACTCTCTTCCAAAGGAGCTTCTCTCTTCCATCAGGAGTGGGAAGGGGGCTCACCTTGCTGCAGCCAGGCCCTAGAGACCACAGATGGTCAGCAGGCTGCTGAAGGCAGCAGATGCTAAAACCAGAAAGGCCTCACAGTAAGCTGTGGTTAAAACAAGCTTTCCTGGGCAGCACATCTGTCCTGATTTCGGCTGAAGGGTACTTCTTACAGGAAAAATGTTTAAAGAATCATTTATACCTTTCTCAGGAAAAGATCAGTGTAAAATACCCTGCAAATAACTCTGCTTGATAACAGGATGCGGAGTGATCCTGTAAATCACCTGTCCTGGCAGCACAACCCCAACCAGACCTGTTGATGAAGGCCATAAAGAACTGAATGGACCTCTCAGTGAAGGTGATAAGCAGCCAGGCCAACACTGCCATTCACACTTTGCTGAGCTAATACACCTTTTAACACGCTTTTAGGCTGCTGCTGACAAAAGCCAAATCAGGCATCCACTGGAACAGCAGCTATAGGGTGTTATCAGCTGTGAAGTGTATATCTCCAAGTTCGAGACAGTCTCGAGTTGACTCCAGAGCAGCACAGCAGCTCCCAGGTATTTGTTACAATAGATGCTGTGGAAATAGCTCACTGAAACACACACCTGGGGGCACCTCCATGTCATTTCCACACCCAGCTTTGTGGATTTAGGAATGTGGACATATGGGTCATGCGTCTCTTGATTGCAGGAGGTAATATCAACACTTCCCTGTGTACCTTAGTGGAAGGCAGTTTGTGGGTTTAGCTCCATTCTCAGTAAGTCTACATCATTCAAGCACAGTGGACCCTACAGTAGTACGGGGCTGAAACGTACACCTGCAAGGCATCCAGAGGCAGGTACACCACACCATGCTATGCAACAGCCCTGTCTTGCCCCTTTATAGTAATTAGCCTCTTTTTTTTCTGAGGTAGATAGGCTCTATTGCTCTATCACAACAGTCTCATTCACATATTTGTCTTCTTTTGCTTCATATTTTTCTTCTTTAGGTGACTCTCCCTCCCCCATCGCACTGGATGGCCCAGCTGACTGATACTCTCTGCACCTTCAACTTTCATAATGGACTGATAAAAGGAGCTGGCAGCTCAAATTACTCTCCCTGCCCAGTCCCACTTCACTTGTCATTGCCCCCAGCAAGGACTGGTTAAAGATAAAATCATGAATAGTCCTGTAGGGAGTTGAGGAAGATTAATCAACTCAAAATTCTGACATACCCATCAGTCTTCAGTAATGGCCCCCCAGATGTGTTTTCCTTGTCATTTAGCGAGGTTATACTACATTCCTAAGTGACCTGAGACACTTTTGTACATGGCACAGGATAAATGCAGTGATGCATTTTGACACTTCCTAAATAGGTGTTACAGCTTGGTGCCTTCAAGAGGGAAGTGTTCCCAAGTCAGGCAGCAGAACAAACTTGTTCCATCAAGGCATTCCTAAGCCGTTTGGGGGTTATAAGTGATTCTGCAGTTTTTCCTTGTCAGAGATGTAATAACATTTTTTTCTTAATTTCAGAAGTAATTTCAGGTTGTGCCATTGCTGATAATCTTCTGAGTGAAAGGAAATTTACTTTCCTTTCTGAGCATCACATAGTCCTTGTCTGCCGTTAAAAGGGTTTGAGTTGGTCATCCCCTAGTAGAGATGCAGATCTACTCAAATGTGAGCACTTCACCAGTGACTGAGCCATCCTCAGTTAACAGGTTACACTACAAAATGCTTTATAGTATCAGCTATATATATGAGTATGAGCTCATTATTGAGCAGTTTTACAGATACAATTTCCCCTCCAGAGATATTTTTGTGTATCTGTGCTGTCAGACCTCCTTTATGCTTTTATTTATATGCATATGAAAGCTCTATAAATTTAGCTTTTTTTTTTCTCTGAGAAAATGATCCAGAAGACAATTGCAGCCTTATTTAACTAGATTGCCCCATAAAAAAACATCAGGTCACTAGCACTCAAAAAGAATAAATTCTTACAGATTACTAGGAAAGGAAAATGAGTGTTGAGAGAGAGGAGTCTACAGAAGTTCAGGTAGCACAGAAACGGTGGAAAAGGCTTAATGTCTCAAAGAACAACAAGGGATTGCCAAATCAGCAGAAACCAAGTTCTAAAACAAGCAGTAACTCATGGGATTTCCTTTCCAACTAAAACCAAGACAAGTTTACATGGATTCTAAAGACAACCATCCAAGTTGAACTGTCAGTGTTCAAGGCCAGGTTGGATGGAATTTTGGGCAACCTGGTCTAGTGGAATACGTCCCTGCCCATAGTAGGGCAGGTGCAACTAGGTGATCTTTGAGATCCTTCCAACCCACACCATTCTGCATGGATAAAAGCAGAACTTTCTGAGCATCACCGTACAGACAACTCCCACCATGCTCAAGACAGCCCCTGAGGCAATGCACCCAAAACCTAATGACAGGCATCATCACATTTGACCGATTTCCCAGGCAAGCCATGGATCTGTTACCTCTAGAGACAGACTTACCTAGATGAGCTGACGGTCCAAAGCCAGCCAACCATTTGTACCACCAGACTGGGAGAACAGCAGATCCCCATTTTGCTTCCCTCTTGCCCTGGCTAACCAGGAGTACATAAAGCACAAGCAGCTGGGGCTGGCACCAAAAGTACCACAGGCATCAGGTGCTACAGATGGACGGGCAGGTTTTAGGAACTGTAGTCTGCAGGCTGAGCCAAGCAGGTCCCCAGTGTTTCGTGCATCCCACAACATGCAAAATGCATTGTCTTTAGAATTGGACTTTAACTTACTCAGGAACTAAATCCAATGCACATCACATGCCCAAACCCTGGACCAGCTTCAACACTATTTCATATCAAAGTTTCCTTTTAAAAGAAAAACGTGGAAGGGAAGTACATCTCTGGTTCCACATATGCCAGTAGTCCAAAATAAGGCAATCCCCTCTAGTTCTTAAAATTTTCTTCTGCTCCTGTGAAGAAAAAGGTACAGTTGTTTCTAGCCTGGCTTCACTTAATCTAAAAAGTAATCATTAAAAAAAAAAACAAACAAAAAAACCCCCAAAAAACCCCCTGAATAGGATGTGGCAATAATCTGACATGCTTAACTCCTGATCACAGGTGGGGTTTGTTATTTAAAAAGCAGCTGAATGCTAAGACAGGAATCAGTGCACTGGAAACAAACAGCTGCTTTGAGCAAGAGGAAATCTCTCCTTGGAGAGAATTTCACCCTGTGCCAAGTGGAATACATCCTAAGGGTGTCACTTACTGTATCCAGGACAGATAGGGTGGAACCTGATTGTTGGTCAATTTATTTTTAAAGCAAACAAAACAACAGAGAATCCATTAAAAATGGATACTGAAGTTATGAACTACATGGGGGGGTGCCTTTGGGAGAGGTCAGTGTGACCCCTGAGGGAAGGGGTTCATGTTCTGATGTACTGTGCCTGTAATCAATTCCTGAACACTTCCACAGGCATCAACTGGTAGGGTTTTTTGTTTTGGGGTTTTTTTTGGAAGCTTTTTCTATCTCTTTTAAAGACTAAGACTTAAAAATTCATGTTTGGGTGGGGGGAAATCTTATTTTTAACACAGACTGGAATAAGAAGTTAGAGACATCACATGATCACAATTTACATAGGTCATGAAACCTATCAAGTGAAAAACATCACACAATTTAACAAACAAGCACCAGGACTGAATAAATGCACAAAGTTCAAAGATTTTTCTTCTCTTTATTTAAACACAAATACATTTACAGCATGCAGGTAAGTTAAAACTATATGGCGTCTTCCCCAAATCAATTGTTTTAATGCATCTTAAGTGTACTGAAGTTAAATCATATTCCACAGGTAGACTTGTCCTCTCATGTCAAATTTAGAGTTACACACAGCAGTGAGTCAGCATTTAAGTTATGCAAATAATTTAGTTGTTCACCAGAAATAAATATTATTTCACTAAGTTCCTATCCTAAACCATCTTTTAAAAAATATGATCTAGAGGAACATAAAAATAAGAACCATTCAAAGTCTGCCAGTTGAAACAGCAGTATTGAACATTCCCTGTATAGACTGAGTATTTTAATTTACAAAAACCAGTATTGTCCTGTCTGGCTGACCTGTGACAGCCAAACCAGAAAACAACAACAACAACGCTGTTCTGTTGTTGGGTTGTTCTGTTTTTTCTTTTTTACATTTTAAGAGGCAGTTCTTGGTAAACTTCATAAAAGGTTTTAAAAAAAAAGTTTAAATACAAAAAGGTGATGTATACTGAGCTACAGGCTAGTTAACTTTATTTTTAAGCACAGCAATTTTCAGCACCAAAACCCAGGATAATTACCTACAGGAATGAAACCCCCATTCACAGGCATAAGAAAAAATCCTGCTTCATTTGAATGTACTTGGAAGGAAGTGGGGTTTTTTGGTTTTACAATTAATTAACAAATGAAGGTCTGAACACCTGTAGTTAACATTAAGATAATGGAAAGTGCTGTTTCTATTATGAGGAATTTCATTCAAAGTAGTTTGCTGTTCTTTTTTTCCTTTCCTCAGCGTGCTGTCTTTAATGTGCTCTAAAACAACAGCAAGTTCGGAGTGTTTGGCAGCCTTAAGGAACTAGAGTCTTAAAAGCTGAAAACTCCAAAGTGGTGAGAAGTCTGACTGATACACTCAGCCATTAAAAAAAAATCAAACTCTTAAAAAGTTCAGACTACCATAGAAAAAAGTGGTTCAAGGTCTAAAATCTGACTACACTCCATCCTAATATAAATATTTTTGTCTATTTATGATATAAAAATTGAAAGTGACTTGCTCTCTGAACAGTCAGAGTCTCTACTGTTTCCACAATAACTGGCAAATACCCAGCAAAGAATTCAGGACAGCACACAAAGTGGTACCAACTGGGTCTGAAAAGACCACTGAATTCTTTCAGAAATACAAAGTTCCTTCTTTCTCAAAAACCTGGTAACTAATTTCTAGAAGGCTGCCCTGTCCTAAAAATTATAGTGGCTAAACCCTATGAATAAGTTAGGCAAAATGATACTATAAAATTTCAAACCCCAGATTCAGCTCAGTAGGAGTACTGGAGCTCAAAACAAAACAGAAAACTCATTTAATTTTGTTAGCCACTTTATGGACTTTATTGCAAAGAGAAGAAAAATATTCAACAACTACTAGTTTGGACATTTCATATATCTACTTACAAAGGGATTACAAATACAATTCAGGGTAGCACTTTACTGATTTTATTATTTTTTTCAAATACTTCTCTGGGATTTCCAGATAACTACTAAAAGGATACAACTTTTTAGAACAGATGTATCTGAATTCATCGGCCAGTTGCTGAATTTTTTTTTTAATGAGAAGTTAAAGTTTTAGCCCAAATTCCCATACAGTGGGTGTAGTGGAATACCAGGTTAAGTTTTAGATTGTGTTCATTTTGCTGTTACAAAATAGCAAAAATGAACCAACCCTCACAGATACAGACACATGGACAGAGAGGCCCATCAGAATGAAGCAGAATGTTTTCACTCCACCAGACTGTACTGTGTGTAGAATCAAGAACACGACAGATGGGATAATCCATTGCCAAAGTCTTTTTTGTAAACTGAGATTTACTCTTATTACTGTACAATATTTAATTCTAAATTACCCGATAAACGGGCATTTAATCAGATAACAGTTAAACAGCCTTGTTCATGTTGAACTCTTTAGTTCTGTGGTGTAGCAATTGCAGTGCCTTATGGCAGTTGTCGTAAGCACACTTCAGTATTCTTACACTGTACAAAGAGATTTCGTTCCAACGCTCTGTGTAGCATTCCAAAAGAAAACTGTAATGTAATGCAGAGTGCCATTCTAATTCAGTGGGACACGTAGTGTTATGTGAAGTGATAAAATGAAAGGATACTTAAGCACTGTTGCACGTTACCTAGGACAATAAGATGTACACAAATTAAGCTAGAAAATTTGAACTAAGATTTTCTCAACGTACATTCAGCTTGGCACAGTGCAGACTAAATTTAAGACATGAAAGACAAACTGTGTGATGAGCAGAGCTACACTTTTAAGTAACATGTCATTTTTCAAGACGCCAAAATTGCACTCTAGTTTTTTTTTGGGAATCAGTTAGCAGAATTTGTAGAAGGGGGAAGAGCTGTACAGGCCAGGTATAATTTATACATTTTCAAAAAAATAATCCTACAGTCCCCAAAGGGAGAGATTATTGTCATGGAATGACTCCCTCTACACGATATCCAATCCTCCTCACGCTGCATTTACTTCTCAGCAACTGTAAATGAGAAAAAAAAAGTTTAGTGCTCGCACCTCATACGCCAAAATGTCCAAGTTATTTACTACAGACCACCTTTGCAGCCTTTTAAGAGCCCAATTCTTAGACCACTCAGATAACTGCTAATAAAACATCTTTAGAATAAGAAATGACCCAATGCAAAGCGTTTAAGCAATGCTGTCTGTTACCAACACATTTACAGCACAATAAACTAAGTATCCACTCCTGATTGTCTTAGAATAAACATTATGAACACAAACCAATTATTACCCAGCTCCACTTCCTGTAGCTGTTCCTACTTTTCCAGGTCAGTGAGAGCTGTCTGGATACCACCTACCAGCTGCTGTGAAGTTTAAATTTCATTGTTTAGGAGGATGAAATGGGAACAAAACCCATGATTTGGCATGAATAATACACACATCCCCCAAGCTTTACCCGCACAGGGAAATAACAATTTAACATCTCTGTATTCCATTAGTGTTTCTAGAATAATCTGTTACATGGTGATCTCTGAATATAGAGGAGTACATCATGTTTGTACTGTACCAAAAGCTCTTCTCCAACCAAAAGTTCAGATACTTGGTATCTCTATTAATCCTCAAAAAAAAAGCCTAACCCATATTGCTACAGAGAAAAGTGACACCAACTATCTGAGTATTCATAAGCTCAGATCAAATTTAGACTTCACAGTTTGAGAAAGTTTTATTCCTTCCATAATGGCCAGGTTGTTCCAAAGACAATACAGGAAAGCTGGAATAAGTTGCAATCACTCTCCTAACCATAAGTGCTAAACTCTGTTTGGTCCTATAGCAATAATTAACATACTGACCTTAGAATTAAATGAAAGCTTTACAAACTGCTTAAGCATTCTGTAAGCATATTATGTGGGAGCTTTTATGTTTATTGGTTAAAACGGGGTATTAGCAGTAAAAAAATAGCTCACTATTAGCTAAGTCTTCTATTTAAATTCCCCAGGACCAGTGAAAGCGTTTCTGCAATGCAAAATGCAAGCTCACAACGTGGTCATTTACTGTTGATGGTATCAAATAGTGTAAATACTCCTGAAGAAGCATGGGACCGAATAGGCTGCCTTCAGTTAGAATTCCAGACAACATCAGAGCATGTGCAAGCTTGTGCTAAAGTAGGTGTCTCAAACTGGGTCAATCATACCTTCAGATGTCTCTATATTGGACAGCTGAGAGTGCTGCTTTGGCTACACAGCAATCTGTCTGAAGATTTATCTCACCATTTCAACATAAATTAAAAAATCCATCAATTGCCAGCTCCTTAGTCATTTGAGGTTAAAGTGCATATATCACTTCAACCTCTTAGTAAGTGACACTACTGGACATCACTAGGGATCCTAATTAGTATTACAGTCTGGTCTTCTTTAAATCAGAGAAAAAGCTTTGAAATGTCAGTCAGCTAATAAAAAAAGAAACGAATTGAAATGAGATCAACATAAGTTACTCTGGAGCCCTTAAAAAGAGAAGGGCCCAGGATTCATGCACAACACAATCACTACTGGAGTATTTTCAACCTGAAGATGCAGATACCCTTAACTAAAGGGAATACCTAACAGATATTTATACCAACACTCAAAAGTGAGCACTATGACAAGATAAGGCAGCAAAGCACTACTGTTAGGTGACCAACAGACCAACTATAATGCAGATGTTAATTAACTAGAGACACGTGGTTCTGTGAGCATCAAGCATATTAAGTACCAGACTACGTATAATTACTTCAGAGAGGAGACATTTTCAAGTAATCACTTATATTAAAAAACAGTTACTGTAATTGAAATTAGCTAGGGACCGTTACTGGATGAAGAGATACATTTTTTCTATTAAATGCTTCAAATTACTAACTACAAGTGCACTGTTTCATGTGTTAAGTATAGCAAATAAACATACACAAACAGGGTCATCTATTTCATCTGAATGATGAAAATAAACTGCCCACTCCCTTCCCAAACAGTAGCTATCAGCTGTGACTGGTAACTATCTCCAATTGTCTGTTTTGATATTTTGTTCAACACCAGCAGAAAACTCCAGAACTACCATTTTACAAACACCGGTTTGACAACAAAAGCCAACAGCAGCAGTGTAGTCAGAGAGATGTATATGTACTTTGTTCCTCCAACTACATTTAAAAATCCTACAAGACAAAACTTACACTTTGTCTTGCCGTCCTCCACCTCCACGCAGTGCAACTGGCTGGCTGTTTTGAGTGAATGCACCTCCACCACGAATTGCACTTGGATGAGTTGGAGAAGCTGCTGGATGCTGGCCAGGACGGATAGGCTTAGCTGGAGGAAGAGAAATATGATGTAAATATATACATCACAATTTCACCTCTGGTTGGGATACTACAAAATAAAGCATTAGTATATTCAAACAAGCTTGATAAAAATGTAATGTATATGGAATAAGAAAACACGTTTAGGAGATTGTATTCTGAGAACAGATTAGGATCAGCTAACACAAGTCCTGTAAAATAGACCAGGTTTTGCTTTCATTGTCCCTGTTAGAATTAAAGCTAGCAAAGCTTCTGACAATGATTACCTTTATATGTATTATCTGCCCCACCTAATGTATTTCCCTGTAAGAGTCCTATGTCTTGGCAAATAAGAACTAAGACGCACCACTAGACAATGTTTCATGAGGTTTTATGTTCCAGTAAGGACACATTATACCCTGCTGTATTTCCCACAACTACTTGATTGATAAGCAACTGATGACTCTTTAGTTAATCCACAGGTAACACTGCTTCATCAACTCCTTACCACCATAGGAGCAAGTTTTATTTTTTTTTACTGCATTCAGAGCCCATAGTTTTAACAGTTAAGCCACCAGCTGCATACACTTTGACAAGCAACTTATTTTCAATCAGTTTTGCACTACTCTTAATAGGGTGTGCACAACAGTATGACGTTACAAGATTGCACAGAAGTATTTCAAGGTGTAGTATCTCTCCTAAGGCATGCCCAGATTGACTAGAAATTTAAATATAACAGCCTTTATACTGTGGTAAGCTCACTAGAGAATTCCATTTTCTTCTTGGAGATGACTTGGGATAAAGATAACACAGGAAAGCACCTGTCTTCAACCACCTGAAGTAACCAAGAAAACCCTCCCCAAATGTAACTTCCATCAGCTCTTCGCAGACCTACAGAATGTGGATGAAGTTTAAATGCAAAGCTTAAATGCTGATGCAGCTGAAAAAAAGAGAAGCGTATTGATTACCAAAATCCTGACTCAGGACAACAAAGAGCCTAGAACCCATAGCTACTGCTACAATAATAATGAAATAGGTACAGTTAAGTCCTCCACAGATCACACACCCTCTTGGCCCTCAGCACTTCAAAGTGTAGTTGCAGGTAGAAGACCAAGAGAATACAACTGCCTTCTCACCATGCAGTAAGAAACATTATTAGCTGCTATAGGTTTCCATTCTTTTCCCCTAGGGAGGGCTATGGAGTGCTGTATGCTTTGGAACAAAGAACTGAAGAGACAATTGGGGATCTTAAGCTGTTAGTTGTGGTGTCTGTCTGCCCTTCTCCCACAAGATCCAGAGACAGCAAGACAGCCCCTCAACCATACTATACACTACCACGCACCCAAACTTAAGAGTCTATTAACCAGAACATAACTGATAGTAGAAAATCCATCCTGTATTCATGCACGCACTCTCAACTGGGGTTGAAAGATGCATGTGTGCACAAAGATTTTAAAAAAAAAAATCGTGAGAGAGATGAAGCCTTTTTGGGCAAGGGATTCTTTACTAACCAATTTGTGCAGAATGTCCTCTTCTGGCCATATTCTTGGATCTTACAGCTTCCTTTATACGATCTACTTCTTGCTGATACCGTTTGCGATCACGAGAAGCATTCTCTTTGGCTTCCTTCAGTGCAGACTCCAAAGCTTTAACTCTTTCAGCTGTAGCTCGAAGTCGCTTTTCCAGTTTAGGAAGCTCACAGCGAAGATCAGCATTATCACGTACCAGCTACAAAACCAGAATCCATTAGTTTCTTGGCATCTCCCTTCAGGGGGGGAGCTAACCAAGCACCTTCCTGCCCTGGAATAGGCAAAGCAGTAGGACTATGGTATTCGCTTAATGAACTATTAGATTAGCTACAAGCTTTAAATAAGATTGTCATCTGAAAATCAGTTACCGTGGAATAACATGCTGCTCAATGCAGGCACTGAAACCCTACGTTCTTTTTCAGAGTGAGACAGCAAGCATCCCCCAGACTGATACACTAACTCCAAATACTAATTCCGGTGCTCTTTAGTTCAAACACAGCTAGTTTGTTACATACAAAGTAGTTATTAATTCACTTTACAGGAAAGCATTAGTCTATTGTTTTATATCAAGACACACTCCAGATGTATAAGTACTTAATTATACCAGTTACTTTGTGACCAGTATACATTCAGCCACTTCTACAAGTGCACCTTAAGTAGTCTGGCTTTAATTAAAACTTCAAATTAAGCCTCATTGTACCTGTTTGTGAACCTTTGTAAGCTGTTCGAGATTATTCTCAAGGAAGGAGATCTTCTGTTTTTGTGCAGCACTGCCTCCTGTGTCATCCGAGTCAATCTCAGCACTCTGTAGTAACAAAGACACAGGCAGGGACAGAGTAGGCTAAGTACAAACTTTAACTTGCACGTTAAGGTCAACACAGAAAAATTCCAACACAAAGATCAATTCCTGATTTAGTTCTAAACTGAATTTGTGTAGCATTCTCAGAAGCACCAAGTTACCTTTTTCACTCTAGTAGCCAGATCTTGAACAAACAGCTTTCGAAGATTGTGAAGAGTCTGAAGTTCTTTGGCCTACAGACAAAGAATCACAAAATTAAACCAAACAAACTGACCACCAAATCAAACCAAAACCCCTGAAAGGAAAAGGGAAAAAAAAAAAAAGGAAGTATTGATATTTGCTTTGGAACATTTTCTGACTATCTTACCACAGTCTCTTCCAAACCCTTTAAATCTTGTCTTGCTTGTTCCCGTCTGTCCTGCATAACCCTAAAAGAGAATAAATTAATGCTGAAACAGCTGAGCAAAATTGGAAACATTAATCTTTTAGGAGACTAGAATAATAAAAAACACTGTATGGTACAAATGAAAAATGTTTTTTTCAGTTGAAGTCCTCAATTAACGATGTAACAAACAGATGATACCACACTCATGACAACCATGTGGGGTAGGAGTGGTGGAACTGCAGGAGGAAAAGAGGCTAGTACTTTTAATATTGAAGGAATACAAACAAGTACATTCAGATGCATAAATTTTAATTTCCTAGAACAGAACCAGAATCATTTAGGTTGGAAAAGACCTTAAGATCATCACATCCAATAGCTCACTTAACACTGCCAAGTCCAACAGTAAAACATGTCCTTGAATAACAACTCTGTGGAGAGATCTTATCCTACAAACATTCTTAGCTCTGACAAGCATCACGTGATAGATTTAAGGATTTTTTCCCTTTGTTTTGTTCTACCACCTCACCCCCAACATATTTGCCAAAGCTAGTATCATAAACAGTCTCCATTTACAGCAATATGACCTAAAAATTCTGACTTTACAGAGCTTCTGTCTTCTTATCTAATGTGAAAGCATTTACTGCACTGCTGATGTCATCTCTCAGAAAAAGGCAAAGCAATTACTAAGATGACAGGATGCAGGAAAGGAATTGGGACTTATTATGACTGGAGGTTGGAACAGGAAGGCCAGGGACTGCATGAAAATGAAGGGTTTCCTATTAAGTGGCCAAAATATTTCTTTTCCTCTTTTCTTTCCTCCAATTCACTAATACACTGTATGTAGGTACTCAATGAAGTATGCAACTATTTAATGTCAAGAATAAGACACTTAGAACCACCCAACTAGTTAAACCACACAGAAAAAGGGAATGGTTATAAGCCTCTTGCAGTCTTACAGCATGCAATACTTAGCTGCCAATTGAAAAGTCAATTACTCCAGGCTATAGGGTATTAATAAAGAAAAAGCCATGGCCTTTTTATCTTACATTATTTTACTTCCAACTGTAAATGTCAAGGCAGTGCAAAGGTTTTATAAAAGTTAAAGGCAGCTCTGAAGCCTCTCTCTTTAAGCATATCAAAGTGAGAGCGACATCATTACATCAGGTCACCAGCTTTAAAACAACAGGAGCATTTACCACACAAACCCACTGTGTGTGGGATTACTTACGTAAGTTCATGCAGTTTTCTACTTTTTTCCTGATCAGTTGCTTTCAACTTCTCATGCTCAACTCTAAGACGTTCCTGTTCAAGCATCATCTTCTGGTTTTGGCTGCACACAGAAAGTAAATATTACAGCAAATGAACCTGTCAGACACGACATTCAATAAAGCAACACAACTTAGAAAGGCATTGCTTGAGGTAATGCTTGCCGCTTCCTTCCCACCATACTGTGCTTCTGTACTCACACAGCGCAGAGACATTTAGTGCTAAGAAAACAGTGACAGTTACTTACTCTTGAAGTTCAGTGATAAGCTTTTCCTTTGCATCAACTTCATCTCTTAGGCTACTGATTTGTTTCTGATGTGTCTCACGATGACTCTGAATTTGCTGTTCCACAGCTTGCTGTTAGAAAAACCAGTATGTATTACATGTTTTAAGGATTTCCCATACCCCAGTTTGGATTAAAAACACAGCAAAATTAACTAACCTTGACTTCATTTGCAGTTTGAACCTTATTCAAGTGCTCTTTCTCCATCTCATGGACTTTTTCTAGTAGGGATAGAAGAGGGGAAAAAACCAAACACATTTCAGCTGGGTAATCAAGTGATCACAGGGAAGATCGCATTAATTCCCCCTTCACCCAAACTTGGAAAAAGTTCCCCCTCATCCCACAGATCAATTAAATCAGTAACATCTTTAATCCTGTCCATAGCAGTTTATCAAAGAGCAAAACCACTTTCTCATTGAGTAACGCCATGTTCCGCAGCAAAAGGTGACTCTAAAAGCTCTGCCCTTCAGTCTAAGGAAAATTTTTCATATGACTATATCCTTGAAATAGTGGTGGGTGGGGTGCAGGGAGGTAATTCCTACCCTGTGCTCGGAGTTGAACTAGTTCTTCATTCAGGGAATCCACAGACTCTTCCAGTTGCCTTTTTTTCTGTTCCACATTCTGAAGATATTCGGTCAATGACTTGATCTTGGCCTCGTGCTTATAGAATGGAAAGATTTGTTAACTTCTGAACTAGGTATCACACATCTGCATAAGCAATTTATACTTTTTTTTTTTCAAGATCAGGTTACACATTTAAAAATAGGTTCCAACTAAACTCTAGGAAGACTATGACAAGTAGATCTGTAAAAGTTATCCTGTAAGACAACGTCTTTATTCAGGATTGAATGAGTTCAAAAGAACATAAGCAGTACAGCGTAAAGAAACATTTACCTGCGAGATACGGAGCTGGCAGGCAGCCAACTCCTTTTCATTTTCTTCCATTTTCTTATTGCTTTCTGCTTGGGTGCCTTCTAATTGTTTGCAACGTTTCACCATTGTTTTTACTTCTGATTTCATTTTACTAATGTACAGTCTTGCAACTGTGAATTCTTCATCTATCATGCCAGTTCCCTCAGGCTGCTGAAAAGTGTGGAATGACACATTTAGAAAGCTCAGATAATGAAACAGAATTTTAAATGAGCTGGAGCAACTTAATGCCCAACACACATTCCTCTACTTCAACTGAGCATTTACAGATCAAAATGTAACTTCCAAGTTTTCCAACCCATTATTTAGAAGCTTGCACAAACACAGTAAGTCACTAGAAGATGGAAGCGTCGTGCACTGTAGATTTCTAACACTGCTTACATTCTTGTTCTAGAGTGATTTTCTAGATCTCTCATTTCCATTCCTCATTCCATTATTAATAAATAATGTCTTGATTGCCATTGCAGGTCAGCGTTGATTTCCAAGACAATGCTGTTGTCATGGCCATTTCTTATGGCAGTTTAACACTGTGAGTGAAAACCCTACTTCTTCAGTTAAAAAAGTCATGCCCTTTTTTCCTTGGTTTTACATATCCAAATTCTATTTGGGACCCGAAAAGTCACTGCACAAGCGAAAGACAAGCTTATGCCCAAATTACGAATATACGTGAGGCTTTCTATAGAGAATATTTTTACCATACTAAGAAAACTGACCCCACCTCTCCACAATGTATGTATGTATGTACACATATGTAGGTGCCTCTCCACAATGTATGTGTGCAATACACAGCATTAGAAGTTGCACAGAATAATTCTTACCTTGACATCATTATTTCCTACTGCGATTCCAATCTCTGCAAGATCTTTTAGTAAGGAGGCCATCATCTCTGTCGCTCGTTTCTTCTGATGGTTGGTCATTTCTTTAAGTTTCTGAAGCTCAGCATCTATACTGGCTAGAGTGACCTACAGTAAAAGCAAAGAGACACTTGTTCTTTAGAACTAGTTTCACATTTAGATACAGCAACATGTGGTATCTCTACTGAAATGTCCCATTTTTATGTCTAAAACCAGACTGGTATCAACCTATGTGAATACCCCATATAGTTAAAGTTTAGAAGTCCTAGAGTAATAGTAAGAAATGTGAAGTACTGGGGACAGAGGCCTTCAGCTCACAAAATATGTTTCAACTCTACAACAAAATTCACATCAGCATTCAGAGTTATATATGGTTAAATACTGCAGAGGATTGCATTCATAGGAAAAGGTACACAGATAAGCACAACACTTTTCACAGTATTTTGAGTAAGGAAAATAATTTCATCTTTACCTGCAGATTTCTTAACTCTTTCCTACTTGCACATCTAAAAGTGGTACCCAGTTCCAAGCTCTAGAGCAGTTTTTCAGCTAGTTTGAGCTGTTGTGGTTAATAGCTGCAGCTCAGCAGTTCTCTGCTGTTCTCCAGTTTAAAATAATGCCAAGAGCTTCACAGCTGTAGTTTCAGCCAAAGGATGGTTACCACATGGGTTCGGTGTCACAGACTTGAGTACTGACTATCACACTGCTACATCTCAGAACACTTGCTGCGTTCTTGTGGACCGAGTTATTCATGACACCAAATGACATTACTAGAATCACTTGATTAGTTATAAGGTAATTAAAAAAGCAAAGCAAACAAAACACCGAAATCTCATACTTGAAAGTCATACATACAGCTAGCCTACTCCACCAAATTTTACATGCTGCTTGTAATAGGGAGACCAGAGATCATCTGACTTCCATCCAATCTTAAAGTGATGCAAGTTACCAGTAAAGATTAAACATCTAAGTATTCTGAGCTGGGCTTCATGATTCTGTGAACATCAATTTTATTGCCAGTCACATATCTAGTCAAATCTCAGTAACTGAAAGCCACTTTCACTAGGAGATCTGGTCCCATTCAGTTATGATCTTCAAGAACAGAGAGAAGCAAGACTGGCACTATCACATATTCTGTCTGCAATGTCAGCAAACAAGCTGATCCTGTCCACTACTCAGAATTTTAGGATAGCAGGTAGAGTATTAACTGTTTATATAACTGATTGATTGAAGTCTGCCACATAATTGGCTACCAAAACTGTCAGTCAATTCAGAAAGTACACAGGTATGTGAGGATGCACATGGCACTCATCCTGTGGGACCAATGCTGCATCTGTATTTAACCAAGGCAATTTTTTGGAACATGTCCTCAGCGTTCAGGACCACTCCTTTCAGAAAGTAAAATCAACGGCCTGTTTTTGAAAGCGAAGATAAGTCAGATTTTGTGTGTCATAAATACACATTCCTTGAAGGAAAAGCTGTAGGATGCCCACTGCAATTTCAAGATTGGAAGGAGCAGATTCTTGAGGGGATTACCCCAACTGCACCAGAAAGACAAACAAAATTGAGTCAAGTGATCAGCATGCAATGAAAGTGTTAATTCTGGATACCAAGGATTTCTCAGAATTCTATTTGGACATAAAATGCCATAGGTGCTACAAAGATGAGAGCTATCAAGATTAATATTCACTGTGCATTTTTATGAAGCTTAGTATTTCTAGAAAATCATCCTCTGCTACAACTGAAGAGTTTTGGACTTAAGCTCCCATTTCCTTTTGTGAAATACCTTTACATGACTTTAAACAAGAAATACAGGTAAAGCAAGAACAGCTACACTGAAGACTGTCAGTAACTTCTCAATTTCATACCGATTTCTGATTGAGTTCATCACTAAGGAGTTCATATTCCTTTGCCTTGTCTTCTACTTCCTGAGACTTCTGATCATAATTGACAGCTAATTCTTCAAGGGCTTGTAGCACCTCTTTCACTTCCTCTTTAGAAGCATCATTTTCGGCCTGAAGGCGATTCAATTCTGCCTGCTGGTTGTCTTGGTCCCGTCTGGTTGATGCTAGAAGCTGCAAGGTTGACAGAGATTTATTTAAAATTGCAACAAGAAATAATCACAAAGAAAATTCTGTGTACAAGTTGAATCTTATCAAAAGCTTTTACCTACTACAATAGCTTGTTCCTATATTTTTTGTGTCTAGCATCATGCAATAAGGATGCTGAGGACAGGTACAATGTAAATATAATGAGCAATTACATTTATCATCTATATCCATAGTTCTTTAGCTTTTAAAGACTTTTTAAAATGGAAGTGATTACAAATCAAGACACATAACAGCAGCAACTGGAAATGCCCGTGGAATATTCCAAGTTCTTAAAAAAGCCAATTTCAGCCAGTAGTCTGAAACTGTCACAGGCCATCAACTAAACTTCCAGCATTTTAACATTGTTGGCTGCTGAGGAATAACTAGACAAAGATAACAGTTGCTTAAGAGGCAGATTTATTTAAGTAAGATTAAACAGTAGCTCAAACTTCCTGAGTCCTCGACCTGTTTCCTTCTTGGCACACAGGCAAGCATTTTTTTTTAAATCATTGCACTACACAATTATTTTCTCTAACGCCTCAGCTAAATTAAATTGTTAATTTCATTAATAACAGGTATTTTCTTAAATTAAGTAAGTTACATCACTGGCAACATATGCATAACAACTGTTTGAATATTCTAGCAAGTATGGTCTGAATAAATGCACAGATACTTCCTTTTTAATTATGGGTCATTAGTTTTCCCTCTTCCCCCTTCTCTCTGTACAGAAACTGACCAAAAGTAAACATTAAAGCAGAAATCTTACAGTAAATCATGGTATCTTCAGTTCTGACAGACTACCAACTTTGCATGGGAAAGACAACTGCCAATGTCTCTGCATAAAATGTTTCAATTCCATCATCCTTGATTGATACTTAAGGTTCAAATAAACTAGTTTATCCACCAGCATAGTGTAAGGGGGAGGAATGAACAGGCAGAACATTTAGATAAGGAATAAAAGAGAAGTATTGTACAGTAAGGCATCATTCTACTCCCTGGTCATAAACCATGACAAATTCAGAATGTCTCAAATTTCTTTAAAGGAAAGACAAAGGGAATGGAATAAAGATGCAAGAACAAAACTCACCTCCTCCTGATCTAACATTTGTGTTTTCAGTTTTTCTACTAGTTGGCTCTGCTGATTAATTTCTTCATCCTGCAGTTGAAGTAAGATGGTTCAATAAATTGATAAATACCACTCAAGGAAAATAAATCTAAGAGATAGTACATGTTAGGTGTCTAACTTTTCCATATTCTGACACAATTATACGACTAAATGCAATGAAAGTTTCAAAATAATCCAATTTATGTCACTGGCTGATCCATTAGACACTTAATCTGGCATCACAGTTGCCATCGCCAAGCCAGTGGAAGAGAAGGTCATGAGTAGTAGTCAGCATGGATTCACCAAGGGGAGATCATGCTTGACCAATCTCATAGCCTTCTATAATGTCATCACCGGCTGGGTAGATGGAAGGAGAGCAGTGGATGTCATCTTCCTTGACCTCAGCAAGGCTTTCGATACTGTCTCCCATGAGATCCTGATAACAAAGCTGAGAGAGTATGGGATAGATGAGTGGACAGTGAGGTGGGTTGAGAACTGGCTGTCGGACTGAGCCCAGAGGGTTGTGATCGGTGGAGCAGTCGGACTGGAGGCCTGTGACTAGTGGTGTTCCCCAGGGCTCAGTGTTGGGTCCAGTCCTGTTCAATATCTTCACTGACGACCTTGATGAGGGAATAGCATCCACCCTCAGCAAGTGCCGATGATACAAAGCTGGGAGGGGTGGCTGACACGCAGGAACACTGCGCTGCCATCCAGAGAGACCTGGACAGGCTGGAAAGCTGGGCAGGGAGAAACCTAATGAAGTTCAACAAAAGCAGGTGTAAAGTCTTGCACCCGGGGGAGGAATAGCCACATGTATCAGTACAGGCTGGGGGATGACCTGCTGGAGAAGAGCTCTGTGGAGAAGGACCTGGGGGGCCTGGTGGATGACAGGCTGGCTATGAGCCAGCAGTGTGGCCTGGTGGCTAAGAGAGCCAATGGGATCCTGGGGGCCATCAGGAGGAGTGTGGCCAGCAGGTCTAAGGAGGTGATCCTCCCCCTCTACTCTGCCCTGCTCAGGCCCCACCTGGAGTATTGTGTCCAGTTCTGGGCTCCCTGGTGCAAGAAACACAGGGATCTCCTTGAGAGAGTCCAAAGAAGGGCTACGAAGATGATTAAGGGCCTGGAGCATCTCCCCTATGAGGAGAGGCTGAATAAGCTGGGACTGTTCAGTCTAGAGAAAAGAAGATTAAGGGGAGACCTAATTGGTGTTTACAACTATCTTAAGCTTGGGATGCAGGGCAAGTTAGCCAGCCCCTTTTCAGTGGTTTGTGGAGACAGGACAAGGGGGAATGGGTGCAAGTTGGAGCAGAGGAAGTTCCGCACCAACATGCGGAAAAGCTTTTTCACAGTGAGGGTGACAGAGCCCTGGGACAGGCTGCCCAGGGAGGTGGTGGAGTCTCCTTCTCTGGAGATATTCAAGACCCATCTGGACGCCTATCTGTGCAGTATGAGCTGGGGAGCTGCTTTGGCAGGGGGGTTGGACCCGGTGATCTCTTGAGGTCCCTTCCAACCCATACAATTCTGTGATTTATGCCTAAAATACCATGCTTCAGAGACAAAACCCTTATAACTTATGCTTTTTCAAGTCTTCTCCAGGTAGTTCTAACTTCCAAGAAACAATGAGGAATTAAGGGGCTTTTTTCTCCAAATGTAGTACTACTACTACTTAAATTTAAAATTATGTTCAAGTAAAATACACGTAACATGGAAGGAAAACACTTCAGATGACTAATTTTCTTACTTTCTCATTGTTTTCCTCCTTCTGATACAGTATGATTCTAAACAATCAGCTAGGAATGTTTTACATCCAGACAGCAGAAATACCCTTCAAGGTTCTCATTAACTTTTCCTTCCTAACTTTAATTTCTGTTTTCTATATACTAAGACTTTTGTTTTCTGAAACCTCTAAAATGTCCTGAAAAGGAGGGAGCGCAACAAAGAAAGGATGCTCACTTAGCACCAGATAAGGCAGTTTTGATTTCTCTTAATCCAAGCTTCAGAATTAGAGTAAGCACTCCCCGCAAACATTTAAACAAGCTGTACTAACAAATGAAGACTGGCAAATTAAACATTATGTAATACAGTTCAAGAGGTCTTAGATTAAACAAGAACAGCATACCTTGTCATCCAGTTGTTTGTACAGTTTGGCAATTTCTTCCTCACATTTTCTTCTCTCAGCATCGGTGAAATTACCAGTTACTCCAATGGTGGTTGCTGGTTTATCATTAATGACAGTAATATCCTTGTCCACTGCAAAAGCTTCCAAGTTGGCTTTCTCCTTGTCAAACTGTTCATCAACTGGCACAGTTTCCCCTTAAAGAAAAGGATATACTTATTTTTAGTACAGTCAGCCATGAAGTATCTTCCACAGGCGTTGCTTTGGGAAGTATTCCACACTCCCTACTAACAGTACTCCTCCACTGTTAATAAGCAATCAAGTTTACAGGATTATATATAAAACCCTCTAGCGTTACATCTGAACCATCTTCTGCTTACCACAGAATATTGTATTTCACCCAGTTATTCTATGAGCTCCAAATGTCACAAACTGCATGTTCTAGAAATGCACTTAAATGGCCCTGAAGATAGAAAATACTTTCTTTTCCCTTGGCAGTCTGTTTTGCTAGGTAGCCTCTTTTAAATAATTTTGCTTCTAATTTAACATATTTTTTTAGTTATCCTTTTATGTTCATTAAGCCTTTCCCAATGAGAGTACTTCTCAAACTTCATATGGCGAAGATACCACATGCTGTAATCAAGGTACTTCTTTGGTAAACTAAATTCCTTAGTGTCTTATTACAAAAGATTTCATGCAGTCCTTGGATGGTACTGGGCTCTTTCCAACACTCCAGTATCTTGTGTCAATATTCTGGAGGAGCTATACTTAACATTTCAGGTGTGGTTCTCATACCATCTCAATTTTCTCAGATTCACACCAGGATGCGGTGTACTTGTCTACGAAATTGCAAAGTCATCTTGTGTAGCTGCCAAACTCCAGAACACATCTGTAAGTATGACCTATGTTCCTCCTTTCCTGAATTTAAGGCTTCATTTTTAACTTGCATTTTGTCAGACAATAGATAAGAAACGTCTGTACTGTCAGCAATCTGGGTTTTGAGCAGGTTTTTGCCTACTAACATGTCTGAGCTATAAACAAAGATAGAATCTCGTGATTCAGACCAACCAGTTTGCATTAGAAAACCAGAGAGAGGAAATTTTACTCAGTGTCTTCATTTACAGCTAACACTATTTCTTCTCCCTCAAAATAAAATTTTTTGACTGTACATAACTCTACTTCTGTAGTAAACAATGTGTTGGAGAACATAATACCATTACTCTTCTAGACATTTTTGCCATTATGTGACTATTAGAAGTTGTTCCAGTTGCAATAAAGAAATAGAAGTTCCATTGCCATCTTACTCTCCTAGCTTTAATATTCTGACTGCTGTCTTGCCTAGTGCTCCCAGCTACTTTTGGCATCCTGAACACTAATTCAGTCTGCAGTCTTGTTTAACATTTGCAGGACAAAAATATGACTGCTTCTCACCGTTCCGCCATCTGTTGAGTTCATTTTCCAGCCACTGTATGGTGTTACGCAGAGTCTTGTTCTTCTCCTTTTCCTTCTCATACTTTTTCTTCCATTGCTCTGCAGTGAGCTCCACATTGACACAGACAGTGTTCTTAATGGTCTTTGCTCTACATAGAAAGAGCAAAACACACTGAAACTTTTTTTAAAGAATTAAATGTTCTTCAATAAAATTTCTCTGTGTCACTGGAGAAGCTGTAAACATTGCCGACCTCTTCCAAAAGCTTATTTCTACTCCTCACCAACTCAGTATTCTTTCAATGGGACTGATGACGGACAGAGCAACACAATAAACTTTGGGAAGGCTTAAAAAGCTCAAGCTGGTTGAGCTGGGAAAAGTCAGTTGCATACTTTCACCTGAAGGAAACTGAGTCAGGAGAGTGCATAGCTTTGAAAAAGGGTAGCATTCACCATACCCAGGAAAAGTTTCACCAATGGAGAGGGTAACACTTTGAAGGTCTTACTTAAAGAGCCCATTTCAACTTAAAACCGCAGTTGTTGAATCTCCATTCACAAAAGGTGTACAAGCTATGAAGTTCAGATTGATTGTCAGCATTCACTTAAGTGAATCTCACCTGAACAGATTAGTTTTGGAGATGAACTACAGGCACTAACAGTGCATCTTCATGAAATTAATGCATAGTTTAATTTAATGCTGTACCTCACCCAAGTAATTCCTCTACAATGCCTTCTAATCCCACATATCCTTGAAGTATTAATTACCTTCCAAGACTGTCCACTACAAGTACACACTGTGTGTGATGTGTACTTTCTGGAAATACACTAGAATATACTAGAAATGTCTTCAAGATCCTGTCCAGTTTAAGGATTTTTATATAGCTAAGATAGGTCACTTAGCCACATGTGCACCAAAGAATTATGGAAAGGGAACATTCTAATTGTTTCAGGAATCTTTAGACAGTTACTTTTTAATTTCTCATTCTGCATTTGTTTCCAAGCACAGTTAGAGCAAAACACTTGTCATTTACTTACCTTTGGCCAAAGAGAAGGGTAGATTTAGTTTCAGATTCATTGTATGAAGATGGAGAACAGCAAATAACAATAGTGGTTCTGCAGTTACCCCCTAGTGAATCTTGAAGGATTCTGGTCATTTTGCTATCACGATATGGAACATAAGTCTAGCAAGAAAATAGTTAAGCAAATCAGTCACTTCTTTCAGACATTTAGTTTTTTGAAATACAGGTTATGCTTTTGCTAGGTATTAGCTCACTAGAAAGACATTAAATTCTACTCCAATTCATAAAATGTGAGACCAAACATGCTAGATACTAGATGACAAAACCTCTGGAGTAAGAAAACTGTCGCTACGATGTTTAGGTCCCTCAACACTACATGTCACTTTAGTCTTTTACTGTATTGGCACTGATGATTAATAACGACCATTTGCAATGCACTGATGCAATAGAAGACTCCATGCATGAATAAAGAATTTCTGCATAATATCACATTCAGATATGCAAACCTTCAACCTTGAAGTATAAAAACACAAAAGAGAACTTACGCTGCTTTCAGCCAAAGCTGAGATGACATTTCCAAGAGCAGACAAAGACTTGTTGATGTTCTTAGCCTCATCCAGCACAGCACCTTCTGCTCCAGTTTTACTAACCTATGCAATATTTTAGTAAATTACAAAATGCATCTTCAAAAAAACCAAACAAACAACCCTCACACATTTAATGTAAAACGTAATTTTCTTGGTTTTAAATCAGTTTTCCTGACTTTGAAGTACTCATAAACAATTTGGATTAGAATAAACAAACTCCTCCTCAGTCTTCTCCTAACTGCCCAATTTTTCACACAAAACTCAATGTTTGAAGATGTTTCTGATTTTTAAATGAAACATCTTCCATGTAAAGTACACCTTTTTATAGAACATAAATGTACAGTTAAAAACTTAGATAAACAATTTCAAAAGTTGTTTGAAGTTTGTAACAAAGTTTGAACTCTTTAAAGTAAAAGGAAATAAGTGCTACAAAAAGTTTCACATTATCAAAGCAACCAAGAGTTATAACTTTGTCTTAAGAACACGTATACAGTTTTTCCAGAGGTAATCCTTAAAACAAAGCCCAACAATAAAAACAAACAAAAAGCCAACCAACATACAAAGAAACTCCACAACAACAAAAAAGCCCAATCAAACCCCAAACAAATCATGTATTACCACTCTCCCACACACATCCCCTCCAGGAAAATACAATAGTCTATATTAGTAAGAATTCATAACAACAGATTTTAGAGGCTGAATCACACCTACATGAGTGCTCTAGAACTCAAGTGGATATGAGCAAATATGTAGGGGGGGGAAAAAAAAAATCTACACCATTAAGTCTTCTACCTCAAGGGATGAATTTGACTTCTGTGATTCCCCCTTTATTATTCTTCTCACCAAGCTGTGATCATGACTACAATTAAGCAATTTTATTTGCATATATTTAAACCAACCCAAGACATGGCATCAAGACACTCATGTACTCCCAAAAAGCCTGGGAGAATTGCAAGAGCAAAGTTTGGAGGAAAAAACAAACAAATAGTGAAAGGAACAAAATTACAGTGCAAGGAGAACTGCAGCCCAGCCTTTAACTTTGTTCTCACTTTAATGCTTCATCTCATTCTCATGGAAAAAAACCACTAAAAACACAGGATCAAGGACAACAATAAGGCCATAGAACAATAACATGAGGAAAGACAACAGCAAGCAGAAAGGATTGAAAAAGATGGGGATTATTCCAGAGCAAAGATGAAAGATCAAATCCAGCTCTTAAAAGACTAAATAACTGATACAGTACAAGCAAAATGTTACATGCTTCCTTCCTTGCTTTAAGCCACCAACACAGGAAAGTAAGCTGTCATTTTATACAGTGTTAATCAGGATTTCACATTAAGAAACTTCATACTATTGAAAAAAATTCAGGTATTTCACATCCATAAAATTTTTATTCAAGTACCTGGCTACCCAATGCACCTGTAGACTTCTTTGCACTCTCAGCTATTAAGACCGAACTCTATTTCCTCACCCTATTCCATATTTACAAACCCTCACTGCAGAAACGCAGATCAGCTTAAACAAGTAGTGTCTGATAGCCAACCCTGACTAGGACATTTCAAAGTCAAAATTAATACATTTCAGAGATGACAACTGATCAGTAATACAATCAAAGATTCTACATTGATGTAAGGAGTAAATGGAACTTTTCAGAGCAGAAAAAGAAATTTAGAATTACCTTTTCACTACCTGCCAAGTCCACAAGGTAAAGTTTTCCACTTAGTTTCTGTTCTGTCTGAGTATTCTCTTGTTTTACATTAATGAGAAAAATACTATGACTTCGGGAGCTGTGTTCATTCATATCTGTAATCCAAAATATAAATTGTCAAAAATATTTGTACAACCAAAAGAATTTAAAACAGCATCTTCTCACAGTGAAGCAGCAGATCTAAAGCTAATGAAACTAGATAGAGTAGTATCTCAACAGCAATAAAACTAGAGGCAGCAAACCCAACAGTATCGTCTATTTGAGTAACAAAGATGCAGTCTGCCTTGGGCTTCTATTAATACCACATAAGCTCATTGATAAGATTTGCTAGCATGTCAGCTATGGCTATCACTCAATTTACTTTATTAGAACAGAAAATACATTGACATTCTGATACCAGATTATAGTTTTGGATTGTTGTTTTTTTTGGTAGGTTTACAGCATATAACATTTTATCCTTTTGTGAAAATTTGAACTAGATGGCCATAACCTCTCACCCCTTTCTGGTTTAAATGCTAACTGCTCCCTCTGCTGTGAAACATGCAGACTAAACAGGATTTAGTGAACTTACAGATTAATTTTAATTCATTAACAACATTTAAGCTGATGGCAATCTGAATCCGAATGTCAGCCTATTCTTCCTTTTAACCATAAATCCCTCTCAGACCTAAAAGGACAAGCTTATTGATGCCACAAGCAGCTCAGCATAGAATAACACTATCCTTCTATCCAAACTTCTGCTATTTCTCCATTACTTAGTCTGTCCCTCACTTCAGAGCCTTACTACCTAGGAGCAATGAATCATTCACTAAGAGAAACATCATATTTTCACATTTACAATCCTTGAGCAAATAACTGAGAAGAAAAATGTTTTATTTTCTTAATGACTGTATATTCTTTCTTTTTCTGAATAAAGAACCAGACACAGAAGATTGTGAAACTCGTCCACAAACTGTCTCTCAAAGATTCCTGACAGCCACATCAGTTGATAAGAACTGAAGTATTATTTTGCTTAGACCTCATTTTTCCCTGTCTTCTTTTTTTAAATTTTTTTTATACCCTCTGTCACTTCCCAATCCTGCTTCTTGTGGGAATTCAGAGATCCATGACATGGCACCTTGCAACTCAGCTGCGTGCCACAGGCCAAAAGTCTTAGGACAGTGGGATGCTGCTTAAACCCACAGCATGTCTGAGTATCTGCTCTGGCCAGCTTTTCTTAGAACATGCAACAGAATGGCCAACTGAAGACAAGCCACGGTGCCTTACTTAGTTTCATGGGTTAACCAAAACAAATGCCACAACCCAGATTTCCCATGACTCCTGATGCAGAGCTATACCTTTTCCTCCAATAATTCAAAGCTCCTCATTGATCCTTACTTAGACTTAGATTAAAAGAGTAATAACACGTAACAAGAAATTAAATACTTGTGTCTGAAAGGAATGCTGAAACTGCTCAAGCTAGAGCCTTTCAAAAGCCTGAATTATTTAGCTCACTATTTTAGCTTACCTATCTCTTAAGTTATACCAGAAACACATCAATAAAGCACTAAGGGAGGAAAAAAAGATAATACTTACTTGTAACTGCTACATGTCGGTTTGATTTTCCTTCATCTATAGTATCCATAACTTCTTCTGGACTACATACAAAACGCTCTGTACAACCCTTAAAAAAAAAAAGCCCATCACATCACACACAGACAAGGCAAAAGTAAGTGGGGTACACTAGAGGTGCAAGATGTAAAAGTATCAGACTGATGCTCACCTTTACATAGGGAACTCTATTTTTGTCCTCATGAACAGAAAGATTGGTCTTTGAAACTGGAAGAAAAAAAGTTCTAAAGCTAAGGTATATGGTATCTTTGCAAAATTAATGAGCTATGTTTTTTCTCAGCAACACTTTATAAAAAATTAATATGCATGAAATCACCATTACTATAGTTTTAGTATTGTTATCTACATTACCTCCATGCTTTCTCATTTTGATGTACCCATATAATTTATAGGCTATTAGCATACTGCATACCTATCTTGGTATCTTGAGAAGGGTTTTTTTTAGTATCTCTCTACAGAACAATTTTTTTTCTATGTTCAATATAAATAAAATGCTTACCATCCAAAAGGTCCCTTATTTTATCCAAGTATATTTCAAAATATGACACCTAGAAGTGGGAAAACAGAATAAGGAAACAGCATCAGAAAGGCAAAATGCTTTGCTTTTTCATCAGAAGGATCCAGCAGGATGCTTACGACCTATCATTTTGCCACATACCACATCTAGCTCATGTCCCTAAGGCTCAACCCAAATACACCTTTAAGAAACTACTTTGATCAAAAGCTTCAATCACTATCAGCACTGCCATAGTTTATCAGGATAGCTACCATCAATGTTTAATGGAAACAAGATTAAAGTGTTAACATAATTCTTCTTTAAGAGTAGTCACTTACTTCAGAAATAACTCACACTTAGATTTTTCAAGTTACAGGCATTTGAAACAGACATAGAACATTCATTTAACCATAGACTACTTCCATTTTTAATAAAGATTAAGTAACAATGAAGACAAGTTTACCTTAATATGAAACTCAAGATTCTCATCCATGGAGTAAATATAATTAAAAATATCTTGCACTATTCTTGGAATAATACCCATTCCATCCGGGTCATGAAGCTTCCCCTTAGTAGAGAAAAGAAACCAAAAAAAAAATTAAACATTCATACTGAATCCAACATCACAAACAGTATCTGAAGGCAAAACCCAAACAGTTAGACAAATTAAGTTTTGAAATACTGACAGGTACAATGCACTATTTTATCTATAAAGGAAAGTCTTCATCAGTTTATGGCCAGCATTTGCCAGGATTAAGAAGAACAATCACAGAAATTTCCCAAACTTCTAAAAGTGAAAATGTACTATCAATATTATTACTTTGGCAATTATCACATTTTTTCAGCCCTCAGTAGTAGAATGAGAAATATTCTCAGTCCCAAAAAACCATTTTGGGTATCAAAACGTTGCAATGGAAAAGTTAAAATTGTAAGATGAAAACAAGCAGGCATCTTCTACAAAAATAAGACTACTATGATGAAAAGAAGTGACAGAGGCATTAAAAGGAAAAGTATTTTAAGATTTCTTACTTCCATAGTGTGTGTCTTTCCAGATGATGTTTGCCCATAAGCAAATATTGTACCATTGTATCCCTCAAGTACATCTAAAGGGAAAGAACATTTTCATTAGGGTTCATTTTCTTCTGCTAAAGGAAAGACAAATAAAATAGAACGCAAGCAGGCAGTTCCCAAGAAGTTCAGCAAGTAAAAATCACTCAATGTTTGGGAACTCTGTGCTAGAGTTGGGGGGGTTTTAATGCGTTGAGTTGGTTTAAATGCATTAAGTCATCATCCACCACATTCTAGAAGTTTCCTGTATTAGAAGCATCTGTTCTTTCAACCAGAAGAATTCAGACTTCAGGGTCAGGAAGAAAAAGGGAATCAATACAAGCACCAGGTTGAACAGACAGCCTGGTAGCTCAGAAGAAACCACCGCAGGAGTCTGCCTTCAGTGAAGTTGAACTGTCTGATTGCAAAGACAATGGGCTATGCTGTAAGTTTCAAGCATCTTATTCTTTGGCCACAAGCTTGTATTCAAACTGTGACACAACCAACCCAAGTTTTAAATTGAGGGGTGAGGGGCTGGTGGGTTGGTTTGTTTACAAGACAGTTACTGTAGAATCACATTCTGCAAGCAAGCCTTATTTTCCAAAAACAAGCATGAGATACTCCAAATGGGGAAGCCTTTACCACCCCATTGTACCCGCAATCCATTTTTATCACCACTGGAGCTCATTTGCCACATGATGTAGCACAGCCTAGAAACCCTGAACAGAAAAACAGAGATCAGATTTTTACATGAAGGAAAGGGGCAACATTGCAGTTCATAGTTACCTCCAATTTTTAAGGAGCAAACTCCTGATCCAACCCTGATTTCTATTTAACTAATTAAAAGGTTAAATACTTGCAGCAGCATGGATTTTAGAACACAATTTGCTTTCCTAAGAGCAAAACACCCCTACAGTTACCCCATTTTCTCATCACTTATAACTGGTATTTCATGGAAAGGTTTGTTAAAGTTGCTTTGAAATTTGTATTACTTGGAATTTAATACCAATCTCCTCAAGAAATGAGGCGACTGCATTTTCAGGAAATTAGTTAATTGCTTACTACAACAACTTACTCTGTTGTAACCTTTGTGATAAGACTTGATTTGCTGACAAGTTTCTCCAAACTATACAGCCTGGGTATGCACAGCAATAACTCACATAAGCTTTTTCATTATGAAGCTAAAATACACATTTTTAAAAATCCCCTTTAAACTAACAACCTCAGAAGAAATATCTGTAGCATTCCACAAGTTTCCTTTCCTCATATTCCTCCAAACAAGCTAACGCAATTATAGGATGTTTTCACCAACAAGTCTGAGATAAAAACCTAAACCTATACATGGGAGTTATTTTTGTTATTTTGGGAGGTTTTTTTAAAACCAACTTTTGCAGAGAACTGCAAAAAAATCCAAACTCAAAATGACAGGCAATGTTATCAAATATTGAAATTGACTGAAACAGCAGGTTAAGCACTGACATAATTTATCACCTCAACTACAGGATGACTTTATACTGCTATGAACTATGGTGGCTTTTATTAAACATTCAGAAGGTAAAAGGGAACCTCAACAGATCAGTTTTTAACACTGAAATCCACATGAATGAGACTTCTTATTGTTAAAGCTGCTGTTCCACCTTACCTTTGACAATCTTTTTAGCACAGTCGTTGTATACTTGCTCCTGTGATGTGTTTGACTGGAATACACGGTCAAATATATATGGCTTGGACTGGAAAAGAAAGAGACACCAAAGAGCTATTTTTAAAAAAACAGATATTGAAGTAGAGGTGGAAGGTGTTTGTTCATATAATTTAGAAGTTGCCTATACTGTCTCAGCCCAATCTTTTGTTTTATTTTAAGCACTTGAAGACTGAAATAAAGCTTGTATAGTGTTGTCTAAATCTACACATCTGCCTGTAAGTAAAACTGTGAATTAAATATATTTGGTTTCAAAGTGCAACGTTAATAGTTCTCCAAAACTACCCTGCCACATGACCTCAATTTACTTGATTTACAAGGTAAACCAATGCTTCACCTGTGCATCTGAGAATACCTTATTCTTTTCTCTTCTGGTAGCAGGTTTACTCTGGTAAACCCAAATTATTAAAACCAGCTTGTACCACATCACACAGAGTATCTATCTTGGTAATATTTGTTAAAATCCTCAAAACAAAAAGAAACACTCAGATTACCTGCAGTCAACACAAGTACTACTTTCCCATACATGACATCCTTAAAATAAAGCTTGTAATAGGAAAAGGCCACTTTGGAGGAAGAAAACCTTTCTCTGAAGACTATTTTTGAAAGACACTAAGAGGAAGCTCTGACACAGCTTTTTGAAAGGAACAGTAGATACTGCTTTGTTCTAAAGAAGATATTGTCATTACGTGGTTCTAAGCAGCTGATAATCCATTAGGATATGAACTATTAAGTTCATTTCAAAAGTCCAAATTTTTGCAGCATTTCCAGAGCTTGACTTAGTAGGCAGCCAAGCAAATAGGCAAAGTTTACAAAAGAACTCTGTCAGTTACCATGGCTAAAGTCACTGCAACTGTTAAGTGCTCTATTTTGTCTAAATTTAACTCATTATCATACTTCCCCAAGGATATTCTGGGACTGCCTCCCTGGCAAAGAAGCAAGTGTAACATCCATCTTTCAACCACCCACTATATCCCTTCCCCAGTCTGACCTTCTAGTTGTCCTTCAGTAACATCTAGCATAACACCAAACAAAGCTTTTTGGTTTCAACACTTATCTGCAGAGGTTTGAATTCACGTGGATGAACTCCCTCTCGGAAAAAGTAATTACAGTGCTCACTGTGTGAAGACACTCAAGAAACCACAACTCAGTAGGCAGAAACTATCCCTAAGGTGCTGAAGTTTGTCAGAACATTTGTTTCACAGCAGGGAAGTCACAAGCTGTCTCGATTACTCATGTTAGCTTCAAACACACCTCAAATTCATGTGTTCTACAGGTAGAATTGAGGCCATTATATACATCTGAAGGCAAACAACTAACAAGTTCAAGTAACACTAAGGTAAGGGTAAGAAAATGAAGACTGAGAACATCTTACCCAAAGAGGTAACTCTAGAAAGATGACACTAGTTAAACATTTATACTTTTCTGTACCACTAGCAGCTGTAGTTTCAAAAAGCCTCCAAATTCCCAAATACCAATCAGCTATACTATACACCACAAGCTATTGACATCATAGAACTTTAATCCCATCTGTTTCATGCTCAAACTCTTCTGCACATTTGTATGAACTAATGCCACTTGGATGCCCTGGATCATACCCACCATTACACCTTGGAAAAACAGTGAGAAGAGGGATAGCATCCTACATCACTGAAAGCACTCTGCAGCATTAACAAGCTGTGTGTTTGCACCTGTAAGATTTAAATTCTTCCACAAATTATTGCTCCAGAAAATACATAGGTGACAATTATTCCAAGTAAATTGTTTCTAGAAAAATTAGGGATAGTTCCTGGATATGATTTTCTTACAGTTTGCACAGCAACTGTTAACAATACTCTACTTCTAAGATCCCAACATACCTGATCACAACCACAACAAGTACATTTGAATGCAAATGTTATTTTTCATAGTCTATGTATCTGAATGAATACATACACCTTGTGTGCTTACATACTACACTTTCACTTCAAAGAAATCAAACTTAAAAAAATACAAAGATCGAGCCTGGTTTCTAGTACAGGAAGATCCCTTGTTCAGGAAAACCTGTAGGCTCAGCCTGCACTAGTCTGCGACCAACCTGCAGGTATTTGTACCAGGTTCTGAAAAAGCTTTCCTCCTCTAAATTTTTAAACAGCACTGAGAGGTGTCTGCTGGTTTGTGGCCATTTTTTGTTTGGGGTTGTTTGGTTTTTTTAAACTTCTTCTGCTAAATAAAGATCAACTGTATTGAACAATTTTCCTTTAAGGCAGATGAAGAATATTGTTTACTAATTTGAGAGCAACCTGCAGAAACAGAGTATTTTTAGACTACTTTCCAAATTGCCATTCAAATGCCTTCAAAGAGAACAGAGCCAAATTACAGTAGCTCATATATTTAGAGCATCTTTTATTTTACAAAATTTTATATTAAAATACTAGCACATAGGGTGAATGCCATGGACTAGGTAAGAACAGAAAACCAAGCTGCAGGGACTTCACTCAGACAGTAATGCCTTTAATTGATCCTGTTTATTTATACAGTGAAAGCTGCTAGGCACATGACAAATTCCAATTTCCCCTCAAGTTAACAGCCACTACCAACATACCCACAAAATTTAGTGATTCTGAGAAAAAAAATTCACAAGGGGTCTTGTTTATACCACTTGTCACTTCCCCACCCTTTGCAAATGGAAGTCGGAGTATTTGTTCACATTTCCTCAGTATTACAGGTTTCTAGATGAAGCTAAAACAGAACTTCAAAGCACCCAAAAAACCAATTACATACTTCCCTCGTACTCCCCTCACAGGTCGTAGAATATTTATCAGACCTATCAAACCCCACATTAGAGGCATGTCCCTACTCCATCATTACTGAATCAATATCTAACCAAGTAGGTTTAGCCAAGCAGGCTCCAGGATAATTATCTTTAAAGAATACAAGTTACTCCCACTCACAGTTTCACATCTGCAACACTATGTCTTATCACCTCTCTTTACAGTCTACTTTCTGCTGTAAACAAAGCTAAAAACAGTATTACACAGATTACCCTGCCCTAGAAAGCCTCCTCATTACCTTTAAGAGATTAATCAAGAAAGATTAAAGTGTCAGATATTTTTTCTATACCAGATGCCTTTTCTTCCTCAAGTAGTAAACAGTCAGATATTATGATGGAACTGCAAACACAAAAGATCCAAGCAGTATTACCACATGGTGTCCATAATAGCAGTAGTAGTCTCAGTGTTGCTACTGTGATATGATGTTGCTTTGACATACTCCAGAAGTCATCAACAAATGATACGCAAACCCTAAAAAACCTAAAATCATACAACCTATAAGCAACACAAAAGGATTCAACATTTGCATTCACTCCATGTTGTGCCAGTAAGCAGCATCAGCTCCTGCAGTTGCTTGTACTGAAGGGACATGGTTCCACAGCAAAAACTCCACAAGCATTCTCACAGCCCTCAAACAAGCTGCCAACATGATTCAGCGGTAGTTAAACTTAACCTTTAATAAAGGGTTGACATACAGAGTTCTGCAGTTAAAGACTAGTTACCAGTTAACCTTATGTAAAAGGATGCTCAGCCCATCTAAATTATACAAGATTTAGAGCACACACGAGTTTGTTCTTCAGAAAAATTAGTTTCTCAGTGCCTTGAATGAGGAGCACATAAAAATCTGTGATCACTGGACTGAAATCTTACCTAGGGATACCTGAGGTTATCTATATAGAAATAATTTAAAATATCTTTCCTTTTCCCATTATCACTTTCTGTAAATACTGCAGAATTGGTTACTCTTAATACTACTTTAGTTCACCCTATTTTCTGTGCATTAGTGTCCTAAGCAAAGTCAATAGGGAAAGTATACTTGAAAAATCAGTCGCATATTTTTCTATCACAGCACTTTCTGATGCTCTTTACTTTTTTTCTTATGCTAGATTGGGTTGCTAGAGCAGTATTATATCCACCCATGCTTAGCTTATTCTTGGTAAAAGGTTGAAATAATAAAGGGGAGATAAGCTCATTACTTAAGTTTCACATCTTTAATAAAGAACATTCTTCCCATCAGTGAACTTATGGTAAAGAAAAATCCCACACAATTTTTGGAAAGTATGATCTCAAATACCTGACTCAGCTCTTCCTATTACTAAGCTAAGGTATTGCTGGTTTGACACACCTAACAGCCCAACACTGCATATGAGCAGAAGGGCACCATTCCAAATTAGTATTTTATTTTTAGGATAAGGAAAAAAGATTTTCTTCTTGTCCTAACTCTGTGCATACCAAACTGCACTCAACACTGAACAGTTACTGGATCACAGCTCTTTGTCCCATTTTTTTCTTATTTCTGTGCAAATACGGCAAGTCAGGTATCAACTTTTGCTACAGTTACTTATAGTTACAGGAGGACTAAAACATGTAATTTTATTTTTAAAAAACTGTGATGGGAAACTCAATTTCCAGCATCAAAATAGAGAGAAATTTTGGAAAAAAAGTTTCAGCCAAGCTTCACTTGAGTAAAATTTATTCTAGAGAGAAAAGCACTTCTAGCATAAAAACTGTAACTGAATCTCAGAACAATGATTCAATATGAGGTGTTTCTAAGCAAGTGGTACAACAGCCAGGGAGTACAGCTTTCCTTTTACATATTACTCTATGCTAGAATATTTGCTTTCTGTTAAATTATCATACCAGTATCATCTGTAAAACCTGTTATCCACCCTTGCATGGAATGAAATAAAAAAATTAGAGTAACACTGAAATACAGGGTATCACTTTAAGTTGCACTGTAGACATTAAGCATTTTTATTCATGTGTTTCCAATTTAACAGTGCTTTCCTTCACACTAGCAAAAAAAAAACAGTTGCTTTAAGAATGCACCTTGTTTCTTGCATTTATACGGCCTGGCACAGCCTTTCAGCAACATACATAAACTGCATTTTCATTTTGAAAACTCTGCTGCCAAAAAGCTACAGTAGTAGCAAATGGTCTTTATCAATCTGATCCCAACACAAGTTAAACTTAGCTTTGCTCTCATTTACTACCCAATACTACTACAAAACTTAATAGAAGTGAAAGCTAAACGTCTCAAGCTTTTCCCAGGGCTGCATGCCTATAACACCTCACTGCTCCAGCCAGTGACACTGTTGTTCTCAGCTTAGGTTTCAGTCCAAAATCCTCGAGTGTTACTGTCTGCAGTAATCTATTTTAGCTCTTGGACAGTTGTAAGATGAGCAAGACTAGGTATAGAAATGTTTTTTAAAAAGTAGATACATTATGCAGAACTGTGAAGTTACTCAGTTGCAAGAAAGTTTTATATTTGAAAAAATAAAGTACATATTCATAAATATTGTAAGCTATTCCTGTTTCATCCTACTCAAAAGCCTGAAATCCATGAGCAAACTGCAATCAGTCTGCTTTCTAAGAGAGACCCCTCAAACTGCTGTTGAACACTAGCTAAAACAAGTATTTTATCTAACACAAACCAAAACAACTCACTCCTCCAGAAAGACAACTGTGCCAGTAATTACCCAGGTGCTAGAAAGAGGATAGATAGCTCAAAGACGACAGCAGACTCAAGGAAGGAGGAGGTTTTGGTTACAGTCACCAAATTCCCTCCCCACCCTTCTCCACAGAGGCGTAAGCTTGGCTTCTCCTATGTTTCACCTCCTGTCTGCCATTACAGGCAACTCCCCAGTATTACTAAAGAAGCTTCCACTGTTTCAGCACAGCCCCAGATGCACACAAGGTGCAAGTCCTTCAGGCAGATAAGAAAAAAAAGTGTGGCTGAATTACTCTACATCAGGCAGCCAATGTGACATGTAGCAATAAAGGCAGAAATCAAACAGCTGTAGCCAAACATACAGCTATTGAAGATCGGGTTTAGAAACTGTTTCACAAGAAGAACTTTCTGTTAATATTCTCCCTTGGACAATTCTACAACACAAACTCGCAAGAGGTGGCTGCTAGCTACAGCCTCAGGTTGGAAGGTTCAGAACTTTTGTGAAAACTCAGGTTGTTTAAAAGAAAAAAAATCCCAGAAAAAAGCCAAACACAAAACCCAAAAGTAATTGTATCAACAGTTTTAGGTAACCAAGTAACAACTTTGAGAACCCAATCTTTATTAAGCTGTTGTGAAACAACCCAAATACTGATCACTATTACCCCTTCAAATAATCTGGAGGGGCATTCTCCCCAAAGTCAGAGGCAGTATAAGTCCTAAACCTAGGATCACTGGTAATTCTTTTCACATTTTTTGCCAGCACAGAAAACACCAAAGTACAGTTTAATAGCAAGTATTACGCCTGAGCAGAAAGCTCCATGCGACCCCACAGAAGCATGCCATCAGACTGTTCTACTCTGATACTGCACCACTCCAGCCCAACTTACACTTCAGATATTTTTAAAGCATAATGAGTATTTAAACAATGCAAGTTTCCTGTTGGCTAGAACTACTGAAAGGATACGTGGAAAGTTTATTTTTCAAAAAAATCAGAAGACCAACCTTTCTAAACTTAATTGGGCATTTATAGCAGAATAGGTAGCATCACAATGAACGGGCATTCAGTGATGAAGTGAGATCATTTGTTCTAGCTACATTTTACATTTCCATGCTTGGATCCTTACTCTGAAGAGTTTACCTGTACAACCTCAGGAAAAAGCAATGCATTCCAAGATAACAACTTGCCAGCTGAAATAAACCCAAATTACTTCATTTCACAAGCATGTCATCACTCTTGTAGTTCCAGACTAATGGAATTCCATATTTTATTGACAATTTGAGTTGAATATTAAACAGATTACAGCATTAGTATTTAGCAATTCATACTAAAAAAAAAATCTTATTGTATTATCTCCCTGAACTTCTGATACTGTGCAGAAGCACTGTTATTCACAGCCTCGAGAAGCACGGTATAAAACCCAAAATCTACAGACGGGTAATAACTGACATTTAAGTTACCCCCAACAATGCAGAACGAGCACTGTGTGTAGAAAGAACAGTATTTCTATGAAAACATAAATTAAAAGTTAGCAAAAATAAACATTGGGAATAAAGCGTGTTTGTACAACACCAACCAAACCAGGCAGAAACCACAGTAATTTAATATTCCAGTTCCACTCGGTAGCCCAACACTACACAGAACACAGAGTAAAGGATTAGCTCTTCCCCTGTAACACTCAGTTTTATAACAGGCCTCACACTTCACAAGGTGACTTCTCTTAAAGTACATTCATAGACGTGTAGTAAACTAAATGGTCTGTTTATTCTGATTTAAGAAGCAACACACACAAACACGTTATCAGCCGAGAACCGATTCAGGGAGCACAAGCACCACTGAACCGGAACCCCCACTGTTGTTATGCGTTTTCTTCTCCCAAAACTCTCTGTAGACAATGGCTCCGACGGCAGCTCCAACATAGGCTTTTTGAGCGCGTTATTCAGCGGTCAAACTCATCACGGTTGCCAAAGCCAGGGACAGCCTCGCCGGGGGACTCGCGCGTTTTCCGGGGTCACAGCGGAGCATGCCCTGCGGCTGGGGCTCGGCAACGGAGCCACACGCCTAGCCTCAAGTTCCGAGCCTCTCGCTAGAGCCCCTGCCAGAGATTTCCTGACCTGCTATCGCCGATGCAACCCCACAACCTCGACGCCCACCGCTCGAGGACCTCTATCCCCCACCAGCTCCCTGCTCTTCGCCCGACCGTGCCCACATCCAGCCCTGCCGGCCCCGTCCACAGCTCTGCCTGACCGCCCGCCCCCCCGGCACATACCCCTCCACCCCAAAAGGCCAACCCCTCTTCCTGAGGCGTCCCCGCCCGCAGGCGCTCCCGAGCGCCTCAGCTCTGCCCTCCCGCCTCATACCGCGCCCATCCCCGCGGCATCTGACCCCGCCGACCCCTGACACCCCCCTCCTCACCCCCCCTCCTCAGCGCCGCCCCGCCATTCCCGTTCAGGGCAGCCCCTCACCGCGATGACGACGGTGTCTTCGCCCTGAAACTTGGCGATATACTTGTCGCCACGGGTGACTTCGGACTCGTTGAGGGGCCTGAAGCGACACATCACTTTGATGTTACACTCCGCCGGGTCCGCCATCTTAGGCCAACGCCGCCTCCGGGGCGCTCAGCTTCGCCGCCACCCGCCGCTGCCTCTACACCGCCCGCTTCGAGGGTCTCGCAAGCCGCCGTTGCCGAGAAGCCCGCGTCCGCCCAAGCAGAGGGGAAAAGGGAAGGGCTTCTTCCTGGCCGCCGCCACCGCCTCCCGCTTTCACTTCCTCCCCAATATGGCAGCCATGGCGGCGCCTGCAGCCGGCAAGCCCCAGCCCTCCCTCGCCGGGCAGAGGCGGTGCCGGCAGCGGGGCGGGCAGGATGACGTCACCCTCTGCAGGGCTCAGCCCCGCCCCCTCGACCGGCGCCCGCTGCACAGGCGCGCCAAAGCACGGCCAGCCAGGACAGGCTCCAGGAGAGATTTACAGCGCATGCGCGAAGCGGTTGCTGGGGCGTAGAGGAGGTTGCCGGCGGGATGAGGGGGCGGAGTTTGCCGGGGGCGGAGTTTGCCGGCCTCGCCAGCCGCTTGGGAGGAGCGGTCGGGCCCCGCTTTGCCCAGGGTGGGGGGGCGCGGGTGCCGCCTCCAGCGACGGAGTCTCAGGCCGCCTTTTCGGCCCGATTTAACAAAAGAGCCTCCACAGTAATATATATATCTATGTAATATATATGTATGCTTTTCTTAAGCATAGTTTATTGCAAGCGTGTTTTATTTATTACAGGGGCTCTAAGCTTAGGGACAGTATCTAGGGTAAATGTGTCAGGTAAACAGTTCTGATAGGGAATCTTGAGCCCTGCGAGTTTACAGCTCCCACAACCAGGTGCGAACTCTCAAACTGGGACAAAGTCCAGGCTCGCAGCTTGGCCAGGTGAGGTCTGTTTCCTCACAGAAATCACGCTTTGTGCTGGGGTTTTTTTCAAACAGCCTTGAAGGCAGAAAAAAATTAAATAGGGAGATTTGCTAGTAAATGTTACTAGGCCAGAATGGTTCGGAATAGCAATGCTCTTCTCCTAAAAGTACTCTTTTCATTTAAAAAGGAGAAAGGTGAATTTTGACAAGGACCATCTGAAATCAGGCATCCCCCCATCTGGGTGACCCTTCTCAGTTTAGGGATTTCAGTGTCGCTTGTTCATTTGGGATAGGTGCACAGGGCAAACACTGCTTCAGAGCTCTCCCCATGACAGAAGAATCACCTAATAATCTAGTTTCATCAACAGCTTCTTTTCACACAGTAATACAGAAAACCAAAAGTGCCTAGTTTAGCTTATGAGCTAAGCTAAGCCTTCTAAATTGTGTTCATGTTCTAACAAGTTTGTTTTTCCGCTGTGGTTAAAAGTTCTGCAGGACTGTGCTGTCTTACCCAGGGCAGCAAGAACTACACCTCCCTTCCTACCCGTACGTGTGGAAACAGTTGTCTGATAAAGCCAAAGTATCTGCTCCGAATTTAGAAGGTGCAGTGCTGCTTCACAACATCTCGAACATGATATGTAGCCTACAGTTCTGTTTGTCTTTTCAATAAAATGTTTTAAACATCAGTGTTAATAGCCTTTAAATTTCAGAAAGCCTATTTCTGTCGATTGCTATTTTAGAAATTACAAAGTGGTATCACAGTCAGCAAGATATATTAATGCATCTAACTCAGCTGTTACCAGGACTCGCTTAGGGCTAGAAATGTTCTTACACAGCTGCTGGGTTTGGATCCTCGCAGATTTCCTACGATAGGAGGCAATTTACTATATTGAAAGGTGTTTTTTAATTAATTTGCTTTCATCTATGAGGAAAAAGAAATGTTAGCTGCAAAATTGACAACTTCATGATTATTACTCCCAGAAGTACGTTTCAGCTGCTGAGACTTCCTTTACCCCCATCTATTTAAGAAACTCCCAGTTCTCACTACCCATAAGCAAAGGGTATTGTTTGCTACATCTGTGGACGTGTAGTACCCAATGTAAGAACATTTCAGTAAAGGAAGAAACTTAATAATGATCCTGGGAGTTTGAGCTTGCTTACCTTTTCAGTGTTTCAGGCAGCAGATGCTCCACAAAGACAGCACGGTGCAGTGTGCTCAGAGGGCCCTGTGTTATCTCTATGGGCACAAACGTATGGCAAGACAACAGTCCTCAGCACTTGTATGAAAGATGCAGAGGTGCTTTCTTCAAAGCAGACATCCCAGTTAAGCTTCCTATATTTTATCACAGTTACAAAATACTCCTCCCTTACCAGTTGACAATAGATTTCCTGTCTCCTATATTGTTATGTAATGTCTGTAGCGTACATTTTTTGTCATTTAGGATAGAAGACTGTTTAAAAGTAATCCATTTTAAGGATAAAAAGTGAAGTATCAGTTGTCATAAAAAAATCAATCTTTCTGTTCAGCCTAGTATGACCATACAAATCAAATTCATTAAAAAGGTAACAAATTTGGGTCTGTTCACTAACCATGTTTCTTCCCATTTGTGATCTGTACAATAAAGCTTTAGAAACTCTTTTATGATTTTCAGCTCCTTTAGATCTCCAGTCATTCCCAGCAATAAAAGCATGTTAAGCAAAGGGAATTGGCAAACCTGAGCCTTACAGTGAAGCTATATCTGGATAATGATGTAATTAGCCATCAAAATTGTTCCAGCAGAGTAAAAGTGATCTTGATTTGGTCTTAAAAGAATATTACATATTTGACTAAATCTTTAAACCAAGTGTTTGTGGAGAAGCAAATTAAAGCTGCTCCCTCCTGCCCTTTAAAGAATTAAATTCCGAGATTCATCAGTTGACAGTACTTGTTGGCATTCAGTATTCCTAATGCAAACACAAGTGCTCTTCTCATTTTAATTTGCAATGTGCTAGGAAAATACAGCATCTGACTTCTGATAATTTAAGGTGCATTCCAGGTCAAATTTCTTACGAATTTGCAAGTCAATTTGTAGGACAAAAGAGTGATTAGTCTGCCAGATATGGGGTACTTCAAACAAAATTCTTTGTTGCTTCTAGTACACTCTGTAAATAAAGGCTATTAAGATGATTTATGAAGTCTAGCAGCACTGCTTGAGACTGGCAAAGCATAATTAAAAGTAACAGAATTTTATGGTTCAGACAGCTCATTCAAATACAGTTTAAAGTCTCTTTACCAACAGGCTGTGTCCAGCCAACTCAGCTCATGGAACACAATAAATGAATAAATTATTTGGGCTAGTGGGTGCAGTTTAGTGGCCTTAAGATGCTGGAATCCAACTAGGTTACATGAAGCTTTCACGTTGTTATGAAATTATAAAGCTGCTTTCCACTCCAGCAAACAGTATGATGGGGACTGCATCCCCTGTCCTAACCAAGTTGAGGCTTCTGAATTAAAAGGATGAAATGTACATTGAGGAAGCATCTGCTGATACACATTAACTGCCTGACAAAAATATGACTAATTCTAAAAATCAGTTTTATTTTTACTTTTTAACTGGAAATGTGTAAAACACAGAAAAGCATCTAGTTAGTTTCCAGTCACCAAGATGATATGTGATTATTTCTAACAGTGTTAGACTGATTAAAAGCAAAAGCAAGCTCTGGGAATAATATCACATTTTAGATGGAGTTTTTTTTCAGCTAATTTGTGCAAATTCATGCAAACATTCTGTCAGCTTGCTACCTAAAGCACTGACTTGGAATTCTCTTTGAAGAAGGAGCACACTTTTGGATCTCATGTATATTTTTAACCATTAAAAACATCCGGCATCTGTTGTCTGAACCATCCCATCATTAATCCCTATTCTCAGTTGCTTTTCATTGTTTATAACTCTCACTAAACTCACCACTGGATTGTATATTAGCTTGCTGGGTGCCTGCCTGAAGCAATTTTATTATAGTTGTGGCAGAAATGGTTTAAATGTTTTGAAGAGTGAGATATGCATTGTTTGCCAAAGGAAAGGAAAAAAGGATAGGAAAATTCTTATAACCATTTCACTTAGGAGTTACAGCAGAGAACTAAGGGACAAGATTTGTTAGGGAAACACATGTCAGGCTCTGCTTTTGATTATCTAAAACTACTCAAGACTGACCTTGGGGGTAAAAAAACCCTCATATGAACATATTCTTTAGAGTCCTGCTGATGCTTTTACTAGACTTAAAACCTCCATCCCATCACAGCTACTGTCTGTAACTAATGTGTATATATGAATCACTGAACAAATGAATTTGCTCCATGTGTATACAACAGGAGTTCAGCAGGCTTTCCTTTTGCATTCTGCCTGTTTGAACTAGGGGTTTGTGCTGAAGGCAAGGAGCATGACTTGGTTGAAGTCAGGAAGAAGGAGGATGCTTTATTCACAGAAATAATGGGGAAAAGTAGTTGGTATAGCAAAGTGGAGGAGCCACTCCATGGGGGACATGAGAAACAGGCAGGAAAGTCTATGATTGCTGTTGGAGCTCCTTCAGCATCGAGGATGAGATCTAAGATACCTCACTTTCCACTGTCAGGAATTAGATGTGGAACCCTTCAGCAAAGCAGGTGAAGCTCAGACCTCACGCATGTGGTGGGACAGCACCCTATAGCTACCATGGGCTTTGTTAGTGAAAGGGACAGGGGTATGAGAGTGTCCATGTGGTAACTGAAGTACTCCAGAAAAGAGTTGGTCTGGCTGCTGGAGAACAAAATTGGTGCCAGAATGGTGTCATATAGATAAATTGCTGGGCTTTTTAAAAGGCAAGGAAATGATGCATTGGACAAACTTTGAAAAAACTAGTATCAAATTATTTACAAAGGACACAAAATTGTTCTCGACTGATCCAACCGTAAAGCAGGAGTGGTGGTCTCACAATGGTCTGATTTAAAGCCACTGATGGCTATGAACATCATTATTTTGCATCTCAGGTTGCATCCAGAAATGACCAAAAGTCCCATTGAGATGATCTTTCTGCCACATACTTAGCAGGTGGTGAGACTGCCATTTTGTGGGAAGCAGAGACTAGATCCTTACCTGAAGTGCAAAATTAAGTCAGCCTTACCTATGTAACACCAGTGTATTCAGAACAAAAGATTTCCCTTTGTCCCCAGTTTATTGGGGCTTTTTTCTTTTTGATTTCAATTTTGGTTTTCTCTTCCACTTTGCTGCAAGATCTCTCTTCTGGAGGAGCATATACCGGAAGCCTTGCCTGAAAATAGCAGAAGTGTGGATAAAAGATTTACATTTGAAAATATGGCCCTACTCATTTGTTCACTTGTGAATAGCAAAAAAAAATAAAAAAAATAGGGAACACAAAGTACATTGTTGAAATTGAAAGATTGTGTATCCTTTAAAATCAGTCACAGCTCCTCATTGATATGGTGTATAGATCACCTTGCTTTATTAATCTAAGTGCTTTTGTGTGTCAAAACCCACTCTAATATAATTCAGGTTAGGTCATAGCTAATTTGTCTTCCGTCAGACCCCAGACTCATAGAAAGGAGAGAAGGGAAAGCAGGTTGAATGACAAGGAAATATTGAGCTTGATATTATGATCATCTGTCTATGTGATATATATTATCTATTGAAATACATTTGTGCCATATATCTTGTGTATCAAATCATATCAGAGTATCTCCAGTGGTCTCGAATAGCTGGCTGTAAGGGTGACAGAAGTCGTACGCCATGTCCCCTCTTGAGTGGGGAGGAAGAAGTCCCTGGGTCATTTTTTTTTTTCTTTTTCTTGGGAGCTTCTGTCTTCCTTGTGCAGGTGATTTAGGGCTACGAAGATGATTAAGGGCCTGGAACATCTATCCTATGAGGAAAGGCTGAGAGAGCTGGGGCTGTTCAGCCTGGAGAAAAGAAGACTGAGGGGGGACCTAATCAATGTTTATAAATATCTTAAGTATGGGGTGCAGGGGGAATTGGCCTGCCCCTTTTCTTTGGTCAGTGGAGACAGGACAAGGGGCAATGGCTGCAAATTGGAGCACAGGAAGTTCTGCACCAACATGCGGAGGAACTTTTTCCCAGTGAGGGTGACAGAGCCCTGGGACAGGCTGCCCAGGGAGGTGGTGGAGTCTCCTTCTCTGGAGATATTCAAGACCCATCTGGACGCCTATCTGAGTGATACATCCTAGGGAGCCTGCTTTGGCAGGGGGGTTGGACCCGATGATCTCTCGAGGTCCCTTCCAACCCCTACAATTCTGTGATTCTGTGATTCAGCAAGATCTGATACAAAAAAGCTTTTGATGAAGCTTGTGGAGTCTTCTCTGACATTTTTTACTCCAGTGTGATTCAGAGTAGTAATTCATCAGGCACTTGCAAAACCAAAAAAGGTCTAAATTCATGTGTTTTTCTGAACTTGAATATAATGTTTATAAATCCCTTAAGTGTGGCACACAAGGCGAAATAGCCAGCCTCTTTGTCTGTGGAGATAGAACAAGGGGCAATGGTTTCAAGTAGGATCATGGGAAGTTCCATACCATTATGCAGAAGAACTTTTACACAGTGAGGGTGACCGAGTCCTGGGACAGGCCACCCAGGGGGGAGTGGAGTCTCCATCTCTGGAGATATTTAAGACCCATCTGGTCACCTATCTGTGTGACCTGTCCTAAGGAACCTGGTTTGGCAGGAGGGTTGGACTTGATCTCTAGAGGTCCCTTCCAACCCCTACAATTCTGTGATTCTGTGATATAGGTATCAAAGGAATGAAAAAACCCTAAATGTAACAAATTCAAGCCCATATTTTCATATGTTTCTTAAAAAATCTGAAGCTCAATAGATATTAGTATTTGAGAAGGTCCAGTTGATTTCTGTGGGAAGGACCTAAAAAGCTTGCTTGAGCGGAGCTAACATCTCGCCTTCCTTGTTGTTTATTAATTCTTGTGGCTAATTGGCCAAGCTTGTCACACTTCTATCAGCTGATGAATTTTAAAGACAGAACCAGTTTAAGATGTGTGGAGTTTGCCTCCCACTGATACTGTTCCAAAGAATTATACCTTGCCAGATATTTGTGTCCAGTTCATGACCGTTGAAGGAAATGGTGTTTTTACCAGACACTGTACCACACACACAGATTGTAAAATCCATATTTATTTTTTACATGTCATTCTGTTTAGAAAGATGATGGCATTCCAATTTTCACTCTGCAAATTTGAAATATGCTTATTCTAAAAATCATGTCTGAAATCTATTGACAAAAAAGAAATGTTATTAATACCTGTGTCATCAGCTCTGCAGAACTATTGATGGAGTAGAGGAATCCAAACTTCTTGCTCTTTTATCAACAGAGTTAACTAAATTCTTACATTTATTGTTGGTGACAGCACATGAGATATAGAGTGCAGAGCCAACTTTCAAAGCCTAGCATAAAATTTCTAGGCTGAATGTGATTTTCAGGCTGTACACTGAAACCATGTCTCTGGCAACAGTAACAAGCCATTCATGGGGGTGAGAGGGTGGGACAACTGTGATTCAAAATCAGCCTCTTACATTAAGCTCCTGCTGACTTCATGCACATTCACCATCCTGACATCTAATCTGCCCATAAATGGATGTGTACCTTGCATGCAGAAAAGGTTAAGGAGTCTCCTTTAGCTGGAGAGCTGCCCTAAGCGAAGGGAGTGTATGGGGGGTGTGTGTGTGTGTGCATGCATGCACATGTATTTGTCATAGTGCCATTCATACAGTTTTCTCCATATCCTCAGAGGCATATTTTCATCAAGCTCATATCCGTGCTGTCCACAAGATACTGTAGAGAGGTTTCATCAGCTTTTTGACATTTTTAATAGAAGTTGGTTTGTTCTGGTTTGGTTTGGTTTTAATTTGGATGTTTGCCAGATCTTACGACATGGAGTTACTATGTGGGAAAGCAGCAGTTCTTGGTGGTTATTCAGAAGCTTTGGTGCTAAAGTGCTGATTTAGCACACTAAGGAGTGGCTGAGTAAAGAAAAGAAAATCAGGAAAGGGATGAGACAGGTACTAATCACTTTCTGGCAACATCTAACGAGGTTTTGTCATCCTAAGTAAACTTCCATCACATCCGTGTTTCATTCATATGGGTGGTCAGTTTTCAGCTTTTATACAGCAATACCCTTTCTATGCAGCCCTGCAATGGTTTTCCCTGAATCACTTGTGGCTTTCCCAGTGTCCAGCAGGCATCTGAAGCAGTTCAAAACAAGCATAGCTACTAATATAGCCTTCCTTGTCCCTTGCTTTTATTACATTTAATTCTCCTTTCCTGTGAAGTACCTTTGCAGCACTGAAGATCTTTTTTTGGGTTTGCATTCCATGATTGATGTGACCTTGCCGCTGTTTCTTTATCTGTTCTTCCCTCTGCTCATGGCTTTCATGTCCTCTTTTCTCTGGAAGTGATGAGAGGTTACAGTTTTTCTCCCAGAGTTGCCACAATGCTTTCTACTGCATCGCTCCAGCTATCAAATCATCTGGAAGAATCACTTCTGTCATGATGCCTACCAAAATGGTGAATAATATGTGCAAAGACAAAAGAACAGTGAAAACAATGAAACCCCTTTTATTTCTAATATTAAGAAGACATGGATTCATCTTCAAAAGGGAGGAATAACCCCAAGCACTAGTACAGGTTAGGGATAGACCTGCTGGGCAGCAGCTCAGTGGAGAAGGACCTGGGAGTCCTGCTGGACAAGCAGCTCTCCATGAGCCAACAGTGTGTCCTGTGACACAGAAGGCCAGTGGTGTCCTGGGACACGTTAAGAAGAGCATGGTCAGCACATCAAGGGAGGTTCTCCTCCCCCTCTGCAGTTCTGGGCTCCCCAGTTCAAGAACGACAGGGAACTGTCTGTCCTGACAGGAACGACTGGAGAGAGTCCAGCGGAGGGCTACAAAGGTGATATGGAGCCTGGAGCATCCCTCAATATTTATAAATATCTAAAGGGTGGATGTCAAGAAGATGGGGCCAGACTTTTCCCAGTGGTGCCCAGTGACAGGACAAGAGGAAGTTCTGTCTGAACATGAAAAGAAATGTCTTCACTCTGAGGGTGACAGAGCACTGGGACAGGCTGCCCAGAGAGGTTGTGGAGTCTCCTTCTCTGCAGATATTCAGAACCCTGCTGGACACAATCCTGTACAACCTGTTCTATGTGATCCTGCTTTAGCAAGGTGGGCTGGACTGGATGCTCTCCAGAGGTCCGTTCCAACCCCTGCCGCTCTGGGATTCTCTGACTCTGTAAAGCTATTTATCTTTTTGACTGTGGAACTTCTAAGTTCTTCTTTGTCACTAGACACCAATGACCCTGTTGTTTTCGTATAGTTTTGAGAACATTGTGAAGTATTGCCAGAAATAAAAGAGAAGAAAACAGAAGAGTGAACTGTAATTGGCTTTGTGATTCCCATGCTTAATTGCATTCTGATATATCAACATGTATCTCTTTCAGAAGCGATAGTATCATCGTTCCTGGCAAAGAATGCTTCCTTCCCTGGTTACAGCTGTGAAGATGGCATTTGTACTTGGGTGGAAAGATAAGGAAATGGATTCCTCAGTTGGCATAGTCTCCATTTTAGGAATTGCAAAGAGCATTAGGACTTGCCACCAACTAAAATAGAAAGAAACATAATAAACCAGAATTTTCTGTATGCTCTTTGCACTGGCCAAGCATTTCACAGGCAGCACACACAGGTGGCACATCTCTCCTTTCCTCTGAATATGCTTTGGTGGTGTGGATTAAAGGTTTGCCGTGAAGACTATGGGAGGGTTTGGGATAGAACGATGTTGGGAGCTGAGAGGGAGGAGGCTGGAGCACATGGTTTATTTGCCATTGCAATCTGGCAGAACAGCCTGTAAAAGGTTATTAGAGCCACTGCGGATTTGGAGCCTGGTGTGGCTTTGTGTTCCTCTTACCCACCGGACCTCTATGCAGTCATGGCTCCCCAGGACAGTTAGCCTGTGTGGACCTTGTTCTGTCACACTGACATTGATAGAGATATCCATATTAGCTACTGTTCACATACTTGAGATATATTTATATGCACATACTCAAAATATGCAGCATGGCATAGATGAACAGTGGTTTTGTAGCCTGTTCAGGAATTAAATTCTTACAGCAGGAATTTAATTTCCTTAGGAGTGTCATGGGGGTATTTTCCTTTCCAGTACTGATATCTTGTGTTGATATTAGCTCCCAGGAGTGTCCTGATTCAGGGAAATTTAAAATGTTTGGAAAAATCTTCAATGCAACTTTGATTGGAAATACTTTCACTCATCATAATCAGTGAAAATACTTTTAGGATAACTTGTAAAATTCACCAAATTTAAAGTTCTTCAGAATATTTTCTAAAATGAAGACATATTTGAAATTAATTGAGTTAATGTCAAACTTTTATTATGAGACATCAACAGTCCTTGTGTGCTGTAGGCCCAGTTTACATTGTTCTTAGCACTGGTCAGAGTTATCAGCCTTGTAACAAGTATCTGTATGGATATCAGGGTCCTTTCTCAAGTGTTTTCCCTGGAACAGACCCTTCTATGTTTCTGTTACAACATTGCATCTTTGTTAATTCTAAGCCTCACCAACATAATCTTCCTCTTTACTTCCAAGTGAATAATATTGGTGTTTAATTCCTCCTGCTTTCAGAGATATCGTCAACAGCACTAACAATATGCTGAAGTGATATTAGTACATAAGGTTTCCACTTCTATTGCAATGTCTATTTGTCATTATTCAAAAAGTAAATAATTGGTATTTATTTACTTTGTAAAAATACTATCAGTATTTTTGTATGATATTCAAATCATATATATATATATATATATATATCCCTAAAATGAAGTACTGATAGTTGAGGATCCATGGCAGATATAATTCCCCCAAATCATTTAAAAATGGGAGAGGAAAGAAGACTTCTTTAATCCCTTCCCAATTTCTGGAAATCTTCCCTCTCTAGCATTATCAGCATCTTATGGTTCACAGTAGCTCAGGAGAGAACCAGACCTAGAATGCTTTGAAAAAAAAATTATGCACGGATGTGTTTTGCATTTAATCTAGTATTTGCGATGTTAATTGTATCAGTCTTTTCTGCATGAATTGACCACCCAGAGCAGCTGTCCTTTCTGTGTAAGGATTACAGATCACCCTGATTACAGATACATCAGTCCTACTTCCATTGCTGGGAGGTACAGCCTGGCCTGGAGGAAGCAGCACTAGTTGCCATCATTTTAGACTTAAAATATTTAGCAGGTAATGTAAAGGCTAATGTGCAAGTTCATGTTGTTTCAAGGGAAAAAATGCCTCAGATTCCTTTTGTGTTCCCCATGTCTCGATTTCCCTTGGAAAAGGTAGATGGCAACGGTACCTTGTTGTCAGGAATTCAAAATGTTGGAAGATGGAGGTTGATAAGTTTAGGGATGGGGATCACAGAACAAGATAAGGATGACTGTGAAGTGGTATACAATGTATAAGTAGGGCTGGTGCCCAAATGCATCTTAGAGAGGGTATTCTATGTGTTTGCAGTGTGTTAACCTCCCATTGCAGGATCTCTGGTGCTCAGCTATGGGAGTCAGGCTAGGGATGGGGGCTTAGTGCTTGGCAAGATGCTGTTGCTTCTGGTATTAGGAGAACATCTTAGGATCTTTTGGTCAATTTACTTACAGTTCTTACTACAGTAAGGATTTTGGGCAATGGTCGCTCTGCTTTCTTCTTATAGTACACCAGAGGTACAGCTTTTGTCCTTTTCCTCTGTGTCTCAGCTCTACAGGCAGTCAGGAACAGTGTTGCACTCAGGTATGGGGTTGCTCATGGAGTAGCTCTATGGCTCTTTTAAGATTATCTGCTGCAGTTGCTCTTGGGTCACCTGGGACATCATTCAGTGACCCAAGCAGTCTTTTTCAGTCCTCTGTTGCTATGCTCCAGACTGCACTACCATCTGAATCCAGAGAATGAGCAGCAGTGCTTGTAAGCTTGGAAGGCTGGCCGTTTGTAATGCAGAACTGCTCAGCTCTCCTCTTCCTTGGCCAAATAAAAGCTTTCTTGAGAAATCCCAGCTGAGTGTTCTGTGGGTGTTGGATGTGTAACAAGAGCTGGGTTCTGCGCAGAGTGCGAAATACATTTTCGTGTTCTCCCATCTGCATGTGGCTGTGGGAAGAGGCACAGCTGGTTCCCTGGGATGCAGGCATTCCCTTTCTTTCTTGTACTTCACAGCTTAACAGCATGACTTGGCTTTAAAAAAAAAAAAAAAAGACAAGTACTAGCATGCTGGCTGCATCACTTTAGAATTAACTTGAAAAACCAATGCTGTATAAATCTTAAGATCATGGAAGGCTCTATGAGACATACAAGACTGTAGAAGAAACCCCTTCAGAAAATCTCATATGTATTAATGAAGTGCAGCAGAGTCCTCACACCTGATGCACAGAAATTTTTTACTTTAGTAGCATTTCTGAGCTGAGAAAAACTTAGATGAACATGATAGATCTTTACTTAGAAAATCCAGATCTTTGTCTGTAGATTTTATCTGCACACACAAGTGACCAAAGGAACTTTGCATTGGTTTTTTTATTCCTGTTATACATGGTAATCATGTATGAGGTAATAAGCTGGATTCTGTTTCTTTCTATACATGGTCAACAGAATTTACTGCAATGCTAGCAAGTATATTTATGTAACTTAATGAGAACATTAAAAAAATGGCAAAGGTTTGGTTTGCTTCAGACAGGCTTCCCATGAGATTACTGGTGCTCGTGGCTTTGATCTCTCCTCAAGGTTCAATACTGAAAAAAACAAAATCATATAAACAAGACTTCAAAGTTGCTGCCAGCTGGTGAATTGATTATGAATTTTTTCAGATTACTTTGCTGCCCCAAAGAAAAAACAGGCTAAATAGTAAACTTTTATCTGTGGGGACACTGTCCTTTTGTAATAACTTTTTTTTTTTTTTGGAGAAATATCAAGAGAAAACAGATTGTCTAAGAAAACACAATATACAGTGGTATTTAGGAACCTTTGTATTCATGGTCTGTAATCTGGCTGGTGTCCAGGAGAGTCTCTTCAGCATTTTGACTGGATAAAGCTGAAGTTCTGTCTGCCAAAGAGGTGTTGTGTTCTTTTTTTTGACCTTGCCTGGGGCAGGAGTCTTTTTGGAGTGTTAAATGAGACTAGTCTAGTCTTCCTAGTCTTCTGTTACAGTCTACAGACAAATTTAAATACCCCAGAAGGTGATTTATGTCATTATAAAATAGCTCAGATAAATCACCCTTTGGTGAAGCCCATGTACCTTCTGTTGGGCAGACAAATCCCAGGTGCCTCAAGCTCAGGTAGGATGGATACTGAGTTGGACTCTGAAGTAGGGGAATTTTATTCAGATTCTTAAGTGTACTCATGTGAATTAGAATCCGTTTTGCGGAGATTTCCAGAAAACCATATATGACAACGATGCATCAGTCTCAGAACACCTTTTTTAATTGCATGACAGTCTCAACTGTATTGCACATGTTTAATACACATTTTAGAACAGTTTTTCCAAAGCAGAGCCTGTATTTGTCACTCATTTGAAGGGAAGTGTTCAAATGACACAGGATCGGGTCCGTTCTCTCTCTGTATTTTGCAAAGATCAAATAGAACCCATTAAAATTATATTGATTCAAACTTTGTGCTGAAGTATCCCAATCCGAGCTCTGTTGTGAACCCTCTGAAAGGGCTGATTAGACTGACATGAATCACAGGCATATAGAAGCTGCCAAATGGTATTTGTGTGCATAGTGAAAGGCGTAGGACCTGAGGAGTGGGGAGGACTGGATGATCTCCAGAACTTGCTTCCAGCCTCACCTGTGCTGGGATTCTGTGATAACTGCTCTTCTGGCAGACACGTACGTACATCCCCTCCTCCCCCCTATGCCATGACTTCTCAGTTCTCCTCCCCATGCTATTACTGACCTTTCTCTGTTGAAAAAAAAATACAACCAAAAAACCCCCAAAACAAAAACTGACTTTTAAAATATTTTAACGAAACATTTTACTTTTATATCAAAGAGACAAACCTGGCAAATGCCAGGGATATATTTGAAATAAAAGTAAGGAACAAATCGGCTTCAGAATGTACTCCTTTACAGACTGAGTGAACAGGCTCCAGTAACGGGCTGCTCTGTGCTTTTCCCACCGGGTAGGGACAGAAACATGAATGCATGTCAAACTGAATGAGTACAGAATTATGTAGGCAAGTTATCTACTCACACAGGGTTAAAAAAATTGATCTACTGGTGTATTATACGTATTTAATTGACACTTTGCAATGATCGAACTCAGACATTCCACTGGTAGAGCACAGCATAGCATTTTCTTTTTAATTTATATATTTTTTTATGTGGGCATTAGAGTCATCATCTTTTCTGGAAGGGACAATAAAGACACTCTCATGAAAAATAACCCAATGTATGTTACACTAGGGGATGTTTTGGCTGGGGTGTTTTTTTTTCTCTAAATACACAGTTTGTTTTCATAAGCTCCAGCTTACAAAATGGTCCTTATGATCATTTAATGTATTTCAGTAATTTAGAATCAGATCCTAAATCTCACCGCATGCACAATCAAACTTAAAAAGAAAAACAGTATGGATATTTTGAAAATTTCTGCTATCTTTTCAAGTTCGTTATTCTAAGTAAGAAAATGTTTTCACTGTTGGAATTGAGTTGTAAGTGAAAATAAAGAATTCCAGATCATTCACGATGAAGGATTTGAAGGCAGGAGGTGGTTTAGCATTCTGATGCCAGGCTTGTGAAGCAAGTGTGCACAGACTGATTCATCTGTATGCAACAGTCCTCATTCAAGCAGTTGCCGTGAAGTGTTTTGTCCAGTTTTAACCCTGCAGCAATGCCTATGATTTCCTAAAGAATCAGAGGAAGTTGATGAATAAGACTACAGAAGCTTTGTTTGCTGAAATCAAAATATGAAATAATTATTTTGATTGAATGGTTTTCCTTTTGATTTATTTTTTTTTCTGCTTTGCCATATTGTGTTTTTTAGATGAGTCAAACTGATGACTGAAGAAGTAACATCTCTTAACTTTACATGCATATGATGACACGCTGCCAAAATTCAATCTCTCTGACTTCATTACACTGCCTTACATTTTCAAATACTGTCAGTGAAGCTTCAGGACTGTCACAGAGACAATCAATCAGATGATGGATGATTTGCCTTTCAGCAGGGCAAATGAACGTGATGGATATCTATCATGAATGTTTTGATATTTCTGAGGTTGCAACAAGAAAATATCCCTTTCAACACAATGTGTATTTACTTTTCCAGAGAAACAAATATACCATTGAGAAAACTCCAAACATTTGCCCTAGCAAGCTATACACTTTTAAATCACAGGCATTAGGTCTGTACAACTGACTGTGTTATATTGTTTTCCCAATATGCAGATTGCCTGGTGTCTGACAATCTGCCACGAGCAATTCAGCATATACTGTGAGTCTGTGCAGAAGACTTCTTCATTCATTTTGGGGAGTACCAACTGTATTTTTGTATTTTTGAATGTATTTCTGCTTCTCAATGTGAAAATATTATTGTTGTCTACGATCTTGCAATTCTGGTCAGGAATGTAGTCAGGTGAAACTGCAGAAAGGATATGTAGACTCAGCCAAACTCATAATCATTCTGTTTGCTCTGCATCCACTCTATTTTGTACCAACAAACTCTAAGTATCAGCTTTTTACAGCTAATAGTTTGCTTGAGATGCATGTAAAAAAACCCCAACCCTTTCAATATCAAAATGTTAATTAACAGAGCAATTGTAGCTGCACTGATGTGCAGATCCACTGGTTTTGCAGATCCATGTTCATCTTACCTTGTATGTCTCTGTAAAGTTTGTAAAGCAATATAGGGTCCTTCAGAGTTGAGGCTCCTTGAGTATTTGCTGAATCTCTGTAAAAAAACCACTCCCGGTGCCCACAGAAGGCAAGAACTGCTATTTGCACAGGAATTAGTGAGCCTTTCCAGCACTTTTCTCCCTCACATGCCATTGCTCTGCCTGGGTTACAAGTGCAAAGACTAATTCCCGATGGCACAGCTGGCACAGAAGTGAACACGGAGCTGTACCACTGATCTCTAGTTCAAGACACAGATCGTCTCGTTTTAGTCCTTCTATTGGGACCTCATACTTTTACAAATGCAGTCTGTCTTCATCTGTCCATTTCTCAGTGACTTTCTGTAAAGTGGGATAAACCCATGAGCTTTTCAGACACAGTTGCCAACGGTTCTGCTTTATTTGGTCTGCAAACACAACCATTAGGCAGAGAGGTTGTCGGGGTTCTTTAAAATTTTTGTTTCCTTTGTCTATTTTGCCTTCTACTTTAGAGAGTAAAAGGTCTGTATTACCTAAACAAGTGATGAATCAAAAGAAGGTCACACACTGTCTGTCTGTATTCAGAGCGCACAGCAGGTCAGCTGCATGTGAAATACATGCGACAGTTTTTTATTCTGATTTATTTGTTCTGATTTACACAACTTCAAGGGTTTTTTTATCAGAGAAGAGATGTTGAAAAGCAACCAGCGTTTGTTTTTGCATTGCAAGGCCAAGATTAGGTTCCTCTTTCAGGAATTGATCAAAACCAGGTAGAGGTTTAGGCAGTTTCCCTACATGCTTACCAATTTTTTAAAATGCCCAGGAGCTTTGCAACAGGACATATAAACCTATGCTTCTAACAAACAGTCAGGTCAGCAGCAGCAGGGTATTACTGCCAGGTATTTGCTTGGTGTTGTGCCAGGAGCAACAGGCCAGTTCCCAGCACAGAGGTGTCCTCAAGAGCCCAGCTACTGTGTTGGTCACATGTGTAAGCAGCCTGGGCAGCAGCGAGTGATGGATAAGCAGAAGGGTGACATAACTTTCTCATCCTACCAGTGGTCTTTTCCAGTTAGGACTCAGGTGCATTAGCAGTGGGAAGAAACTGCTGCGGCTGCTCCCTCAGTCACGCAGTTGCAGCTGTAACTGCAATGAGTGCCGAAGGCCCACACGGGCTGTTAGTAACTTCCCTTCAGCCTTGGTTTGGGCATGGTGGGACTAAAAAGAACATCATTTAGCTATATGTCTCAGAGCATGGTGCAGCACCAGCCTAAGGAACGATGACTGTGCTCTGAAAACAACGTTCTCCTGACCACCGCCTGCAGTGAAGTGCACTGCCATCTTGGGTGGGACTTTTCAGCTGAGATGCAAAAGAGAACACCAGAAATTCTCAAATTTTTTTTCCTTGCCCTGCCTTCTTCTAGATTTCATCCACAGATTTCACCAGCATAGGCAAAAACGAGTTACTATCCTGCTCTCTGAAAAGAGCTTGGCATTGTTATTGCGAACGAGACCAAAGTAATCTGGGGAACTAGTCAAAGATAGAATTAATTTTTAATTGAAAGAAGAAAACAATTACTGCTTCCTTGGCTTTAGCATTATTCCTCCCTCATAATGCTGAAATAGATTTCAAGGAAAATGCATCATCAGGTAGCTTATGGAAGCCATAAAGATGTTTGGCTTTGCTGACAGCAGAGCTGCAAGAAAAAAGTAAAGATATCCTGAGCTGCCTGTGTGGTAATTATAAACATAGACAGACTAGGCTTCTCATTGCTGTCAGCCCTTCTCTTGCCAACTGACCCATCTGGTCACCATGAAGGTCCTCATGTGATTTCTGTATCAAGTGTTGAGGTGTTTTCTGAATATTGACAATGGTCTCTTTGTATACCAGGCAGAGCAGGGTGTACTCTTGGTCAGTCAGCTGAGAGGGGTAACCAAGAAAAATTCCTTTAAAGTTTTTTCTGGGTTGAAAGTTGGAATTTTAGAAATAAACAATTTTTTTTCTGTTCAATATAAAAAAAGGAAAGAAAAGGAAAATTAATCATAAAATCAGCAAGTGACATTAGAAGTTAAGTAGATCTATTCTAACCCCTGCAAAGTTTCCTGGGAAATGGCTTAATTCAGGAAAAGAAAGAGAATATTCCAGCAGTAGCATGTGCTTTTCCTCTTTCCAGAAACAGAACCCTCATTTGCTTTCTCTAGTGAACCCAACCTAAATTTTCCTCTAGGAGTGCACAGAGGCTGTGAATTCCAACAGACCAGGGAGACCAAACAGTGTCTTGGTATCCTTCACCTCTCATAGCAGTGAAGAAATGGGCGGCTGCCAAAACGAAAAGGGTACAAGGACTCTTACTGACCCATACAAACCTCTTTTCACAGAGTCCAAAAGATCTTTAGTAATGAAGTCTGGGTACTGCAATAGTCCTGCATCCCCCATTGCCATGGAGAGGGCGTGATCAGCGGGGTGAGGGCAGGGATACATGCCAAGCCCTCCCGCTGGACCTGTGTCTCTCCAAGACTATGGTCAAACAGCCCAAGTTAGCTGGGGACAGATGCTGCTCCTGCCCACAGCGTGTCCCTTATCCCCACCCGCGGAGAGGAATCTTGTGCTTGGCACCAGAGACAGGATCGCTCCCCTCTGCTTGTTCCTCAGCCCCTTGACGTGCCAGCCAGAGCAGAAGTCAAACTATGGAGTTCGGGTTTTTGAACCTAAGCAGCAGTCATTCAGCATTCTGCCTGCACCCTCCAGCAAACAGGTCTTTCTAAACCATGTCTTTTTTCTTTTGTCTTTGTTTTTCAGTTTTGCCTTAGTGTCTGGTTAGCTGAAGATTTCATCTGCTCAGGATCTCAGGAAATCTTCTATTGACCTCAATTAATGCTTTGAGGAAACTAAGCTTATAAGTGTTTGAGACATTACCATCACAGGATTATATATATATATATATATATATATATGTGTGTGTGTGTGTGTATTAGAAACATGTGCTTTGCTAAAATGGTCTTGGAAGAGTTTCTGCGTGCCTCTTTGTCCCCTTGGATCGCTGTTGCCATTCTTTCTGTGCTGGCATTCCAGAGCTGCTGATTCACAGCCTACATCTGGTTCTGTAGCATTCTTGCCAACTCAAAGCCTGATGCATTATTTGGCCACTTTACTTGCGCAAGTCATTCTCCCTCTATCACTGACTTGCTTCAACATTTCTGCAGGGCCTTTCCTCACTGTATTTGATTAGACTATTTGGTTTATCCAAAATGAAGTGTTTTCTTCCATTCTTTCTTCTTGAGCTGAGTTTTGCAGTTGAGGCTAAGACAACAGCTGCTGGCACACCTGTGGAGGCCTGGTGAGTTCAGAAAGGCATGGGCTAGGTGAGGAGAATGCCTAGTAAGAGTGACCAGGCCCAAGACTGGGACCCAGCTCTGTAAGCTGTCACTCCTGAGAGCAAAAACTGAGCTTTCCAGGCATGGTGCTGTGGACAGTCACTTGGGAGTTTGAAAACTTAACAGTAGGATGTTTGCAGACTGGCATACACCCAGTTTTATGTTGAACTGCATCTGCACTAATTCATTTATAATTGCTAAGAAGGTTGAATTCTTCAGTCCTGTAACACAATTTGGGCACCAAAGGCAATGTATGAGATCAGAGAGCAGCTGAGATTTCTGCCTGATTTGTCGGCTATACAGAGGCTGGTAGCAGCAGAACAGGGACTGTGCCTCACCATATGCATGTTGTTCTTCAAATTCCTGCATTAAAGCATATGGAAACTTAAATGACTTGCTATCCTATGGAGTTCCAACAGTGGCCAAGATCCCATCCTATTGAAATCAATGAAAATTTGCAAGTCATTTCAGTGGATCTAGGATTACTTCCAATAAATTTACATCCCTTGCCTTCACTAAAGCTGGTTTTTTTTTCTCCAGCAATTTCGGTGGGAGTTCCTCATTGAAAACCCTGCCTAGGCCATGTTATAGAGTGAGGCTTCCTCCACTGAAGTGTTCAATGTGGGTAGCAGCTCTGCAGCCCTCTTCATCAGCGCACTTCACAACCCTCATTCCCAGCTTCGCTGGATGTGAATTTGGTGCCTGTAGCCTTTCAGTATTTTTTCTGTTGAAACTTCACTGTACCCCAGTGTGGTCGTGCATTCAGTGGTAAAGGCAACGTGCGCTGAGAAGGGCACGGGCAACCTCCTAAACCATTTCTCTAAGAAACTGTTTGCATGGTGCTCTCAGTGAGTGCTGGCTGCTGTCCAAAAGCCAAACCCAGCTGTCTTTCAAGAGACATATCTATAATCTGACACAGAAAGCCACCGTTACTGACTTAAACAGCAGTCATGTTATATTTGGAGCAGATGGAGATGGGCTAGACGTTGGCTGTAGCGGGCATTGCCCGTACCAGGAGTAAGTGAATCAGTGCAGCTCAACAGGCTCCTCCAGGCTGGATGTTACTGGCTGCCCCAAGTTCACCGCAAGATTGGCAGCACCAGGCTTCTTTTTCCAACCCATGGTTCTCAGAGTCTGACAGTTGGGTGGGAATTCTCACTTTCTTGCTAACAAGCATGCTTCAAGCCTTTGAAAAACTACTGAGCATACACTTGGCTGGCTCAGAGCCAAAGGGCACAATCTGTGGGGTTATTTTTTTGTTCCCAGCCCATGATGAGCTTTTTGATTGCTTGTGTTCAGCCTTGGGACTAAACCAATGGAAGTCTATGGTAAGATCTATATTTCAAGTGCAAGTTGGTTATTGCAAGAGCAGATTTAAAGACCCCTGGTCAAGTTCCTCTATGCCCTGCAGCTTCTGCCACCCCTCCTCCTTTCTCTGCTGTTCTCTCCCCTGAACACATGCTCTCAGTGGCTTGAAACCACTTTGTGTCTGACGTCACAGCAGTAGAGCAGCTGCTGAGACTGGACAAGCCTACCTCCTGATACCAAAGCACCACAGCTAGGTTTCTAGTGGGGTCCTAGCCAGCTTATCTGAATTTAGCTCCAAAATCTGTACCGCACTGCAGACAGGAGCTAGTTTCTCAAGAAGCCGTGCACAGCCTTGCCTTACCTGCAGGGACAGAGCTCAGGTTTTCATCTTCCTTCTAGATGTTGTCCCAGAGCAGAATGCCACCAGGAACATTAGGCTTTCTGTTGCAGACATCTCTTTGTGGAATTAATCCTGAAGGTTTTCAGCCTGAATTATTAAAAGTAACAGTGACATTACGGCCAAAAATACTGTCTCTCTCAGCAGATGGAGCTGAGGTCACAACGATCCATTTGCCATATCCTGAATAAAAGCCTTCAAGCTGAAAATAAAAAAAAGTCCATGAGATCTTCACCGGTGCTGAAAACAACCTACTTTAGTGCTTGCTATTACTAGTTAGGCAGCTGTGCTTTCTGAACAAATACTGAATTATAGAGTTCAGTGCTGCTACCCCATGGCATAGCTCCTCTGTTTGAAGTGTTCTGATACCCACTGTATCTTCTCAGGGAATGCCAGACCATGAAGGCCTGCCACACATCCTTGATGATGACCAATCCTTTTCTTCCCATGGAGTGATAGCTGCTGTCAGTGAAGCTCCACTGCCAACCTGTGTCAAGTCAATCTTCTGGGAGGAAGAGTTCTGTACAGTGTATTTTTCTCATAATCTTTGTACTTTTTTGAGTAGAATTCCCTTTCCTGTACTTTCACTGAAGTCTTCCTGACCAAAGAGCCATGTTCATAGTGAATTGACAGAAATTTGTACCAGGGAAGGACAAAAAACCAAAAAGAGCAAAATTAATCCTAAGTGACTAGTGAAAAGGGCCATAGAAGCCAAATTAAGTCAGAGGTGAAGCTTCTGAGTGCCAAACATGCCATCACTAGAAATGGTATGATAGTTATGGTGTTGGTATTTTGAAGACATTTGAGGGAAAAAAGTAAATAAATGGAGCTAGATACTAAGTCACTGTAGGAATACATAGTAAGAGTCATATGAGAAAAGCGACTAAGTCCAGTGGCATGGATGTAATTCACTCCCAGGCAGTGTGCCAACTTTGGGTCTAATCTCTGCTGAATTATTTCTGGGCCTGGTCTCTGTGGTTGCTGATGAATCTGTCTTTTTCCATCTTGCTGTAACAGGGTATTTGGCCCCAGCAGACATATGAAACTGGACAAGCAATTTATTTCAGGGAATGGGCTTAATATTCCTCACAAGATGGAAAGTTACCAGCTGGGTTATCTTGTGCACCTAATCCAAGTCAAATATTTTCATCATAATATCTACTAGACCATGCAGAAAGGAAAGGGGAATTTTCCAGTATCCTCAAAACTCTGAAGCAATTGAGAAAGACACCATATATTGTGCCATGTTTTATATTGAAACCGACACAAAGCCTTGTCAGGTTTCTGTACACTAGTGAGTCCAGTTTTAGTGTAGTTTTTACAGCAAAAATCTCATCATTGACGGCTGGTTGTTCATCTGATCTGTCAGGGCTGGAAGGATCTCTGTAGGAAGCAGAGATTGTGGTATGTCTACCTGAATCTTCCAGTTGGACTTCATGTCTTGTTAGAAAAGGCAGGATCTGAAGGCATTCAGCACCTCCAACCAAACTGTTTTTGCTCCTGAGACATGACTCTGCAACATGTGTGCAACACAGACACCCAAGTTCCTTCAGGATGGTCTACAATGGGATTATCATCGGTAGCAGTGCAAGGTGCCCAATTGTCAGCAAGATTTCTCCTTTTCTCATTACCAATTCTGTATAGAGCATCATATGGAAGCCCTAAGCCCTATTTTGTTTTCTGGTACTTCAATACTACATAGAGATTTTGCTCTTGCTATATTCCTTACTGCTTTGTCTCATTGCTTGCCTCTTTCTGTGGATCTCTGCTGAGACCCCAACTACTTCTCTATGGAAAATTCCATATAATTCTCTCATCACTCTGATTTACAAGGAATGAAATAAGGTATTTTATCTCTGAGAAGTCATCTTTCTCATTGCTTGAATTGCTTTCTGGGAAGGCTTTTTTGAGGCCATCACTAAGAAGGTAATTGCATAGCTGCATTCAGTGTATCATCCAACTCATATTTTTGGTGCCTTTACGTATGTGAAATGCTTATTTTTTTCCCCTATACCTACTTGACACAAAGGTGCAGGATGACTTTAGTACTACTAAATCTGAGGTGGGAAATGAAAATTCCCATCAAAAGGGATCTATTGCATCCCATGTTGTGTCTGTTGACAACTTAATCTTCAATGTGGAACACTGAAGCATATTTTTGTTATTTTTTTTCAGGACTGAGATTGTATCACTTACCAAACCTCATGCCCCTGCTTATAGAGGTCCAAATTAATTGCAGTTGCGGCGATGGGTTTAATGATAATGATTATCTGTCTCTGTCAGGATCTGGCTTGAGCCCAACTGTGCACTTTTAAGCTACCAAACAGCTAAAAGATGTTCTTTGTTAAGCTCTGGCCTGTACTGCAGACAGACTAATGTCCTCAAGGCAAGTCTCTGTACCCTACTGCAATGCTTTTGAGCCTTCAGAAGACACCCCAACTATACCAATTTTGTGTATGCCAAGAGAAAGAATAAGGCAACAATAGGCAACGTGGAACACTGGACATATCTGGGGCAACTGCAGGAAGAAGACTCAACGACTGGTGAGCAGCTCAGGAGGGCAGAACTATGAACTAAGCACCAGGAGAGAAACAAGGATGAAGATTGATGCACTAGATATAAAAATGCCTGAAAGTGGGTTTGGCTGATGGCAGCCGCTTGTTGTCAGCAGCCACAGTCAGGCGTTGCTCCAGAGCACCAAGACGAGCAGACTGACAAAGTGCTTGTCCCAGCCGCTTGCCAGAGGCAGACCGTCGGCGCCAAGGAAATTGCAATAGAGGTTGTTCATTTCCATTCTCAGGGTTTCTTCAGTGTTTAGCCATACTCATCTTCTCATCCTGGGGCAATCTTCCCCTCCTACGCCCCTCCCCAACTCGCATAGAGTGACACAAGCCTTCTGCAGAAAGCACTCTGCTCTCTTTCACTGGCCAGCCATGACCCAGAGGGACAGTGGTTATTGTGGCCACTGAGGCTATGCTAGAGCTTGCCCACACAAACACGCAGATTTATTTGCTGGTGCATTACTCCCCTCCTGCCAGCTCCTACAAGTAAGGAGGTGGTTACGGAAATCCAGGATGGAATATTGAAGGGCACACTGCAATGCCCTTCCGAGCCTTAGCTGGCTAAGCTGTGCTCTGTAGAGCACAAACAAAATGTTAAATCAAACAAAACCCCGGAAGTTTTCCTTCTGAAATTCTTCATTTTGGCCACACTGACCACAAAATACTAAACCCACCACTGATTCCAAATCTGTGGGGTAGTCTGCTGTGCTAAAGGAGCAGCTAGTCCCATAGCAATGATCCAGATGTTTTAACCTTTAAATCAGGCATCTTTTGAAACCAAAAGTTGTGCTTGCTCTACTCGTGGCATCAGTGGACCACAAATTAAATACTCAAAAGAAGAAAAGAAGATCTGAACTCACAAAGGATGCCAAACTTCAGATTTATCTATGCTACATTATCCCTATTCTGATTTTTGATGTGGCTGGTTTCCTTTGTCTATGTATAATCGCACTGTAAGAAACAGGATTATCACAGAGACACACAATTGTAAGCAGAATGCAAACTTTCAAGCCTTATGAAATACATATCTCTAACACTAAATGATACTCCTAAGATGATGCCATCCTTATGCTTAGGATACATTATCGAATGTGGAATTGCGTTTGATTGATAGGAGATTTGATCCAATTTCATCCATAGCCTTGATTATACAAATACATGAAACCAACTGTTTCTTTTTTAACTTGAATACTTTGATGATAACAAGTAGTTTATCCCAGAAACCTAATAAATCAGAAGGCCAGTTTAGAAAGCGATATTTGTAACACCCTCTCAAGAAACTGCACCATGATATCCCATGTTGCAAACTGGGATTTGGCAGCATGGTTGGTTGTGTCTGCAGAAAGCGACAACCAAGTGCACTGATTTGCTCTGCTGCCATGAAAAAGCCATGATCCTGGTCCATTTGTGTATATGGCATCATCTCACACCAATCATTTTCTTGGGCACCAATTTTTGGTCTGACCCATGGACCGTGTGCTCATGCCCTTGCACAGCGTTAGTTTTAGCTAAGAATGTTGTTCTGTTGCATTACATCAATCAGGGCTGGGCTGTTAAGATTTCAGATAATATATTCAGTGAAACTTTCTTTAAAAACCTTACTGAGATTGTTTACAATCAGTGTGTTCAAAGTTCTGTGTCAGGTAGATGGGTGCTAGCACGCACATCCGAACAGAGCAGTTTGGAATAGAACAGACTGTTTCAGCTGGAAGGGATTTACGACAATCACCTAGTCCAACTGCCTGACCAATTCAGGGCTGACCAAGTAAAAGCATGTTGTTACAGGCCTTGTCCAACTGTGTGTTAAACACTGGCAGGCTTGGGATGTCCATCACCGCTCTAGGAAGCTGTGAAGTTCCAGCGAGACCCGTGTTGCTGTAAGCAGTACAGGAAACCAGCTTCAGTGAAAGTGACGGGAGTGGGTCTGATCCAGTGACCAAGAAATCCTCTCTTTCCCCTCCAAGAAGCTTTTAAGGTCTCTGCACCCACTGCAGCCTGAATCGCCACAGTGGGTCCGTCCATGCCCCTAAATTAATCCTTCCCTTTCTGGTGCTCCTACTACAGTTGTTCCCTTCTCAACTGGTAGTTATCCACTGAGACCTAGTGAATGTGTTATTTCCTTAGACAGTGTGTTTATGTTGAAAGGGCTTGGAAGGAGAAAAGAAGGGGACACAGGTTTTTCACTGTGCTTTGTGCTCACCTGCTTGGCTTCCCCGTAAATGGAAGTGAACCCTGCTGTTGGGCTGGTATTTCTTTTGCACCTTGCAGTGTCAGATGCCTGTTACAGAGATTGTCTTCATCCAGGTAAGGCACACGTGTTAAAACAGATGAGAAATTATATTATTGTTAAACTAAAAAAGAAAAAAAGTCTAAACTTTTCTGGAAAATTCTAGTTTCTGAGCTGATGCAACTTCACCAAATGAATTTAAAAATTTTAATAGACCTCTATAAAAGCAATATCTGCCCCACTAAGCTTAAAATAATGTCTGCTTTCTGTTTTGACAATTAAAATATATCTTGTTTTTAGAATGCTTTTTCAGTTACCTTTCACTTCTGCGGTTGAAGGAATTAGTTTTGGAAGTAATTTGTTCAAAGCTACAAACTCAGCTGAATAAAAAGCTGAATTAATGCCCTGTTCTTTAATGAACCTTAATGATGCTGATTAAGTTTAGCTACAAGAACATGAGCTTCTTTTCCATAATTTCATTAGTGGGCTGTACCTGCAGTAGAGGCTGCATGAATTTGCTTTCCCTAAGATTCTGTTTTTCATGCTTGGTACCAAAACCAATTACTCAGCTGCGACTCGAGCCCAACACAGGAAGAGATGAGGCCAAATTAAAAGCAGTGATGGAGCAATTTCAGAACTAGGAACATTTGCAATTACACGGGATGAGACTATGATGGCTCAATGGGCAGGTAGGTTAGGAAAGCTTTTTTTTGCCCAAAGCAAGTATTACAAGTAATTAACTTGTGAATTTAGGTACAAAGAATTTTAAAATGTTTATATTAGTATTATTATATTTATATTATTTGTATCTGTGTAGCTCTGAAATGTCAAAGTCAGGCCCATTTTTTCCAGCTACCCCAATTTACTGTTCTTTTGGCAGTCACAGCAGCTGCTTTTCAGAGGTAGAACTCCAATCCTGTCTGCTCCAGAGAAGGCGAAGGCCGCTGCCTGCGGAGGTGCATCAGAAGCCGGGGGAGCCGTGGCAGGAAGCACCATCCCTCCTGCCATGCTGACTGTGAGCTGCTCCAGTGCAGGGAGCAGCTTCTCAGCACCACCCTGCACGTCTACGTGAGCTGATATTCCCAAGGTGGTGCCAGCCATCAGGGCTTGGGGATACGGATGGTAACTCCCTGTCCTTGCTGCTGAGGCAGGGCTGGCAGATGTGAATGCCTGTGTGACTCTCCTCAGCCTCTTGGGCCTGAAGTCCACTTTGTTTTCAGATTTGGTCCCTGCTCCCACCCTGCTTCTTGTAATTTGTCTTTTCTCATTCTGCTTTTGCTTGCATCTCTTTTTGGAAACACTGTTTTGAGCCACAACTGCGTCTGTGCCTAGAATGGGCCATCTGCAGCTCTCAAGAAGCAGAGAGCAGGATGCTTCGTCCAGTCCTTCTGCAAGAGGGAGTCAGCAAAAGTCACATTTGAGTGTTGTTTGGTGCTTGAGAAGCCACGGGGAGTATTTTATTTGCAGTAGCACAAAGCCTAAGACAGTGAAGAGATTCACTGTCTGCCCCCAGTAATACTCAACTCTTAGGCTTTGTGCTACTGCAAATAAAATACTTGGGCATTTATCTCTACTTGCTAATTTGGAGAGCACAAATGGCAAATATGTTTTCTCAGAGTTCTTGGCATCAAATATTGTGTTCCATGTGTCATATGTACATTTCTATTTATTATTATGATTTTCAGATTTCACTTGAAGTACTTTTCCCCTTAACTGAATTGTGAATAAAGCTGTAGAATAGATGCTGAAGTCTTAAATCAGACACTCAAACAAGGAAGAGTATATCGTTACAAGGGCCCACAACAAGTAATTTTATCCTACTGGATAAGCTCCTATAGAGAATGTTTCTCATTAAAAAAAAAAAAAAATTGAGACCCCTTTCCCCCCACCTTTTCAGGAATATCTGTCATGTAGTATTGATGCAGGCTGTTGCCTCCAGCCAGTAAAACTGGGGCCAAACTCTGAGTGCCCCCTCCTGCTGTTTGTGTGCTCATCCATTTGAGGATATCTGTGAATTAAAAATTACCTTCCCTTCTCTTGCAGAGCGCACTGAGATGTTGCACAGCTCTGGTTGGGGCAGTGCCTAACCTGAGGTTTCAGATCACCTCTGGAGGTGTCTGTACTTCTCTACTGGCCATAGAGGCAGCTGGAAGAGACTCCCTAGGTTCAAATTAGCCTTTGAAATGCTGTTCACATTCCTGAAACATCTGTTTTAAATGACTTGAATTGCAGCGAAAGGAAGAAAATGGCAAATGTGATGGCAGGGCCCAGTTCTCCAGAGACGTTTGGTTGCCTTGATCACAAAATTATCCCATCTCATCCCTCATCTGCCTTGTGCCCTGCACATCTTCTGATTCAGGCCACAGATGCCTGCAGTGGTCTCCTTGGATTTCCAGTCTGGGCTGAGGATGAGAGCAGCTGCTCTTTGGGCCCTGGCTGAGGTAACTATGCTGAGCTGTACTAATGTGTTCAGGAACTCTGCTCCATGACAGACAGATACCACAAGAAACATCACTCTGAACAAGTGAAGATGCAGGGAACTGAACAGAGATCACAGCTCTGGAGGTGCTGGGTAAGGTTAAAATGTAACAGGCTGATCGCAAGCTGCAGTACCACATCTGCTACAGCTGCCCTAGAGGTATTTAATGACCAAAATGAAGGGTAAATTCACTCTCCTATATATGAGGAGGGTGAGAAAATGAATGCGTTTGAGGCTATGAATATTTACATATTCAATCACACATGTAAATTAGATGCCTAGACATATAAAGGCCTAATTTGCTTTGATAGATAACCACACATGAACTGGATCTAGAATTTGAAAATCTGGCCCTAATTTGACATAATGATGAAATGATGCAAATAAAATTGATCAGGTATTCTGCATTTAAGTGATGTTCCCTAAATCTTACAGCTGCATTGTATTTAGTGAACATTTCTGTGGGAAGAGAGAGGAAGAAATACCAATCAGAAGGGCTACAGAGCCTGAAATCGGCTTGTATCAGAGTAGGTCGTGCAGATGGCTAAAGGATCTTGAAGATGCATCAGAAACCCATGAAGAGCACACTGTGAGTTCAGTAGGAGTCACATAGCAACAGGTGCTGATGCTCTGATTATTTTTATTTGTATACCAACTGTTCTTGTGCTTTATCATGTTGTTTTGCCCGGGGAGAATTTTCACAGAGGTAAAGTACTACTCTTACTCTTTTCTCTAGCAAGACTTATTTCCAATGAGATTGTGCCTGATAAAATCATAGTAGACCAAACCAGCTTTTAGCTAGAGGCCACTATTTTATTCCTTCTTGCTTGAACATTTTGCTTACAGCTCCTCTGTGCAACCCATTCACAGTTCAAGGCAGTAACATACAGACAGAAACCATCACCTTCCATAATGACTGGGCCCTACACTCCAGTCTACCTCTATTTTTTACCTACTAAAGTATTTGCTACTAAAATGCTAAAGGTATTCAGCTGGACCACAGAGGTGTGTTGAGAGGCTTTGGCTAAATATGGATTGAAACATGAATTACCTCTACTACATGTACCTGAAGATTAAGATAATGCCTCATGGCGTGCAGCTGAAATCCAGTAAAGATGTAGATAGAGAGTCCTAAGGCACTGCTGGGATGACCATAACTTTCCTCCTCATTAGAGAAATCCTTGGTACAACCAGAGGGTGGAAAGCTTACCTTGCTGCCCTTTCTTCTTGAACCCCCACATGGAGTGTGGCCAAATTCCAGGGAGGGAGGGAAGGGATGTAAAACAGGGAGAATGGAAGCCAACTGCACATTAGAGCCATGTACAGATGTAAAGACAAACACAGAACAGTTTAACAGTTGTCAATCTGTCAGCTTTGCTGGTCTCTTCAGACCACTCTGCAAACACAGGCCATATTCCTTAGCAGCTTGGAGAGAGTAACAAAAATGTCTCCCCAGAAAATGGTTGGAAATAAGATATAAAATAATGGAAATTCATGGAACGAGGCAAAGCAGGGTAGCAATGACTGATACCTCTGAGGCTGAGGAAATGAATCATGATGGCAATATCACCCTCTGTGTCATTGTGCTGCTAGATGTGCCAGTGCTGGGTATTTACAGCTGGGGACTGGTCTGACCTCAAGTTCTCTCATTCTGTTGTTCTGCCAGTAGTTAAAAGTGGACATAGGCCAGCCAGGACAGCAGCTCCTCACGCTTCAGGCACTTTGCTTGCTGGCCTGTCTTGCCTTGGCTGGTGGGAGTTTGCTTGTGGCCAGCAGCTCTTCTCCCATTTAATTTATCAGTGCTCATGTGCATGCTGCTGTGTGGCTGGGACAGTGAGGTGCAGAGGGGATGGGAACTGAGACCTCAGCCCAAGTGATGTGCAGGAAGTTTTACCCAATGGAATTCTGCACCAACAAGGGGGCTCTAGGGCTTGTACTGGTGTGCTGGATAGGTAAAGATATACAAGAAATACAAGATTCTTTAGTTACAGTGAGTGACTAACAATGCAGTTACCCAGACTGTGCTTCCTATTTTGTTCAAATACTGTCTCTCTCTCTAAATCTTGCAGACCACAGACTTCTTGCTTTTGGGGACTGTTGTGTTTCTTTCTTATGTTCTATGCAGGGAATGTGTTTCCTGGCACTGGTAGGAAGCACTTGAGTGTCTGAATGTTTACTAGCTAGCTGGGAGCTATATGTAAACATTTCTGTACCACAAACACCTCCTACTTCCATTCCAGAGACATCACTGAAGAGTGGAACACCAAATTAGCAATTCTAAACCTGCTCACCGCTGTAGTGTTATTCAGAAAGGCTTCCTTTGGCCCAGCCAGGTTAACCTCCCTCTCTAGCGGGTGGAAATTTCTCTAGCGCAATTCAGAGCTGAAACCTAAAATTTAAGTGCTCTAAATGATTCTGTAGAGTAGACCTGGCTCCAGGGGTCCACAGAGGCAGCTTCCCTAGGCCCAGGTGTCCCTGCCTTAATATCCTAAAACTGTTTTCATGTTTAAGGAAGGAATTTCTAATTATTCAAAACAAATCGCCATCACCCAAAGGACAAAAATGAACAAAAGGAGAAAGCTGCTGAGCTCAGGCTTCCCTGCAAAGAAAGTGAGGAAAGGGTGGAGAATCACCCAGACACTTTCTGATTATCCAGTGAGATAGGATGGGAACAATGAGGTGGCTGGGGTGAGCCTGAACACTTTCACTTTGGCACTTCAGCAAATGTTGGCAGCGTTTCCTTTTTTAACGTCAACGCTGTGTGCACAGCTTCAAGGGAAGCTTCCCAAGTCACTCAGGCTAATTGATACATCAGGGATGCGGAAGTGGAACATTATGTCCTTGATGCTACTTACAAATATTGCAAAAATGCGTGGTGCTTTTGGAGGAGAAGCCAGAGAAACACAAACAGGTTACAAAAGCGCTGGCCAGAAATGAGGGGATCAGCCTCACTGCCTTTAGCGTGCGCTTCGGGCTGATTGAAGGGCTGTGAGGTTGTGTCTTCTGCTCAAGCTTTGATGACTGAATACTGCCCTGCCCCCCGAGTTGGACCTGCTTTCATCTCATATGGAACTGTCCTTTTGCTGATTGTATGTGCATTTTTATACCCAACTGAGTGCTTTTTGCTCTGGATTTACAGCTGTCTGTTGCAATATTGCCTCAGGGCTTCAAAGCTGAGAGGTTTTAATTTGTTGGTGCAGGAGCTCGTTAGCGCAGGGACATTCTCTTCCGATCTGTGGGAGCAAAGAAATGTTGCTTACCAGTAGCTGTTGTATCACCTGTGTATATACTCAGGCTCCATCTGTGATGCTGACCCAACAGGCTGTCAGGCCACATCCTCTTCTACCTCACCAGCACCTGCAGGCATGCTCAGGGCCTGCCCGGGCGGCAGCCATACAGGACAGAGCGATGCCCGAGCCTCCCACCACCTCCATCAGCACCCACAGGAGATTCAGTGAAGGGAGGAGGGTGGTCAGTGGGTGTTTGGGCAGGCATGGTGGGACAGATTCCAGCATGTTTCTCCATTTCCAGGGGAAATGCCTTAGGGCAGACTGCCTCGCCTTCCTGGGGAACAGTGCTCTGAGACTCCAGGTCCCACAAGAATTTAGGGAGGCTCATCAGAGCTCCCAATACCAGGACTCTGTCCCCAGAAGTGACACCTCTGGTCTGCACCAACTTCAAAAAGATCTGGTTTGCTCTACATTGCTGCAGTGTATCTAATCCAATGAGGGCAGCACGCATCCTGCTGCAGCCAGGGGGGAACTGACGAGACTTCTAACTGTATTTTCATAATCACACTCTTCCTGTGCACAGCAGTGACTGGGTGTAACTGTAAATAAGGATTGCTTTCATCTTGATGTTCCAGCTGATGAGGTTTCTCCACTGCTTATGCAGTGATTGCTCCCTGACACAGAGGGATGAGGGCTGCCAAAGGTTTGGTGTTCTTGGGAGGGCAGCTCTGGTTAAAGTGTTTTCTCTCTTGCTGCTATGCTGCTTTTAAGTCACTCTCACAAATCAAAACGGACTCGATGCAATGTACCCTCAGAGTCAAATCAATAAGACCTTTTGTGCTTGAAACCCAGAGCACTTTCTAAGTTTCAACACCAGTTTCTGGGTTCTAACATCAGTTATTTTTCTCGCTTGAGCAACACCACTGCATTCATTTCACTGGAAAAGGACATGTTGCAGAGGTGAGTAACCAATCCAGCACTGTAAAGGGAAAGGTTGTGATGCCTTCAACTGAAGCTCAGAAGATCCTGGCTCCCATTTGTAGCTCTCAATTACTTCACTCCTTTATTTTACACAAGCTGTACGTTCTGCTCAGGTAAGTCACAGAATTTGCAAGTGAAGATAGAGTGATGGCTGCCTGTTTTGTTTATAATTCTGATCCATGCCTGGGAGGGAAGGACATAGGCTGCAAGAGATGTATTCAGAAGAACCCCTGGAAGCCAGTCTGTGCTCACTCGTTGAAGGTAGCTGTGGTTCCTTGGCCTCTGTAAGCAGAGATACTCCAACACAATGTTCTTGGACTTGATAGATTTTATTTGAGGAGTGAGCTCTGGAGATAAGAGAGAGCTGTAGACTAGCAAGGTTTGTCCTTCAAAAAGTTTATCTTATCTCCATCACCAGCAAGAGTTCCCAAGCCAAGGACAGGAATGCCTGGGCTTTCCACAGATCAGCTCTTGCTTCTAAAAGCTGTCCCTGGCTCCAGCTCTTAGTCAATTCAAACGCAGTAAAATCCCTTCCCTGGGAATGTGAGTTTGTTCCTTTGACTGATAGCTGCTCCTGTCCCCACACCTCAGCACGGCTCTGCTCCCACTGACTTTGGACAAGGACCACCTTCTTATCCCAGCGTTACGCAAAATGGCATTTTAAGTACAGGGAATCCTTGAGCTATAAAGAACTTCTGAAAATGAGACAAAATCAGGATGTGTATTTGTATTCCGTGCTGGCCTCAAGCCATGTTTAACTTTAACCAGGTTTGGTATAGAAGGGTTTGTAGCCAAGATTAACCTTGGAAATGCAACAGGAACCCATAGCAAGGTCTCAAGACCCCCGATTCCTGAGTACATATGTGCTAGAGAAGATATATTTTATAGTGTTGTTATTTTTAAACTTAATCTTTACTCACTGTATAGTTTGTTTTTCAGATGTATGCCTTAATTTTCAAAGAAATGGGTCGTATGTAGCAAGAAAAATCCTCCCCATGGCAGGGAGTTGGAACTAGATGATATTTGAGGTCCCCTCCAACCCAAAGCATTCTATGATGTCAATGTAAGCAACACTGTGGTGTCATTTCCTTCTGCTTTTCTGGTTTACACATAATTTTTTGTGTCACAAAATAATTTCATACTGCATTTGCTGTATAAGTAATGTTCACAGAAAATGAAACCACAGTTTTGATTGCTGAAGCTGGGCACCAGGTATCTGTGATTAATTGTAGTCAGATAATATTAATGTGTCCACAAAGTGCCTTGGATTCACCAACAGTTATTTAGAATGTGTTCAAGCTTTAATCAGCAGCACATGGCTGCAATAGTGATTTTTGGAGGGTAATCAGCACCTAGGTTGGAGCCTAGTCAGAATTAAACCTTGCTGTTACTTGTGTTAGTGTGCTGGGAATCAGTAACGCTGCTGATCTCACAAAAACAAGAAATGAAAGAAACTGAGTAGGGTGTGATGTCCTACTCTGAGTTCTGTCAGTAGGTTCTGAAGCCAGGAAAGGACCTCTCGTGGTCATCTGCACTGCCCCGTAGAGCATGTTGCTGAGGACTGTGTAGATCTCCAAGGATGGAGACTTCATCACCTTCCTGGGCAGCTTGTGTCAGTATTTGGTCATCCTCACAGTGAAAAAGCATTTCCTGATGTTCAGCAAGAACGTCCTGTGTTTCCATCTGTGCTGTTGCCATGGTCCTGTTTCTGGGCAGAGGACCTGCTGCACTGTGCATGCAGCTGGCCTGCCCTTGAATCTTTTGTAACCTCATCCATGGTTTCGTTTGAAGAACATCGAATCCTGACATAAATATTACTAGGAACCACAGCCCACCACCAGACTTCTGCTAATTCTAATCATAAATGATCATACCTGTTAAATGGTATGTTTTCCTGGCAGCTGAAGGGCCTGCTATTGTCCCATCACTTTTCTTCTTGTAGGCACTTGGCGACCGTGCTCCGGTCTGCACAGCATGTGGCTCTCCCTATGAGGTGTGCTACAGACTTTCGGATATTCTCACAGCTCTTCTCCAAATCCTTCAGGGCGCAGGCCTGTGCCTGTGCATGGTGGCTACAGAGCTCTGGCAGTGGCTGAACCAGTGTCGAGCGCTGTCACGGAGCCCTCATGGCTACCCATGAAAGCAGCATGTTAGAGCTTTTACTGGCATGAACAAACTCACAGAAAATGAGCGCAGGTCTGCACTGCAACACATGTCCTGTCACTGCAAGCACAAGCCAGGCTGCTGCCCCAGACATGGGTGCCTGGCAGGAACCCCTGAAGGGTGCACATGGGAAGTATAGAGCAAAGTCCTTCTAAAAGCTGGTTGCGAACTGAGAGCTCATGACAACTATGCAGAGGAATGGTTTCAGCTTTCCTGTTAGATCTTGTGACTCTTCCTGCTTCCTTTATTTCAGCTGGCCAGGCCAGAGAGCTGAAACCAAGCTACTCCTGATGACAAACTACACTGAGGTCAAGAGCATGATCTCTCTAAGAAATAACACGCAGTCATCGGAAAAGCAACAGGCAGGAGGGGAAACACAAAGCTCCCCATTTTACCTGTCGACATCTTGGGGCAGGGCGTTGAGAAGGGAGAAGGCCTGGCCTGGCCAGAGTGGCTGCTCTGAGAGACACCAGCAGCCGGGCTTCAAAGCAGAGCCAATAGAGGTGCAAGTTTAGGAAGACTTCAGGCCAAATCTGTGCTGCGGATGGTTTTTGTGGGGCTGGCTCGTGATCCCAACTCAACCGAGACACAAGCAGCCCCTGAGAAGCTGTAAATAGACCTCTAGTGATCATGCTCTTGCTTTCTTTGCTTGGAACTTTGTTCCAATTTTCCAAGCTTACAGTTCTGAGCAACTATCGCTTTATCTTGATGATTGATTAAAGCTGATCATGAGTAATCTGACACGTGCTATGCATGTTATTCCTGAGGGGAACAAATGGATTATTCAGGGTCACCCTAGGAAACTTTTGGAGAGTTTCAGTGCTGAATGCACTGTGGGCTTTCCAGGGACTCATCTGCCCGCTGGCCTGGCAGGAACCACTTGCTCAAGTGCAGGATTAGCGTGCATCTCTCTGGGAAGGGATAAGGAAATGGGAACCTCGTCCCAGACTTGAGTCACGGGAAGTTTCTTTTGTACTGTTTGTAGGTGTTGCTGTTGGCTGCTGGCCCTACACGTGTCTCCATTGCTGAAGGTGGGTGACTGCTGCCTAGAGGAAGCGACAGAGCATGGTGGTGGTTTCTGCCTGTGGGTACCTGCTCAGCAAAGTACTTACAGGAACAGCAGTTGCCCATTGAGTTGGCGACAAGTTATCGCTGGAAGGGACACAAAATTCCTGGTACATTATTGATTTTCTGTTCAATGGCACCTAACCTGTGAAGAGCCTAGAAACTCTGTATTTTTGTTCTGTGTTACCCAAAGGCCTTTAATCTACTGCTTCCCTCCCTGTGAGCTGCTGTAGGTCAAACCTGCTTTCTTAGTTTTGGGTCTTGCACTTCCAAAAGGATCTATAGGGTTTTGATATTTTAATATGATTTTACATTAATAAGGGGCTTTTTGGGAAGCATCTTTAAAGTAAACACAATAGATAGAAAATTAAAGCTTATTAAAACTCAAGTATATACTTTATTGGCACATCCCTGGAAGTATGGTCTCCCAGAAGCAAGGGAAGTAAAGAGCAGCTTTGTGCTAGAGTATTAGCAAATGGATGATGTTTGCCCTTATTAACTGGTTTGGCTGCCTTGCTACGGCTCCTGCTTCATGAAAAACTCTTTCAAGAATGGTAACTAGCATAACAAACATCAGCTAGGGAAGTATCACTGACAGCTGCAGGCTGATTTACACTGGGAATGCACTGAAAGCCACAGGTGAAAGGACAGGACTACAGTGAAAAGGATTTATCTGTATCAGTGCCACTGATTTACAATCCCCAAAGACCTGAGATGCAGCAATGATGGAGGAGGATTGCTGTAAATACAGTTGTTGTGGTTTTCTGTGTCTGGGTTCTGGTGGAAGAGAGGGAATGCAGGGGTGGCTTCTGCAAGAAGCAACTAGAAGCTCTCTGCAGGCCTGACAGAATAAACAGCAGTTAGGATCAAGGCCAGACCTGCTGCTGACCAAGGCCAAGCCCATCAATGATAGTCATAGCGCCTTTGGGAATCACAAGTAAGAGGAAAAAACCTGCAAGTGGCTGCTTTTTGCCACTAGAGAAAGGAGTAAGAAGATGTAAGAAACTGTGCAGACAACAAGGCCAGGGAAGGGGGGGGGGGGGGGGGCGGGGAGGAGACACCCCAGTTGCCCGAAAGATGCCCCTGCAGCCCATGGCGAAACCCATGATGGAGTGGGTATCCCCCTGCAGCCCATGGAAGAGGATGGGGACCAGAGACCCCACCAGCATCCTGTGGAGAGGCCCCACGCTGGAGCAGGTGGAGACAGATGGAAAATGCTGTGACCTGTGTTGGAGCAAGACTCTACCAGCACTTGCAACCTGTGGAGAGAAACAGAGACACAGAGATGAGTGAGAGAGAGATCTGCGCCAGAGCAGGTTTGCTGGGGGGGTGTGGTGGGGAGTGCTTGTGACCCCATGGAGGACCAGGCTGGAGCAGTCTGGGACTGAGAGACATTAGCAGTGACCCATGCTGGGGCAGTTGGTGAAGAGCTGAAGCCCTGTGGGAAAGGATTCACATTGGAGAAGTTTGTGAAGTACTGTCTCCCGTGGGTGGGACCCCACAGTGCAGCAGGGGAAGGGTTTGAAGAATGCCCGAATTTTCCCCCCCCCCCGCAGCCAAGGAAAACATCTTGTGAGGAACTGACCAAAACTGAATCTGGGAGTCCTGGTGGACAAGCAGCTCTCCATGAACCAGCAGTGCGCCTTCATGACCAAGGCCAATGGTGTCCTGGGGTGCATTAAGAAGAGCATGGCCAGCAGGTCGAGAGAGATTCTCCTTTACTTAATCAGATCCTAGGAAAATGGAAATCCCAGTAGGACCTAGAGAAAAAAGGGTGTCTTTATTTGTCAAGTTACTGCATCCTGTTAGTGGATAATCAGTCAATAGCCTGTAAGTTCCGAAACATTAACAGAGCCCCGTAGCTATCAGCAGTGCAGGATCAGCCATGGTGCTGTATGCCATTACATCCCAGAAACACCTCACATCTCCAAAAAGGCATGGGAAAAAATGTTATCAAGCCCAAACTGTAAGAAAACATGTTCCTGTTTGCATTTATGCCGATTGGAGGAGGGCATGCATGAAAAATATGATATAATCAGCCTCCAGCAAGATTGGAGACTGCTTGCCTGTCACCACGAGCAGAGTCACAGGATCCAGGATGGACAACTTCCACATGCAAATCCACTGAAACCAAGCTGCAGAGCTAGCTTTACGCCAGTAAAGCAGTGCTTTGGTAGTATCAGCAAAGCTCCACCTTTCTGAGTTTTAGCTTTTTCCTAACTTGCCCATTTCTACAACTTCCTGAATGGCATTTCCAGCCAATACAGAGACTCAGGTTAACACAAAGCTTATAAACCAAGGTGGAAATTGCTCCCTATATCCCTGACCCTGGCAATAATTCCAGCTCTGACAGAGGAGCTCCCTAGACTGGGACAGCACTTACCTCTTTCCTTCAACGTTTTCAGGGTGTTACTCCTTCAGCAGGCGTGTTATGATGGGAAAAGAGGCTACAGAGGTTTTAACAGAACTTAGGATCTGAGTGGTTCTGCTGTTACACGCGTAAGCAGAGGATGCGGTACATCCCACTTGTCAGGGTGTGGGGAAGGAAGAACAGTTAATGCTAAGATACATCTTTTCACTCATCTCTGCTCAAAAAACAGCCTCAGTTACTCTGAAGAGCTGCAGCTAAGTTTCTAGCACTACTCCAAAAATTTCAACCAGCATTACCTTTCCCTTGGCTTAGACTGCCACCGCACGGCGAGGAACCAGCTCGTCCCGAGTTTCCAGCTGCTGCCCTCTCCTCCCTGCCGCTCGCCCGGCAGCTCACAGCCCAAACCCCAGATTCTCCTCTGACCGAGCCTCAGGTGAGCAGACCTTCCCTTCCCCTTCCCACCACCCATCGAACTCCTGTTCCAGCCCCGCAGCTCTGACAGCCTAAGGGAACCATGCTACTTCTGCACCTCGGCTCTACAGCTGGTGTCAGGAGTAGTTAATTGTTGTTGCAGCACCAACAGCCCAGCTCACTAATTGCTTAGGACATTTTTATCCTAGAGCCTTGTCCGTGTAATTACTGAAGCTTACTACTGACTTTAAAATAACTGCTCCCTGTGTCTACACGGTTCACAGAGCAATCTAAACACAACCAGCAAGGGCAGGCACGTTTGTTCCTTCCCTCCTCCTCCTGACACACACCAGCACAGTCACTGCTCCTTCCCTCTGTCCTGGCATTCTCCCAGTCCTAGCAAAGAAATTAGTTCTTGTAAACTTCCCTAACAGGCCCTGATTTTCTTTCCTCC